>BLBF01000059.1:10776151-10800789 GCA_015471245.1 Laticauda colubrina | reverse complement strand
GTGGGCGTGGCTTGGTGGGCGTGGCTTGGTGGGCGTGGCTTGGTGGGCATGGCTTGGTGGGCGTGGCTTGGTGGGCATGGTGTGGCTTGGAGAGTGTGGAGTAGCATGGTGGGCATGGCTTGGTGGGTGTAGCAGGGGAAAGCTACTGCAAAATCTCCATTCCCTCCCCACCCCACCTGCTTTCCAGCTCTGTTCTCCTGTGCAGGGCAACCAATGAAGGCCCAGCCAATTAGATGGGACTCAGGAGGCAGAGAAGAGATGGGGGTGAGGCCAGTCAGAGGTGGGATTTGCCGGTTCTCTGAACTACTCAAAATTTCCGCTACTGGTTCTCTAGAACCTGTCAGAGTAGAGGAACAAGAGGATAAAAATACAAAGCAAGCCTGGGGGTCTTCTGAAACTCACAATGGCCATGAAAATGTGAAAAGGCTTTGCTTCGGAAAACTACAGTAACAAAAATAGTATAACAAAATGTAATGACAGAAAAAGAAATGCCACAGAAAGTCAATTGGATACAAGTAGCATTAAAACTGAATAAATAAAACAAATTTAATTTTTTCAATGTATCACCCTAGTCAGTCACCTTTAAAAATTGTCCCAGCACACACACTTCTGTAAAGAAGGAAACTCACTGGCTAATTATGCATAGTTTGTAGCTTGGTTGTTGATTTGTGAATTTTTACTTTTTGATTCCAATGAGCTATAGCTGAGCAGAACAATATTGATGATATTTTGACTGTATCACAGCAGTCCATGCTAATCAAAATAATACAGGGTCACAGGGAAGGAGAGACATTCAATTATGCAGTTTGAATTATGATGACTGATTGGGTTGCTGGGAGATAAATATGTTTGTGAGATGACCTTCACAATAGACCACCATGCTTTAACAAAATGTTCTCAGCAGGCAAACAAAATCCTTGAGCAGGATATTCTTTCAAGGCAAAGTAGAAGTGGAAATCAAGGCACATATTTGTGTATGTTGCAGAGAAAGTGCTTCCAATTCTTCAAAAGGTCCAAAACAAAATAAATAATCCCTTGGAGCCAATTTTTATAATAATTAATCCTGATTTTTATGTCAAAGAGTAAGTACAACATTATAGAACACCGCACACCAGAACTAGACAAAATAACAGTTTTTTCCCGAAAGCCATCACTCTGCTAAAGAAACAATTCCCTCAACACTGTCCAACTGTTACAAAGTCTGCACTACTATTAATATGAATCTTTTCATCACTCCTTATTGCCCATCCCGTCCCAATTGTGACTGTATGACTGTAACTTTGTTGCTTGTTTCCTTACGATTTATATTGAATGATTCCTAGTATGATTTGGTTGCTTATTTGTACCCTATGACTATTATTAAGTGTTGTACCTTATGATTCTCGACTCCTGATGAATGTATCTTTTCTTTTATGTACACTGAGTGCATTTGCACCAAGGCAAATTCCTTGTGCGTCCAATTACACTTGACCAATAAAGAATTCTAATTCTAAGGAACAAGGTGCCCAGTGCCTTAACTGGTGATAATTAATTTAGCTATGATCCCACCTTTTCATAAAGGGAATGTTGCATTTAGAAAAGTCAAGCACTCATGTTCATTTGCCTAAAATGCAGAACAAACCAAGGAAAGATATGCTGCTAAGGCAGGGCTATCAAATTCCCAGCCCCTTGGGTGGATGCATCATGTGCTGGCCATGCTTGGTTTAGCAAAAGAGAAAAAAAGTCCTGATACCAGAGGTGGTATTCAGCCAGTTCTGACAGGTTCTGACAGAGTCTGAGAGACTGAATGGAGATGATCATTTACTGACCAGATACTCTTCCTTACACCTATGTGGAGTTTGCAGCAGATATTTTCTCCTTGCACCCCGATAAAGAAACATCTGTCAGCTGCCTAGGACCGAACTCTCAACCTTCCGAGTGGGAGGTAAACATTTTCACCTCTAGGCCACCGTGATACTCATCACAGTGATGATAAACAAACACATTTAAAGCAGTATGAAGGATGGCAATGGTATGTAAGAGTGGAACAAGATAAAGAGAGAAGGAGAATCCTTCTAAATCCAGAATTTCAAAATAAATCCACCTCCTACCTTATCTGCAAATGCTGCTAATTTTCTTCGCAGTGGGATTTAAAGATTGGCGGGAAAGAATGGTCAAACTTCCAATGTACTTATTAAATTTATGTCCTGGCTTCCAAGCATGCGATACTTGTAAGATTAAAAGGGGATTGCAAAAGAGAAACACCCTTGCTGTTCTTCTCCACACTCCATAGCGCTTATTGTTGTTTCCTTTCATTATCTAAGCTTTCAAGGATATCTCAATCAGATACAGAGAAAGATTGGCAATTGTCCGAGATCATTTCCTACTAATTATTTCATTGGTGAAACATCAACTGCTCATCCTGAATCAGCAAGCCTGTTTAATGAAGAATGAAATGAAAAAATGGAGATCCAGCAAAAACATACTTTTCTTTCCATACTTTCCTATAGCGTTTTATAAATATTTTATAAATTCTACCCTATGAAATATGTCTACAATGGATGTAGCATCTCATAAAAGAATTTTGAACTGAGAGTTTAGGCAAATATTGCAGATTGAAATTCTTTCAACTTCAGTTTTGCTTTCAAAACACAGTTCCGGAGTTGGTAGGATAGCTGGCACACCCACTGTTTATACCACAGAAAAATATATAAATAATAGACAAAAGGGTGCACTAAGTCTTAAACGCACAACTCATTTTTGATAATGGAAATAAAGGCTTCATATATCAGCTTTGCTTTGCTCACCAGGGTCCCTCTGTGGGATTTCCTCCCATACATACTATCATACTTTGCTTGGATGCTAAGGAAAACTCAGTTGACATGGCATTGTTTTGCAAGCTTCAATAGCCAGCAATGGAGAATGAAGAATAGAGCAGTATGAAAAAACAGTCTTGTAACTTTTAAATGGTTAACATTTTATTTCTACATTTAGAAAGCAGAACATACAGACCTGCATAAAATAAATGTAAAGCTATTTCAGTAACGCAGCTTGGATACCAGGTCAGCTTAACTGCTTCCAGTTTTTCCAGATGTCTACAGATAATTTTAAATAAGGTTTTTAGATTGCAGGTATTACACTTGTCACTATTAGGAAGGAATCTTATTTCTCTTAATGACCAAGTGTTTAATGCAGCTTGTAACCATTGAATAATTCAGTTCATTATAATACAAATTAATTGTCTCCGCTGACAAGCATATTTTTAAAATATGATACATAAATGAAAAAAACCACTCTTCCACACATCCAAAACCAAGCAGGAAGCAAAGGGATTGGGAGAGTTTGAAATAAGAACTAAATCGAAAGTAACTTTAATTGCTGTTATTCTGGGAAATAATAATGAAAGATGTCATGACAAGCTATGTTTCTGTCAGGAGAAAATATCTTTTCTTTTTAAAATATTAAAATATCACCTTTTAATTGGTGCCAATCCTTTTTTTTAAATATACTTTTATATATTCAAATTCACTTAAATGGATGACATACAGTTAACTTCTTGAAGCTAATTTTGTGATCTTTTGTACTGTTAATTAACATACAAATCATTTATTAGAGTTCATTTCTAAACCTGCCACTTTATGATTTTGTTTAATCTGAGTTGGAACTTTTGACCATTCTTGGATTGACAAACATTTTACTGATAACTTATTTGGAACTGAATTATTAAAAGATAGATTCCAACTCAAAACCATCTACTCTGGTACAGTAATAAATAAATTCATAATGATCTGGTAACAATGTCGAGCTCTAGGTTTCCCTTTCAAAAATAAAATAGCATTTTTGAAGCTTATCAGTTTCTTCTAAATATTCTTCTAAAAAGATGTGAGTTTTTTTTCCCCTCTCCCTCAGATAGTTAAAAAGTTTTGGAGCAGAAAAAAGTTCAAAGACAGATGCTAACTGTTATGTTTTCAAAGCTTCATTAGTTATAATGCTGGCCTTTTGTAATAATTAGGACTCCAAGTAATACATTACAGTGCCTGCTATAATTTCTTATTAATTAACTGTAACGCAGGAATGACAGCTGAGATATATAGGCTAAAGAGACTTTCTATGCAAAAACAAGGGAAATTAAGAAACCTTTCATTCTCATCTGTTTAAGCTCCATTCTCTCACTGGATGAAATATTTATGTATATCCCAGCTTTATTATTTTATAAATAATTCAAACTGATAAACATGCACAATACCCTTCCCTCCTTCTGTTTGCTGCATGAGAGCAACCCTGTGTGGTAAGTTGGGCTGAGAAAAAGTAACTGACCCAAAGGCACCCAGTTGGCTTTCATGTCTAAGGTGGAACTAAAACTTTCAGTCTCCTGGTGATTAACTCAAAGTCACCTAGCTGTTTTCATGCCTAAACTACCAGTCTCCTGGTTTCTAGCCCCATGCCGTCACCCAGAGGTGTCAAGCTCAAGGTCTGCAGGCTGGATGTGGCTGAAGGGGTGCTTAGATCTGGCCCACAGGGTCACCCTGGAAACAGCAAAGGATCCAGTGCCTCTGCCAGTGAAAACAGAGCTCAAGAGGGCTGCATGAAGTCCTCCCATGCTTCATTTCAGAGGGTTGCAGGAGGCCATTGCAGCCAAAAATTGTTCTCACAAGGGCTGCGTGTGGCCCTCCCAAGCCTTGTTTTTGCTGGCAGAGTTTTGCAGGAGGCCGTCACAGCTGAAAAATGGAGCTTGGGAGCCCCCAACATGAGTGACGTTGTGCCCATCCTGGCCCCCCAAGGTCAAATACAACCCTGATGAGCCTCTCAATGAAATCAAGTTTGACATCCCTGCCTTAACCACTAGACCAAGGGCTTTCAAACTTGGCAAGCTTAAGACTTGTGGACTTCAACTCCCAGAATTCCTGAGCTAACATGACTGGAGGAGGGATTCTGGGAGTTGAAGTCCATAAGTCTTAAACTTGCCAAGTTTGAAGATCCCTGCACTAGACCAAACTGGCTCTCAATAATGGCTTACGTAAAAGCAGACCTAAACCAAAGGTTGAGAAAGATCTCAGGATGAGAAAGATCTAAAATATATTTGTCCTCCCAATAAATGATTTCGCTAGCATTCTCCATGGAATTCTGTGGAAACCCTAACTTTATGGAAGTAATATTTCATGATTACATTTGTACCCTGCTTTTCTTATTTCCTTCATGAGTCTTATAATGACCTTCAGCAGGGATAGGCTGAGACTGCAAAATGCCAATAGTTACCTAATAAACTTTTGGGGTTGGTGGGAAGTTGAAACCTGTTTTCAGCTCCACATTTGCCTCCCAACAACAACAGAGCAGTACCAAATCTCTCAAACTGAATTAGAAATTTGCATGCCTCAATAAAATACAAACCCAGGAACTGCAAAAGTAAAAAATAGAACAATTGAACTGTACAGGTGGTCCTTGACTTATGATGATAATGGAGCCTGCCCATTGAGGACATAAGTCATGACAGTCATAAAGCAGGTCACCACATGACTGTCCTGATGTTATGAACTTTTCTGCAGTAGACATTAAGCAAAGCCATTGTTCACCACACCACAGAGCATTTTTGCTGAAAATCAAAAGTGAATGGATGGTTTTGGCAAAAGCATTGTAAGTCAGATGACTGCAGGATGCTGCAAACAGTCATAAATGAGGCTAGTTATGGAGCACCTGAAATGTTGGTCATGTGACCACTGGGAGCACTGAAACTTCAGAACCAGGTTTATCACCTTTTTTGGAGGGTTCCATCATAATGTCATGGGATGTGGTGGCTCAGTAGGTAAAGACGCTGAGCTTGTCGATTAGAAAGGCCGGCAGTTAGACGGTCCGAGTCCCTAGCGTCACGAACAGAGTGAGCTCCTGTTACTTGTCCCAGCTTCTGCCAACCTAGCAGTTCAAAAGTATGCAAAGATACAAGTAGAAAAATAGGGATCACTTTGGTGGGAAGGTCACAGCGTTCCATGAGCCTTCAGAGTTTAGTTATGCTGGCCATATGACCACGGAGATGTCTTCGGACAACGCTGGCTCTTCGGCTTTGTATCAGAGATGAGCACCACCCCCTACAGCAGTCTAGCATGTATGTGTGACAGGAACCTTTACCTTTACCTATTCTAATGTCAAAACGATGAAATATTTCAGAATATGACAGACACAAAAAAGGTCCTTACAACCCAGTTCTGAATGATACAATTATTTCTTTGAAATGAAGTTCAAGCACAATAGCCTTTATTTAAAAAAGATAATTCCTTGAAAATGCTGCATGCTTTTGAATACTTTTGAAGCTTTTGAATACTGCTGAAAGACCCCCTTTCCATTTATTTATTCTGCCATAACCTGAGCAATGTTCATTTAAAAACATGGATGTTTATGTCATTAAGTTATCAGCAAAAAAAAAAAAAAGCCCTGGGAGCTTTGCTGATGCAGAACAAAATATCAATTTCCTAAATAAATGGATTTTAAATAAGTTATTACTTCATAAGAAGTCAACAACTTAAAACAGAACTCAGAAAGTTGTGTCAGTAGTGAAGAGTATCCATGTATAATTTGGACTAGACGGGCTGAGAGATAGGCGAGTGAATTCAAATCCACATCCACTGTGTATAATTTAAGCCTATTAATCCTTCTTGTAAATTCGACATTTATCCATAATGGTGAATGAATGTTGAAAAATGCATGTCAGCCCACATCAGAATAAAAAGACAAAATTTATCTCAAATTTGTAACTCTGCTATAAACCTGAATTACATCAGGAAATCTGTATCTGAAAAAAATTCAAGGGACTTTGACATAATTTCAGGTAGCCTCAGCTGGGTAAAAAAGTAAGACTTTCCTAATTGAAGGTTTGGGGATGAGGTCTAGGGCAGGGGAAGTGACAGCAGGAGTCTTGCATTGCAGAGCTCCAAACAAGGCATTAATTGCATGCTGATGTTGAAAAACAGCATTGCCATATTTCACACCAAAAAAAAAAAAAGGTATCAACATTCATCTCCATCAGGCAGAAATAGGCTGCTCAACCATTAAGAGCTTAATTAGTTTCTTCAATAAATGAAAGAGGAACCCACTTGGGGGACAATTCTAAAATGAGTTTTGCATGCAAGAAAATCCATTAGATATTTAAAGGGAAAAATGCTCTTATGAATATTCTGGAAATTAAGAATTCTTACAAAAATGCAGGTATCTTTCATTTAGAGCAGATGTGGTCCAGCCTTGGTTTTTGTTTTTTTTTCCCATTGGCACACGAAGCTCCCATAAGTCCCATCAACTTTTCCACCCTTCAGCTTACAACTGGGTGATGAGTTCCGGCAATATGCACCAGGGCCGTAGGGAATGATTTTGCAAGTACAGTGCTTAGATCTTTAAGCAGAATGTGGGCAGCCAATTGCTGGGGGATACTTAAATTTGAATTTCTGCCCTGAGCAGGAACTTAGAGTATATGACCTAAGTGACTCTCTTCCAACTGAATGATTCTATGACTCCCAGTTACCTACTTCTGTCGGGAAATAATGGGCTGGTCTAGGGCAATTGAAGAAGACAACCATCCTGATATGTGTCTATATGTGCCGTTCAAGATTCAACTTCAGACAATACAGGTAGTCCTCAACTTACAACAATTCATTTAATGTCCATTTGAAGTTGCAACAGCACTGAACAATGGTCATTTTTCACAGTTACGACCGTTTGCAGCATGATCACACAATCAAAATTAAGATGTTTGGCAACTGGCTCATATTTATGATGGTTGCTGTTTCCTGGAGTTACGTGATCCCCTTTTGCAACCTTTTGACAAGCAAAGTCAATGAGGAAACCATATTTGTTTAATAACCATGTTACTAACTTAACAACTGCAATGATTCACTTAACAATTGTGGCAAGAAAGGTCATAAAATGAGATAAAATTGATTAAAACTGTCTTGCTTTTAGCAACATAAATTTTGGATTCATTTGAGGTTGTAAGTCAAGGATTACCTGTACTGAATATCCAGCTGACCAAATACCTCCTTCTGCAACAATCATTATAGATGTATTGATTTAACCATTTCTAACATGATTCACATTTTCTTTTCCCAACACTGTATGAGAGGTGGGTGATTTTTATTTTTTGGGGAGAAAAATTGTTTTAAATTAAAATAAATTTAAAGGAGAGGGAATGTCTTTTGTAAGGTCTGCTGAGTTAATGGATTCATAATGACTTCTAAAGCTTCACTTGGGGAAGAAATACTGTTCGTTCCATAATTGCATATAAATATACTCTCTCATAATGTAGGACAGCATGGCAAAAGGAAATCTACTAGCTTAATTATGAGCCTTTTTATTAGTTGAAACCCTGCTGTTTAAAAAAAATATGGGGTGAGGGTAATCTTGTACTGTTTTCATCCAACAGAAGAAAGTGAATTGAAGTGGAAGACAGGATAAGCATCTTAATATTAAATAAATTGCAAAAGATGCAATCAAATTATTTCTTTATATAGTTAGCCTTGGCTTCTGGTTTTCTATGAGGGGGCTAGGGCTAATCATTTCAAATAAATTGGGAGGGGGAAAATTATTTTTAAAATATTTTTTAAAAATTATTTTATTTTTCCACAAATATAAGAAGAAACAGATTATACTGAGTAAGACTCTGTGGAAGATTCTCCCTGCATTTTTTTTACTGGATTAACATCTAAGAAACAGGAGGAAGTCAATTGCACTAAATGGTATTTGGTGATAGGGAGTCACCTCATTTTGAAAAACAGTGGCTAAGTTTAAGCTGGGTAGAACTATCAAGGGGTCACAGGAAATGATAAAAATGAGCTGCTGAGAAAGGAAAGATTGGAAGAACTAGGAAGTGATATTTTTGAGCTGATAGGGCAGACTGGATAGGAGGGCTGCAACTTAGCAACCTTACGGAAAAAAATATATGGGATGATCAAACTTGATTAATAATCTGATGTACAGATTGTTGATTTACAACCATTCATTTAGTAACCACTTACAACAACACTGAAAAAAATGACTTGCAACTGAGTCATATGATCAAAATTCAGGGCTGAGCAGCTGGCATGTTGTTAAATGAAAAAAGGACTTCTGCAACCATGGCATAAGCCTAAGCAGTGGTGGGATTCAAAAATTTTTACTACCGGTTCTGTGGGCCTGGCTTGGTGGTCATGGCTTGGTGGGTGTGGCAGGGGAAGGATACTGCAAAATCGCCGTTCCCCTTCCACCCCACTAACCTGCTTTCCAGCTCTTTTCTCCTGTGCAGGGCAACCAAAGAAGACTCAGCCAATCAGCTGGGACTCAGGAGGCAGAAAATAGATGGGGGCGGGGCCAGTCAGAGATGGTATGTGCTGGATCTCCAGAACTGGTCAGAACCTGCTGAATATACCACCTCTGAGCCTAAGATTGAAAATCATTTAACCATGGCAAAAAAGATTGTAAAATCAGGAGTAGCCTTGAAGAACAGAAGGAAGAGCTGCAACCATGACAACAATTGGAGTAAAGAAATTTGAGTCCAAAGGAGAAACATCATTTGAAAACAACATCTTGGATTAGACCCTCCTTACTTCTCATGAAGAAAAATAGAAGGAGTAAGGAAGAAAGTCAAACTTACAAAAGAATGTGTTATAAAACTGATTTGGGGCTTTTAGTCTGGAGCATATCTTGAAGGGCTAACATATGTGAGAAAACCAGTAAAGATGGATAAATCACACTGAAAGTAAAAAATAAATAATCAGGTAAACAAAGTTAATAATAGCTAATTACTCCAGGTTTGCTGCCACAAATACCTGCATAGAATTGTCCTTGCAATCACCATAACTGAGCTTTAAATCAAAGAAAACATGATGTGACATGGCAAATGTGAAAAGCTGGAATAAGAACTCAGAATGAATTTCTACAATTATATGGTTACTTATTCAAATATAGATTTATACCTTTCTTTCATTATGTCTGTTTTGTAACTTTAAGAATGGATTTCCCTTTTCTGCACAAATGTCCATGATTGAATTAATACCTTGGGAGAAGATGGTCCTCACTTCTTAACGTATTATTAATATTATTAAAATATCAGTTAAAGTTTCCGACCACCCATACGTCAAAGAGGCTATGTTGAACTTCAAGGAATGTGCCTGTAATCTCTACAATCATGAAATATGCTCACATCTTCCTTTTGTATTATCTTGTTTTTTTTACCAGTAATAAAAAAAAAATCTTTCTATATTTGGGATTTTTACTAGTATATATGTACATTCCATCTCTCTCAATACTCTACATAAGACCTATCTAACTTTCGGGCTCTGGGGCAGTGAATACTCTTTCTATTTCCCCCACAACAACCCCGTGAGATAAATTGGACTGAGAGAGAATAACTGATTCAAAGTCATGGCTTTCATGCGTAAGGGACTAGAACTCACAGTCTCCTAGTCATTGGCCCAAAGTCACCTAATTGACTTTCATGCCAAAGGCAGGACTAGAAATCACAGTCTCCTGGCCATTGGTCCAAAGTCACTCCACAGTCTTTCATGCCTAAAGGCTAGGTCCCACTGGCCGACGGATGAAAAACATATGCAAAAAGGACACAGCGGACGAGCAAAATTTAGGGGGTGGCTCCATCCGCTCTCAAAAGTGGCTAAAATTTACATAAACAGAAGGGAAAACAACAGAAAGAAACGGACGTGGGTAGTATGTAGTGGGGATGTTAAACGGATGTTCATAGGAAGCCTAGAGGATATATATAGGATGCAAACCGTTCACTGCGCATCCTTTCTATTTCCGTGCTACTAACTCTGTGTGGACGTTCCGTGTACCTTTTGTTTCCTCCCTCTTTCCGTTTTCAGCTGCAACGGATGTGAGTTGCGAGGATGCCCAGAGGATGCAGAGAGGATACAGCGGATGTTTAACGGATGATAACGGACATAGAACGTTTGTTGCCTGTATATGTTGCGGATGTACATCATACACGGCAGAAAGTTTATCTATTCACAAAGTTTCGTGCAGCTCAAAACTTCTTGCGCAGATGAAATCTCAGTGGACGGATGCTAGACGGATTGAGCGTATGAAACACATATGCAGTGAGTACATAACGGATTTCCAACGTTTTCCAACGTTTTTTTTATGTTTTACATCCTCTTTGCATCCGTTGGTGCAGTGGGACAGGGGCTTAAGGTAGGACTAGAACTCACAGTCTCCTGGAAATTGGCCCAAAGTCACCCACCCAGCTTTCACGCCAAAAGTGGCACTACAACTTATCACCTCCTGGCTTCTATCCAGGTGTCTTCACCACTAAACCAAACTATTGTAGCTCCCATCTTTTCTTAGCACTCCAACTTTTCCTTGATTGATTCCCAACCCTAGCAGACACTTCATTTTGATCCACTTTGAGATTTACTTTTTTTTTTTTTAAGGTTTAGACATTCTTTTAAGAAAGGTGACAGCTCTTATATTTAAGTAAAAATGGAGGCTATTTATATACATAAAAAGAAAGCAAATGAGAATCTAGGGAAATATATACATATTCATTATATCAAACTAATGGCATTTAAATAGAATGCATTTAATAGTGAAGTAAACCTTATGAAAGTGTTCTTAATGTGCTACAAGCATCCTAACACTTGCTCCTTTACATTTAGATTCACATTTCAGCTTGTAGTAATTCCTATCTCTGGAAACCATTCTTCCCCGGAGCTTTCTGGATCTTTATCTATTGTTCTAATGGAGACTGGAAGTTTGACTTGAAATTTCTGAAATAGTTAAGAGGAAAAGGAGACTATGAGCTTGTGAATATTTGTTGAAAAAAGATTGGAAGAGATATACTTTAGTTTTTTTAGATATTTGTCTCTTTTTTATTATTTTTACTTTGCACTTTATCTTCTTTATTTTTTCTCTTTTTTCTTTATTGCATTGGGTTTATTTATGAAAAAAATATTCAGCTATACAAAAATTATTATCATAAATAACAATAATAATAAATTACAATTTTCAATATTTTTTCATCAACCTTTCAATTCAAACCACAAGTTTTTCTTTACAACTTGTGTTTGCTCACAAACGCAAGAAAAATGACACATACATATTACAAACTGTTCAAAAGTTCAGCCATCTATTTTATGTAGGAAGTGTATGTGTGTGTGTGTGTGTGTGTGTGTATGTGTGTGTGTATTAAAAAACACTGTTTCTACACTTTTCACATGGTAAAAGCTATAATCTTCCTTTGGGTAGCTCAAATACTTTGTACAGGAGCATAGAAATTATCATTGGCCTCCCACCACTCAAAGACCAGGATTCTATATATACATATTATTTCATAGTAATAATATTCCATACTATTTCTTTTAGCAACCACATAGATTTTCTCCATGGCAATCTAGCCCTTGCCTGGTCCTTCAACAAATCCATTGGCATACCTTACCACCACTATAACTCAATCCATTCACCTTGCTGCTGATGTCCTCTTTTTCTTTTATCTTTCCCAGCATTAGAGCTTTCTCCAGAGAGGCAACCCTTTGGATATTGTGTCTGAAAAGCAAGATATTTTGAACTTGGTCCTTTGTGAGTATGCTGGGTTGATTTGTTCAATGATCCATTTGTTTGTTTTTCTAGCTGTCCATGATATTCTCAGGAGTCTTCCCCAAATACTTACTGAATATTTATACCTCCCTTTTCTGCTATGGAATGGAAAGGGGAACATCTTTTTAAAATGTTTAGCTGACATTTCCCTTCCCAACTTTTTTGTTGCTGTTGTTATTAATATGAGTTGTTATTAATATGAGCATTCCTGTTATCAAGAATGGATAGTTTGAAGCCAACTTTTCACTATGACAAACTCAACAACAACAAAATTACAATACAACCAAAAGATGAACAGAGGTAGATGCAAGCATTTCATATTGACTCCTCAGTACCTACATTATAATAACACAATTAAAATCACCCTCAAATCTGCAGGAACAGCTTTAGGTCAATCAATGCCTCCCATGAGCGTAAGGCTTGCTATTGGTTGCTTTTCTGTATAAGTTATAGGCTTAATTAATTAACTAATACTTGCTAGATCCTATATTTCAGGCTGGTTTTAATCATGTTATTGTAATATAGGTACTGATGAATCAATACGAAATGTTTGCATCTACCTCTGTTCGTCTTTTGGCTGCATTGTTTAAATGATTGAAAGAGACTAATTGTTTTAAACATTAAAATAATAAAATTCATATGATTTTTGGAATAATTGAGTTCCAAAAAGAGGAAGCCAGAGGAACATGGATCAACTCATCAAGCCTGCTTTCATCCTCTTTGCAGTTAATTGTCTCTTCTTATCTATACAAATATGCACCAGTAGCTGCTAGATTTCATAACTACTATAGCTTTCAGCATGTCTCTTAAATATCAGTTGTTGGGAGGCAAGCAGAGAATAGTGTGACATCCATAACATGGAATCCAGTTAGTAAGCATTGCATAGCTTCATTCTTTCGAGTGGAACTTGATATTAACAAATATCAAGTTCCCTATGATGAACCAAGAATTATACCAACAGTTAAACATTTTTCACCTTCATTATTTCACAATATGTTTATTGTCTGGAGAAATTTGCATTCCAGACTAAACTACAGTCCAATGCTGAAGAGACTCTGTGTGTACAAACTGACCTTTCATACTTGGAAAGATTTTTGATGTACAAAAAATGTTAAGGGGCCTTCACAACTTTGATGCTTCCCTTTAAAGGCACATCAACCAAAGCATCCCTTTGAAGTATGTTGATGGACAGAAGAATTTCATTGTTTCCAAATGTCGAGGAGGAGAAACAGCCACTTCAGTGTGATAAATGAGGACAGTGCACCTCCATGTATCAAAGTGAAGCACCCAGCCAAAGCAGAATATTGTTTTCCAAACCACCAAGCAAATCATGCTCTGTTTGCAGACTCCGAAGAAAGATTTGGTCAATCGCTCCGAGAAGCAAAATTTTACACTTGATAGACTCTTGGTCTAATCCAGTTGTGTTGTTTGATGTATTTATTAGACATTATCAAGTGCCTACTCCTCTGAATGGTAAGAGGACAACAAAAAAGGTTGTCTTGAAATGTAACGCAAAAATGAAATATATATGATTGTAGTCATTAGAAGCAATCTGCAGCCCAAAAAAATTAAAATCTGGGAAAAAGTAGCTTAAACAATGCAGGTAGTCCTCGACTTATAACAATTCATTTAGTGACCATTCAAAGTTACAATGGCATTGAAAAAAAATGACTTATGACAGTTTTTCACAATGACACATGTAGCATCCCTGTGATCATGTGATCAAAATTCAGATGCATGGTACCTGGCTCATACTTAAGACCATTGCTATGTCCCAAGGTCATCATTTCCAATTGTCTGGCGAACAAAGTCAATGGGGAAGCTCAGTTCACTTAACAACCGTGTTACCAGCTTAGCAGATGCAGTGAGTCACTTAACAGCCGTGGAAAGAAAGGTTGTAAAAATGGGTCAAAACTCACTAAACAAATGTCTTACTTAACAGCAGAAACATTGGGTTCAATTGTGGTCGTAAGTCGAGGACTACCTGTATCTCTGCATGATCATAAATGGGTTAAAAACTAAGAGAGCAAAAATACTAGTCCAATGATAAAGTAAATGAGATGTATGGGGAAACACAGCAAAACAACTGATGTTAAAATAACCACCCAGCATTCATAAGTGAGAAATCCCTCTCTCTTTTGCTTTATTGGCCACAGGGAGTAATTTTCTTTTCATTTCGTGTCTCTCTTGCAATGTGCGGCAGTTCACCCACAACATTCGTCTTTGACTCTTCTGTCAGTTTAGGTCTACCTACTCATTCATCCTTTTTCCTACTGCGGTATCTTTCTCTTTAAGTTAGCATTTAGAATGTCAAAATCATTTCATCTGACAAAGCCTCCACTTGTTGGAATCTCTCTTGTCTATCCTGATTTCCATCAGTCTTTTTTCCACTTGTCTAAGCATTTTAATGACATATGGTTCTATGGTGGGGCAGCGTAAGAGGATGCTAGATGCAGAGCATATATATAAAATGTTTACTCTAAGGGGAAATCTTGTTTAATTTCAGGGGACAAATGGTGAGAGGAAGATAAAACCTTTCACTTGAAAGTATTAAAGATATGAGGTTGATATGAGACACTTTCCCTAAAGAGCCACTGTTGTATGAGTGCTTACAACTGATAGCAAAAACATAAATCAGCGCAGTTTTATTTTGAATCACCATTTTATTTAGAATCAAACTCAGAGGAAGCTGCTCCTTTACCTCCTCTTCTTTTCAATCACTGATCTCTTTATTTTCAGGATCTCCTACTTAATACTTAGAGTCCTAGATGACAATCACTTAAATATGGGCCAACAGTGTGCAGCAGCAGCCAAAAAAAGTCAAGGTAATCCAGGGCTGCTTTAATAGAGGGATATAAACAAAATCAAGTGAAGTTCTAGTATCATTTTACAAACCTTTAGTAAGACCCGAATTGGAATACTACATCCAATTTTGGTCACCACAATATAAAAAAAGTTGTTGAGACACTGGAAAGAGAAAAGAGCCGAGCAACAAGAATGATTAGGAGGCTGGAGGCTAAAACCTATGAAAAATAGTTACAGGGATTGGGTATGTCTATTTTAGTGAAAAGAAGAATTAGGGGAGACATATAGCAGTGTTCCAATATTTCAGGCACTACCACAAAGATGGGGAGGTCAACCTATTTTCCAAAGCATCAGAAGGCAAGACAAAAGCAATGGTTGCAAACCCATCGAAGAGAGAAGCAACTTCGAACTCAGGAAAAAAATTCTGAATAGTGAGAACAATTAACCAGTGGAATTTTTAGGTGCTCCATCATTGGGGGCTTTTAAGAAGAGACTGGAAAGTCACTTTCTGAAATGGTATAGGGTCTTGCTCAAGCAGGGGATTTGATTAGAAGACCTCCAAGGTCCCTTCCAACTCTGTTATTCTATGTTCTATAATACATTCTTAATTGAAAAATAAATGTTTTATTTCATTTCCTCCGTACATGTATTTCTCCTTCCTTGGCCCACTTCTTCAGGCGTACTTCTTATGGTTATTGCTATTATGCATTCCTTCTTGCTCCCAATTTCTAAACTGCTACCCAAGAATTTTATCATGGGAAACACTGTAATTGATCATTATGTTTTATCTGTAGGATGGTGTTACTTTAGTGGTGCAAATTGGAGCCTGTAGCCATATGTATGGTATTCGCATCTCCCTCTCTTTCTCTCTTTTTCTCTCACTGGAGATTGACAGTTAAATACTTAACTTCTTTATAAATCAAAATTGAGCTTCATAGGTGCCTGAAGCGAACTGTATATATTTACTTTTATACACACCATTCAATCCTACCGTCTTACCACATGTACCAAGTATGGAGTGTTATTCTGGAGGCTTCCATTTTATTTATTTTTTTATATGGAGTGGATCTATATAGGATTTACCTCTATTTCATTGTTATATTGGATGGGTATTACTTAATATATTGCATTTAATGTATTTTTAAAGCAAAGTATTTTCACTTGCTTTGTAGAAATCCATGAGGCATTTAATAAGGACAATCGATAGCCACGTATTAGAAAGTAGGAAGCTATCTGAGTTCACAGCTGAAAATCTGATCATCACCTTTTACACCTTTACATTTTCCTCCAGAATGTCAAGCTAGAAAAGACAAAAATCAAATGTCACCAGAAGTCAACACCAAAGCATCTTCTTCACAGAGTTACCTAGAGAGTGGTTACAGAAATGTTTACATGTATTCACAGAAGCACTAGTGTATATTGTTTCTTTTCACCCAAGAAGCCAAAGGAATATCTTCTTCCAGCCATGAATATTGCTAATACTGAATCTATTTTGCTCCCATATGAGGCTCATAAATTTAACAAGGTGACACAAGAAGAAAAGGTAGCGGGTAGCATCTCATCCCCCAAAGTGGTTACTCAAATAAACAAACAAGCCTGAAACTCTGATCTACTTTACATTTAAAAAAAAAAAAACAGCAAATCAGGTGTTTGATATGCCGTAAAGGTTATCTTTGATTTATGACCACAAATGAGCCCAGAAGTACCACACTCCTATACTCACAATAGAATTCCCTATGCCTCCAGGCTAGAAATTTTGGACTTGAACAATCTGGAACTGTGCTATCTGCAATCCAATCTAAGCACAGTACACAAAATTGTCTGCTACAACATTCTTGCCTGTCAACGACTTTTTCAGCCTCAACCAAAATAATACATGGGTAAACAACCGATACAAACTCAAGGTAAACCGCTCCAAACTCGATTGCAGAAAATACAACTTCAGCAACAGAGTGGTCAATGCCTGGAACACCCTACCTGAGTCCGTTGTTACAGCCTCAAACCCTCACAACCTCAAACTGTCCACCATGGACCTCACCCCATTCCTAAGAGGTCCTTAAAGGGGGGGGGGGTGCATAAGTGCACCAGCTTGCCTATCGTCCCTGTCTTACTGCCCCCATTTATCTGTATTTACTCCCTTTTGTTCTTTTTTATGTTATGTTCTTTTTTATGTTCATACTTATACTGGTTATCTTGTACATCTTTGACAAACAAATAAAATAAGTAAAATAAATAAAAATAAAAAGTTATGTTGCTAAGTAAATTTGTTAACTGAGTTTTGCCTCGTTTTACAACCTTTCTTACCGGATTCATTAAATGACTCACTGCAGTTCTTAAGTGAGCAACATGGCCCTTTTATGTGAATCTGGGTCTCACATTGACTTTGCTCAGTGACATGGCAACTTTAACTTTAAAGTTTAATTTTAATCCTTTGATTTTTATACTTCTATTGCATTCAAAGAGTCAAATCAAACATCCAAACAAATAAATAAACAGCATTAAACTAAAGCAAGGGTGTCAAACGCAAGGCCTGGAGACCGGATCCAGCCCTTGGGGTGCTTAGATCTGGCTTGCAGGGCTGCCCTGGAAACTGCAAAGGACTGGCCTGCGGTGCTTCTGCCAGTGAAAATGGGCTCCCGAGCTCTGTTTCCAGCTGCAATGGCCTCTTGCAACCCTCTGCCAGCATGAAGGGAGATTGGGAGGAGCCCGTTTTCACTGGTAGAGTGCTTGGGCGCCCCCGACACGAATGATGTAGAGTTGGCCAAGCTCCATTTGTTCTGGCAGAGGGTTGCAAGAGGCCATTGCAGCTGGAAATGGAACTCAGGAGTCAATTTTTGCTGGCAGAGCTGATACGAGTGATGTAGAGTTGGCCATGCCCACTCCTCCTCCCCCCCCAAGGTCAAACACAACCCTAAAGCGGCCTTCAATGAAATCGAGTTTCATTCCTGAGCTAAAATCATCAAGTGGTCAGGCAGATAACATACATTATATACAGTGTCCCAACTTCCCCAAAACACAAAAACAAATATTGGTTATGTGGTTATTCTTTTGTTATTGATCTACGGATCACAATATGAAGGCTGGTGGATGAGTGTTTATCCCACCAGCCATAAAAGGTTATATCTGGGAGGTAGAAATCAAGACCTTTGATAAGTAGCTCATAAATCAAAGGATAAAGATTGAGGTTTTTCTCTTTAACTGTTATCACTAATCCCTACTCCACCCCCCAAAATAAGGCAGAAGTAAACAAAACTCAACTATCAAAAAGTTTGTTTAAGCTGGTGCTTTTTCAGCAAAGTTAACCAACTTATCAGATATTCTTCTCAGTTTCAGAATCTACAGCCCTCTCAGTATGAGAGCATATCCAACATAGAAAAAGACAAGATACTAAGATTACTTATGGAGCTTCTTAAGAACTGTGAGAGTCCTTTTTTTTATTTTTTCCAAAATTATTGGTGGAGAATAATTTCCTACTCATCCCATGATCTGTAAGTTGACTTGGGCAAACCAGAAGCTCAAGATAATAATCTTGCTTCTCATCTTCACATTATTTCTGAAGTATATCCTACAGATGATTGCAAAGGAAGGTAGGATAATTTGATCCTGGAAAAGTAAGACTTCTGGACAGCAAAAAGAGAGTCATATATAAAAGAAGTTGCATGCTCCAGAAAATATCACTACAGTTGGATGATAATGAGAAAACAACAGGGTGTAGGCAAAGAATTCTTCACCGCAACCTCACATTGTCTTGTGTTGGGTAGGTAGTTATATGTCTGTCTTCAACATTATTTTACACCTCACTACAGTGGAGAGATCTATAGGTTCACCCAAAAACAATTCTAAATGAAAGGATGAAAATGAGATCAAGAATGTGAGGAATGGACTGGTTCTTACTGATGGCAATTTGATCCCTATCCCTCCCTCCCTTTCTCTTCTGGGTCGTGTAGGATTAATAGTGTTTTTAAGGTTCACATTTCAATTAATCACATCCACTAGAAGACTACAAAGTTTCCCTTAATGCACATAACTTTTTTTTTTCAGATCAGTGAGCACTTTACTTAGAGCAATGAATGACAGCTGTGAGCATTCTGAAGTCAGTGCCAATGAAAGCTTTCCAAGGAATATGGAGAGGAAAAATACAAGTGTATATCAAAAGAACAGATGGAATCTTTCTGGGCCTCCACAAAGGTTTCGGAAGAACCACAGGTGGCCACTGCATTCTCTGGCTTAATCAACAGTGCTTATTTCTTCCTAGTACAATGTCCAAATGCAATGAACAAATACCGCTCAGACTATCATTTATGGAGTGCAGATTCTTAAAGAGATAGAACAAGAATCCAGCCAGACGAATGAGCAGAGAAAGGACAGAAATATGATAACTTCAATGACTTGAATAGCAGCAAGGCAATCATTTCCAGTCAGCAAACTTCCATATTACAAAACATAGATCATAATTTCTATAATTTGCAAAAATGTGGATTGATATTGGCTCAGTCTGTTTTTAGCTCAACCTAGTGGCTAACAGGTGGCCTAACAGATTAACAGAGTTGGAAGGGTCCTTGAAGGTCATCTAGTCCAATCCCCCTTGCCCAAGCAGGAGATCCTACACCATTTCTGGCAGATGATAGCCCAGTCTCTTTTTGAAAGCTTCCACTGATGAAGCTCCCTCAACTTCTGAAGGCAACTTCTGTTCCATTGGTTGGTTGGTTGCCTTCCAGTTATATTCATATATAATGCAAAATTGAATGTACCAAATGTCTATAAAGATTCTCAGTCATCCAAGTCCTAATTGTACCAAGAGTAGTTTTTATTTTTAAACTGTTCTTTTTTTTTTTTTTTTGAGAAGGAGGAGGAGGAGGAAGAAGAAGAAGAAGAAAAATTCATTTCTTCCTATCCTGGGAGCTTCATCAGTTGTACTGGATGTTGTGGAAGGTGGAAGGACAGTTATTGACAATTGAGAATAGTTGGGGTGGGGTGGGGATGATCGGTTCTGACAGAATGAGGAAGGGAAATATAAAGACTGTGTTTTCTTTCCAAACAACTGGTTTTAACACTCTCTGAGAGCCATTGGGGTTACTTAGGGTCACCTGAATCAGAGGTGTGGAATCTTGGATGTAACCGTGTTAAAGAAATTTGGGGAGACTTCCTTATCCATACCTGTACTAGGTGCATCAGAAATAGATGCTTTCAACTGATCACAGCAAAACAAAGTAATTAATGTAGGGATTGGAATCAAAGGTAGCTTAATTTATAATTTGACTTTCTAATTGAATATAAGAATTTCCAACTGATTGATACCTGTTTCTATAAAAGGAAAGATTTCTTCTAATTCTGTTTGATTTCCTTGTGCTTTCTATCTACTGCTGCTTTGACACTTTTCTCTTTCCCCATTGCTGCTTCTTATTTCTTCCTGAATTAGTCACGAGTGACCCAAGCCAACTAGAGTCCAGGTAGTTAATGAGATTTCACAATTCTCTGTAGCCAAATTTAGCTACCTGATTATGTTATCAATGGCAAATTAAGTCAACTGAGAGAAAGGAGAAAGCTGTAACTAAATTATTGGAAGAGTATAGAAGAGGTAAGAGGGAAAACAAAATGCTTGAAAATGGTCCCTTAAATTCGCTTGAGTTCATATATTTGTTTGTATATTATCGTACTATTTATTGCTTTCTCTGTACCTCTATTGATGGAACCCTGTTTTATATTGTACACACACAAGCATACTTCCACCACAGAAGGGAAAATCTTTGAAGTGGCTTGTTAAATAAGGCTGAGAGTGTTCTATTTGGTCCAAGGAACTGTCTCTGAGTACATATAATGCAGTTCTACTTCTGAAGGCAAACAAGATTAAAGATCCTTAATTGCCATGCAACAGAGACTGTCTAAAATAATAAGTTAGTTAAGTTACTTGAGTGTAATGGAATATAAAGACAAAAAACCCAAGGAAAAATCTTATCTTTGCTGTATCCAAGATGAAACTGCTTATTTTATAAAAACAATGTTTGCTGATATTCAGATTCAAGTCTATCAATAAATGAAATCACATCTGACTCATAATGACTTCCTGCACATCTCCATGTGGCTTATTGGCACAAATACAGAAGATGTTTCTGACTACCAGTTGGAACGGTGCTGGTAATAGTAGTTTGCAACTTCCTAGGGAGAGCCTAAGACCTAATACCAAAAGGTGCTTTTTCAAGAGGCAACTGGACTTTCTGTTTTTTCTTTGAAGATGTTTTGCTTCTCATCCAAGAAGCTTTTTCAGCTCTGACTGGATGGTGGGGAATGGAAGTATTTATACTCCTTGCAGATAGCTGGTCATTTGCATTCTTTTTAGAGAGTCGCTGAGGTCACCTGGAGGTTTATCTGTATCATCGGGTGATCTCAAGAACTCACTAAAAGAATGCAAATGACCAACTCCCTACAAAATATATATATATCCTTCCATTCCCCACCATCCAGTCAGAGCTGAAGAAGCTTCTTGGATGAGAAGTGAAGTGTCTTCAAAGAAAACCAGAAAGTCCAGTTGCCTCTTGAAAAATCACCTTTGGGACAACCATGACTTGGATGACTGAGAATCTCCATAGACACCAAAGTCCTGATATATTCTGTGGAAAATTTTTCTCAAATCAACTCTTCTTAGTTTGTAAACTCAAACAACATTGACCATGAAAAACAAATATAGAAACATTGCAATAAATAAATTAAAATTTATAATGATAATATATTCTTTATTTGAGGATCATAAATGAGAAGCTGAGGTCCACATATCTGAAAGTTGCTGAGGTTGAGAAACACTGTCCTAGAGAGTTCTAAAACCATGGGTTTTCTCACTAGCAAAGATTTGTAGATAAAGCAGTGATGGGCCCATGAGAAAGGTTTCACCAAAGAAAACTCCGGGATTCTAAGGAATTGATTGTTTTGTTTTTATTTTCACCAATTAGAACATCATTGTTTTTATCTAGAGCTGGGAATATTGAGTGATAGCTCTAATAAACCTCAATGGGAAGCAAAAGCAATCAATATCTGAGTCTATTTAACCAATAATATTGTTAATATATGAGCAGACTTTTGTATTCTCATACCTTGCTAGGCCATTCTGATATTTTATCTCTTTCTCAAACCCATAGCTGGATGTCTGATAAGCTTTTAGTCTTACAAGATAAGTTAGGCAAACTATGGATAGCTTGACACTAGTTTTCTATGTGGGGTCCTTGGTGCTCTCTGAGCTTGGTTGTTTTCTTACAGATGTTTCATTCATCTGAAAGACAAAAACTAAACCTAGAGACATATCAAGGACCCCCACAGTTCAATCCTGAGCTATAATGATTCTCTTCTATAATCCCAACTCAACAGCTCTAAGATTTGAGGTAGACAACCTGCCCTACCCGACGTTTCAAATCAGCTTCCTTCAAAATGGTCAATAGCAAGTGATGGAGAGAACTGGAATACAAAACATCTGCATTAAATCAGGTTTCCTACCACTACTTTGTGAGAATATAACATCTGCCATACTTAGTCAGGAATTTGGAATACTGTATCCAGTTTTGGTCACCACAAAATAAAAAAGATGCTGAGACTCTAGAGAAAGTGCAGAGAAGAACAGCAAAGATAATTAGGGGACTTGGGGCAGAAACATATGAAGAACAGTTGTTGGAATTGGGTAGGTCTAGTGTAATGAAAAGAAGGACTAGGAGTTATATGATAGCAGAATTCCAATATTTTAGAGACTGCCACAAATAGGATTTAACCAAGTCTCCAAAGCACTGAAAGGCAAGGCAAGAAGCAACAGATGGAAACTAATCAAGGAGAGATCCAACTTGGAAGCAAAGAGAAAGGTCCTGACAGTTATTACAATTAACCAGTGGAACGACTTGCCTTCAGAAGTTGTGGGTACTCCACTACTGGAGATTTTTAAGAAAAGACTGGACAACCATATGTCTGAAATAATATAAGATCTCCTGTTTGAGCAAGGGGTTGGACTAGAAGACCTACAAAGTCCCTTCCAACTCTGTTATTCTGACTCAGCCTTCTGATTTGTTGAATCTATCTCCCTTGGATTTTTCTACCACACATATTAGGCCAGATTTATTACCTGGCAAATGTTTGCAAGCTCAGCCTTCACTAGCATAAGAATGTATTGTTAGGAATTTTGTGGAATAAATTTCTCAGTTCACATCACTGCTGTGGGAACTGTGGTCTTTGAAGCAGCTTTTGCAGGCTTCAGCTTGTGAACTGCCACACCAAGATAACAACACCAAGACATCAACTCCTCTGCATAAGCAGCACTTTTGAAGAATTAGCCTCCTTCTACAATATACCAAATGCCTAGGTAGATAATGCCAGTGATAACTGGATATCCACCAAGACCGGAATATTACCTATCTCTGCAGGACAGCTATAAGACTGTTATATAGGAGTCCCTATTTATATTTTTTGGAGGTCCCAAATATTATTTCCAAAATTCCTGCTGTACCAAAATGCATTTTTTAAGTAAATAATGTGTACATCCATTATTGCTCAATCTGGAATGTAGAGAACTCAGGAAGAAATTGAAAATTTCAGATTTAATTCTCAGCTGTGCAGTACAGTGGGAAAAACAAACCTCTTCATGATTTCTTCGCAAAACATTCATAAAATATATTCAAATCAATACCTAGTCTCTCTTTACATAATTCCTTCTTTGCCTGCATTAGCACAGAGAATAATACAGCTGTGTTTGTTGACTTTCAAAGCATTAGGCAGATTGTGCTTTGGAGCTGAAGTTTTCCCTTGTTCTATGGAATTAAGAGTTTTAACACATGTAATAGCTAGTGTTTTTGACTAGCTGAAGGAGTTTACTCACATTCTGGACCAAAAACTGCTTTTTGCTTTATAAGCTTTGGTGCAAGAATTGCTTATGAACCAAACTAGTATCGAGCATGGCAATAAGCTAAATAACATAGTTTTAGAAATAACCTTATTTAAATAAGGGATGTGATGGCTCAGCGGTTAAAGATGCTGAGTTTGTAACCTGGAAAGCTGACAATCTGGATTCAAGATCTGAATGATGCATGGTGGGATGAGGTCTTGTTCCTGCCCAGCTTCTGCCCACCTAACTAATTTGGCTACTCTAGAGAAAAGAAGGACTGGAGTGGGGGGGGGGTGCATGATAGCAGTATTCCAGTATTTGAGAAGTTGCCACAAAGAGGAGGAGATCAATTTCCAAAGCACCAGAAGGCAAGACAAGAAACAATGGATGGAAACTGTTAAGCCTGGGTTCCCCAACCAGGGTTAGGTAGGCAAGCTAAACA
>BLBF01000059.1:10752026-10776141 GCA_015471245.1 Laticauda colubrina | reverse complement strand
TAGTATTTCACCTAAAACAGTTAGGGTGAACAATGTTATCCCTAACAGAAACTAATCAAGGAGAGAAACAACCTAGAATTAAGGAGAAAATTCCTAACAGTGAGGACAATTAATCATTGGAACAGTTTGTCATCAGAAGTTGTGGATGCTTCATAACTGGAGGCTTTTAAGAAGAGACTGGGCAGTCACTTATCTAAAATAGTATAGGTTCTCCTGCTTGAGCAGGGAGCTGGACTAGAAGTCTTTGAAGGTCCCTTCCTTCTCTATCCTGATTCTCCATTTGAAAGCATGCAAATGTGAGTAGATAAACAAGTACCATTTCGGTGAGAAGGTAACAGCATTCCATGCCCCATGACATATAGTGTAGTCATGCTGGCCACATGACCATCTTTGGATAACACTGGCTCCCTCAGGTAAGAAATGTAGATGAGCACTGTCCCTGGAGTCAGACACAACTGGGCAGCTGAAACCATTCCCTTTAACCTTATTTAACAAGGATTTGGAAATACCAAACTGAATCCTCAACCCACAAACAAGCATGGCTACAACTTCCAAGCCATAAAGTTGGGCTGGAACAGCAACTTCTCAAATTCATAGACGGCATATGAGCAGGGGGTCTGCTTCCTGTCTTCATCCCTAATTCAATGGTCTTTCACATTCATTTGCACTTTTGCTTAAACCACACCTTATTGAATGAACTGCAACAGCTAGGTTTGCCCAGATTCATCCAAGTTGTGAGCTACAGCCAGACAAATCACATTATGACTTAGCTCAGTGTGGAAATGCAGTCAAAATTAAGGGCAAGAAAGCTGCTTCAAATATGTTGGCTTTGCACACAGTTAAGAAATCTGTAATGATCCCATATTTACAGGTTCTTTATTCCACAAATGGTCTTTACAAAAAAAAGTGAGAGGAATGCAAATTGGATGACAAGGTGATAAAGCCAGGAAATATGACCCAGCATCGCATCTTTCTGTTCAAATAATGTTCATCTTGGAATCACATATTGACAAATGGTGTTGTGACCCATGTGCTAATTAGCTTCAGTAGGTAGCACTTGCAAAGCATTAGACTAGAGAGAGATGTCACATCTTTTTCTCATATTATTGGGAGGAGTGTCATTATTGAAGAAATGTTCATGCTGTATTTAAATACAAGGCAGCATTTTTTTCCATCCTGTATGACAATTGACTCCCAATGTGGGTCTCATTAAGTTCCAAAATGTAGAACAAATGAGCTCATCTAGTTTTCCACTTAATATTCTCTCCTGAAGCATCAAGACCTATGGCTGCAAAAATGTCCCCTTCAATCTCATCAGCATCACAAAAAAAGTAGTTTGCCATTTTGAGTGGATGGTGATTTTGAGTGGATGGTGGGATCAAGCTCATGAGTCATGAATCCCTTCATACCCACAAGAGATCTAAGTCCAGCCCACCTTGAATTCCTTTGACTCTTATCTACCACCAATTTGTTTTGTCCATAAGTAATTCAGATTCTTGTAGAAAGCTTACGTCTGCAATAAACCTTGTTTGAAATGCTTGGATCTTCTGATTTCCCTAGCACTTGATAATTCATTTGTCTCATGCCTTGTCTCCATTCTGCAATTACAATGATAAATTGGTCAATGTCAGCAATCTGCAACCTCCCTGGCTTCTCATTCTTCAACCAACTCTAAAGACAAGACATTAGTGAAGAACTGCTTCAGTTTTCCCAGTAATGAAGCAGGGGTAACCATGGAATCCATAAAACAAATGGAAAGATTTCTAACAAGAATGTCTGCCCATTTGTTTTTCTCTAACTTTCAAGAATGAAGGGAGCTACACCAGGGGTGGGATTCAAATTTTTTAACAACCAATTCTGTGGGCATGGCTTAGTTGGTGGGTGTGGCTTGGTAGTCATGTTATTGGCTGGGCGTGGCCAACTCAATATCACTCACATCGAGGCAGACATCTCCTCGCCTGGTCTCTCATGACTGTGGGGATGCTGCAACAGGCGTAAGCGTGAAAAATGGTCATAAGTCATTTTTTTCAGTGCCATTGTAACTTTGAATGGTCACTCCACACAAGCAAAGTACCAGCAAAGGAGGGGAAAAAAAACTCCAGAGAAGTTCCAGAGACAGGAAGTCTAGTCCTGCCAAGAATGTAATAAGAGTTAATAGAGAGGCAGTTTCTGTAAGCAACACCAGAATGTTTCCTTCTTGCCTTCCTTACAGGATTAGGCCAGTATTTTTTTCTAACAACCGGTTCTCAAAACTGCTTAGAATGTTAACAACCGGTTGTAGCGAATAAGTGCAAGCTGGTAGAATCCCACCCCTGAGCTACACCCACAAAAGAAATTCAAGAGAATTTCTTCTAGAATGAAGTAGAAAAATTCTTCTTTCACCTGAAGAAACTGGGGGAAGATTTTGGCACAATGATTTTCTTACCAGCACTGGAAGTTTAACTACTACTTTATGTTCAAGTGTTGCTCACAAAATCTTCTGTGTCTTAGGAGCAGAATATCTGAAAAGGAGATGATGCAGATTGATTTTCAGAGCTCTGTATTGACTCCATGATCACCACCCATCCTTCCATTGCCTCCTGTTTATCTGCATTTATATCATTTAATGCCTTTTAGAGTTCCATTGGATAGCTTCAGCTTGGGATGACTTGAAAAAAAATTACATTCATAAAAACTTCTCCCATCTTCAAGACCTTCCTCCAAGTCTGAACTTCTCTGAGCCTCCCCAAATACTCCACCACTCAAATATGAGATGGGCAGCTATAAAAATAAATTGATTAAATAAATATATTTCCAAAAGAGAAGGCAACTTTTTATCAACACCTCATCTTTAGAGAAGCACCTTCATTTATGACAGTGAGACTCAAACTTTTTTAAAATAAAAAAGACCCAAAAGAATGGGCGTTGGTAATAGTTACCCTGAGCGCTCTTTCTATCTATGCTGTGAGATAGCCCAGGATGGATTGACTCCTTCCTATGATGTCATTTAGCTGAGTCTCTACTAAAATATAAAAGTCAGCCCCCGGGAGAGACCCCAGCTTTGGCAAAGATACTTGACAGACTAAAAGGTGTCTCTGAAAGCACAAATGAATACAGAAATATGACTCACCCTCTCCGGACGAATCAAGGGAGGAGCTGGGCTCTCTCGCAGCATGGATAGAAAGGGCGCTCAGGGTAAATTCTACCAACGCCCATTCTCCTCCATGCTGCATCGAGAGCCCAGGATGGGACATACCAAAGCTTGCATGTCCACGGGCAGGTTCTCGTCCGGCTCATCACACCGACTATTGAACCACTCGTTGAAGCACCTATCTGCTGAAGTTGCCGAGGCAAAGGCATCCAGATGGTAGTATCTGATGAAAGGAGATGGAGATGTCCAAGTGGCCGTACGACAGATCTCCTCCAAGGGTGCTTGGGTTGCCCAGGCAGCCGAAGTGGCCGCGTTTCCGGTAGAGTGTGCCATCAGACCTCGAGGAACTGGAAGGGCTGCAGCTTTGTAGGCTTGCTCAATGCAAGATCTGACCCACCTGCTAATAGTAGGAGAAGAGGCCTTGTGCCCCAAGTGAGAAGGGAAAAAGAAACAAGAATGGCTTCTGATTTTCTGAAGGAGGAAGTGCGCTTAATGTGTATTCTAAGAGCCCTTCCTACGTCTACCGTGTGCCACTGCTGCTCTAAGTCATGGTGCGGGAGGGGGCAGAAGCCAGACAACATAATGTCCTGGGACCTGTGGAACAGGTGTTAACCTTTGGAAGAAATGAGGGGTCCAAACTGAGGATAATCCTATCACCGTGAAAGGAACAAAGGTCCTGTCTGATGGAAAGAGCAGTGAGCTTGGATACCCACCTGGCTGAAGTAATGGAAATGGGGAACACTTACCTTCAGAGTCAGGAAACAGAGAGACAATGTTTTAAGGGGTTCAAAGGGGGGTTTCATAAGGGCATTAAGGACCTTATGAAGATCCCAGGAAGGATACCTGTGAACCAGCGGGGGTGGAGGTTGGAAGTCCCTTTTCAAAAAAACTTCCTGACTGAAAGTTGATGGGATAAGGAAGGAAGCGAACCCCATGAAAGAACCAAGGAGAGGGCCTCAACCTGCCAAACCTTTGGGGGCCAAAGGTTTGGGGGCCAAACCTTTCTACAGATCATGCTGAAGGAATCTAAGAACCTCTGCCAACTGGGCTGAAGCAGGAGAGAGACCCTCCCTAAGGAACCCTCGGGAAGGGCCTTCCAGGTGGCATCGTAGAAGGTTTGTAGAAGGTTTGTGAGATGCCAGAATAGTGATGATGACCCTTTCAGGAAGATCAGCCACCCCTAGCCACTGCCGCCCAAGTGCCACATGGTCAGCTTGAGCCACAGGGGCTCCAGGTGGAGCAGAATCCCCTGATGAAGTGATTTTAGATGGGCTGGGATCCTCCAAGGAGAAGCCTCCGATAGGCTGACCAGGTCTGCAAACCAGGGCGTCCTTGGCCAATAGGGTGTCAGGAGGAGGGGTTCTGCTCATTCCTCCAACATCCTCCAAATTACTGC
This sequence comes from Laticauda colubrina, assembly GCA_015471245.1. Taxonomy (NCBI): domain Eukaryota; kingdom Metazoa; phylum Chordata; class Lepidosauria; order Squamata; family Elapidae; genus Laticauda; species Laticauda colubrina. Next base: position 10,771,615 of record BLBF01000059.1, on the reverse strand, counting down.
CTGAATGATGGCAGTAATTCAGAGGATGAGGCATAGAGAATTCATTCAGAGGATGAAGCAGGGGAAAGGCATAGAGGAGAACTTTGGGCCATCTGAACCGAAGAGCATTGGTCCCCTAGAGGAGTGGAGAAGAGATCCACCTCCGGTGTTCCAAATCTGAGGGAAAGCTCCCTCAGGAGGAATGGATCATTCTGCCTGGTCGACTAGGCTCCTGCTGAGCCAGTCGGCCTGGGAGTTGTCGATCCCGGAGATGTGGTCCACCAAGATTGACAACAGGTGTTTCTCTGCCCATAACACCAACCGTAGCGCCTCTTCCATGAGGGCTCTGGACCTTGTCCCCCCTTGCCGGTTGACATGAGCTATGGGGACCATGTTGTCCATAAGGACTAGAACATGAGAGCTGGTCACTGAGTGCCTGAAATGCTTGAGAGCTAGAAAAATGGCTCTGAGCTTTAGCCAATTTATGAAAAGGGCCAGCTCTGACCTGGACCAAGGTCCTGAGCTATCTGGCCCTGCATATGGGACCCCCAACCCAGGAGGCTGACATTGGTGGTTATCACTAGCCTGTCTGGGACCCTGAAAGGGAGTCCCTTCCAGATTAATGGGGAATGCCACCAATTGAGAGATCTCCGGATTTGTGGCGGGAGTGGGACCTTGATGGATGAGAGGCTGGTTCCTGTTCATTGGTAGGGAAGCAGGAACCATTGGAGTGCATGGGAGTGGAAAAATCTGTGGCTCTGGAGATATGATAGGATAATTTGCAGATCCCAATGGGCTGCTTGGATGGAGGAGGATAGAATCAAAATGTCATCCCAGTAGCATTGGATCCTCACTGGAACAGAATGCAGAGATGCCATCAATGCTGCCAGAACCTTCATGAAGACCCTTGAAGCCGATAAGAGGCTGAAGGGAAGTGCTCAATACTAGTAATGGGGATTCTGATAACAGAAATGGAGAAACTGGCGATGATGAGGCCAAAAGGGGATGTGGAGGAAGCCTCCATGAAATAAATGGAAGAGAGGAGATCGCCCTCCCGAACGCTCTCTAAAATAGAATACAGAGTCTGCATTTTAATTTGTCTATAGTTTACAAATTGGTTGAGAATTTTTAGATCCAGGATGGTTCGCCACCCTCTGAGGCTTTGGGAACGATGAACAGGCAAGAGTAAAGCCCACGTCCCCGTTGTGAGGGGGGAACATGTTGAATACCTTGGATTTTGTTGAATGGTCTGTTTCATGAGGTCTTCCCTTGAAATGTCCCGAGAGACAGGCCAGCTCAAAAAAAATATATATTTTATTTTATTTTATTTTATTTTATTTCCTTTTGGGGGTGGCATTAGGAAGTCCAATTGTAACCCTGACCTAATAGTGCAGAGCAAGCAGGCATCCATCATTGACTCCTCCCATTTGGAGGCAAAGAAGGCTAGGTGACCTCCGATGAGTGGGGAGAACGAGGAATTACTTAGAGAGATGGAAGGAATGACACCCCCCCCCCCCAAAAGGGCTGTTTACCAGTAGAAGGTTGTTGCCTGCCAGATGTTTCTGCACGTTGGTCTTCGCGTTGGGAGTATGGCCTCTGAGACTGGGGGAAGTGGGATGAGGTCTCCACTCAAAAGGTAGGAGGGCAATAAGGAGCTGGACGATAGACGGCTCTCTTCCCAGAGGAAGAGAGAATTTTACGTTTATCTCTGGTTTTGATGCAATAAGGTTCCAGAGCATCGCCAAAAAGCTTATCACCCGCAAATGGAACTGAAGCCAGCTTCCATTTATGGTGTGACTCTGCCTGCCAATTTGTGAGCCATAACAGTCTTCTTGCTGCTACTGAAGATGCTATGGTCCTAGATGTAAATTTGGCAGAATTGAGAGCGGCATCTGCAGTGAATTCCGCCACTGCGATAATCTTATTAAGGTCTTGGTGAGACCGAAGGTCAGATGTAGGCAATCTAATCTGGAGTTGGTGCAGCCACCGGATGGATGCCCTAGTGAAAATAGGATGCTGCTGTTGAAGGCTGAACAGCCCATGCAGCGCCGAAATGTTAACAGAAGGCACTGCCAGGGTATTGTCCAGGGCTGCGCAGACATTGTAGAAATGCTTATTCAGAGAAGATGGGTGAGGACCTGCTGAAGGGGAAGCGCACTGTTCCTTGACCATGTGCAGGAGCAAAATGGGAGAAGGCAAAACCCCTGCATGCACTACAGGCTTGGAGAAGAGTGCGTCTCCCTGGCTAGAGGGATTTCCTTGTGGCTCAGGAGCCACTTCCTCTGGTGACAGCTTGGCAGTGACCAAGGCCTTTCTGAGTAATGGCCTGAAGAGAGAAGGATTGAAGACCAATGCGGAGGATGTCTGCTCTGGGTGAGAGTCCTCTTCCTCTGAAAGATTTTGGTCAAACGTCTCGCCCTAAATCAGGGTGATGAGGCAGGGAACTTATAGATTGAGAAGGGAGAAGGGCCTGAGCCCTTTCCAGAGGTCGAAGAATTTGCTTGAAGCCTTCAGACAATCCCTGCCTAATGGCCAAAGAGACAAAATCTTGGATATCCCCTGGTCTATGCTCAAAGGTAGGGGCAGAAGGCTGAAGGCCCGCTGCTGAGGGAGTGAAGGTGGCTTCAGGCCTAGATTGAAAAGAGGTTTGAGGCCTGGAGGGAGAGGAAGGAGCATAGGGCCCAGAAGCCTGTTGGAAATAAGGCCCAGATTAGATCCTGAGGATCACTGTACTGCAAAAGCCTCAGGAGACCAGGATGGAGGATGGAAAGGCTCATAGATAACTTCTCCTCCCCTGGGAAGGCTTGGCTGTGGCCCACGGGTATCATCTGAAATCTGCTGTAATTGCACTCCCTTCTGTTGAATAGTTCTGTTGAACTGCCTCTCTGGGGCTGCATGTCTGCGCTTTTCTGCCCTCAACACAGCCTGAGTTGCCTTCTTAGGGGCTAGAGCCTTAGCTCTGATTTTAGCAGCCACTTCCCTCTGGACTGATTGGGCGTGTTGCCTACGTCTTTTTCTCTTATTGGGCTTAAGAGACTGCTCCACTGGGGGAGGGAAAGCTCTGCCTGACCCTTATCTTGCTCCATTGTGGAATGAAAGGCTCTTGAGAAGGAAAGAAACTCTTTGTAATTTTTTTCTATTAAGCCCCTTATGATATAAATGGCCCCCGGGCTTACAATATGGCTGCTCAGCTCGTGGTGGGAGGCTTCAATCCAAGATGGCCACTGACTATGGGAAACAGGCTCCGAGATCGAAGAATCGCTCCTTAGGCTATAAAGAACCCCGAGAGAAGTCAGCAAAGGAAAGGGCAGCCTCTGGCCACACGATCAGCTGGCTGACGCTGTTATCGGTTTGCCAATCGCTTTTTAGACCGCTCAAACCACAGGCGTGGAGGAGGTCAACAGACGCTGCCCAACTTGCCTGAACAGCGCTCTGGCAATGCTGCTCCCAATGTTGCAGGAGAGAGAGCCCTGCTCTCGTAGAAGAGCAGCTGCCCTGGAAGTTGTTTGAAGCAAGGAAATAAAGGTACTGAAGATCGCTGGTGAGTGCTAACTAACAGAACGCTTTCAGAGACACAGCTACTGACTGAAAGGAGCTGAGTCAAAAGCTGGGGTAACTTCTGGGGTCTGGCTTTTATATCTTAGTACAGAATCAGCTAAATGACATCATAGGAAGGAGTCAACCCATCCTGGGCTCTCGATGCAGCATGGAGGAGAATGAAATATTTCACTGTTTCTGTCATTTAAACTTTGCACAATCATTGTAGCAAGTTCTGTGCTTCTTACCTTATTCTTTTTTTGGGTAGCAAATTTTTTTGCCCTTTTATTATGTTTTAGTGTTTTAAATGTTTGCACAATTGTTGGAGTAATGATGTGTGCTTCTTATCCTGTTCCTTTTTTAAAGAGGCAATCTTTTCCTCCATTTTAGTGTATGGTTGTTAGAAATCTTGCCTCCGCTACCTTCCTGCTTTCTGCACTGGGGGGTCTTTAGTCAATTTCATGCACAAATTTATCAGTGAGCTTAATCTTAATCCCTCTAGTCCATTTTTACCTAGTTCTAAAGAATCTGCAAAAACTGTTGGGCTTGATTTTGTTTGCTTGAATAAACAGCACATACCACACTCTTGTCTCTTCTGACCTCCAGCCTCTGGGCTTAGGCAAGCTGTTATCTCCTGCATGCTTGAAAAGCTATAGAGATCCTAGGTTGCAAACTATGATCATCGTTGCAGCGACTGGGAAAAACCCCTGACTGCAAAAGTATGGTTTGTGCTATCATTCACAATCCTGCTTTCTTCAAAAAATTATGCAGAGGAAAGTTTCTGTCTTGACAGGCAGGTAGTTTTATTCTCCTGCCTCCTTTTTTTTTAACAAAACAACTAGACAAATACAAACATGGAAGAGCTGGGAACTAGCAATTTATTTCCCTTCTTTCTGTATGGAATGAATACCATACAAGGGAAGCTCTGGTTGTTTGCAAAGAAAACAGAGTGACAATTTTTGCATTTGCTCGCTTATACAAGAACATTAATTGCTTCATGTTCTTCCCTACCTGCTCTGCCAATCACAGATGTTCAAATGATTGCTCAGCTAACCTCGAAACACCAGAGAGCCTAAAGAGTAGAAACGAGGTTATGCAAAACTGCCCTATACTTCTTATATTTGCATTTATCCAAATAAAGGATAGTGACATGGTTTCTTGGTTTGGAGTCATGATAGATGAAGTTTCAGGCTTCGGGCTGGTTTCTTTGTAACATCTGCACAAGATAGCAGATGTAGGATAAATCGTCTTTCAGATGGCAAGACAATTATATTTTATCTGGATATGTGAATAGGCTGCATAACTAACTCCAAAAGCAGATACATCAGAAATAAAACTTGGTAATAAAGAATGGCAGAAGTAAGGAAACTAGGGTAGGTGATTTGTGCAACACAACCCAAAGCTGACTTGAGCACAAACTTTTAATCCCTACACATGTGGATTCTCACAGGAATTAGTGAAAATACTTAACTAGCATACCATTATGTAATATTTGACTTGACTTTATGGCCAATGCAGATGATGTGCCTCCAGATTCAAAAATAAAAGCAAATAGGGAGGGATCCAATAAGGAAAAACATGATTTATTGATCCATGTAGCCAGTGTTAAAATTACATATCGAAAGAAGGCAAACCTTGATTTTACCGTTTAAAAAACAAAGTGCTTGTCAACAAGTTAATAAGGCCAAAATGTTTTGGCTAATGACTTGCCAAAACTACATACAGGTGAAACTCGAAAAATGAGAATATTGTGCAAAAGTTCATTTATTTTAGTAGTGCAACTTAAAAAGTGAAACTAATATATGAGACAGACTCATTACATACAAAGAAAGATAGCTCAAGCCATGATTTGTCATAATTGAGATGATAATGGCTTACAGCTCATGAAAACCCCAAATCCACAATCTCAGAAAATTAGAATATTGTGAAAAGGTTCAATATTCTAGGCTCAAAGTGTCCTAACTCTAATCAGCTAATGAAGTCATAACACCTGCAAAAGGTTCCTGAGCCTTTAAATGGTCTCTCAATCTGGTCCAGTAGGAATCACAATCATGGGAAAGACTGCTGACCTGACAGTTGTGCAGAAAACCACCACTTACACACTCCATAAGGAGGGAAAGCCTCAAAAGGTAATTGCAAAAGAAGTTGGATGTTCCCAAAGTGCTGTATCAAAGCACATTAAAAGAAAGTCATATGGAAGGGAAAAGGTGCACAAGCAGCAGGGATGACTGAAGCCTGGAGAGGATTGTCAGGAAAAGGCCATTCAAAAGTGTTGGGGACTTTCACAAAGAGTGGACTGAGGCTGGAGTCAGTGCATCAAGAGCCACCACACATAGATGGATCCTGGACATGGGCTTCAAATGTCGTATTCCCCTTGTCTAGCCTCTCCTGAACAACAAACAACATCAGAAGCATTTTACCTGGGCTAAAGAAAAACAGAATTGGTTTGTTGCTCAGTGGTCCAAAGTCCTCTTTTCTATGAGAGCAACTTTTGCATCTCATTTGGAAACCAAGGACCCAGAGTCTGGAGGAAGAATGGAGAGGCACACACTGCAAGATGCTTGGAATCCAGTGTAAAGTTTCCATGGTCTGTGCTGATTTGGGGAGCCATGTCATCTGCTGGCGTTGGCCGACTGTGCTTCATTAGGTCCAGGGTCAACGCAGCCATCTACCAGGAGATTTTGGAGCACTACATGCTTCCTTCCACAGATGAGCTTTATGGGGATGCTGACTTCATTTTCCAGCAGGACTTGGCACCTGCCCACGCTGCCAAAAGCACCAAAACCTGGTTCAATGACTGTGGGATTACTGTGCTTGATTGGACAGCAAACTCGCCTGACCTGAACCGCATAGAGAATCTATGGGGCATTGCCAAGAGAAAGATGAGAGACATGAGACCAAACAATGCAGAAGAGCTTAAGGCCGCTATAGAAGCATCCTTGTCTTCCATAATACCTCAGCAGTGCCACAGGCTGATAGCTTCCATGCCACCCCGCATTGAGGCAGTAATTGCTGCAAAAGGGGCCCAAACCAAATACTGAGTACATATGCATGCTTATACTTGTCAGAGGTCCGATATTGTTCTATGTACTATCCTTGTTTTTATTGATTGCATGTAATATTCTAATTTTCTGAGATTGTGGATTTGGGGTTTTCATGAGCTGTAAGCCATAATCATCACAATTATGACAAATCATGGCTTGAACTATCTTTCTTTGTATGTAATGAGTCTGTCTCATATATTAGTTTCACTTTTTAAGTTGCATTACTGAAATGAATGAACTTTTGTACAATATTCTAATTTTTTGAGTTTCATCTGTATATGATTAAGCCCATGTCACACTGAACCAACGGATGCAAAGAGGATGTAAAATGGACAAAAAAGCTTGCCATCCATTGGTTAACGCGATGTATCCGTTCTGTACTCACTGCCTCCGTGTTGCTTCCTCTCTATCCGTCCAGCATCCGTTTATGGACGTTTCATTCGCTCCAAAAGTTTTGGGCTGCCTAAAACTTTTGCGCGGAAAATGTATCCAGTTTGTCCGTTCTGCATCCGCTACGCATCCGCTACGCATCCGCTACGCATCCGCTACGCAGCCGCGCAATTCCATCCGCTCCAGTGGTCAACGGATGGATGCCTAGCGGAAAACTATAAAAAGGGGGAGCAACTCGCCTGCATTGCACTTTCAGAACAGCAGCCCAGCGGTGCAGACCTCTGCAGCCTTCATCTGCCTCTTCCTCTTCCATAGCATCCAGTCATGTCCACCGTGGATTGCAACAAAGTCCTTTCGGCAGCCACCATCGTTCTGCAACAGTGCAAAGCCATCTGCAGGCTCTGTGAACACTACTGCGAGAAGAAAAGGAGCCACCCAAAAAGAGTCTGGGTCCGAAGATGGTTCGCCAGAAGAGCAGAGGACGGACTGTACAACAAGCTGATGGTGGAGCTCAGAAGCGAAGATACTCGGGCGTTCCAGAACTTCATGAGGATGCCTCCAGCCATGTTTGACGAAGTTGTGCAGCGCCTGACACCCAGGTTGACCAAGGCAAACACCAGGTTCCGGCCCAGCCTGGAACCTGGGCTCAAGGTGGAACTCACTCTACGCCACCTGGCCTCAGGGACCTCCTACAGGAGCATGCAGAATGGCTGGAGGGTGCCATCCAACACCATCAGCATTGTGGTCAGAGAAGTGGTGCAGGCCATCATCGAAGAATACAAGGAGGAGCTCCTCCAATGCCCCTCCACTGAAGAAGGATGGAAGAAAGTTGCAGAGCAGTGGTATCAGAAGTGGAACTAACCACACACCGTTGGAGCCATAGATGGCAAGCACGTGGCCTGCAAATCTCCAGCCAAGTCGGGGTCCACTTATTTCAACTACAAGGGCTTCTTCAGCATCATCCTCTTTGCCATGGTCGATGCTGACTACAAGTTCATGTACATCGATGCTTCAGGCAACGGCTCATCTTCGGATGCCCAGGTATACAACACCAGTGACCTCAAGGAGGGGCTGGAACACAACCTCATCGTGGGCTTCCCAGATCCAGAACCCCTGCCCAACAACACACAAGAGGTGCCCTACTTCATCGTGGGGGATGACGACTTCTCCCTCACAACCTACCTCATGAAGCCCTACACCTCCAGACTCCTCAACCGTGAAGAGAGGATCTTCAACTACAGGCTGTCCAGGCAAGGCGGGTGGTGAAGAACGCCTTTGGCATCCTGGCCAACAGGTTCCAGGTACTTCTCACCACCATGCAGCATTGCCCAGAGACCGTGAGGAGGATCATGGAAGCTTGCTGCATCCTGCACAATCTCATGCGCACCCGCTACCCAGTCTTGAAGAACAGGCTCGTGGACCTCCAACAAGCCAATGGGGTCATGGAGCCTGGGGAATGGAGGCAAGGGCGAAACCTGATCGACACTGAGGATGTGCAAGGCCCCAACAGAGCCTCAAATGAAGCAAAGAAGCAGCGCAACCTCCTGAGACAATGGTGCAACTCCCCAGCTGGAGCAGTGGAGTGGTAAGACAGGATGGTAAATGCTTAAAGGATGCTTCCTTCAGCCTGTCTCATCACACAGATGAGATTGGGCCATGTATGTTTGGTTGGTCTACAATGAACAGGGCGTTTAATAGAGTTGTGTTTGTGTTGACAAGTGTGGATAATTATTACATTATTATTGATAATAAAGGGCCGTAGGTGTGGCACCTGGGAGGGTGGACCATACAGTCCCACTATGCTTGCACTGGAGGTTTATCTATCCCACAGCTATTACCCATCCCAAAGGTATCCCTGCCCATCCCACAGGTATCTTAACCCATCCCACAAGCATGCAAAGGCTTAAACCATTTCTAAAAGTTTCCAGCAAGACTTTATTAAAAAAAAGAAATGAAGCAAGTGTGTGAATCAAAACTAGACTTTACTAACAACAAGCTATAAGACAAAAATGAGTCTCTGGCACTCCTCTTGGTCGCTCAGTCTCAGGGGTGAAGGGTCCAGGTGCTGTGGAGGTGGCTGGTGCTGGAGTGCTTGTCATCAGCTGTTCCTCCAGAAGCAGAAGCAGCAGAAGCGCCAGCCCCAGAAGAGCGAGCCCGTGCTGCAGAAGCCCCAGCAGAACCAGAGTGAGGGCCAGGGGGCGGGATGGTAGCCCTGTCCCTCTTGCCAGGGCTGGTAGCAGATGGCTGAGGCTTGCTGTGCTTCCGCATGGTTGTGGGGTTGCTGGCTGGCAGGGAGGCTGGCAGGAACCAAGGCTGGCAGAAAGGCTGGCAGGGAGGCTGGCACCAAGGCTGGCAGAAAGGCTGGCAGGGAGGCTGGCAAGAAGGCTGGCAGGCACCAAGGCTGGCAGGCATACACGAACCAAGGCTGGCAGGAAGGCTGGCAGGCAGACATGAACCAAGGCTGGCAGAAAGGCAGGCAGCAAGGCTGGCAGGCAGACCGGCTGGCAGCAAGGCTGGCAGGGAGGCTGACAGCAAGGCGGGCAGGGAGGCTGGCAGCAAGGCTGGTAGCAAGGCTGGCAGCAAAGCTGGCAGGCAGACATGCAGGCAGGACAGGCAAGGCAGTCGATGTGTCCGGCAGCAGGTCTTTCCTCTGAATGGCGTCCTGCTTCTGAGCTGCTTCCGTTATATCCACAGGGCTGACGCAATGCATCCTCCCCGCATGCGCAGTGAACGCCAGGCATCCGTTAGGCTTCTGCTGTGCATCCGCTAGGCTTTGCTCTGCATCTGCTTCATCCGTTCGGCGTCCGCTCTGCATCCGCTGTATCCATTCCGCGTCCGCTTTGCTGAGGCCCCCCAGAAGCCTAGCGGACGTGCCATCCGCTCCCATCCGCTGGGCTTCCGTTCCGCATCCGCTTTGCATCCGCCCTGCGTCCTCCCCGCGTCCGTGTTATCCGCTCCGGTTGTGCAAATTTTTGCCCCTTTTGAGAGCGGATAACAACGGATGGAACATTTTGCTCGTCCGCTGTGTCCTTTTTGCATCCGTTGGCCAGTGTGATATGGGCTTTAGTGACAACATTCAACCTTAATATTTTATGCAGATTTACAAAGCCTTGAATAGAATCCCCAAACAGTCATAAAATTGTTATGTGAAGTGACAGAATAGGATGACTATTAAATTTATGAGAAGGGGTGTGTGTCATCATTAACTCAGTTTAGTTTTACTTAAACTTAAACATAAACTAAACCAAACTTCAGTTTGATTGACAACCAACCCATTGGTTTCGGAATAGCCCAGAAAAAACAGCTGTTGTACATTTCAGTAATATAAATCACATACAAAGTTTAGGTAGTCGCTGACTGGTTGATCATCCAAACAAATCCCTACTAGGTGTCCTCATGCTTGACTCTTGCCCCAACCATGGTACCCCAGAATTCTGGACATTTTTAGATTGAAAGAACTAAGTGGAAAGATTCAATGGTGATAAATCTGGTTTGGTCAAGAAACAGGACCTCGAAAGAACTAATAATCAGGATAAAATCATGACTGTTGTTCAATTTTTAGGATTCTTGTTGATGGAGACCACACTATAAGTTTCCATCCTTAAAAGTGGACAAGTAAATGTCTCTGATCTCTACCTTAATTCCTACAGAGAAATAAATGATTATGCTTAAGACAATGAATGTGCTTACATTTTTGGTTCTTGAACCTCACTGACTTGGCTACCTAAAAGGATACAATTGTCTCTTACCCAAAGCTCAAAGCCTCTATGTTTCCATCAAAGTTATTTTAACATACAAGCTTTGCTTCTATGACTAACCATTGGCATCCCATCTTTTGTCAGGTCAATAAAACATTGATCAATCTGTCCATACAAAACCTAGTCCATAGTCCAAAACCACTCCATTAAGTTAATCTGTCCACACAAAGCCGACATTCATCAAAACAGAATACATTTCCAAGTATTCTTCAAATAATACACCACATTAAATTCTCAGTCCTGAGTATCACCAGTAAGTGGCATCTTATTTAGGTCCAAACCCAGTGTACTTTAATTCATGTGACATCCAAAAATTGGACATTTGCATTTATATTATTTCAGCTAAATTATGATTAAGTACAGAAGGCCCATTTTTAATCCTGCTGTCATTCTAGTTATATGGCAACCCTTCCTCTTTCCATCAAAAATGACAAACTGTTTCTATTTCCTCATGCGAGTATTAGCTGTAGTCTTGAGGACTTTCTGAAAGGCCCATGACATGAACAAGCTCAACCTGGTTTCTACTGGATTTTTGAAACAGCTGAATAAACGAGAGAGCTTCCCATAATGAGCTTAGCAGCAATGCTGCAATGGAGAAATCAAAGGGGCAGAGAGATTTGACAAGCAGACATCTGAAACCTCTACATAGCTTGACCAGTTTGCACTGCAATCGACTACCTGGAAAGGATGGGAAAAGCAGCTCCAGATTTCTCTTTTAGTTGTAACTCTAAAATGCATGGTACAGCTGGGAATTGAATCATCACTGTTTCTCTCTCACCTAGTCTGTAATTTCAGTAAAAACTCCCCAGAGTCAGAAGCCATAGGGAATACCTACCCAAGCTTTACGCTAGCCTAGAAAGTTGAAAAAGAAGCTCAAAAAACAAAAACCACAACAACCATTCCAGAAGGTGCTTAGAAACCACCTCTGTATTTGTACCAATGAACAACATGGGATATTACTTGATTTTTCTCCTGACTTTATTACTTTATAAAGAACTCCAGATAGTGAACATACATACATAATTTTCCTTCCCCCCCCCCCCCCCGCAGCAACAATCAATTTGTGGTGGATTGGACTGAGAGAGAGGAACTGGGCTAAAGTCACCAAAACAGGCATCATATCTAAAACCAGGGGTAGGATTCAAATTTTTAACAACCTGTTATGTGGGCATGGCTTGGTGGTCATGTGACCGGGTGGGTCAAAAAAGAGAGTTTAACAATGCTCATGGAACAGTGGGTTGGACGAGATGACGAGTTCCATGAGGTCCCTTCCAATCCTGGATTGTTGTGCTGTTTCAAAGCATCCTCTGAAGCTGCGTCTAGTGCTAGGGTTTGTGGTCCTTTCTTCCTCTCCTTTTTCTCTCCCTCCCTCTATCCATCCATCTGTATCAGGAGTGAAAATTGGTTGGCCTCACCTTCTTCCTTTTAGAAACTGAGTCCCACCAAGCCATGCCCACAGAGCTGGTAGGGGGAAATTTTGCATTTCACCCCTGATCCATATCTCATTCACTTTCCCTCCCCTCTTTCTCCCTTCCCTTCCCTACCTTTCTTTCATTCTCCCTTCCCTCCCTCTTTCTTTTTCTTCCTTCCCTCTTTCTCCCTTCCCTACCTTTCAGCTGGTCTTTGGAACTCCCAGTTCACCAAACTGGATGTAAAATTAACATCCAGTTCGCTCAAACTGGTCCGAACCAGCTAAACCCCACCCCTGACTACAAGTCACATTCTCCTGGTGAATGGTCCCAAGTCACCTTGCTGGCTTTCATGCCCATGGTAGGACTAGAATTTCCAGTCTCCTAGTCATTGTTCAAATCTTTCTTTCTCTGTTTCTTTCGTTCTCATTATTGTGTTTTAGTTTGTGTTCATTTTTTATGTTCTCTTTAAAAACATTTAATAGGAATCTTGAAAGTGTGACAGAGTATCCCTTTTTTCTCACCTTATACCTGTCAGTTTTGAAATTCAGCTGCCACATAATGAAAGGGGGGGTGGAGGAGTTGAAAAGTTCAAGGTTATTCTGTATGTAGTACTAAGAAATTCCAGTTGCAGTTAATTGGTTCTCGTGATTTATGAAGTGTAGAAGTGGGAGGAGAGAAGGTGGATTCTGTGTAACGGGCAAAAATACTTTCACTTTGGGAAATTGCTTTAGACATACCAGATCTGTTCCTAAATAAATCAGTTGGAGAGAATTTGTCTCGAAGTGATTGATATCATGGATACTTTCTTGGATGCCTTATATTTATTTCCCCAAATCAGTGCAAATCTTGCGCTTCCTCCTCACCTCCTCCTCTCTTTCCAGGCTGTCGATGTTTTTGTAACCATTTGCTAGATCTCTTGTTTGAGGCTATCTCCATGCTCCTATACAAAATCTGCGGCTAAACCAGAAATAGGCATCTATATATGTATACAATCAGCTCCGAGCATGCAAAGTATAATGTTAGATAGAAACTATGCCTACTAGCATCCTGTAAAACAAGATTTTTCCACAGAATCACCAACAAGATAATTAAGGCTACCAGTGGCAATCTCTGTCCAGGGCCAATGCTTCCCTCATGGATGGCTCTCCAGCACCAACAAAAATACGAACAACAAAAGGTTCACCATCTCCATGGCTAACGTATTTCCTCAGTTTGGGATTGCTGGGCCTTTGTTCTCAGAAAAAACTTTCTCTTCTCCAAGTCATTAAGAGATTGAACTGTGTTATTTCTTAACTCTGAATCAGGTGTTTTGAATCTTGGCTAATTACAGAGGAATCCAATCTTCACAATTCATGCAGACAGAGTGCTTGCCTCTCCTAAAACAGGATTTCTCAAGCTTCAAAATAATCATCTATTGAGAGTTTTGCAGCGATAATTCAGCGCCAGAAAAATAAACACAGATGGCTGAAGCTTCATTTAACATCTTTATAAACATAAGTAGAATTTACAAACCAGTTGTAGATTTCTCCAACATTTCTCCAAACTCAGACAGAAACATGTTGCAGCTCAGAGCAGAGCTCCAGTTTTCAGCAAGCAAGCAAATTAGTTTCATCTTCAATAGATCAGCAGGCAAGCAAGAGGAGAGAAGCAGTTTCATCTCAATAGACAGACTCAGAGCTCAACATAGCTGCAGAGTTGCAGAGCTTAACATAAAACCACACCTTGGCTACTTTTAGTTTCAGTTTCCAGCCTAGGCTAAATCTAGTTTCAGTTTCCAAAACAGTCCTCATTGGCTGATTTAGTTGCTATGCCTATTCATTGGCTGACCTTGTTACCAAGCTGTTCCAGTTCAAGAATATACTCTGACATCCTCTGACCACGGACTTTTTATACAACCTTTTTCAAGTTGTAGGCTGAATTGAAATCCTTCTAAATCAATATTTTTCAACCTGGGCCACTTGAAGAAAGGTAGTCCTTAATTACAAGGATTACAATTAAGGCCAGAACTTCTATTGCTGAACCAGATAATTATTAACTGAGCCATGTCCTCTTTTATGACCTTTTTGCTGCAGTTGTTAAACAAATCCAGCTTCCACCATTGACTCTCCTTGTTGGAGTTGGCTGGAAAGGCCACAAATGGTCATCACGTGACCCCAGGACAGTGCAACCATTGTTTGCCAATTGCTGAAGCCCCAAATTTTGATCACATGACTGCAGGGATGCTGGGACAGGTCTGAGGCATGATTTTTTTACTTTATTGTCCTTGCACCTCGTACAATGAAATTAAATGCCACCTTCAGTGTACATTATAACTATAAAAAATAAAACAAAAACACACATCCTTCAAATTCTATACAATTGAATTGAAAACCCCTGATATTGCATTAATATTGCACCATACAGTAGAATTCAATAGAGTTACTGCTCTGGGATAGAAGCTGTTTTTCAGCCTATTTCAGGGGTGGGATTCTACCGGTTCAGACCGATTCTAAAGAACTGGTTGTTATGATTCTGCACAGTTCGGAGAACTGGCAAATTGTACCCCTGGCTGGCCCTGCCCCTCTCCGCTCACCCCTCCCTTCCCTTCCCTTCCCCTCTCCACCCAATCAGTCCTTATCATGCATGCCCAATATCACTGACTGCATTCTTCCCTGCCCAGGTACTCCTTAAGGTATTTCTTCTTTTTTTACTCCCAACGATCAGCTGTTCCTATAATCAGCTGTGCCGGGATTCCCCTCACTTACTTACTGCTTTGCCCTGGAGGCTTCCCTGTGGCCCAGGAAGGCAAAAAATGAAAGAGGAGGTCAGTATCTCTCCCCCCGCCCCTCCATTTTTTTTCCTTCCTGGGCCCCAGGGAAGCTTCCTGGGAGAAAAAACACCCCCCAGGAAGCTTCCCTGATGCCCAGGAGGCCCCAAAATGGAGTGTGGAGGAATGCTGTACGCCCCCTCCAGGCTCCATTTTTTTTCTTCCTGAACCCCAGGGGAGCCTTCTGGGAGCAAAAATGCCCCCCAGGAGGCTTCCCTGAGGCCCAGAAGGCCCAAAAAATGGGGGCCTGCCAAAAAAAGAAGACGCCATGCCCACCCAGTCACATGACCATGCCCAACTAGCCACATCCACCTAGCCATGCCCACAGAACTGATTGTTACAAAATTTTAATCCCACCCTTGGACTATTTTTCATTGTTTTTATTATCCTGTATCGTCTGCCAGATGGAAATAGTTTTTAAAAAAGGGTTCCCAGGATGAGATGGATGAGATGCACAGGATGAAATGTTTTAAGTAACTTTTTTAAAAAAAGAACCATCGTAACTTGAACAATTGCTATATAAAGTCAAGGAATACCAGTATGGCCTTTTTTGAAGGCCATACATCTTCAAGTAGCCAGGGTTGAGATACACTCTTCCAAATGGATCCAGTTTTAAACTTCTATGCAATGCATCACCCATTGTAGTTTAAAATCCATGGTTTGTGATTTTGCATATTATGCTAATTCAGATAGCTGTAGCACATTAAGCATTAAACTGTGGTTTTATATATTATAGCTTCAGTAAAATTCTGTAAAGGTTCCATCTGAGATATTCACTGAGATGTTCACGCTCCTCAAACAACGTTGGGGCTAAGGAAAGACATAAGTAAAGCTAGAGGACAACTTTAAGATTAAATTAATAAACTGTTAAGATTATTAATCTCAATATTTAAAAAACCAAAAGTCCTTCCATCACATTGGATGAGAGTTAGAACGTGGGTTGGAGTAACTGAAGCAGCAAATCTAATGTAACAGAGCATTGTAGTAGTCTAAGAAAGTGATAACAAGGGTGGGATCCAGTATTGCAGACTAACTCACTGCTAACTCCAGCAATTTGATTCTGAGGGGTTCTCAGTTGACTTATCCTTCCATCCTTCTGAGGTTGGTAAAATGAGGAATCAGATTGTTGGGGGCAATATGCTGACTCTGTAAATCACTTAGAGAGGGCTGTAAAGCTCTGTAAAGTGATATACAGGTCTAAGTGCTATTGCTATCTTCCTTCCTTCCTTCCCTCCCTTCTTCCCTCCCTCTCAGTGGTTAGAATGCAGTATTGCAGGCTAATTCTGCCAACTGCTAGCAGTTCAATCCTGACCGGCTCAAGGTTGACTCAGCCTTCCAACCTCCTGAGGTGGGTAAAATGAGGAGCCAGATTGTTGGAGGCAATAGGCTGACTCTGTAAACTGCTTAGAGAGGGCTGTAAAGCACTATGAAGTGGTACACAAGTCTAAATACTATTGCTATGAGTCTCTCTTGCAAGAGATGCCACTGATGAGAAAGAAACTCTCCTATGAAAGCTTTGTTCCCTATAGTCAGTCTTGCTGCTAGAATAGTTTTTGAAGACAGGAGGGGCACAAGGGAAAAAGCCCCCCATCCCCATTGGAGCAAACAGGAAGTGCTCACCGGCCAAAGGAAAGGGGAGACAGAAATGCTTCCTGCTACTTCTGCCAAGTTCTCAAACTCATCTTCTTATTGCAGCACACTGTCACTTGAAGTAAATATCTATTTTCAATTAGCACACATTTCAAAAGCGGCATGCATCATTTAGAGCACTAGTTTCCTTTCCTCTCATTTTTTAGCCAGGAGTCATTGAAGTTTAACTAACAGCATTTTAAAAGACTGTTTCAAAGCGAGTGCGCAAATCCGCATCCTCTCTTCTGCCACATGATTCTGAGATCCTCTTACCTTTTAAGGGGTGAGGGGATGAAATTTGACAGGGATATTCCCAATTACCTTCCATGATATCATACAATCTGGCTAACAGATTATCTGAGTAGCTTCTCATCATTTTGGGATATATAAAAATGTGACATGTGCAACTTGGGTCTTAGTTTCTTCATAAAACTACACTATGTTAGTACCGATCAAGAAAAACATGACTATGTGGACCAGTGGTGCTACAAACACTCACAGCATTTCCTTATAATGCACAGACATTATCTTTGCTTCACCACTAATGCTCATTTCAGACATCAAACAAACTATAAGATTCTGGATCTGCACATGCTACAACCTATGAAATGCTGTCTAGCAACCATGAAGGACTTATGGACAGATGCAACCCAGATCTTTCTTTTATTTTACTTATAATCCACTTTTAATATTTTTACAAATAATTCAAGGTTGCAAACTTATCCAATGAACTTTCCTCCTTCTACTTTGCCCATAACAACCATAACCATCCTATGAGGTGAGTTGGGCTGAGAGAGAGAATGACTGCCCCAAGCTCACCCAGTTGGCTTTCATGGCTAAGGCAGGACCTGAATTCATGGTCTCTTGCTTTCTAGCCTGGTGCTTTAACTACTAAAGCAAATAGGCATTTGAGTAGACTACATGGAATGCTCAAATGTGGAGAAAGGAAATAGCATAGTAATAGCAAAAGCAATAGCATTTAAGCTTATGTGCTACCCCATAGTGCTTCATAGCACTCTCAGAGCAGTTTACAATATCAGCATATTGCCCCCAACAATCTGGGTCCTCATTTTACTGACCTTTGAAGGATGGAAGGCTGAGTCCACCTTGAGCCCTGTCAGGATCGAACTGTGGGCAAAGTTTGCCTGTCATGCTGCACTTTAACCACTGTGCCACAAGGGCTCTCAGATGGATTCCATTGGAACTACGCCACTGGTCCAGAACTTCAGAAAAGTAGTAGAGTAGCTTTTAAGCTTTGTCCTACAGAAAGTTAACAGCAGTTGAACCCCCCCCCCCCCCCGGAGAACTGGTGTTAAATCGTTTTGATTGTCCAAACTGGGAATAAGCCAATATAAAATATGAGAGCTCTCAAAGCTATATAAAGTTCACAAGAGAAAAATACATACCAGAGAAACTGGGCAGACATAATATATAGGTCTTTCTATATTAATTTTCAGAGCCTCCAAGCCAAGTTCAGAAAGTGAGTAGATTGAAAGGGGAGGACAGAGTAAATACTTGGTAAAATTGGAATAACTAGTAGGATACAGTTGTCTTTATGACAGGAGTAGGTACCCTGATGTCATGCCCTTGTTGGAGTCTGATTCTGAGGGGGAGATTGAGGAGCTGACAGGGAGTGGGAGTGTGGCTTTGGTGGCTGAGAAAGAAACAGGGGAAAGGCACAGTCCAGCTGGGCATTCAGAGGAAGACCCAGGGCCACCCACTCTTCATCCTAGGTCACACAGGGAGGAATGGAGAAGGGAGCAACATGGCTTACTGGGAGAGAAAAGGGCCCTGATCCATTTCATTAGTTGCAGCTGGGAGAACAGGATATAAGAAGGGCATTTGCACACAGCACCTTGCTGGAAGCAAAGCATGCATTATGTTTGCTGAAGCTTATCTGGGTTTGGTGTCCTCCCAACCGTGTGTGCTTTGTTATCTTTTGGAAGTCTGCAATTTATTATTTTGGCCTGTCATGTTAATTTCTTCATCGTGGTTTGTGTTGGTTTTTTTATTTCTAATTTATCTGTACTTTGGGTTCGAACTGCATTTCTTCCCTTTGTAGACTGTTTTTGGAAGAGTTTGATCTCCAGCCAAGGATAACCAGACAATCGGGGCCAAGTTGGAGGTATTAAAGGGACTTTACCGATTTTTGTGACTTTGTTGCTTTTGTTCCATGCCCTGGATCATCACACCTGATGCCCTCCAGAAGCTTCACACTTCAGTTCAGATATACTCCAGCCACTATGGCAAATGCCAGAGGACTGGGAGAAATACATTCAGCACATCTAAAGGTTATCCACTTCCTTTCCACTATTCTATCGGATGGCCAAAGAAGACCACATTAAGAATGTACATTTTCACATCAAAGAAAGTATAAACACCAATTAATAATAGCTTCACTCTTCACATCAAAAAAGCATGTACAATGCCAAACAACAGCACATACCTAGTGGGTGGTATTTCAGTGAACAATTTTAACAAAATCTGTCTTTGGAAATCAGTTGAAAATCAGGCTCCTATTATATTATAATACCTCCTTCCCAATTTACGGCAGTGCCATGGCTCAGCAGTTAAAATGTTGGGCTTGTCAACTGAAAAGCCAGCAGGTTCGAGACCCGAGTACCACCCAAAGGGGTGAGTTCCCGTTAGTTGCCCCAGCTCCTGACAATCTTGCAATTTGAAAACATGCAAATGCGAGTAGATAAATAGGTACCCCTTCAGTTGGAAAGTAACAGCATTCTGTGATGTCATGCTGGTCACAGGGCCATGGAAATGTCTTCAGACAGCGCTGGCTCAGTGGCCTTGAAATGGATATGAGCACTTCCCCCTATAGTTGGCAATGAGTAATGGAGTAAAATCCACAGGGTTTTACTTTACTTTACTTTATCTTTTTCTCAATTTAAAGTGAATTGGTCATCATGCCTCTGAAGAAGACACCAAAGATTTGGAAGAAATATCCATGGGGGGAAAAAGAATAGGAAAAAAGATGATGATGATGATGATGATGATGATGATGATGATGATGATGATGATG
>BLBF01000059.1:10715146-10736387 GCA_015471245.1 Laticauda colubrina | reverse complement strand
GAAGAAGAAGAAGAAGAAGAAGAAGAAGAAGAAGAAGAAGAGGAGGAAGAAGAAATCTAAATTCAACATTTCAATTGAAACACCTGACAGCTCTGGATGAGTTCATCTGCCATGCCTCAAGTTCAATTATGTTGTCTATACACAGCTGGATCAGAACTTCCTTATCGCCTTTTGATAAGGAAATTCTGATCCATCTTTACATGTGATGACAGGGTTCTCATGGTCAAATGGTTCAGTAAACTCTCCTTGCATAATTGAGATCTTCATCCCTTCAGTAGGATACCCTTTCCTGTTGCAAGGTGAACCACTTGGGGTGAATCAAAGTTTGTCCAAAACCACATTTATCTACCCAATGACAATAATTGATTTTTTTTTATCATCTTCTGAAATACAGGCCCATTGAACCATATTCCAAGTCTAGAACCATGAACCACTGAAGTCCTGTGCTTGAATTTCTATAGCTTATGTTAACTCCTCCACATTTTGAGTACCATGTTATGATGTGCAGTTCCAGTCAGTTCTCATGTTAAGGCATGGACGAAGGGGAAAGGTTCACCATGAAAAGGTTGAATGCTCATTTTATTGTGAGAGGATATAAAATGCAGGAGTCTCCAAATGTGAATCTCCAATGTATCTCGATGCCAATCTATTGTATATGAGAAAAGCTCCCACACACCTTTATGTATTATGGAATCATTTTGCATTTCTTAAAACATCTGGAAAGATAACAACCATCCTCTAGACTGGGAAAAGTATCTACTCTGTTAAAAAAAACCCAACAACAACCAGATATTATATTGGAAGAAAATGCCATCTTCGAGTGAATGATAAATGCTTCTAAGCAGTGTAATAAAGAGAAAACTATTCCACTCCATCTATAAAATCATTAACATAACTTTCATTCATCAGAAATAGTGCAGAGATAATCACTAATTAAGAACTGGAATCTCTTTAACAATATGTAGAAAAGACTTTGAGAGATAACATAGTAAACAAGGACGTGATCTTGCCATAGATATCAAACCCCTATTTCTCTGAAAGCTTTAAATAGAAATGGGGGGAGGGGAGAGACAATGCTTCCAGGAGGTTGGGGTTTGCTCCATCAATTAGAAGATATGTAGGTATAATAAGTGTGTTCCCTCGAGGCACAGATTTACAAAAAATAAAAAAGTTTGGCTCAGGATTTAAACCAAACAGAAATGCAAGGTAAATCGGCAAAGAAGAGGCAGACTTAGGGAGACCATGTTATAAAAGAAGAGAGAGAGAGAGGAAGAAACCATTCTCACCAACTTCTAAAGTGCACAAAAAAAGAAAGCCTATCCATGAGTTATAAATGAATAAATAAATACATAAATAAATAAGCAAGAAAGCAACTTTGGTTTCAGATTACAGTAATGATTTTTGCCCATTTCAACCCCTCCAGTGAATCCAAATCTTTGAGAAGGGCCCCCAATAGTCTCAGTTGGCAGGGGTAGCCAAACCACGTACAATGCTCATGAACTGAGCCTTCCGTTTTGCAAACATTTCAGAACAATGCTTCACTGACTCATTGGCTAAGTTCACACATCCCATGAAGGCACTCTCTGTTGCCCAAGCCATAGTGCCATTCATGAAAGGAATTTACAAACCAGGATTGACAGATCAAGGGGCTGAGTCCTATTACCATACTAAGCCATTGCCAAACAAGGAACCAATAAAGAAGAATAGTTGTAGCTTAGGGTTGAAATGAGGAGTCCTTGGTGCTCTCTGAGCTTGGATATTTTCTTGGAGATATGTTTCATTATCCAAAATAAGTAACATCATCAGTACTAGTTTGAGGTAATGAAATGTCTGCAAGAAAACAACCAAACTCAAAGAGCATCAAGAATCCCTCAAATAAGGAACATTGTGGTATAATCCCAAAGGTGTTTTTTCAAGAGGCCACTGGACTTTCTGGTTTTTCTTTGAAGATGTTCCGCTTCTCATCCAAGAAGCTTGGGGTAGAATGAATATTAAAATGGCAGATAGATCCTGTTGAGAAAAGGTTCCCTGGTGATTCTGCCTTTAATGACAAGCTGAGAACAATCATTGGGACATTGGCTTCTTCAGGACTGAAGCAGCAGCTCAATACCCACAGGTAAATTAAAAATAGACTTTGGAGAGACTTCTCATGAAGTGTGCCTTACTGCAGGAAGGGGAAAAACAAGTTTCTGCATGCTTCTCATTAAGAGAGCAATAATTTAAACCTAGACCGAACAATCTTAAGAATCTAAAACACTGACGACTTACCCCACTTGATGCAAAGTAAATTATCAAATAAATCTTCAGCT
Source organism: Laticauda colubrina (assembly GCA_015471245.1). Lineage (NCBI taxonomy): Eukaryota > Metazoa > Chordata > Lepidosauria > Squamata > Elapidae > Laticauda > Laticauda colubrina. Next base: position 10,734,078 of record BLBF01000059.1, on the reverse strand, counting down.
TAGGGTTGCAAGGGGAAATTGCTTTTGACTTCTTTCAAAAGCTTCTTCTAAACGGTGATAATGTTTGCTGCAATATATACATATGTAACTAGGAGCCTATCTTAATCACAGTTTACTATGCCTTTCACTTATTTGAGCATATGTGCCACAAATTATGTTTTTTTAAAATCTCTCTACATACTCTAGTCTTTTAGGAACATTTTGATATTTCCTTAAACATTTCTCCTTTCTTATAGTTAAATTACAAATCTTCCAAAAATGTACTTAGGTGTCTAAAATCCTTCTTACTACAGAACCTGACTCTCGATTTCTCATCAATCAGATTTCTCAGCAAGGATTTATGAAAAAATACTTCAAAATATTTTAAGAACTTTAATGCTTGCTAATACTCAACAAGCATGAGAGGTCTTCTTTCTAAATCACAAATCTATGTAAATGCAGGATTTTGGTCTTATGCTATGGGAATTCTAAAAGTCTTCACCCATAACTTCATTCATATTTCAGTGTATCACAACCACAATTTAGCTAAAATGTTATATCTCCACCCAAAATAATCGACAACATAGCTGTGCATCAACAGCATACTAATAAATATGGCTCTAATAAAGGCTATAGTTCTCGTAGGACACTGATTGAAGACTGATGTTGGGGGGGGGGGAAACACAGGGAATATATTTATCTACAAGGTCCCTTCCAACTCTGATTATCTGTAATATTGTCAGTGCCTGTTAGACCTACACATAAAGGAGCCATCACAAAAGATTGGACAGGTAATATTTCCAAGAGGAATACTGATTATCGTTAGCTATATTCTCCCTGAGCTTTCTCTTACAAAGGGAATTGAGAGCCAAAGAGCCTCTCACTATTAATTTTAATACCTCAGTTCTTTTCAATTTTATTCACTGTGGCTGGTTCCCTATTGGTTTTTCACCCAGCAACAATCAGATGATCTGGTTCTGCATTAGACTGCATTAAATATGTTGGATATTATTGCAGATTGCAAAATATTGAATACTGCTAAGAGCAGCAGAAAAACTGAATGATAAATAAGAAACAATCTGAAGTCTTGGTGGAAAGCCTGAAAAATGTCGCATGACTTCTCCTTGAGAAACTACTCCAAAGGGAATGCAGAAAATGCCTGACTCTTGTCTTCCTTTGGGTGGACACTGAATACATAAAGAGAAGGTATTCACAACCAGAAGGTGAACATGAACATGCCTCACTGGTGTTACTTTATCCAAGGACTTCTGTTTTCTATACTGATTTCCATTTTGGAAATGGTGTGCATTGCCAGAGGTTTGCATTGTTGTATATATGGCAAGACCCATAACATAATCCTAGATACACATAATCCTAGAGGCACCTAGATGTATAATCCTAGATTACCATTCAGCTCTTCTATGTAAGTGACCTGATTGAAGAAGTAACAGCAATCTTTGCCATCCCTCCTGCTACAAGCAGAAGAAAAACTGAGCTCTACAGAACAGTATCAGGCAAGTCAATGGGGCAGGTGTGACAATGGTGGAGGAAGTGGGCCAACCCATGATGGATTCTCCAATTATGGAGACAGTTTGCCCCACAGTTTTAGTCATCTTGATCATTAGATCCGTTTCTTCTCATGCTACTCAGATATGCACGTCCTTTGTTGAATGTTATATAGTTGGAGAAGGGGAAGGAAGATGAGGAGGTAGAAGTGAAAGATCTTACAGCACCAACTCCAGAGTTATGTTAGAGTTAGTTATGTGACAATAATATAGCACTCAAAACTTGGTGAGAATGCTCTCAGGGTTGAGATGTCCAGACTAGAAGGTGCGAGAGAAGGAAATCTCTTTCCTTATTTCTATCCTAAGCTATTTCAGAGCAAGGAAATAAAAAATTAAAAACATAGGAAAAGCAGTAATTACCAAAAAGCCTTTGAGTTTTGCCTGCAATAGGGACATATTTCTTTTCCCAAGGAACACCACTGATGTCACACGCTAGTAGGATGTGAATTGTTTCATGACATTATACTAGTTTTCATGACATACTATATAGTCTTGACAGCTTAGGGAAGGAAAGAGCAGCAGGGAAGAGAAAAAAATCAGTAAGCTGGGAGGAACACACCAAATACATATCTATCCATCCTGAGACAGGATATAGGCTGGTTATATACATGCTTACCAAGAAACCTAATACCACCAACAGAGAAGCAATTTCTTGAGCTGCTGTGCCATCTTAAGGGAAACTTAAGATGACTATAAATGGAGCCCTTCCATCAGTCTTTTTCTATATCTCCTCCCACTTTAATTACTGTACAGTACTGAGCATCTTAAGATACCACAGGTGTGGAAGAGTGGGCACTGTGGATTTGCCCCTAAACATTTAACACATTGGTGGTGCAACTGAAATGTGGCTTTGAAGAGCAAGTCTGAAAATTATACCGCTAAGAGGCTCTGCAGGAATGCAGGAGCATATTAGCAGGCTCTACTCCAAAAAAGAAAAGGAAAAAAAAAAGTGGATGTATTTTGCACCAGAATATGAGTCAAGAGAAGTCAACCTAAGACTTGCTTACAGGGAATGCAGAGATGCAAAATGTCCTTACAAAACCAGTGATTTGGAAAACAATAAATAGATAACACCCATCTGATGATTAGGCATCACTTCCTAAGATTAAGTGATATGAACCACTTTCTAAAAGCTCACCTTCTTTGATCACCTGATTGGAAGGACTTGAATATAAAAGTACATTCTTGTGAGACCCTAGATAAGACAGGTGTTCTATTTGGAGATCTGTACTCAGTAATCTTATTTATATACCTCAGCCAGACATAAATACCTTATAGATTCCTTCTCACTCCCAGTTCTCAAATATATTATTCTGTAGCTAATTAAGTTTTCCTCCTTAACCCAAAGCAGATCTTCCTGCAGCCTTGAGGACTGGACCAGGGCTTGTTCTCGCTTCCTAAATGATACTGTTGGGCTTTTAACTTGGTCTCCCCAGCCTTGTGAGCAACACATAGTAGCCTTCAAACTTAAGTAGCCACTGAAGAATTTGGCACGCAGAGCTAAGACCAACAAACTTCACAGCGAAGGAAGAAATCATGTCCAAAAAAATGTCTCTAGTATCTTACCCTGAAACACAATGGACCCTCTGGTTATAATCTACTAAAGTTGCATGGGACAAAAGTCCCACCAGTACCAAATGCATTTAGATATGTATCTGGCAGAGGAAACTTCTTGTATGCGGCTCATCTCGCTCAATCTTTTAATAATATTTTAGATGCTGGCTTGGTCTTTACAGCAAAAGGATGAAAGCAGTGTCAAATTCCCCAGGCAGGTTTTGGTGGACTAGTAACCCAGTTTCTTGCCATCCTATCACTTGTGCCTTCAAACATAACCAAACACATACATGCAAACAAGTTTAATTACTGCACTGTTAAAAGGAACAAGAATAGCTTTGGCAGAAGGTCTATACTATCACCCCAAAAGATACCAACAAGACTCCTAAAATACACTTTTTACAGGACACACAGACAAGAACTTTGGAATTTGAATGGCTATACTTTTAAAGGTGCCTTCCTCTGTCCTGCTTCCCCAGACTTTGAAGTAGAAAATCAGGAGGAAAAGAAAATGAAACCCCTCTTAGATCCCAGGTTAAATGCCTGTCTGTTATGTTCTTCAGTCTGTATATCCCTGTAACATAGCAATTCCTGGTACCACAAGGTGAGGAGGAGAACTGCCGGTATCATCATCACAAAAATTATAATCAACAGCAGGCTTCTGTAGAAGAAATTAACCTGACCCGCTCTCCAATCTTGGCCTCTTGGAAAGCAGCCTTTGCATGACAAGCTTATTAAAAAGAATACTTTGGTTTAAAAAAAGGAAAGGGGGTAGGGAGATAAGCCATTCTGATCTATATTGAAGAAGGAAAGGGGAGAAGAGAACTAACCCTACACAAACAAAATACAATACAAAATGAAAATGAAAACAGTGGAGCACAGAGATAATTACTCTAAGTCGCTTTACCTCCAGCAAAAGAGACAAGGGTGATAGATTTGGGTTACCCTTTTGGCAGCCACAAGCACCTAAGTTTGCCTTTTCATTTCATCCACAGATTAACCTGTTGGATTCCTCAAAACAAAAAACACCCAGGAACAAAAAACACCCAGCAGCTCGCAGAGCATGAAGAGGTGGATGTCACCTCAAGGCTCAGGTGCTTTGGCATGGGGACGGGGTGTTCGTCTAGGGCAGATGGAAAGCAGAAGTTATTCCAACTCCCGAATTCCACAGGTGACCCTCCCAGATCCAAGCCGTTTATCCCACCTCCAGAAATTATCCCGGATCTGCTTCCTAAGCCCAGGCGATTGCAGCAGAAACCCGGCGCCGGGGATTCAAGTTTAGGCACAGGATTTTTCTCTCTTTCTGAGCTGCAGACAGACACGCAACGCAGCCTTTTTCTCCTTCCCTGGTTTCTTTGAGGATGCTGACCCCCCGCCCCCCCCCCCCGAAAGCAAACCCAGACCGCGTCCTTCCTACGGTCGCAACGAACTGACCCTACAAGGCTTCTGCTGCTGAAGCCCCCCCCCCCCCATCCCCAAATCCAACCGAGGGCAATTTTCTCTGCCCTTAGCAAGATCGCACGGCTGTATCTCGGTGTATCCAAGAGACACCGACACCTGAAGAAAACCCGACGGAGGAGCTGAAGAAGGACCAAACCTCGACCGGCAAATCCCAGGCAAAAAAACACTTCGGGGCAGCGCTTCGGTGTCCCCTTATGGCGGAAGAAAGGATCCTTTTTAAATTAAAAAAAAAAAGAAAAGAAAGAAAAAAGTCCCCGGTCGATACTTCGGAGCAAAGGTGGACAAGCAAGGGCCGTTGCTACGTCGAAGCCCTCCACCACCACCACCCTTTCTCCTCCCGCCCTTTCCCTCTTCCAGACGCTACAACGGGGTGGGGGGGTGGGTGGGAAAGGGGGGGCGTCTCTCAAGCCTTCTCGAACCCGCGGCTTGGAAAGCGCAAAGTCGTTTTTTAAGGAGAAGGTGCTGAAAGAAAGGCGGGCAATGAAAGTCGGGGGTCCGTCAGCTGTTCCGAAAGAGGGGAAAAAAGCCCCCACCCCACCCCACCCCTCCCTCTCCTTTCTCCGGTTCTCCTCTCCGGAGCGCGGGGGAAAGGCAGCGAAGGGTGTAAGTGCAGCAGCTCCCGGGCAGAAAGTGGCGAGGAGTTTCCTCCCGTCCCCTTCGCTTTCCTCAGCGCAGAGGTCGTCGGGCTTTCCCATCCAGAGTCGAGCGGATCCGCGATCCCACCCCCGGCTTGGGGGAAAAAATAAAAAAATAAAAAACCCCCCCAAAAAGTAACCCCAAAGACTCCTTCCTACCTTGGCTGAGGAGGAAGAAGCAGAGCAGAGCCAAATCCGCCTGGAAAGCTTTCATTCCTCGGAGTTGGAGGGAGAAGAGAGACGAAGTTGCGCGCTCGAGCTGAAGCCACAGTTGGAGCGCTCTCGCCCAGCGATCCTCCCGGCCGGCGCTCCTCGGGTTTTCTTCCCTCTCTCCGGTCCCCGGGAGCTCCCGGCGAGCTGCAGCGGCGGTAACAAGAGGCGGAGGCGGCGGCTTCAGCGGGAGCCGGAGCGAAGCAGCGGCAGCGGCAGCGTCGGCGGCGTCGGCGTCTCCTCCGCCTTTTTTCTTCCCTCGACTGGCGAGCTGGCCGGCCTCGTCGCTCATGTACGCGCTCTCCGCCGCTCCATTCCCGAGCTCCGAGCCTCGCCGGCCGCCGCCTCCGCCTCCTCCCGCGAAGGAGCTCCTCCTACCGCCGCTGCCTGCAACAACTGACTGACTGACGCGGCCAGCGGGGTCGGCTTTCGAGAGGAACTCCCGGCCGAGGGAAGGGGAGGCCAGCGCGCGGGTGGGAGCAGCAGCAGCAGCAGCAGCTGCGAGCGTCGCAACTTTGAGGAAAGCAGCGGAGGCAGAGAACGCGCGAGGCGACGCGGCCGGCCGGCCTCGCCACTCTCTCCTTCCCCTCAGCCCCAGCGAGGCGCGGGCCGGCGGCTGGGGCTCAGCCCGCCCGAGGGTGGGTAGGTGGGTGGGGAGATAGCGGCTTATTGCGAGCGGCGAGGTCGCTTCCCGGAAGGTCAACGGGCTCTCCTCAGGCGGCTCGCGGGTGGGCCAGTCGCGACCTCCGTGGCCGAGACGGGAGCCCGCGTTTGAGTCTTTGCCTTGAGCCTCCTCAGGCCGCTCTTTGCCTGGGCAAAACCGCGGATTGACAAGCCCGCTTCGGTTATCCCGCGAAGTGTTTACCTGCCACTTTCAGGCGGCCTGAGGAAGGCCGCGCTTGGAATATGGAATCCAGTTTTGGATCTCCACCATGGAAAGAAAGAAAGAGAGAAAAGAAAGAGAGAAAAGAAAGAAAGAAAGAGCGCAGAGAAGAGCAACCAAGAGGATGAGGGGACGGGAGGCTAAAACATATGAAGTTTGAGGGAGGATCATCACTGGAGACTTTCAAGAAGAGATTGGACTGCCGCTTGTCAGAAATGGTGGAGGGTCTCCCGCTTGGGCAGGGGGTTGGACTAGATGACCTACAAGGTCCCTTCCAACTCTGATGATCTCTTATCTGTTTATTTGCAGGAACTGTGTATGTCTATTTTAGTGAAATGAAGCAATGGGTGGAAACTAATCAAGGAGAGAATCAACTTAGAACTAAAGAGAAATTTCCTGACAGTTAGAACAATTAATCAGTGGAACAATTTGCCTCCAGAAGTTGTGAGTGCTCCAACACTGCAAGATTTTGAGAAGAGATTGGACAACCATTTGTCTGAAGTGGTGTAGGGCAAGGGTGTCAAACTTGCAGCCCATGGGTGGAATGTATCATGCGCTGGCCCAACCCTGGTTTAGCAAAATGGTAAAAAGTCTCCATACAGTCATGTGATGCCGCGAGTTTGACACCACTGCTGTAGGGTTTCCTGCCTGAGCAGGGGGTTGGTCTAGAAGACCTTTAAGGTCCCTTCCAACTCTCTGTTATTCTGTTATCCCTGGCGAGAAAAGTCTGTGAGAAGGAAGGGCAGCTGAGGGAGCCTTACTAAGCATTGCCCTCTTCCAAGGCAAAGATACTCCTCCCACCCCCCACAATTCTCCAGTACATGCACGAAATCTCTGCTCGAGGTCCAAGACTGACCTGGTCAATGAAGGAGGAAGGGATCTCTTGGACTGGCAAGGCAAACCTGCCGGGCTCTTCCCTGTGAGGAATACAACAGTTTATTTAGTGACTGGACACTTTTTCATAATTACCACATTCCCAGCAACCCTACTTTGATGGTGTGATCAAAATTCAGATGTTTGGCAACTGCTTCGTATTTATGAGCTTTGCAGTGTTCGGACTGGGACCTTCTGACAAGCAAAGTCAATGGGGAATCCGGATTCACTTCACAACCAGGTTGCAGATTTATCAGCTGCAGCGATTCACTTAAATAGGAAGAGGGAGTCATCCAGAGGTGGTATTCAACATGTTCTGACAGATTCTGGAGAACCAATAGCAGAAATATTGAGTAATTCGGAGACCTGGAAAATACCGCCTCTGACTGACCCCGCCCCCATCTATTCTCCACCTCCTGAGTCCCAGCTGATTGGCTGGATCTTCTTTGGTTGCCCTGCCCAAGAGAACAGAGCTGGAAAAAAGGTTAGTGCGTTGCGGAAGGAATGGGGATTTTGCAGTATCCTTCCCCTACCACACCCACCAGGCCACATCAAGCCATGCCACACCCACCAAGCCATGCCACGCCTACCAACCCATACCCACAGAACCGCTAGTAAAAATTTTTTGAATCTCACCATTGGTAAAAACTCATTTAAGAAATGCCTCACTTTAAACATGGAAATTTTGGGATCAATGGTAATCATAAGTCCAGACTACCTGTATAGGGTAGAAATCGGGTTTGGGTAGGGCCTCTATTTTGGACACGTTGCTCCTGCCTAAATCTCTTGTGATCCTTTCCTAATTGACTTATTTTTTTAGGGGAAAAAAAAGGCGGGTTGAGTTTGTCCACTTGCGGATCTTTAAGCCCAATGAAGGAAAGAAAAAGGACAGCTGGAAACTAATTTTTGATGCAGGTGGATCCACTTTCTCACCTATTCATCTCCGCATTGTAGATGCTGAAGAGCAAAGGCCAAGGAAAAAAATCTTGGCAACCTGTCCACCTTCTCCCAGGGAGCTGCAGTTAAAGAAATGGAAGTAGAAGCTTGGCTGCAATGGGACAAATAAATATGTTTGGTCCTAACTCCTCCTTGTCCCCTTAATAATCCTGGTTCTCTTTTGGCCACGAAGCTTCTCCTCCTGTGTTCGAACATGAGGGAAAGGCTAGAAAACAACACTATAATTGGGATACCTTAGGCTGTAGCCTGTCAATCCCTGGACACCTCACATTCCTGGAAAGCATTGCAGGTGACTAACTTACTTAATTTCTCTTGAGACCATCCTGAGCTCATGAAATCATCTTTCCTGGAAAGCAGTGCTGGAAACTGTGCTTAAATTGTACAACTGCTCAGATATAAACAGGTAGTCCCTGACTTACAAAAGTTCATTTAGTGAGTGTTCAAAGTTACAGTGGCACTGAAAAAAGTAATTTATGACTGTTTTCATACTTACAACTATTGCAGTATCCCCAGGGGTGGGATTCTACCAGTTCTGTCCACTTCTGTAGAACCGGTTGCAATGAAAAGCAGCAAACAGAGAGCACACATAGAACTGGTTCTATGTCTGCTGCTGTTTTGGCCCACCTGCCCACCTGGGCTCTTACCTGACCTTTATTTTCTGCTTTTTCAACTGCAGCTGCTTTGTGCAACACAACTGCAGTTGAAAAAGCAGGAAAAAAGGGATTTTTCAACCACTGCGCAACCGCACGCAGTGCTGCTCAGCTGTGCAAGCAGCTAGATGACGGTATAAACCGCGTGTGCAGTGCCCATCAGGCGCGTGTGAGCACAAAGCGTGCATGTGCGCACAAAATGTAAAATCACTGAACCAGTACTAAACACCGGTTGGATCCCACCCCTGAGTATCTCCATAGTCAACTGATCAAAATTCAGGTGCTTGGCTAAGAATAAACAATGTAAACAATACTACAATTGGATTGTATGTGAATATAGTTTAAAATGCATAGAATGATAAATACAATAGTGTACTATGGTACAAACAAGTAAGTAATAGTTACAATCATGATGTATAATACTATGTAGATAAAAGAGATTATATTGTATGTGTGATGACCTGGGGTATAGCATAAGGCAACACAGTCCGATATCAGTATGAATCCCTTTATTAGTCCAACTTTGGCTCTAATGTCCTGGTTACTTTCTGGCTGGAGAAAAACGCTCCCAGGAACAGCCATTGGCTGCAGAGAATCAAGTCCAAAATGTGGTCAACAAAAACTGTTACTATAAGTCCAATGAAGGCAAAATGAAGTTATTAGTCCGATAGGGTAGGAGCAAGAATTCCAGATGTGAAGGAATGGCAATAATTCAACACGGCTGGGAGGATGACAGGAACACAGATAATCAAAGTCAACACAAGATAAACCCATGTTTGTTCCCAGCACATGCCACATTCAGCTTGCATCTCTTTTAAACTCTCTGTCAGGCGGAGCTCCATTCAAAATCCAGGAAAGAAATACTTAGACTCTTTAGTTTAGAGAAAAGATCTTTTACTGAAAGTGAAGTGGTAGCAACCAAAGAATTCTGAATCTGAGAAATTAGGCGCGCAATTCACATATACAAAGTGATGTAAATGTTCCCACCCCCAATAGTTCAGATGACACTTCCAATTAGAAGTTGTGAATATGATCATGTGGGCATCTTCAGGTGATGATGAGGCCTCTGTCCGTTGACCTTGGCATAGTTTGATAACGGGTTGCAGTTGCACTGAGAAAAGAAAGCTAAGCAAGAAATAGAAACCTAACTCTATTGTATGCTCCCCCCCCCCCACCCACCAGAAGAATTAACCACCCCCCCCTCCCCTCCCAGCCTTTCCCTCCCTCCCCCCCCCCCCCGTTACTTATGGCAGTCAAAAGATGCAAAGCAATAGTAGAAGATCTTGAAGGCTGACATTCGGCCCTCCTAGAAAAAGGAAAACCATCAGTCCTAGAGGAGAGAGAGGAGAAAATATAAAGACAATTATTAATCATTCAGCAATTACAAAACAATACACTCCTAAGGCTTATCAGGATACTTGGAACAAAATGCTTTGATCAACTTAGGGGCTTTAACGTCGGTTTCATTAACCCATTCGGCTTGCGAAGAAGGGAAATGTTTCCAGGCTACAAGATACTGGAGCCGACCCCTCCATTTGCGAGAGTCCAGAATTTCTTTAACTTCAAAATGCTGTTCACCTTCAATCAGTATTGGTATGGGAGGGTCAGCTTAGATGGGTCTTAAATCAGAAGTATGTTCAGGTTTTAGCAAACTAACATGGAATACCATGTTCAATAACATGAATTCGTCGAAGAGTTTTGGGTAAGTTCAGCTGGACTGTTACAGGATTTATAATCCGTTCAATCGTGAAAGGACCAACATACTTAGGACCAAGCTTCTTTGACTTTTGAGTGGTCTGCAGGTATCTGGTGGACAGGAAAACCTTGTCACCCACTTTATATTCTTTCTGTGGGGATCTTTTCTTGTCTGCAAATTTCTTATGAGCTTGATGGGCCTCATCTAATGCTTTGCGTATCACTGGCCAGTTAAGTTGGAGTTGAGTTATCCATTCATCCAACGAATGGATGTTAGGTTTTTCACGAGGAAGTTCAGGTATGGGAACAAAATCTTGTCCCGAAGCCACTTTAAATGGAGTAAATCCAGTACTACTGTGCACGGAGTTGTTATATGCCACTTCGGCAAACGGTAGTAATTCGGACCAGTTATCTTGTTGATAATTTATGTAACATCTAAGATATTGTTCTAACACTGCATTAGTCCTCTCACAGGCCCCATTAGTTTTGGGGTGGTGGGCGGAGCTTAACCCCTGGGTGGAGCCTATTAACTTCAGGAACTCTTTCCAAAAATTTGAAGTAAACTGGACCCCTCTGTCAGAGATTATGCGTTCCGGAACGCCATGTAACCTATAGATATGTGAAATAAACAGTTTAGCCAGCGTCTGAGTAGAGGGAATCTTGGAAGAAGGAATGCAATGTACTTGTTTGGAAAACAAATCAGTTACTACCCAGATGACTGTATTTCCACCACTTTCGGGTAATTCTACTATAAAGTCCATAGAGATTTCTTTCCAGGGAGTCGTTGGTCTCACTACATTTTGTAACAATCCTACTGGCTTACCAGGAGGTCTCTTTGCCAAAGCACAAATCGGACAGCTAGCTACATAAGCTTCAATGTCCTTCTTTAAAGTAGGCCACCAGAATTGCTGCTTAACCAGATGTAAGGTCTTCACAAATCCGAAGTGGCCAGCTGCTTTAGAATCATGAGCCTGTTGTAGTATTTGGCCCCTCAGCACCTGTGGCACATACAACTTGGCCCCCACCCAAGCCAAGCCATCTCTAATTGTATAGTCACTTGAATGAGCCAGGAACCATTCGTCCAGTTTTAAAGCTTCTTTTAATTGTTCGGTTAGGTCATTCGATAAAACCACTTCTTGGTTCTTCCTTTGGGCTCTGGTGATCACTGGGGCGGCTCAATGTTTGGCTGAGACAATTGGGCTTATCACCTCCTGGCGCATACTATTATATTGGGCTGGTCTAGAGAGAGCATCCGCCATGAAGTTCTTCCCTCCTGGAATGTACTTCAATGAGAAATTGAATCGCTTGAAGTACTGGGCCCAGCGAACTTGTTTAGGGGACAGTTTCCGGGGTGTTTTTAAGGCTTCCAAATTCTTATGATTAGTCCATACCTCAAATGGGTGTTTTGCTCCTTCCAGGAAATGTCTCCAGGTCAGCAAGGCCCAACGAACTGCAAAAGCTTCTTTCTCCCAGACGGCCCATCTCCTCTCTGTTTCAGACAGCTTACGGGAGGTATACACACAAGGCTGTAAGGTCCCTTTCTCGTTGGCTTGAAGTAATACTGCTCCAATAGCCACATCACTTGCATCGGCTTGAATCACGAAAGGAGTGTCCATACCCGGGTGCTTCAGCACTGGTTCTGCAGCAAACAGTCGTTTTAGATTTTCAAAAGTGGCTTGGCACTCCATGGACCACTCCAGCAGCTTTCCTGGCCTTGGCTTCCCCTCCGCTTTTGTTTTCAAGAGATTTGTGATGGGCATTGCTATCTTAGCAAACGTCGGGATGAATTGCCGGTAAAAATTTGCAAATCCCAAAAAGCTTTGAAGTTGTTTTCTGGTGCGTGGTGGAGCCCATTCCAGAACGGCACGCACCTTCTCTGGATCCATCTCTATGCCTTCAGATGAAATGCGATATCCCAAATAGTCAATTTTGTCTTGGTGGAATTCACACTTTGACAATTTAGCATACAACTTAGCGGCACACAGTTTTTGTAGAACCAACCGCACTAGTTTCACGTGTTCATCCAGAGTTTCCGTGTAGATAAGGATATCATCAAGATAAACCAGAACCCCCCTGTATAAATGTTCATGTAACACTTGATTGATCATTTGCATGAATACGGCTGGGGCCCCTTGTAAACCAAAAGGAAGAATGTTGAATTGGAAGCAACCCATCAGGCAGTTAAAAGTGGTCTTCCACTCATCCCCTTCCTTAATTCAAATTCGGTAGTATGCTTCTCTCAAATCCAACTTCGTGAAAATCTTTCCCTTCGCTAAATGGGCCAACATGTCCTTCATCAAAGGAAGGGGGTACACGTTTTCCACAGAAATAGCGTTCAAATTTCTGTAATCTACCACCAAGCGTTTGGAACCATCTTTCTTTTCCCGGAACAACACTGGGGCCGCTACTCAGGGTCTAGCAGGTTGAATGAAACCACGTTCCAGATTTTTATCAATAAACAATCTTAGCTCTTCCAATTCCCGTGGGGTCATTGAGTACAACTTTGGTTTTGGGAGCTTCACCCCAGGCAAAATCTCAATAGCACAGTCTGTTGGCCGATGAGGCAGAAGCTCATCCAAGGCTTTTTCACTGAACACTTCTTTTAAATCCCAATACTCTTTGGGAATTTTCCCCTCATCTTTCACGGGCTCAGTACCTGTGGAAGCTACTTCAATTAGGTCCTCAGGCTTCGGCTGGGATCTGGCCCCTCCTCTCGGTCGCTGCTTTGTGCGTATGCACAACAACCCCTTTCTCCAGTTAACCTGGGGGTTCCATTTCCGGAGCCAGGGCAATCCCAGTATTAATGGTTGCTCCATCCCAGGGACCACAATAAAACACAGGGTCTCATCATGCTCTCCCATGACCATTTCTATAAGTTCCGTGACAAAACGTGCGGGGCAACCTCCAGCCACTGATCCATCTAGTTGGCAAAAGTAAATGGGCATCTTCAAAGGTTTTAGCTTTAGGCCCATTTTCTTCACTACTTCTGGGTTGATTATACACCTTGTGCACCCAGAATCTAACAGGGCTAGCATTTCCCTTTCGACCCCTGAATTGGGTATCCTCAACTTCACCGGAATGGTCATAGGGCCCACGCTTGGACTTACCAGGAAATCCTCCTCCTCGGGTCACTGGGGCTTCTGATTCCTCTCTTGCGGGAGGGGCGACCTCTGCTGTCTCTTTCGACTTTAGTGCTGTTTTGCGAGGCTTCACTGGGGACTTTTCAGGTTTTTTTCCTTCCTTTGGCGCCCCCTTTGGCTCCAACTTGACTCTGCAGTTCACAGCCCGGTGACCTTCTTTCCCACATCAAAAGCAGGTCGAGGGGTTGGGTCTTGCCGCCACTCCTCCCTTTTGAGGTTTAGGAGCCTCTTGAGGGCGTGAGGGGGAAAACTTGCTCCACCCATAACCTCCCCGCCATTTACTTTGGATTAAATCAATCTCCACTTCTTCTGCCAGCAAGTACCACAACTGCAAGTCATTGGGGTCTCTTCTAGCAGTGCTTCTCTGGTACACATCTTCATTTAAACCATCTTTAAACAGTTCTATCAGGGCTTCTTGGGGCCAGCCTCGGAAATGGCCGGCTAACTGTCTAAATTCTTGGGTGTAATCAGCCACAGACCTGCGCCCCTGTTTTATGGTTTTCATCCTAATAAAAATATATATTTTTTAAATCATATGCTTGGCAACTGACTCATATTTATGATGGTTGCAATGTCCCGGGGCCATGGGACCTTCAAATTTCTAGGTTCTACTATATCACATGACCTAAAATGGACACTTAACATCAAAAACATCATCAAAAAAGCTCAACAAAGAATGTTTTTTCTGCGCCAACTCAGAAAGCTCAAACTGCCCAAGGAGCTGCTGATCCAGTTCTACAGAGGAATGATTGAGTCTGTCATCTGCACCTCTATAACTGTTGGGTTTGGTTCTGCAACCCTACAGGATAGACACAGACTTCAGAGGGTAATTAGGACTGCAGAAAAAACAATTACTACCCACCTGCCTGCCATCGAGGCCCTGTATACTGCACGAATCAAAAAGAGGGCTGTGAAAATATTTACAAACCCCTCACATCCCGGATATAAATTGTTTCAACTCCTTCCCTCAATATGACACTATAGAGCCCTGCACACCAGGACAACTACACACAAGAACAGTTTTTTTCCCGAAAGCCATCACTCTGCTAAACAAATAATTTGTTCTACAACACTGTAGTTGAACAACACTGTTCAACTATTTACAAAGTGTACACTACTATCACTGTTAATCTTCTCATCACTCCTTATCACCCGTCCCCTCCCACTTGTGATTGTAGGACTGTAACTTTGTTGCTTGTATCCTTACGATCTATATTGACTGTTTCCTAGTATGATTTGATTGTTGATTGTACCCTATGACTCCCATTAAGTGTGGTACGTTATGATTCATGATTCTTAACGAATGTAAATTTTCTTTATGTATACTGAGAGTATTTACACCAAGACAAATTCCTTCTGTGTCCAATCACACTTGGTCAATAAAGAATTCTATTCTATTCTATTCTATTCTATTCTATTCTATTCTATTCTATTCTATTCTATTCTATTCTTCATTCCTTTATTCTATTCTATTCCATTCCATTCCATTCCATTCCATTCCAATCCAATCCAATCTAATCTAATCTAATGTATTCTTCTTTTGTGACCCTCTGACAAGCAAAGTCAATGGGGCAGCCAGATTCATTTAATGACCATGTTATTAACTTAGCTGCAGTGATTCACTTAACAGTGGCACAAAAGGTCATAAAATGGTGGAAAATTCACAACAAATGTTTCACTTTACCAGTACAAATTTTGGGCTCCATGGCAGTTGCAGGTCGAGTAACTACTGTATGAACTACTGTACATACATAGTTGCTCTGCTGCCAGACCAGCCTCACCTGGAAAAATAAAATCCAGGAAATCAAGATTCCTCCCCTTCCCCCGATCGTTGTGTCCCAAGGCCAAAAAAACACTTAATCTGTTACATTTTTCCTACCTGTTATGATAGACATATTAATCTTGGCAGTTTATCAATCACTTGTTGGGCCTGAGTCAGGTACATACAGTAAATCTGTTTAAACATCCTTATCTTTCCTTAAAGATGTTGAGCCAGTCACAGAAATATTATCTTCCTCACTATAAGAAAGCATTCATTTGTTCAAGGACTCATCTGATTATCTCGTACTTTTATAATGGGATAATGAGAATTACGGTTTATACCAAAATTTTTATTATTATTATTATTATTGTTGTTGTTGTTGTTGTTGTTGTTGTTGTTGTTGTTACAGTTGGGAATATAGTGACATTTTTATTGTTAAATGAATAATAGACTTAAACAAAACAAAATAATAGTTATTAAGTTATGGCAGGTTGTATATGAACCTGAGTTATCTCTGATATTGAAAAAATGAATAAATCTTTCAAGAACAAGTGAACCAGCTATGAAAATTCAATAAAATAGAAATGTCTGGTGCTATTTTTGAACTGTATCAAATGAGAAAGAATGTCTAGACAAAGAGAAAGCACCAGTGGACAATTTGTTTCTGCTCCAAGTCCAGTTTCTAATAATTTAGCATGCCTGATGTTGTTTTCAAGAAAAGGGATCCAACAGTGTTGGATCTATTGGATGAAGCGGGCAACAGATTTTCCAAATTTCAATTATAAATGGGTTTCTATGTAAAACAGAGGCCAGCTTCCCAACTGACCCCTTCTGAGTGGGTCCTGATTTCAACACTCTTAATTTCCAGGCAATATGGACATTGCCTCACTTGCTGGAAGCAAGGAAAGTTGCAGCCTCAAACACAAAACATTAATTATGTATTTAATTTCTACCCTGTCCATTTCACTAAAGTGACTCTGGGTAGTTTACAACTTCATTAAAAATAATCTGTATACATACACGAACAGAAGCATACTTTAAAACCTGAATTTAAAACAAGTTAAATGATTTTTAAAAATCTGTTTAAAAATTCAAAAGCCTAGAAGGTTAATAAGGCAGCAGGAATGCCCTCAGGCCTCTAGCCATCCCCAGGGCTGCATCCTGTTTTTAGACCCTCATGCTAACTGGCAAAGCCAAATTTTAATTCTCTTCCAGAAAACCAGAAGAATGGAAGCTCATTTTGCAGCGGTGGCGCAATGGTTAGAATGCAGTACTGCAGGCTACTTCTGCTGACTGCTGGCTGCCTGCAGTTCAGCAGTTTGAATCTCACCAGGCTCAAGGTTGAAGTAGTCAATGGCTACTTCAGCTTCAACCACAACAATACAAGAGCGCACAATAGATACAAACTCAAGGTAAACCACACCAAACTTGATTGCAGGAAATATGACTTTAGCAATGGAGTGATCAATGTCTGGAATGCACTACCTTTCTTCCCCAAACCCCAAAAATTTTAACCTTAGATGTCTACTGTTGACCTCACTCCATTCCTAAGAGGTCTGTAAGGGGCATGCATAAGTGCACCAACATGCCTACCATCCCTGTCCTAATGTCCCCTTTTATTTGTATCCATTTCATGTATTCATAATCATGTTTATACTTATACATGTTATCTAATACATGCTTGACAAATAAATCAAAACAGATCCTCGGGTATTAGCCTAAACATCTGGTCCAAGCCTAGAAGTCATGTGCATGACATCACTTATTACACAAATTGTGTAATTTGCAGGGTTCTGTCACCGATACAAACAACATCATGCATGCATGGTTTGTATGGCTGTGTATACATGCTACATGTATACATTGTATGGCTGTGTATACATGCTGTGTATACATGCTACATTGCTTTTTATCTCCCAGAGATGCCAGTGCAAGGTGGGAAACGCTGCTTCGGAGTTGTGAAAGTTCCACCAGCTGCTGCAACTGTTTTTTTCTTACTTGTGGCACGAGTAAAAGAAGCCACAGCTGTTGAAAGGCTATAGTTCAGTAATTCAGTACCTGCTTTGCATACAAAAGATGGGGAGATTCTGAAGAACCAAAAGTGTGTTCATTGGCACACCACAGTATGAATCAGCCAACCACTTTTTAGGGTGTTATGTGAAACCAGAGTATTGTGTGAACCCAGCAAAATGAGTAAACCAGGTGGGTAAACCTGGGGTTTTTTGGCAATATTTTTTTATTTTTTTTTGTTACAACAAAAATATTGTGTGAATAGTGTGGTCCCATAGTGTCGTACATTTTGATACAAATATGACAATATTCCTCTTGTTTAATATAGTTGACAATCTTTTAAAATTGATATTAATACATATAGTTTGTTAAATTATCCATCTTGATTATTCAGTATGACAATATGTTATTTTTGTGTCAATCTCTCTATTCTTAATCTGCTTTTACTTTCAATTATATATTAATAATCATATTTGCAGTGTTTAGCAGATTATATAGTTCTAATAACAATTCACAAATTTTTATTAAATTATAATTTTCCATTGTTTATCCCCTTTTTAATTTCTAAATATGTCACTTATATTTTTTTTAAAAAATCCCGCTTTTAGTCACATTTTGATACAAATACAATAGTATTCATCATATTTACATTAACAGGTTATGCAATTCTAATAATACAGTTGTTTTTATAAAATTATAGCCTTTCATTATCTTATACAATGCTTCACAATATTATTTTTATGTCAGTCAAATTCCATATGTCATGGGTAAGCATGTTGAGTGGACACAGCCATTGCTAGTCTGCAGATAATAAGTACCATATCAAAAAAACATTTGCTTAATAAAAAGCAGCAAGTTTCATTCTTTTTAATATGATAATCTTAAAAAGGTCATTCATTTTCCTCCTGATCTAATATTTTTATTCAAGTGCAAATTTAATTAGTCAACTTATGGGCTAAAACTTGCACGATTAATAATTAAATGTGCCCTAGTCGCCATTTTTTTAGGCTGTCTTAAAGCTCTTCAGATATGGTAAATCTACCACTTCTTCTGTGTGCCTGATTTGGCATACAGAAGAAGCATTTATTAATATATTAGACCGAAGTTGTTTAGGTGTATGTCAAATATAAAGGTCACAGTTGCATCTATGCTAATCCCTAACCTTAATATTTGGAAGACTGTAATTTGGAATGCTCATTTTAGGTTGGCACTTAAACCTCTTTAGACTAAATATCATTTGGAAAATAATTGTTAAGCTCTGTCTGCATGTCAAACCACAGACTCTGGATAATAAAGTACAAAGACTGCATATACACTCAGCATTACACAACACGCTAAAACTTAAAGTGATTTATATTGGTGTAGGCATTCACAGCCAGTATCTGTTGGGCACTGTTGCCATTCAGGGTGTAGAAACCATGATCTAGACCAGGGGTCTCCAATCTTAGCAACTGTAAGACTTGTGGGCTTCAACTCCCATCTGGGAGTTGAAGCCCACAAGTCACTAAAGTTGGAGACCCTGGTCTAGAGACAACAGATTTCTTGATACTTTGCCAGC
>BLBF01000059.1:10701981-10715136 GCA_015471245.1 Laticauda colubrina | reverse complement strand
TGGAGACCCTGGTCTAGAGACAACAGATTTCTTGATACTTTGCCAGCAACTATGACTGGCATCTTCAGAGGCAAAATGTTTTTTGGAATTTGCTCCAAAAATGAGGAAATCAGAAATTCACTTGGACAAGGAGCCAATCAGGACTCCACTGCATCGACCAACTACCAGAACCGAGCACAAAGACAATCAGGAATCAACATTCCAAAAATGACCAATCAGAAGCTTGCATAAACAAAAGAACAGTCAAGAACCAACACCACCAAACTGACCAATTAAGATGAGGCATAAAAAAGAACCAATCAGAGACCAGCGCTCACTCTCCTGCACCAATCAGAAACCAACTAGCTAAATACCAGTCAGCAGTCAGGACTCCTGGCTAAAGAGACAGAAGCCGACTCCATGGTCAATGGAGGAAACTATCTTGCTTCTGAAAATGCCAGCAAATGTCAGGAAGCTTATAGTTTAGAGTTAGACCATGGCTACTAAATCCTAAAGCCCAATATTGCCCAAATAAAAATGGTTTGTTGGGGTTGAGTTCAGTTGTCCTAGACTCTAAACCATTTTATGGTTTATTTGTTGGGTAAATAGTTTCATCAGCAATGTTCAAAAATTCAAAACATTATATTGTCATTGGTCAGGTGTGATTGATTGAGTTTTGAAGTCTTTGGGTAATAGATGAAATAGAAAGGAATCAGAGATTGAGTTCCTGAGTCTTATTCTAAACTTTCAGGGCAAGATTGATTTAATAGGTTGTGTGAACATAGCTATTAGCATTAATCTTGCTGTAGGGCTTAGCATTGCATGCAGCTATTTCAGTTTATTTAGTAAACTATGATTTACTAAACTGGTTAAAATAACTTAGTGATAAGAATTCCAGCAGGTGTAATGCATTTGGTAGGTTATATATCAGAGAAAAGTATTTGCAATTGTATCACAAGTGAGTATCTGGTCCTTTTTTATATCCTACCCAATTATGAAAAATCAATTTCAGATGTGTTTAGTAGTAGATGGAGGACTTAAAAATCCCAGGAATAGATTGAAAAGAAAGCAATAAAAAAGAATATCTGTTGTTCGGGATTGAATTGTGGAGTCCTTGATGTTATCTTGGTTATTTACTTGCAGATGTTTCATTACCCAACTATGTAATCACATCAGTGCTAGTTTCTTTATGAATTTTGTTTTAAAATTCAGCAGAGGTTACAATGGCAAATTGGAAATAAATCCAGCAAAAACTAGCCTCTAAGCAAATGCTTCATTTCCAAAATAACAGCCCAAACTCCCACAAGAGTTGTATAAGAACATTATTCAGATGAGTAGGAATATACCGTAGCAACTCGCAACACCATAAAAAAGAAACCGACTACCTGTACAGTATCCTCCAACTAAACGGATACCTTCACAACTTTATCAGAAAGTACTTGACTATTCAACCCACAACAACATATGCAGCAGAAGCAATGAAATGGGTAATGGAAATGAAACCAAGGCTCAACTGGTTCTAATCCAAAAAGTTGGAGCCTTTTACATGGTTTCATTCGGGTTCAAGGCAGGAGGTAATGAATGAATGGCTTTAACCAGCTGGGAACAGTAATAATCACCAAATAATGAGCTGCCTGGAGTTTTTCTGCTTTTATGAAATAGAACAAAATGTACACAAGAATAAGAAATCCAAGAGCCCGTTAGAGACATTGAGACAAATTATGCTTTCAACTTATATAGAAATGAGCCAGGGTTCAGCAGAGCGATTGTAGGTTTTCATGGGTAAATTGGAGCTGAAATTATCAAGAGCCATGGAGCCAGCAATGCATCCAAATGGTGCAAACCTGAGTGCAAAGATAAAGAGACAAGGGTTAACAGGGAATCTGGTCAATGGAGCATAGCAAGCCTCATTCATCTTAGGAAGGTAGTGATGAGTCCAGCCAACAGTTCTGCGTTCCATTTGTATTGATTATTGGAATGACAGTTTTTAGCTGCCTGTTTTTATGATTGTCAGCCCAATTGTTTTTGAAATTCCCTGGGTTTATGTGAGCTTGCTTATTAAGTTGTCATATCCTTGCTATATGTAGCAATCTGGTACTTTCTGCTTGGATTGGGACAGTCTAGGATTCAGGCAGGGGCTGGTTGTAAGGGTAGTCCTTGACTTACAAGCACAATTGAGCCCAACATGTCTGTTGACAAGTGAGACACTTGTTAAGTGAGTTGCACCCAAGTTTATGACTTTTCTTGCCACAGCTGTTAAGGGAACTGCTGCACTTGTGAAATTAGCAACATGGTTGTTAAACAAATCTAGCTTCCCCATTGACTTTGCTCATCAGAAAGTCGCAAAAGAGGAAAATCTCATGAGCTCAGGACACTACAACCGTCATAAATGGGAATCCGTTGCCAAGTGTCTGAATTTTGATCAAGTGACCGTGAGGAATGCTGCAACGGACATATGAAAAATGGTTATAAGTCCCTTTTTTTCAGTGATGTAACTTTGAACAGTCACCAAACAAGCTGTCGTAAATCGAGGAAGATCTGAAATAGATTCTGCCTTGCCTGGGAATCTTCTGAGATGCAACTGCTGAAGACCAATTCTGTGAAAATCAGAAAGTACTCTCTCAATCCCCAAGTTAATCCTTTCTTCTTGAATTCAATAGAAAAGGTTAAATATATATCTTTTTCGCCTGTGTAAACAAACTCATAAATTCCAGTGACCTATGAACTGTGCACACTTCAGTAATAAAACTGCCCAATTACACCCTCTAAATTTACTTTCTGTAAAATAGCAAGCAGACAATGGTTTATTGAATCAATCTCCAGACTGTTTGAAGTCCACCACAAGTAACAGCAACAGATGCATATGTCTTCAAGCAGAACAGTATTAGTCTAACGCTTATACATTAGAAATCTCGAGTTTTTTGACTCTCATGACTGAATATTTCCAAATGCTTACAGAGTAGAATGGAATATTTCTAGACAAACATCTGAAAAGTTTAGGCATGTGGAAAACGTCTAAGGAATCCTGGCTATTAATAAGGTGTTTTCCTTCTAAACTTGATCTGTTCCTTGTACAAACAGCATGATCCAGTTTGGCTCTGTCCAAGCAGATAGAACACAACCCACCTTCACAAATAATTTTTGTTTTTAAAGAGATTGACTGGTGTCAGATTCACGCTTGCAAAACCTTAAGGTATGAGGATATGAGGATGGGCAGGCCTTGTGCAGAGCAGGGTTGAGTTGAAGAAGGATCCCTCCAAGCCTTTGTGGAAAGGAAGAAATAAAATGAGAAATCATCGTGGCATTAGGGAGCAAAGCTGCATGCAACCCCCTTGAGTCAAGCTCTAAGCTTCTGTGAAGGGTTAGTGATGCAGTAAGAATCTTTATATAATGTAGAGTTTGCTTGTTTACTTGTGTCCGAAGCATCACAATTTAAAACAAGGCATACTATATGACATAAAATATAAAATACAAGACAAAAATATGTACAGATTAAACAGATCTTGCCCAGAAACTATCAACAGGAATTGTGTTCTGTCTCACATTGAGATGAGGTCCCCAATTGTACACTGATCGGGGCACAAAGGACAGGTACACATATGTGTTATTGTCTGCATGTCAACATAATCTCAAAGAGCAGAAGCCACCGGATGTCCCTATTGGTTTAGTATGTCTCTGGATTTTGTTGTACCCATACACAGTCTATTCAACGACTTCCATACTTCCCAGTTTTCATCAGAACCAGATTCTGGCTCCTCCACTGGTCCCATCCAATGTTGGTTCTTCACTGGCTTTCCATAGATCCTCTCTGCTTTGGAATTCTTCAAAGCCTCCTGTTGATCTATGGCAGAGGTGATATATATACAGCAGTTTCTGACAGCTTCTGGAGAACCGGTAGTGAAAATTTTGAGTAGTTGGGAGAATCAGCAAATCCCACCTCTGACTGGCCCCGCCCCCATCTATTCTCTGCCTCCTGAGTCCCAGCTGATCATCTGGGTCTTGTTTGGTTGCCCTGCACAGAAGAATGGAGCTGCAAAGCAGGTTAATGGGGTGGGGAGGGAATGGGGATTTTGCAGTATCTTTCCCCTGCCACGCCCGCCAAGCCACACCCACCAAGCCACACAACACTCACCAAGCCACACCACTCCCATCAAGCCATACCACATCCACCAAGCCACACCATGCCCACCAAGCCATGCCCGCAGAACTGGTAATATATATTTTTTAATCCTACCACTATCTAAAGATGCTTTTCCTAGATTTTAATCTCTGCTGAGCTGCTTGTAGTTTAATTAAATTAATGTATTAATTTATAATGAATTTATTAATTATTTAAAACTTCTGCTATGATACAGAACAAAGCGCCTTGTAAAATACAGGTAGTCCTTGACTTACAACAGTTCACTTAGAGGTTACAACAGCACTGGAAAAAAGGGACTTATGACCATTTTTCACACTTGTGACCATTGCAGCATCTCCCATGGTCACGTGATTTACACTTGACAACTGACTCAAATGTATGACGGTTGCAGTGTTCAGGCATCATGCGATCCCCTTTTGGGACCTTCTGAAAAAGCCAAGTCAATGGGGAAGCCGGATTCATTTAACAACTGTATTACTAACATAGCAACTGCAATGATTCACTGAACAACTGTGGCAAGAAAAGTCGTAAGATGGGGCAAAACTTAATTAACAAATTTCTCACTTAGCGAGAAATTTTGGGCTCAATTGTGGTCAAGGGTTATCTTTATATATCAAGTCAGACTGTCTTTTCTAGCTTCAGTGTGTGTGTGTGTGTGTGTGTGTGTGTAAGAGGGATTGTCAGATTTCAAACTCTATCATTACAAACATTGAAAACAAGGAATGTAGACACAGGAGCCACCAGAATGCTTAACATCTTACAGAAGCAACTATTTTTCTAGAAAGAAAGAAAAAGAAAGAAAAGAAAAAAAGAAAGGGAAAGAGAGAAGGGAAGAAGGAAGGAAAAAAGGAAAGATGGAAAGAAAGGAAGGGGAAAAAAGCAGAGAAAGGAAGTGCATTAAACAAATCAGCATTTTCAGAAACGTTATCAGTTACCATAATCTATCTGATTTAAAGAAGTTTCAGAACTGAACCAGATCTTTTTGGTTAATCTGGGAAGCGCTGATAAGGGAGTATAAACAAGATCTCCCTGTTGCATGGACAGCTTCCAAAAATCCTGTCTTGCCGACTGCGATAAGCTATTAAGGAACAAGTTCAGGGACAGCACAGGTTGCAGGAGATAAGCAGGTAGTCAGGAAGGCTGGTTTGAAAGGAAGATAAGGATGAGAAAGCTAGAAAGACTTTTTGGGGTGAAATAAAAGGTTTTGATTATTGATTGTTTCATATAATACCTCTGGAGATATGAAAAACGTGGTCAGTGAAGAACGCCACTGAATCCACAAACTTAAGAAGCATCCTTACTAAGAAGCTGACTTGAAAAATATTTTTCTTTCTTTCTTATCTTTTGAAGGGCAGTACACAGCAAATAATAAATATCTACTCAAGTTAACAAGACTTCAGAATCCATATGCTATTCAGGATTTTTTTGCATGGCAAGAAATAGTTGTTTCCCCTACTTTGACATCATATATGATTATATTTAGTTAGGATCAGATCATTCTGCAATTACAGCATCTTAGCCAGATATAACTAATGCATCAGTACAAGAAATGAATTTGAACTATGTGTCTGTACATGTGTATTTAGCTACACAGGCACAAAGGAAGAGAAGGTCAGTGCTGTAAGTATTCAAATATTAGTTTCATCCAATTAAATAACTGGTTGTACTCAGAATTTACACCTGTGTGACACCTCGCATACAAAGATACAAATGCATGGAGTCTTGATAAATTTAGTTTATTATAAATACTGGAAAAACTGGAATAGAATAGAGAGGCATCACTATAAAAAACTCTGAAGCCTTCTGTGTTTTTGTGGTTATCTATCTGTATCTCTAACTCAATCTCTATCTCTATATCCCCCTTCTCTCTTTACACACACACACACATACACTCACCATATATTATTAGTCCTTGACTTGCAAACCAGAGGTGGTCTTCAGCAGGTTCTGACCAGTTCTGGAGAACCGGTAGCACAAATTTTGAGTAGTTTGGAGAACCAGTAAATACGCTCTCTGACTGGCCCCACCAACCCCATCTATTCTCTGCCTCCTGAGTCCCAGCTGATCGGCTGGGTCTTCTTTTGTTGCCCTGCAGAGGAGAATGGACCTGGAAATCAGGTTAGTGGAGTGGGTATTTTGCAGTATCCTTCCCCTGCCATGCCCACCAAGCCACACCCACAGAACATGTGGTAAAAAATTTTTGAAACTTACCACTGTTGCAATCCTAATTATGCCTAGAATTATGGTCATAAGTCACACCAATCATTAAGCAAATCATGATGTAATCAACCCAATTTTTACTGGTTGCTAAGTGAGCACTGTGGTTGTTAAGCAAACCCATTGTTTGTATTAAACAATAGGAGAAAAGTCCTGATGGTGAACTAGAGTTAAGAATTTCCATTTGATTTGCTTGGTGGAAATTTATCTGGCTTTTTGCTGTCTGTCTATTCCCTCAAGACTATAAAATGCACAGGACATGGAAATATGTTTTGATTTCTCCTACTTTTCAATAATTTAAATCTGAAGTTCTTTATAACCAATTTATGAAAATAAGTCAGTTTTTTATCCCCTAATCTATAGCACAATTTTTCAACCATATGCATAAATAAAGTTCAGCAAATACAGTCATTCTTAGTAGAAGGAGAACAATGTTTTTTTCCAGGTACCGTTAACCAAGAGAGGTTCCTTAGAATTGTTCACTGCCATTAGAGACTTGTTTAAGTAGCTGGATGAATGTATTTTTGATATGTTTTTTCCCCTGATTATTCTCCGTCAACCTAAGAGGAAGAAAATTGCTTTTAACATTATTTTACAAAGGCAGAATGAAGCAATTTCTATGGTCAGAGTGTGGGATTCTCACACATTTTAAAGGGTGGCTAAGCTTGTGAATGCAAGTAATCTATCTTCTTTTGTGCAATTGCTTCTATGGTTTGCAGTTTTTCTACCCTCCAAAACATTCCCAATGGGAGAAGACATTCTTCCCAAACTTTTTCCATTCAAGAACTAGGAAATAGGTAATCAAGATAAGAGGAAAATGATGATGGTGGTGATAACAAAAACAGGAAAGCCTTCTATCACCTTACCTCAGTAATAAGGTAAATTGAAAAATCCCATCCCAAAAAGGGGTTCAAAAGCGTGGGGAAAAAAACAGTCACAAATTCCAAACTTTTCAATCTGGAAAGGTGTTAATAAATTGAAAGACAAATTTTAGCATTAGATTGTATTACTTATGATACAGGACTGACATCTAGTGTGACTGCTAGAATAACCAAAGTCGAAGCCTGAGACAATCTAAGACTGTTGCAAAACAGTACACAGATGTTTCTCCACTCTTCCCCGTGAAAAAGAAAAGTTCAATTCAGTTCAGAAGCAGGAGACAGACAACTTCTGGAGTATTAAAGAAGTAGTCCTCACTTAATGACATGTCACTTAATGATTTAATAATAGCAACAGATTCAAAATTCCAACATCTGTCCCATCCAGCAGTCAAGTGATTGTATATTGAGTGCTGAGCAACCTGCCTGTATTCTGGCGAAAAGCACCCAGCATCAATGACAAAATTGTGTCAAAGATATGGCCCACCAAAGAAAGGCTAAAATATTGGAAAAGGCTAATGCTTATCTCAATTGTTTAAAAAAAAAGGTGCCAAAAGAATGTCATGTGCAACTCTTCCAAGTGCTGGACCACAATCAACTTTTACATGCTAACAAAATATTGTTGCAAGTCATACAACCATTAAGCCCATCCATAGAAAAAGAGATGTCTAATATCCAGGATGGTTTAGAAACAGGAGTAGGAACTTGAAGAGCAGTTGGTGCAAAATGTAGTGGCCCACTTGGTTTTGTGCAGACATTGGTGTGCATAAATATCACTTCTCCTGCAGGAGCTTCATTGGTGGTCGATTTGCTTCCAGGTGCAATTCAAGGTGCTGGTTGTCACCTTTAAAGCCCTTCATGGCTTGGGATCAAGTTATCTGAGGGACCATCCCTTGCCAGTCACATCTACCTGACCCATCAGAGCAGGGTGTAAGTCTGTTACTGAACTGTTTTTGATACTGGACTTTGTTACTGGATTATCCCTGGACTGAAAACTGACTGATTTAACTGTGAATGACTTTGGACTGTGTTTGAACTTTGCTCAAACGGTTATTGCAAGTAAAAACCTACATTTACTGTGCAGTGTATCTATGTGCTGTGTGTGTATTATTCAACATTACTCTCACTACGTCTCTCTGTATGCGCTCATTCTCCTAACAGGGAATTACCTCAACAAAACTCAAACAGAAGCAGATACGTTACAGGTTCAGAGCAGAACAGCAACTCAGGAGCTCAGAAACAGACATCAGTTTCACTTTAGTTCAGCAAGCAAGCAAGCTAGTTTCTCTTTCACTTTAGAGCTGAGCACAGAACAGAGATAAACCAAGCTCAGATTCTCTCTGTAAGTTTCAGCTCTCAATTCAACTCTCATTGGCTGACCTTGTTACAAAGCTCTATTCCAGTTCATGAATATACTCTGTCAGCTCTGGGATTAAAAACTATTCAGAAAATGTGTGGTCTGAGTTTTAATTGTTCTGTACCTTTTGCCAAAAGGCAACAGTTCACAAAGTTTGTCAGCAGGATGGGAAGAGTCTCTGAGAATGTTGTGCGACTTTGTCAAACAGCAAGATGCAAAGATGTTGTCCACGGCTGGTAGCTATAGCTCGATGATATTCTGGGCAGTTTTAATGATTCTCTGTAGAGGTTTTTTTTTGTCCACTACAGATCTGCTCCCATATCACACAAGAATGCTGTATGTCAGGACACTCTAAATGGTGCTGCGGTAGTAGGACAGAATAGATGCTGAGATAGATTTATGTGCCTGTTAGTCTAAAAGTGATCATTTTGAAAAACAATAAGTCTTTAATTCCATCATTGAACAAGAGGTTGATGGACTCATATACATAAAAAAAGTTTCAGACAACCTCAGAACAAACCCATTTTCAAAACAAAAGACATTACAATTGCTAATTGATAAGGCACAGATAATTTATCTCATGTGTTGCCTGCATCTGCATAACCAGTCTGTCTCTTTCCCTCCCTTTTTCATGGCATCATCCCAATTTAAGTCCTCCCTCAGCCTAGACACTCTAGGCACCTGATGAATTGAACTCACAAAAGCTGATACTTTTGAACAGAACTTGTTAATTGGAAAAGTTGCCACTAAATTCCTTCAGATTTGTTCATCGGTGAAGGTGGTCAGCATTGAACAAGGGTAGATAGAAATTATCCACTGCCTGAGTGGTGGACCTTTGGCTAATTTCCAGAATCTGATATTACAAATGAGGTCCACCAGCTGCCAGGGCAGACCTTGCCACAATCTGCTGCCGAGCTTGTTTGTAACATTTTCAGGGAGGAATTGCAAAAGAATATTGTGCAGGTGGTCGATGTAAATAAATTCTCCATGGAGTTTCCACAGAATTTCATCTTTGGCCATTCCAAACATGCACCATCAGCCAATGTCAAAATGAGACTGAGCAGGTGACTGGCTCTTCTTACAGAGAACATTTGCAAAGTGTGAGAGCGGAGATATTTGTTCAGTTCACATTTTAATCATAATGGACCACAAATAGTCATTCCACTCTTCTGAATTTTGTGATCAGTTCAGAGCAGCAAGAAAAGAAAAAAAAAATATGAAGAGAGGTTGAAGAGAAATGCAGTGTAATCAGGAATATCATGTGCTAACTAGGTGTAAATATTTGGGTATGTCTGGTCTAGTGAAAAGAAGGACTTGGAATGATATCCAAGCAATGTTCCAGTTTTTGAGGGGCTGCCATAAAAAAGAGGAGGGGAACTTATTTTGCATAGCAAGACAAGAAACAATGGATGGAAACTAATCGAAGCAAAAAACAACCTGGAATGAAGGGAAAAATTCCTTACAATGAGAACAATTAACCAATGGAATAACTTGCCTTCAGAAGTTGGGGGTGCTTCATCATTGGAGATTTTCAAGAAGACACTAGACAACCCCTTGTCTGAAATAGCAATAGCACTTAGACTTATATACTGCTTTACAGTACTTTACTTAAGTAAAGAGAGAGTACTTAGAGAGTACTTCAGCCCTCTTTAAGCAGTTTATAGAGTCAGCATATTGCTCCCAATAATTTAAGTCCTCATTTTGCCAACCTTGGAAGGATGGAAGGCTGAGTCAACCTTCAGTGAAATGGTATAAAGGCCTGGACCCACTGCACTTACGGATGCAAAGAGGATGTAAAACGTTAAAAAAAGCTTGCCATCTGTTGGAAATTGCTATGCATCCGTTGTGTACTCACTGCATACGTGTTTCATACGCTCTATCCGTCGAGCATCCGTCCACTGTGATTTCATCCATGCAAGAAGTTTTGAGTTGCACAAAACTTTGTGAGCGGATGAACTTTCCGCCGCGTACGATGTACATCCGCGGCATATACAGGCAACAAATGTTGTCTGTCCATTATCATCCGTTAAATGTCCGCTGCATCCTCTGGCCATCCCCTCAACTCACATCTGCTGCAGCTGAAAATGGAAAGAGGGAAGAAACAAAAGGTACATGGAACATCTACATAGTGTTAGTAGCACGGAAATAGAAATGATATAAGCGTATGCATCTCATATATAAAGTATTAAAATGGACAAAACATTTGTATCTGGGATGTATCTCGTATATTTAGGATGTCTGAATTATGTCTAGAGTATGTAGAAGGACACCTAGCAGACAACCAATATCCTCTGTTCATCCATTCAAAAAGTTTTGTGTAGCTCAAAACTTCTTGCACGGATGAAATCGCAGTGGACGGATGCTCGACGGATAGAGTGTATGAAACACATATGCAATGAGTGCACAATGGATGCATCGCATTTTCCAATGGATGGCAAGCTTTTTTTAACGTTTTACATCCTCTTTGCATCCGTTGGTGCAGTGGGACAGGGGCTTAAACAACTGTTACAAAAAAGGATGTAAAGTGGAACAAAGCTCATTTAACCACTGTCTCGCTTAGCAAAAAAAAAAAAAATAGTTCAGTTATGATTGTAAATCAAAGACTATCTGTAATTCCTCTTCTCAAAGAATGCAAAGTCAGTGAAGTCAGAGTGAACTCTTTTTGCAAAGAGCCTATTTTTCTAACACTTTAAACTTGCAAGTCATCTCTAGTACAGCTGAATCCTGAGATAGTTCAGTCTTTCAACTAGAAGCCATTCATTTTTGTTGCAACAAATGCTTCTTGGTTTATTTATGTATTACATTTATATGGCTCTTCCAAACTCTGTCTAGAATGCCAGGTATGATCTTGTTAAAGAGAAGGTAAAGGAAAAATTTCAAATAAACAATATTACCATCAATAAACATCCTTTGCATATACCTACAGGCCCACCCAAAAAAATCAGGACTATTCCTTCTGTTGGAATATAAATACTTTGATCATTCTGCCTTGTTCAAGGAAAAAAGAAAAAGAGAAAAGGATGTCCATATGCATAACACACTATTGTGTTGTCATCTTTGCAGCAGGGTACAATGGTTAAGGTGTCGGAACAGGTGAGGAAATTTCAGCTTTATGTACTTACTTAAAATCCTAGGAGGATCAAGGAACCAATTTAGCTCTGTCAGCATAGCTTACTTTATTTAAAAAAATGTAAAAATATGAGTGGGGGGGGGAGGGGATAACTTGATATCATGGGGGAGAAATTGTATGAGAAATACAACTACTAACAATAAGACTTCATGCATGAATGTGCTTGCTTGAGGCTGGCATGATATATTCCTAGTACTTTGATCTTATGCACTTCAAAGTGATGAGCTTTCAATAAGATAATCCTGATCTATCTTATAGTTATTGGAGAGGATTCCTGGGGTAAATACTGTAAATACTAGTATTATTATTAAGGGAGAACTGTAGCACGTAGTACCTCACGGTTACCCTCAAATCGGTAGAAATAATTTGGAGTTCTCAAATGAGCACCTCAGCAATTTTTTCAGCAAAATTTTTTCTCCCACATGCTTTTTAAAATCGAATCTGCTGTTCTGTTTACCTCTTTGGAGTTGTAGCAATGCAGCTGCAGCCCTCAATTCTCCCGTCGGGAATGGGGCTCCTGAGGTGATCCTAAAGTCTTCCGAGGATCACACTGCTTAGGATGCCATCCGCAGTTGCCTTCTCCAACTGCATCCTGGAGAAGAGGCCATAATCCCTAGATAGCAGCTCAACTGTTCCCAACTAGCATTGCTTGTATGGGCTAATTGCACATTACAAAACAGTGGATCTCATGAGAGAAAGAGCTGTTTTGTAGTAAGTCTACAGGTGAGGATATCTCTCTAGGAAGACCTCTCTGAGATTCGAGTTTTGAAAACTACATACATGAAGATGGAAGATGTGGAGAGGCAACAAAGTTGAGTCATGAAAGACAGTGAAGGGAGGTAGGGAGGCGGGAAACAAACGTTTTCTTAATTGGCAGTGGCAATTTTCAGGCATTTCCGATCACCATGCCAAATGTTCCTATTTCATTATCCCAGTAAGGAGATGTGATAATGAATCACACAGCACAGTGGGTTCAGCAAAAGGATTAGCCTAGAATAATTAGAAGAGATTCTCTGTGGTTCAGACTTGAATTGTGCAGTCCTTGTGTTCTCTGATCTCAGTTGCTTGCTTGCAGATGTTTCATTACCCAACTAGGTAGCATCATCAGTGCCCTTGATCAAATTATCTGGTTGGGTAATGGAATGTCTGCAAGCAAACAACCAAGTTCAGACACCGTCATGAACTCTTCAGAATGATTATTAGGATTGCTTTCCATTATAATATTTAAGTGCTTTATAATACATTACAATAATTAATCATGGTATACAGCAACACCATCCAGGAAACTGAGGCAGATCGAAGTAGCAAGGGGGGGATCATGGCAAATAAGTTGTCCAATATTAAGTCTGTAATAACCTGACACTGAGCTGAAACAGGACTTTGCTTGAGAAGGGAAGGGAAAGAAAGGGAAGGGAAGGGAAGGGAAGGGAAGGGAAGGGAAGGGAAGGGAAGG
>BLBF01000059.1:10646156-10701971 GCA_015471245.1 Laticauda colubrina | reverse complement strand
GAAAGGAAAGGAAAGGAAAGGAAAGGAAAGGAAAGGAAAGGAAAGGAGCAGAGCAGCCAGTTTGGTCTAGTGGTTAAGGCACCAGGCTAGAAATCAGGAGACCATCAGTTCAAATCCTGCCTTACACATGAAAGCCAGTCGGGTTTTGGGCAAGTCAGCCTCTCCCTTCCTCTCTCCCTCCTTCCCTCCCTCTCTCCTTCCCCAACCCATCCACCTCACAGGATTGTTGTGGGGAAAAAAAGGAGGAAAGTGTGTTGAATATGCTCTCCACCTACAGTTATTTGTAAAAATAATAATGAATTGCATGGTCATTGCCATCTGGCCTTTTTTGAACCCTTTCTAACCTGAATACCCTGTCCTACTAGAAAAAGAAAAACAACTTAGGACAAATGCTTCCAACATAGATTTGGATATTGGGCATGTGATCATTTCTAGATCTCTACAAACTTCAGTAGATCTGCCTTGAAATAACAAAACATCAAGGTCGGGTTGATCTGCCTCCTTTAGTTGCATGATTTCAGTGGAAGTCCGTGGATTAGAGCAGATTACAAAAACTGTGTGATGGAATGAAAGATTTGAAGTCTGTCTTGACCAGAACCCAAGCAAAATGAAAGCCCCCCAACTTCCTTCCTTCCTTCCAGTGAGTTAGAAATGAGACACTGTGGCCCTCCACAGAATACTTAAAAGGGGTGCTTCATCCAAACCTATCTGAAAACAAAAATCTCCTTTGAAGATCAACCCAGCTCTAATAGCTGTCCTCACACTGTAAAACTCTCCAAATGCAACTTCTGGGACACTCCAGTGAATGCAAAATGAAGACCAGGATTCCATTTTGAGAACAGAATGCCCCTATTTCAAGGCAGCTTGGGACAATAGACTTACGATGACAGGAAATAATTGGAGATCAAACAAAATGGCACTGGAACCTGCTTGTTAGACCTCCTAATCAGTGATGGGATTCAAATTGTTTTACCACTGGTTCGGTGGGCGTGGCTTGGTGGGCGTGCTTCGTGCATGCACAGAGAATTTCCTACTGACCTTCTCCTGCAATCCTGCACTCTCTCTTTGTGTTCAACAGCTGATGTGCGGCCATGTGCTATGCCGCGTGAAGCAGCTGAGCTTCAAAAGCAGGAAATAAAAGCCAGGATAGAACCAGGACAGGTGGGTGGCCCAGCAGCTGATCGTTGGAGTGAACCGGTTCCCTCCAGGTTGACCCTTGGAGCTACCGGTTCAGCTGAACCAAGCCAAACCAGTAGAATACCACCACTGCTCCTCACATAAAATTATTTTTACTCAGGCAGGATGGTTGGGCAGTTCAGGAATAAAAAGAGTCAACTGTCTTGTTTTCAGATCATTTCCTTCTATGCTAGTTTATATGTATAGGACCATATCAGATCCCTCAAACTTTCCTTTATGGCATTGGGAGAGAGGGTTGAGGACCTTTTCACTTCTTGGTGGGGGGGAGGTCAAACCCCAAAATGGAATATATTTTTTCATTCGGGGGGGGGGGAATTTAAGGGACGAAATAGGTACCTCAGATTTCTGTAAGTTTTAAGCTGCTCTTTTTTTGCCTCTTCAAATTCCCCCCAAACTTTCAAAACAATCAATAAACAGGCAAAACAAAACCATTCACTCCTACTGTTCTGATTTCCTGAGGTAAAAACAAACAAGTCCCTGGAGAAAAAAAAAGAGAGAGAGACTTGCTTAATTTGCCTGGCATAGATAATCAGGCCAACGGATTCTGATACCGAACCATTAAATACACAGCCTTGAGTCATGAAGGACATACATGTGCAGTGGAGGAATAGCAATGAACGGTCTGGGTATTTCTTTCCTTTCCCTTCTCCATCCAGGTCCCCCCATCAGTTATGGTGCTGATTTCCCTTGGGGTATCATCATTAAATTCAAAAATGCGGAGTCAGTGGTGACGAACCTCCTTGCAGAAAAAGGAGGGGGTGGTGGATTGTGGGAGTTTTGTTATACAACAGAGTCCTTTTGCTATCTTTTAAGCCATCCCTGATGAGCTGAAGGTAGGAGCTGTACCCCTTAGGGAGATACAGTAATGTATCTAGTGCGTACTCATTCCCTCGGTGCCAATAATCCTCCAGCAATGGTGCATAATGAATTCCAATAAGAACAGCAGAACTTTATCAGCCAGGTTAGGCTGCATGCAACTTAAAAAGAATCTCATGGAGCAGAAGCAACTTCAATTCCACATTGGACCATCATTTATATTTATAAGTGCTGGCCAATCTTAATTTCAGCAAAGCACTTTGCAGACTGGGAAACTATTTGGGGGATGGGGGGAGAACATGGTGTGTTTTTATACCCCAGAGTCATGTTTCTTCCAAGAAACCAACATTCACCCCAGAGTCATGTCAGGAGCCACTTAATTCTGTAGTAAAGTGAGACATTTGTTAAGTGAATTTTTGCTCCGTTTTCTAGCCCCTGTTCATTAAGGGAATCTTTGCAGCTGAAAACTTAATAACCTGGTTGTTAAGTGAATCTGGCTTTCCCATTAACTTGGCTTGTCAGAAGGTTGCAAAAGGGGATCACGTCACCTTGGGACATGGCAACAGTCATAAGTGTGAGTCAGTTGCCAAGCATCTGAATTTTGATCACATGACCATGGGGACACTGAAAAGGTTGCACCTGGGAATAACGTTCATAAGCAAGACTTTTTGATGTCGCTGCAGCTTTGAATGGTCACTAAATAAACTGTTGTAACTCGAGTACTGCCCATACTTGGAAGCAACCACTTTCAAGCAACTCTTTCCAGTTCAAGGACTTATTTTCACTATCTATTTCTAAGCGCAATGACGAAATCTACTCTGTTTCTGAGACTAGTTCCCCTCGAGGTGTGCAACATCTAAATATCTTGTGCTTAGTTTGAACCTGGAACTGTAGCAAAGTGGAGAAAAAGATGGAACTTTCTCAGGGCACGGAAAATATATTTTTTTTTAAAAAAAAGAACCACAATTAAGATGCAAAATTCTACCGATAGGAAATAAGATGGCACACAAATCATTTTCCCCCTCTTTAATAACTCACTGAACCCAATTAGGTTTAAAGGATAGAATTCTGATTTTTATTTGATGATTTACACCTAGAGTACTGCATCCAGTTTTGGTCACCAGACTATAAAAAAAGATGTTGAGACTCTAGAAAGAATGCAGAGAAGAGCAACCAGGATGATGAGGGGACTGGAGGGTAAAACATATGAAGGAACTGGGCATGGCTAGTCTGATGAAGAGAAGGACCAGGGGAGACAGGATAGCAGTCTTCCAATACTTGAGGGGCTGCCTCAGAGAGGAGGGGGTCAAGCTATTTTCCAAAGCGCCCAAAGGCCGGACTACGAATAATGGGTGGAAAATGAACAAGGAGAGATTCAATCTGGAAATAAGGAGAAACTTTCTGACAGTGAGAACAATCAGCCCATGGAACAGAAGTTGCCTTTGGAAGTTGTGGGAGCTTCATCACTGGAAGCTTCCAAGAAGAGATTGGACTGCCCTATGTCAGAAATGGTGTCAGATCTCCTGCTTGGGTGGGGGGTTGGACTAGATGACCTACAAGGTCCCTTCCAACTCTGATTATCTATTATCTGTTATGTAGAAAACATTCAAGCATGAATAACTTTTCTCCAGTCCATAGATTAGGTCAAGAAATAAAAACCAGGTTATCTGCTTTAAAATGTGGATCCAGCAAATTGTTCCTTTCAGATTACAGATTAAAGGCCCTGTCACACTGCCCAACGGATGCAAAATGTTTGTAAAAAGGACACAGCAGATGAGAAAAATGTTCCATCTGTTGTTATCCACTCTCAAAAGGAGCGGATTCAAGTTGCGTGGATGCGCAGCGGATGCCTAGCGGATATAGCGGATGCGTAACGGATGACAACGGATGCAGAACGGATGTCCCCCATATGCCTAGCGGATGCAGAATGGACGCGTTTGATACATTTTCCGCTCAAAAGTTTTGAGCAGCTCAAAACCTTTTGAGCGGATGAAATGTCAATAGATGGATGCTGGACGGGTAGAGAGGAAGCAAAACGGAGGCAGTGAGTACAGAACGGAAGCATCACGTTAACCAATGGATGGTAAGTGTTTTTCTCCGTTTTACATCCTCTTTCCATCTGTTGCTGCAGTGAGACAGGGGCTTAAAGCCCCTGTCCCACTGCACTAATGGATGCAAAGAGGATGTAAACGTTAAAAAAAGCTTGCCATCCAGTGGAAAACGCTATGCATCCGTTGTGTACTCACTGCATATGTGTTTCATATGCTCTATCCCTCGAGTATCCGTCCACTGAGATTTCATCTGCGCAAGAAGTTTTTACTGAACAAGTAAACAACTCAGTCTCTGGCACTATTCTCAGTCACTCTGAGTCATGTCCATGGTTTCAGCTGTTAAGTGGGCAGAGACTGTGGAGGTGGCTGTGGCTTGAGTGCTGGTCTGAGGCGCCATTGGGGTGCTTGGCCCCGAGAGTACAACAGGGGATGGTGTGTTCAGGAAGCTCTCAGAGAGCTGACTCAGTCCCATGAGGTTGAGAGGCCCTTCATCAAGTACCTGAGATGTGAGGCACAAGACTGATGACAGATTGTCCGTTGACGGGCTTGGCTGTGGGGTGGAGGAAGGAGGAGTGTAGTGGGGCTGTCTGGTCTGCAGCTGGGTGAGGACTGGCGTCTGTAGCGTGCGATGAACCTGGGCCTGGACTGGGAAGTTCTGCTTCTGCTGTGGGAAGTCCTGGTAGTCGTAGCCTTGGTAGGTGAGGGGCTCTTGATGGAAGGGCTGTGACATCACCTGGGGTGGAGGAGCAGACCTGGACTGGGTAGGAGAGCTTCAGCTGGGCCTTGAGGGTTGTGCAGAAGTGCTGTTATCTTCTCCTTCATCACCTGGTACTGGGCCTCGGGCAGGTCCCTGAGGGTATGGCTCACGTAGGTGATGAAGGTGTGGTGGCCCGAGGATCCTCTGTCCAAGTGGACCAGCTGAGAGAGAAGTTCTGTGCTGGTCTTCATTGTGTCCCTGATCTCCAACAGGACAGTGTGGTTCTGGCCCTCCAGGCTGCCTCTCTGCCTGCATCCTGTGGAGCTGGGGTTGGGGTGGCTGTGGGTTGGTCTCTGGTGGCTGCTGCTTCTTCCTCCATATGTGACAGGGGATCCTCCACATCCTCTGGCATAGGGAGTGCAGCTGTCGTGGGGGGGGGTCTCTGCCGTGGGGCCCTCTGAAGGCACCTGCCTGGACAGGCTCGCTGGCTCCTGGCTGGAAGAGGACTGGCTGTCTGTGGGCTGTCTGAGGGAAACGGGTGTCAGAGGGACTGCTCCTCGGTGGCGGACCTCACCCTCCAGGAAGCTGCACTTGGCCATGACATACATCTCCCGGTCAGTGAGCTTGACAGCGGCCTGCCTGGATTTTTTGAGGTGTAGCTTGCCATACCAGGTGTGCATGTGCTTCCACCATCCCAGGAGTACATCTGCAGTGTAGCCCAGGCTCTCTGCCTTGTCTCTCCAAGCTGCCTGCTTCTTCTTGGTGTCGCGATACAGTCTGTGGCTCTTTCTCCAGAGGTACTCGTTCTCCCTCAGACATTCCAGCACATCGTCCTCATGCTCCTCAGAAACGGTGTACTGTTTCCTCTCTCCCTTCTCCTTCCCTTGCCTCTTCCTCCCCCTGGCAGGGCCTTCAGAAGCATGGCCTTCAGGGGCTTGAGCAGCAGGGCCTCCAGCAACAGGGCTTTGAGGGCCTTGGGGCTGGTCCACCACAGCAGCAGCAGCAGCAGCAGTAGCAGCACCAGCAGCACCAGAAGCACCAGCAGCACCAGCTGCTTCAGAGTCAGTGCCAGGGGGTGGGATGCTGGTTCTGTCCTTCTTGCCAGGGCTGGAACAAGTAGGCACGGGCTTCCTCTTCTTGCCTGACTGATGAACCATGGTGTTCCTGCTAGATGTATGTGGCAGCACGTTTTTCCCCTGTATGCTGACTGCATGCGTGCTGCATCCTTTTATATACACGGAGCTGATGTAATTCATACTCCCCGCATGCGCAGTGAACGCTTTGCATCCGATATACATCCGCGCGGCATTCCCTTTGTTTCCTATAGGCATCCCTGATGCATCCGCTTCATCTGCTATGCGTCCGCTTCTCAATTCTCCCCCAGAAGCCCTTCGGAGGTGTCATCTGCTTCTATCCGCTTTCATCTGCTAGGCTTCCAATGAACATCCGTTTAACATCCCTGCTACATGCTACCCACGTCTCTTCTTTTCCGTTCTGTTTATGCAAATTTTCACCACTTTTTGAAGCGGATGACAACAGATGGAGCCACCCCCGAAATTTTGCTCGTCCGCTGTGTCCTTTATGCATACGTTTTGCATCCATCAGCCAGTGGGACCTAGCCTTAACAGAGTTGGGAGGGACCTTGTAAATTATCTAGTCCAACCCCCCCCCCCAAACAGGAGACCCTACACCATTTCTGACAAATGGCAGTCCAGTCTCTTCTTGAAAGCCTCCAGGGATGAAGCTCCCACAACTTCAGAAGGCAACTTCTGTTCCATTGGTTGATGGTTCCTTCCTACATCTATTATAAGAGAAAGGATATTTCATTTCCACGGTGCCAAGACCTAAAATAGATCTATCTATTTTGCCTAGGATTGTTTTCAGAAACAGACATTCCTCTCCTTCCATTTCCAGTCTGCAATTCTTTTGGGGGGTGGAGAAATATTGCATTTTTGTTTTCATTTTTTTTAATCACAACACTCACATTTTGCTATGCATGTTTGGTCTAAAAGATACCCTTTTATTTTCCCTTATTCTTTTTCTTTTTTATTTTAAAAAAGAGAAAACAGATTACCAAATGCGGAAACATGTGAGAACTCAAAGATAACTGCCTCCTAAATCTGCATCTCCATCTAGGAAGTGCAAATGATGTTGGATTGTTAAAATGCAGAAATAATGAAATACTTGCCTGCCTGTATCTTAGACCCAGAAGTGTCAGAAATGTCTGCTCGAGGCTTGTTTGCTTGGCGAAATAGTTGGCCCAAGGAAGCTGAGACACACTCCAGTAAAACACTGAGCAGATGTCTGGTGAAGCCCAGTGGGGGACTTGAGAGCTTTACTGGCATTGCACCTAAACTAAGGAAGAGGGGCACACACACACACACACACACACACACACACACACACACACACCCCAACAGAGCAGGTTATTTCCAACCCATGGGGACTGGGGATGGATAGGATCACTCAGAAATAGAATACATGTTGGAACATCTTTTCTTATAACTGTTCTAACATTGCCAAGACCAGCTGGGTGAGCAGAGAGTTATCTCAAATGAAAATCGAGGTAATGATATTTCTTCCAGGCTCTTGGCAACTGAGCTGCTACTGACTCTTCTTCCTAAACTTTCAGCCAAAACCTCACCTGCCACTGAAGGGGTCTGAAACAGCTCGTTGCAAAACTTTGGTGTGGGAGGACAATGTTCTGCCAAATGAAAAAACCTCCAAAGTATTGTGCGCATTTCACACTAGACAGCATGCTTGGTTGGGCAAAGAGAAAGCCAGAGAAAGAAGATCAATGTTGAACTGCAGAATACTTGTTTTTCACGCAACGGGTCTTGTGGTAAATCTCTTTTGTGCTTGGCTGAAAGGTTTTAAGAAGCAGGCGATGTAAGATATGTGCTATGCCTCACCTCCTAAAGGCCTGCTGTCACTCAAAGCAATCAGATCAGTTGGATTATTCTACCCCAATTGGATTATTTTACAACATGCTGTAAGACAGCTTCCTGTTTTCTTAAATGCATAGCTTTGTACATTCAAAGAGACTTCTTTCTTTTAAAAAAATCACACGTTACTTATTACGTTGAATGATGGTGCCTTTTCCACCAATCTGGATTTGTCATGCTCCCATCAGGGTTGAATCTGAAGAGGAAGACAAACAGCTGACAGGGAGTGGGAGAGTGGCTCAGTTGGCTGTACAGGAAACTGCGGAAGGGCAAAGTCAGGCTGGACAGAGCAGGGAAGAGGTAGAACAAGGGAGAGGGAGTTCAGAGGAAGACCCAGGCCCACCCCTTTTTCATCCTAGGGCATGCAGGAAGGAATGGAGATGGGAGCAACATGGGTTGCATGGCTTATGAGGGAGGAAAAGGCCCCAATTCCTTTCACAAGGAACACCTGGGGAGGGAGTTCAAAGGAAAGGCAATTTGGGGAGGGGCATTTGTCAAAACAAATGTTAAATTTATCTCATGTTGGCTGCTGTTATGTGAGTATCTGGGATCCTCCCAACTGGTTTGATTTACAGCCGTGTTACTTCACTTCTGGAACTCCTTATCTTTCCCTGCTGGATTTATTACCATATCTTTCCTTGCTGAATTCATAGTTTTAAGTTTTCAGTTTACAACATTTGAATTGGAATAACTGTAGCCAAAGGCTGTTTCAGGTTTGGGGGAGAGTTTTTCTCCAGACTGGAAGGTAACCGGTAGATTGGTGGCAAATTTGGAGCTAATAAAGGGATCCAGACTTATTCTCTAACTGCATTATCTTTGTGCCATGCCCCAGGTCATCACAGGATGCTCCAGATCAGCTTCAGATCAGGTATATCATATACCTCCTAATCAGGTGGGCAAGCAAAATTGGAAAACTGCATATTAAGCCCCTGTCCCACTGCACTAACAAGAGGATATAAACAAGAGGATATAACAAGAGGATATAAAACGTTAAAAAAAGCTTGCCATCCATTGGAAAACGCTATGCATCCGTTGTGTACTCATTGCATACATGTTTCATACGCTCTATCCGTCGAGCATCCACCCACTGCGATTTCATCCGTGCAAGAAGTTTTGAGCTGCACAAAACTTTGTGAACGGATGAACTTTCCACCGTGTATGATGTAAATCCATGACATACGAGCAACAAACATTCTATGTCCGTTTATCATCTGTTAAACG
This sequence comes from Laticauda colubrina, assembly GCA_015471245.1. Taxonomy (NCBI): domain Eukaryota; kingdom Metazoa; phylum Chordata; class Lepidosauria; order Squamata; family Elapidae; genus Laticauda; species Laticauda colubrina. Next base: position 10,693,044 of record BLBF01000059.1, on the reverse strand, counting down.
TCCGCTGTATCCTCTCTGCATCCTCTGGGCATCCTCAAAACTCACATCCACTGCAGCTGAAAATGGAAAGAGGGAGGAAACAAAAGGTACACGGAAAGTCTACACAGCATTAGTAGCAGGGAAATAGAAAGGATGTGCAGTGAACGGTTTGCATCCGATATACATCCATTAGGCTTCCTATGAACATCCGTTTAACATCCCCGCTACATACTACCCACATCTGTTCTTTTCCATTCTTTTCCGTTCTATTTATGCAAATTTTCACCACTTTTTGGAGTGGATGACAATGGATGGAGCCACCCCCGAAATTTTGCTCATCTGCTGTGTCCTTTATGCATACGTTTTGTATCCGTCGGCCAGTGGGACCTAGCCTTTACATAAAAGGTACCCAGGGGATTGCATGGGATATTACTCAACAAAGTCAAGGCCATCCACCTCTTCAGTCATGTCTCTGTCTTTCTTTGAAAATTTTACCAAAATATAACAAAGAGAACCTCTGGCCTTCCAGATGAGATACAAAAAACGATCTGCTTTTTTTTCTTTCTCCGTTTCAGAAATGTAAGCTTTGGGGGTAAATTTCCTCTTTGTTGTTTTGCTATTAGAGCAATGTCTTTGTGGTTGAGATCAAACAAAGGGAATGGCTGGTTGTGAGAGGATGCTTCTGTGAAACAATCTCATTCCTTATGAGTTATTTTGGATGGAGACAGGAGGTTAAAGAACAAAATAACTCCCTGGTTAAGCCTTGTTGAACTGTAATGTCTACGTTTTATACCTATTTTGCCAAAGATATAAATGCACACTGCTATGCCGCCAAAAGTCAGAATAATTGTTTCTAATCTTGGCTGAGCAGTCTGGAGGGAGTACCCTGAGTCTAAAAGTAGAACTAGAAATTGGATTATTTGTCCATTTAGCAGAGGGTTGAAATGAAAGCAGTGGAGGGCAAACTTGACTTAGATGGAACAAGCTGGCGACATTCCATGTTCCCAGAATTCTGAATTCCAAAGCTTGGTTGAATAAAGAGCTTGCAATCAAAGGGAGGAGAGGGGGAGAAAGAGGCATAAGCATCATGCCAAAGATCAAACTGTAAAAAGTCATCCCTAACAGTTGTTCTTTCTTTAGAAGTTCTCACTTCCTTAAAATAAGTTCTTGCTTGGAGTAACAGCACAACAAATTTTTCCTTTGCCCCCATAACTAAAATTACAAGTCCCAACTGCCAAAGCCAACTGTCCAAAACATTAGAATCTATTCCTTGTTAAAGAGAAGGCAGTATATCACAAGGTAAGGGAATATTGTTCCATTTTGTTCAATGTTTTTTCAAACGCCACTACCATAAAACATGACAACGCTGTTGATAAAACCTTTGGGTAAGCCCATGAAATAGAGTAAAACTAATGATAGAAATAGGAATGGCATTTCAGAACAGAGTAAGGTGATTGGACTATTATTTTAAGACACATCAAGTTTGTAAGTTGTACCACCAACATGTTTAGATCGAGGGCCCTAATAACCCTGTGTTGAGTGACTCAAATTGATTAATGAATTATGCCATCAGTTGGCTTGTCAACCCAATCAAGAATTGGGTCTCATTCTGGAGGGCATGGCCCCTATCTGGGAAACCTGGCGGGACATGTATGCTATTAATTCAATTCAGAGTAGAGCTGGAGGAGACCTTGGAGATCATGCTCTACTCAAGCAGGAGACCTTAAGGCTAGGTCCCATTGGCCAATGGATGCAAAACGTATGCATAAAGGACACAGCGGACGAGCAAAATTTTGGGGGTGGCTCCATCCATTTTCATCCGCTCCAAAAACTGGCAAAAATTTGCATAAACAGAATGGAAAAGAACGGACATGGGTAGCATGTAGCGGGGATGTTAAATGGATGTTCATCGGAAGCCTAGCGGATGAAAGCGGATGGAAGCGGATGACACCTCCGAAGGGGTTCCGGGAGAGAATTTCGAAGTGGACGCATAGTGGAAGGGGGGGATGCATAGCGGATGAAGCGGATGCATCACGGACGCCTAAAGGAAACAAAGGGGATGCCGCGCAGATGTATATCGGATGCAAAGTGTTCACTGCACATGCGGGGGGTATGAATTGCGTCCGCTCCATGGATATAAAAGGATGCAGCACGCACACAATCAGCATACAGGGGAAAGATGTGCTGCCAGATACATCTTGCAGGAACACCATGGTTCGTCAGGCAGGCAATAAAGTTTAATAAAGTTTATCTTTGCTTAAGACACTTAATAAAGTTTACTTGGTTCATTTTGTTCACTTAATAAAGTGTTGGTAAAAACTTTGAAAAAATGGTTAAGCCTTTGCATGCTTGTGGGATAGATAAGGATAGTTGTGGGACAGATAAACCTCCAGTGCAAGCATAGTGCGACTGTATGGTCCACCATCCCAGCCGCCACACATATGGACCTTTTTTATCAATAACAATTTATTCATTGATCAACACATTTCAAAATAAACAAAGCCCTATTCATTGTAGGACCACTCAACATACATGGCACAACCTCATCAGTGTTATGAGACAGGCTCAAGGAAGCATCCATTAATCATCTATCATCCTGTCTTGCCACTCCACTGCTCCAGCTGGGAAGTTGCACCAGTGTCTCAGTAGGTTGCGCTGCTTCTTCCCTTCACGTGAAGCTCTGTTGGGGCCTTGTACATCCACAGTGTCTATCAGGTTTCGTCCTTGCCTCCATTCACCAGGCTCCATGTCCCCATTCCCTTGTTGACGGTCCACAAGTCTGTTGTGCAACACTGGATAGTGGGTGCACATGAGATTGTGCAGGATGCAGCAAGCTTCCACGATGCTCCTCACAGTCTCTGGGTGATGCTGCATGGTGGTGAGAAGTATCTGGAACCTTTTGGCCAGGATGCCAAAGGCGTTCTCCACCACCTGTCTTGCCCTGGAAAGCCTGTAGTTGAAGATCCTCTCTTCATGGGTGAGGTATCTTGAAGTGTAGGGCTTCATGAGGTAGGTTCTGAGGGAGAAGGCGTCATCACCAATGATGAAGTAGGGCACATCTTGTGTGCCGTTGGGTAGGGGGTCTGGATCTGGAAAATCCATGATGAGGTTGCGTTCCAGCCCCTCCTTGAGGTCACTTGCATTGTATACCTGGCCATCTGAAGCTAACCCATTGCCTGAAGCATCGATGTAGATGAACTTGTAGTCAGAATCAACCATGGCAAAGAGGATGATACTGAAGAAACCCTTGTAGTTGAAATAAGTGGACCCTGAGTTGGCTCGAGCTTTGCAGGCCACGTGCTTCCCATCTATGGCTCCAACAGTGTGGGGAAAGTTCCACCTCTGATACCACTCTTCTGCAAGTTTCCTCCAGCCTTGTTCAGTGGGGCACTTGAGGAGTTCCTCCATGTATTCTTCGATAATGGCCTGTACCACTTCTCTGACCACTTTGCTGATGATGTTGTGTGGCACCCTCCACGCATACTGCATGTTTTTGTATGTGGTTCCAGAGGCCAGGTGCCACAGAGTCACTGCCACCTTCATTCCAGAGTCCAGGTTGGGATGGAAGTTGGTGCTAGGCTTGGTCAACCTGGGTCTCAGACGCTGTACAAGTTCGTCAAACATGGCTTCATGGTGGCATCCTCATGAAGTGATGGAATGCACGAGGGTCTTTATTGCTCAGCTCCACCATCAACTGGTCATATAGTCCAAACTCCATTTTTCTCATGATCCATCCTTGGACCCACACAGCTCTTGGACGTCTCCTTCTTCTCCTTGTGTATAAAAGGTGAAACAGTCTGAACAGGGTTTGGTTCTGGTGATGAATGATCGCAGCTACCATACGGACTGTGTCATGATCCATGGTGGAGAACAATGGATGATGTGGAAGACCAAGACCAAGGGTGAAAAGGTCTGTACACCATGGCTGCTGGACTCATACTGATATCCAGATGATTTCCTCCCCTTTTTTATAGAAAATATCGGTTTTCCGCTAGGTGTCCTTCTACATACTCTAAACATGCTGCAGACATCCTAAATATCTGAGATACATCTCAGATACAATTTTTTTGTCCGTTTTAATCCTTTATATATGAGATGCATCCATTTACATCCTTTCTATTTCCGTGCTACTAATGCGGGGATGATGGACCATACAGTCCCACTGTGCTTGTACTGGAGGTTTATCTATCCCACAACTATCCTTATCTATCCCACAACTATCCTTATCTATCCCACAACTATCCTTATCTATCCCACAAGCATGCAAAGGCTTAACCATTTGTTCAAGGTTTTCACCAACACTTTATTAAGTAAAAATTGAACCAAATGTCTCAAGCAAAGATAACCTGTATTAACTGTCTTAAGTAAACTGTATGACTTTATTAAAAAAGCAAAATGAACCAAGTAAAGTGTCTTAAGCAAAGATAAAGTGAACAAGTAACAACTCAGTCTCTGGCACTATTCTCTGAGTCATGTCCATGGTCTCAGCTGTTAAGTGGGCAGGGACTGTGGAGGTGGCTGTGGCTTGAGTGCTGGTCTGAGGAGCCATTGGGGTGCTTGGCCCCGAGAGTACAACAGGGGATGGTGTGTTCAGGAAGCTCTCAGAGAGCTGACTCAGTCCCATGAGGTTGAGAGGCCCTTCATCAAGTACCTGGGATGTCAGGCACAAGACTGATGACAGATTGTCTGTTGAGGGGATTGGCTGTGGGGTGGAGGAAGGAGTAGTGTAGTGAGGCTGTCTGGTCTGCAGCTGGGTGAGGTGTGGTGTCTGTGGCGTGCGATGAACCTGGGCCTGGACTGGGAAGGTCTGCTTCTGCTATGGGAAGTCCTGGTAGTTGTAGTCTTGGTAGGTGAGAGGCTCTTGAAAGCCGTAGAAGGGCTGTGACATCGCCTGGGGTGGAGGAGTAGACCTGGACTGGGTAGGAGAGCTTCAGCTGGGCTCTGAGGGTTGTGCAGAAGTGCTGTTATCTTCTCCTTCATCACCTGGTACTGGGCCTCGGGTAGGTCCCTGAGGGTGTGGCTCACGTAGGTGATGAAGGTGTGGTGGCCCGAGGATCCTCTGTCCAAGTGGACCAGCTGAGAGAGAAGTTCTGTGCTGGTCTTCACTGTGTGCCTGATCTCCAACAGGACAGTGTGGTGTGACCCTCCAGTCTGCCTCTCTGCCTGCATCCTGTGGAACTGGGGGTGGGGGTGGGGGTGGGTTGGTCTCTGGGGGCTGCTGCTTCTTCCTCCATTTGTGACAGGGGATCCTCCAAGTCCTCCGGCATGGGGAGTGCAGCTGTTGGGGGGTCTCTGCAGTGGGGCCCTGTGAAAACACCTGCCTGGACAGGCTTGCCGGCTCCTGGCTGGAAGAGGACTGGCTGTCTGTGGGCTGTCTGAGGGAGAGGGGTGTCAGAGGGGCTGCTCCTCAGTGGCGGACCTCACCCTCCAGGAAGCTGCACTTGGCCATGACGTACATCTCCCGGTCAGTGAGTTTGACAGCGGCCTGCCCGGATTTTTTGAGGTGTAGCTTGCCATACCAGGTGTGCATGTGCTTCCACCATCCCAGGAGTACATCTGCAGTGTAGCCCAGGCTCTCTGCCTTGTTTTTCCAAGCTGCCTGTTTCTTCTTGGTGTTGCAATAGAGTCTGTGGCCCTTTCTCCACAGGTCCTCATTCTCCCTCAGCCATTCCAGCATCTCCTCCTCATGGTCCTCAGAAACGGAGTACTTTTTCTTCTTTCCCTTCTCCTTACCTTGCCTCTTCCTCCCTCTGGCAGGGGCTTCAGCATGGCCTTCAGGGGCTTGAGCAGCAGAGCTTTCAGCAGTAGGGCTTTGAGGGCCTTGGGGCTGGTCCACCACAGCAGCAGTAGCAGCAGCAGCAGCAGTAGTAGCAGTAGCAGCAGCACCAGCAGCACCAGCACCACCAGCAGCTTCAGACTCAGTGCCAGGGGTGGGATGCTGGTTCTGTCCTTCTTGCCAGGGCTGGAAGGAGTTGACACGGGCTTCCTCTTCTTCCATGACTGACGAACCATGGTGTTCTTTGAAGATGTATGTGGTAGCACGTTTTTCCTCTGAATGTTGACTGCGTGCGAGCTGCATCCTTTTATATCCGCAGAGCTGACGCAATTCATACTCCCCGCATGCGCAGTGAATGCTTTGCATCCAATATACATCCGCACGGCATCCGCTTTGCTTCCTCTAGCCGTCTGTGATGCACGTCATCCGCTATGCATCTGCCCCTTCCGCGATGCGTCCACTTCACAATTCTTCCCGGAAGCCCTTCGGATGTGTCATCCGCTTCCATCTGCTGTCATCCGCTAGGCTTCCTATGAACATCCATTTAACATCCCCCCCCGTCTGTTCTTTTCCAATCTTTTCCATTCTGTTTATGCAAATTTTCGCCACTTTTTGGAGTGGATGACAATGGATGGAGCCATCCCTGAAATTTTGCTCATCTGCTGTGTCCTTTATGCATACGTTTTGTGTCTGTCGGCCAGTGGGACCTAGCCTTAAGTAAATGACTGCAATTAAAGGATTCTGGCTTCCCCTTTGATTTTTCTCGTCAGAAGGATGCAAAAGGGGATCATGTGACTCTGGGACATTGCAACCATCATAAATATGAGTCAGTGGCCAAGCATTTGAATTTTGATCACGTGACCATAGGAATACTACAATGCTTGTAAGTGTGAAAAAGAGTCATAAGTCACTTTTCCAGTGCCACTACACAGTCACTAAATGAACTGCTCACTACACAGTCACTAAATGAACTGCTGGGAGTCGAGGGCTACCTGAATTGGTTTTGTAGGATTTTTTTTTAAAAAGCACACTTACCTCTTCCCCTTTCCATGAAATGGTATAGTCTAGAATATTATGTTGGTCTTGAAAGTTGTATGAAGTGGCTCCAAGCCATGGCACATCCATTATGTGTTGGCAAAGAACACTGCATTTATTGCATCCCAAAGTGCATAGCTGAATATCTGTGGAGATTCTCAGTCCTCCAGGTCATGGTTGTCCCAAAGGGACTTTTTCAAGAGGTGAATGGACTTTTTGGTTTTTCTCTGAAGACGTTTCACTTCTCATCCAAGAAACTTCTTCAGCTCTGACTGTATGGTGGGGAATGGAAGGATTCATATTTCTTACAGTATATAAATAAGTGACCAGGCAAGGAGTAGAAATCTTTCCATTCCCCACCATCCAGTCAGAGCTGAAGAAGTTTCTTGGATGAGAAGTGAAAAGTCTTCAGAGAAAAACAAGAAAGTCCAGTTGCCTCTTGAAAAAGCACCTCTGGGACATACCATTGCGGAATTATTTATTGTATGGCATGCTCATTTTACAAAAATCACTGATCTTAAGTTGGCTTTAGCAAAAGGAATAATTGATAAACACTTCCAGGTTTGATAAGATAACAAGCATCTTCCTTCAGCAACTTTTAGCGGGATGGACTTTTAAGTGTGGCTTTAGTGTGAAGAAAGAAATTGAAACACATATTGCAAGATTTCAACACACATCAATCGAAGTAATACAAACTGTTGGTTCTAAATAATACATCTTGAGTCCTGGAGAAGAAAATGTCATTCTTATAATTTGAATATTTGGGAACACAAAGACACATTCACGAGTGTAAAAAAAGTATCAAGAATACTTCATGAGAGAAAATATTATATTCTATTAGTTTCCATTTATTGCTAGATTTTGTAACTTTCTAAAAACTGCATTGCATGGAGAAGTTCTGTCATTATAATGTTTATCAATTTTGATTGCCCAAAGCATATACTTTGTAGGTTAAGGTCATATGATTTTGAATGCATTGAGGGCAACATTTAGAGTCTGAATAGCTATGCTGCAAAAACTAATGAGTATAGTCAGAGCAAAAATGGTGTTCAATTAAATTTACATTTAGAGTTAATACATTTCAGTGTAGTCATGATTACATTCTAGTTGTACATTTAACAATTTTCCCTTCCTATTACTTAAAAAATTACAAGTTGGTAACAACTTTTGGAAGCTCTGTGGACCACAGCTAAGACTTTGACAAAGGTTTCATATGTACCTAGGGTGCAGCATATGTCTAGGTAAGGGTAGCAGAGATAGTAAAGGTATATGAAAGTAGTTGTTGACAAAAATCTCAGCATTGGGAAAGAAATTAAGTATAAGGAAGAGATTTGCATGGCATAAGAGAGAATACAAACTTGATAAACTTTCATGATTCTGTTATTATACCCTCCAACAAGAAATAGAGCTTCATAGTTCAATGGCATCTGATTTCCTGACCTGACCCACACTGATGGCTTGACACTCCAATTGCATTACATCCATGTTTCCAAAAACATTATTAAAATTCAGACTTTACACTAGAGCAGTGTTTCTCAACCTTGGCAACTTTATGGTATTTGGATTTCAGCTTCCAGGGGGCTGCTTGGGGAATTCTGGGTTTTGAAGTCCAGACACCATAAACTTGTTAAGGCTGAGAAAATCTGCACTAGAGTTACATTGAAAACTATAAACAATTCCAAAGTGCTGCACCATGGACAACGCATTAGCGTTTACAAATCTTAACATCTTCTCAGAGAAAAGAGTGGGACTAGATCCAAAAAACCCCACTGATATCACAGGTAAGCTCCCCAAAACATGCTGTTTTTGTGGGATTCTCCAAAATTGATGTTCTATTTTCAAAATGGCTATTCCACCTATCATACCAGATGTCCTCACATCCTAGGCAAAGCTTCTAACAATATCTCAGCTGTCCAAAGATCACTTCTAATTTCCCCTCTTCTGTCCTACAGTCTCCCTCTTTCTCTCTCTCTCTCCCCTCTTTCTTCTTCAAGAATGGAGAAAGTATCATGAAGAGTCCTGGCAGCTCAGTGGTTAGAATGCACTATTGCAGGCTAATTCTGCTCACTGCCAAAAGTTCGATTCTTACAGGCTCAAGGTTCATTCAGCATTCCATTGTTTCAAGGTTGATAAAATGAGGACCCAGGTTGTTGCAGGCAATCTATAAATCATTTAGAGAGGGCTGTAAAGCAGTATGAAGTGGTATATAAGTCTAAGTGGTATTGCTATTGCCATGACAGTTTTAAGGCATAATTAAATTAAGCAACCTAACTTTTATATGACAGTATTACTTTTTGAATAACAATCTAATGTATATTTATTTCCTTTCAAGTGAGCAATGAGTATGCAAAGATCTTTATGCAAACCTAGCTTGTCTCATTCAAATGTTCTTCAGAATTTTCCATGAGCTGGGATGGGGGAGCTAGTGTTTAAAGCAGTCACTGTGATGCTTTCCATCCTTTTTGTATCTTGTGTTGTGTTCCTGCAAATATCTATCAAAGGGGTAGAGCTTGTTTCACACAGCAGGGTGCTGTTTTCATCATTTTGACTGAAGGTTTTGATTTTTTGGGTGCCGTTGATGCTCTTTACTATTGTTGAAAGTTACCTGCAGGCATATTCAGTTTTGACAATCTGAGCACTTGATGTTGCATTATACTGTATATAGACAAAGACGTTGTCAGAACAATTATTGCTTTTTCATGCTTGAGTCCTGTATGAGTTTGAGTGGCTCTTTCTCTGGCCCTGATAGATAACCACCTCTTTCAAGATTTGGCCCAAATGCTCTTTAGCATCCTTCTTCCTTGTAACCACCTGTGAGCCAAGGATGAAATTACATTGCAAATACACTGTAGGATGCATTCCTTAAAAGCGACCTTTAAACCTGAGCATTGATTTGAATTTGACAAACTTATCTTGAGAAATCCAGTATTCTAAATGAAGAACATAAAACATAGTTGAGAATTTTCTTTCATTGGTTTGGGTTTCTGCTAACTAAAGTTTTGTTTACAGAATAATATGTTCAGTTGAATAGGCTAAATAAGAAGTACAAAATGTTCAAAATCCAATTTTGGGAAGTGTGCTGTGTCCAAAGTGGGATATATTAAACTTGATGCAGAAGTTGAAATGAGTCTAGAGATAATGCAAACATCAAAGGGAGGAAAAAGAGATGCTTATTCTTCTTTGTCTTTTATATTTATCTACCATTCTTTCTTGCAAAAACACAGGCTTCAGTAGCTTGCATGGTTTCCTATTTCTTCATCAAACTATTCTGTGAATTAGGTAATCAGACAGAGTCATGGTCATTGTAGTGACTTTGTAGAAGTGCCTACAAGGGACTTCTTTATGTTCTTGCTTTTATTGGGGAATCTTGCTGGACTATTTTCCATTGATCTGTAATTAGTTCTTCCACTTTGAATAATGGGAGTATTGATACAAAGTTCTGAACAATTTATTAAACAATGTAAGATTCTAAACAGTCCCACCAATACTGACAAGACAAGTCACTTCTATATAAACAGAGACCAAATCTCACACACTTCTAGCAGCAGTGATGTTACCTAGTTGGGAAACGAACTTCATAGCACAAGCATCCATGTCCTCTCTCTCTCTCTCTCTCTCTCTCTCTCTCTCTCTCTCTCTCTCTCTCTCTCCTTCCCTCCCTCCCTCCCTCTCTCAATGTGAATAAGAGGGGGAAAGGCTGACACACACATCATACATCATGGGGCCAGTCATGAAACTTACATACTTGCTTTACATTTGTGTGATGACATTCTGACGCAGATTGTCATTTTGGCATCCTCATTGTTTGCCAATGTCTATAGGTCATTCTGTTTTCTCCAAAGATCACATCTCTTCCCAGGACAGTGGCAACAGGTTGAGTGGTAGAAGCAGGAACTCCCAACCTCCAAATGCAATTTTTTTTCTCCAACAATAGCTGAGATAGCATAATATGTCCCAGTATCTCCAATGAGTAAAAAATACTTCTAACATTTCTTCATTATTAAATCATTTTGTAGGCTATTCACTTTCCTTTGAACAAATTATCTATAATTTAGGAGCTGTGGTGGTTCAGTGGTTAGAATGCATTATTGCAGGTTAATTCAGCTCACTGCTAGGAATTTGATCTCCACCTGGTCAAAGTTGACTCGGCCTCCCATCCTTCCGAGATTGGTAAAAGGAGGACTCAGATTGTTGAGGGCAAGAGGCTGACTTTGTAAACTGCTTAGAGAGTCCTGTAAAGCACAAGAAGTTATATGTAAGTCTAAGAGCTATTGCTATTACAGTTTTTAAATGCCCTTTTGCCCTCCCTATCTGAAAACACGAGTTGAAAAATCTCCTATGCCTATATCACTACCACAGAGATTTAGTTTCTTTACTATTAGTACTGTATTTTTGAATTTCTGGTCTGTTTAAATTTGGTATTCTGATTTAAAACTTCATGGGCATTATTGAATTTTAGTATAATCTGGGGGGGGGGGGGACAACTGCACTTAAACACTCAAAAAGACCTTTTTGAGACCTTTACCTTGAATATGTGATGTGTGCATAGTTCTATGTAAATGAAACAATCGTTGAATTGCAAAGTAGAGGAATTAACAAATTCTGATGAAAGAGCACAAGATTAAATGCAACTAGAGGCTGCTACAATTCCTCATGCTATAAAATGGTCTTCTTCTTTTTTTAAAGCCAGATGGTATTTGGTAGAGGAAGCAGGAATAAGGACTGAAAAATATGTCAGAGAATATGTAAACCTTCAAGAGAGAAACACTGAAAAGGAGGAGAAATCGAGAAAAAAAACACCCAAGAAGTAACACTCCTGAGAACATCAAAATGTCACTTCTCAAACCATATTCTGTATTGAATTCTGTCTTCTGGTGTTTCAGAGCACATGCTGAGTGATTATCCTTTATAGTGGAATCACCAGATGAAGAAGAGAGGGCTCCTTTAGGGGGAATAAAGAGACATTCCAGCTTAAAATCAGTTTGGGGAAGAAATGTCTGAAGTCAAACACTTACATGTATTTTTCAGACTATAAGATGCATTGGACCATAAGATGCACCTAAGTTTAGAAGAGAAAAACAAGGAAAAAATAGGGGTTTTTTTGCCTCTGCAGGTCCCATTTTTGCCCTCCCCAACATCCAAAAGCACTCTGGAGACCAAAAATGGATCCATTTTTGGCCCCTGGAGGCCTCCGTGCGTCCCATTTTTCTTCCATGCTGAGTGCTTCTGGATGACATGGAGGGCAAAAACAGGACCAGCGGAAGGTTTGGGAGGCCAAAAACAGGTCCGTATTTTAAGCTGACCAACCGTCCTCCTTTAGAAAGGACAGTCCTCCTTTTGTAAGTTCTGTCCTCCCTCGAAAAGTGTTCTCCTACATGTCCTCCTTTTTGATATTTGAAGACTCATCTGTAAATCTCTGTATTTGATCGATGCCGATCTGATCCGTTGTGTGTGATGTGACGTATTTGTATTTGACATGATGATTCGTCAGGGCTCGGTACAGTGTAGCAAGATAAGTTTATGAGATGCATGTGCTCCACACAGGAGAATTGTTTTGGGAGAGTGTGCCGGACACAAGTGGCTTTGTTGTTTTTTTTTCTTCAATTTATTTGTGTCTTCCTTTTCAGTGTAAAAAAGTTGGTCACCTTACGTATTTGCTCTGTGACACACAAACATTTCCACCCACTTTTTTTGGGGAGGGGGAGTGTGTCTTATAATCTGAAAAATATGGTAGGTCTATATCTCCCATTTCCCAAGAGTAGGCAGACATGGCAAGATTCTTGTATTATAGGTCAATGGTTCTCAACCTGTGGTTTGTGGATCCCTGAGGGGGGCTGCAATGGCTACAAGGGATCCACGAAGGCTTGAAGAAATTTTATGATTTAAATCTTGAGTTAAGTCTTGGGGATCCATGACCATGGTCTATAGCCACTAAAAGTATTTTCAGGGGGTCCATGGTGAAGAAAAGAACCACTGCTATAGGTGATCAACAAATAAATACCTAATTTGGCCTATTCATGAGTGATTCTGTTTGCTTATTATGCCTAACCCCTTCCACAAAATCATTTTGCATTCATCCTAAAGTCTTATCCCCGAAAGTTTGTATGCTGGCAATACGAGAGTAGCACCATCAAATTGTGAGAGTGTAATTTACCCAGAATTTCTCTCAAAATATTGAAGGACATTCTCTGTGGACATTGCCATCAACTGTTGAGAGTTGAGAAGATCTTTTCAGAAGGTGCATCCCTTCAGTGGAAGATCAAACAAACCAGTCCCATCAACATATCCTCCGACTTTCTTAAAAAAACAACAACCCAACAACAATTCATTTACTTATCATTTACAATGGATAAAACATCATCCTAATTTCTGAGAGCAAAAAGAAGCTACCCCATGGCTCCCTTCTACATTGCTTTGAGCCTTCTTCTGTAGCCTTGACCTGCATTTTTGTTTATCGGTTAGATAAACGCGCATAGACAAAATCCTTTCTATTTGAGAGTCAGGGACAGGCGAACAAAGAGAGATACATTTGGATCTCAATTCATGAAAAAGTAATAATTAGTCTTTCCCTCTTTGGTACCATTCTGAGAAAAATCTCTCAAGATCAGATTTTAGATAATTGATTTATTCTGCTGTTGTTATCCATTCAGACACGTCCAACTCTTGGCTATTTTATTGGACCAGGTCTTTCCATGTCTTCTAATCCTGCACTTCTTCTTTGAATTGTTCTAAATTCTGGCTGGTGTCAGCTTTGATGGTGTCCAGCCACCATGTTCTTTGATGGCTTGGTTTCCTTGTACCGCTAACTCTTCCAAACATTATTGCTTTCTCCAGTGAATTTCCCAGCATGACTTGGCCAAAATAAGTGAGACACAGTTTTGTGAATTTCCTTTCAGTGATATGTCTGGTGTTATACACTCCAGTACTTGCTTGTTAGTTACCTTTGCTGCCCATGAATACACAGGAACCTTCTGTGGCACCACAGCTCAAGCAAGTTGATTTTCTTCCTGTCTTGCTTTTTTAAGGTCCAACTTTCTCAACCATAGGAAAACATAAGAGAGCAGACTTAAGCTGCCATTACTTATTTCTTTGGGGAAAGTTTTCCTCTCCATTTCCTCTTCTGATCCCTGGTGGATCAGAAAAATAGGATTTTCACATCCTGTGACCTGATTTGCCAATAAAGGCAGATGATGATGAAGATAAGAAAGATGGGGAAAATGACATGCCCTTCTGTCTTCATGGTAATCAGGCATGTTTTACTCAGAAACCAAAGATGTTGAATCCCTATTTGAATGAGATTTGGTTATTGGGAATATTTGACTGTGGGGGTTTACTCAATCACTGCAAGCTCCTTCTCCTTTTTTAAAAAGGTTGTCATTGGCAAGTCACCAATGAAAGATCTTTTTCTCATTCTTTCTCATTAATCAGCCTGCAATGTCTATGGCTAAGAAAAAAAAAATATTGTAATGTGATAGATAGACTAAGTAGTTCTATATAGAGTCTAAGATTCTTTTATCTCCATTGTCTTTTTCCTTATGACTTTTGTATCGTGTACTTGAAGAAAAAGTACAAGTTGGAGTAATCTCCTTGACAGGCATTCTGCTAGATGGTCTTCTAGAGCTGAGAGAGAGAAAGAGAGAGAGAGAGAGGTTTTTGCTGGAAAAGGACAGGCTAATGGAAAAGGTGTTCTGTTAATAACTTCATGGAAAGAGAGCTAAGTTAACTTAAAGGTGAGATACTGTAAATTGCCGATTTGCACTGGGAGCTGTCTCATAATATAATGAAACTAACTTAAATGGCATTCTCCAATTAGAATAACTCCTATAGGTTCTATGGTTCTGAGTGGGACCATTCTGATGGAAAAGGAAACGAGAACTTTCCATGTAGGGGAAGGAAGGAAGACATGCCCAAAGTTTTAATTGGTCTTTTCAGGCAAAGTTAATGGGAAGCATCACAAAGAGCAAGGAGTCCTTAAGAATAAATTTATGTACTAAAAAAAGTATTAGGGCCCCTTACAGCACAGAAATATAGGGTATATAACAGGAAGCTCAAAATAGATGGGGCTTCTCAGTTTTGATAAAAGAGATGAGATTTTGAGTGAAGAATCAAGAGAGAAGATGTGATGGTACTGTTCAAAGGAGGACATTTATGCTGCAGAAGTATAAGAGAAGTTTTTAATAGCAGAACAAACTGAGCACAGAGAATGAAACATTTTTAACACAGGCAAATAAAATCACATTCAACTGGCCAGTAATTCCAACACGAAGAACCAGAAATAGTCAGAGATTCTCCCATTGCTGCTAATTGCATCACTGTAGAGTCACCTTCTGAGAAAACCATGATTTTCTTCTCATCCCTAAATGTGAGGATGCTTAAGGATGGTTTGTGAGAATTCTAGAATCTCAGTCAGAAAAGTAAACTTGCTAAACTGAGCAAAATACTTTGACAACAATAATCCAAGTTGTTAGTCAAGCCACCTTGCATTAACATGTGATGTTACTCATCTTTCATGAAGATTCCACCTATTTGTCAGGTAGATGTGCGCCACCCAGAAAATTCAGGTTTACGTAGAAACCCCCAAAGCTTTGAGTTCATACTCCAAAGACTCCCAAAACTTATTATGAAACAATGAGAAAAATGTATAAAATGCATGCCTGGAGAAAACTATATCAATATTATTTAATTTTAACTGTAAATGGAATGGAATCAATTATTGCCTGACTATAAACCAATTATAGCCTAACCCTAACCTTGATTCATTCTTGATTCCTTCAATTTACCTTTGGGGGTCCTTACTCTACTCACCCCATCCAGCCTCATCATTAAAGACTAACTATAGCACTGGCTCCAGAAAATGTTGTACAGAAAAGATGCAAAAGATGTTTGCACAAAATTCAATCTCAGGAATTAAAATTTTTGCCTAATAAAACCCAAAAGGCAAATCTGAACTCATCCCACTTGGAAGACACGGGCAAGGAATTGTGAATGCAACTTCACTAAAAGATCCCCACTCATGTGTAATGAAAATCATTATTTCATTATTTTATTGTCTGCAACAGTGGTGCAATTGGTATTGTTTAGATATAAGTGCTATTGCAATACCCATAATTCTGTTACAAGCACTGTCTTGTAATGATGGGCACTGCAGATTCCCATTTAGAAAGAGGGCATTTAATTGAGGAAAACAGATCCAAAGTACAAGAAAAATTGGCCCTATTATATCTGGCAGAAAAAGCAGGCTGCCAATACCCTTGGCTAGGGACTTACATTCAGTAGATCCCAGGAGATGTTCTTTTTCTGCAGTGGCACCTACTGTATGGAGCATCCTTCTCCTTGAAATTAGATTGAACCCCATCCCTTTTAATTCTCCCAAAAACCCCAAAGACCTAGTTATGCTACAAGATCTGGGGCTTCCATAGAAGCAGAAATTTATGCTGATGATTCTATAATCGAGGGGGCCATTCTTATCCTCCCTTCCCTTATGGTTATTGTTTCTGTTTTTATTGTTATTATTATTGTTGTGACTTTTTAGATTTTATCTGTGTTTATGTCGGCTATTTTATCTCTTGTTCTGTACTGCCCAGAGTCAATCTTTGGGGAGATGGATAGCTACATAAATTTGATAAATATCTTGGTGGCCTAGACCAAGATTTCATCTGGTCTAGTTGTTTCTTTGCAGTAAAAAGCCTATAATGGTTTTCTAGCAGGTGCATTCAAGTTTCTGTCTTCTATTAAAGCTATCCATATTAGAGGCCATTTCAAAGATCTTAGGCTCAGTGTCACATAATGGAATTGGTATGAAAGGTCCCAGATTCATTCCTTAAAATCTTCAGTTATGGTTGAGAACACAGTCAAAACCTGCACAATTGCTGCTGGTTCGTGTTAGCAATATTGGACTACATGTACCAACAGTATGGTCAGATTCAATGGTATATCCTGTCTTGGAGGATATATCATACCTTCATTATGCATCTTTCTTTTCCATGTTGTCCTAGCACATGAACCTACCCATGCCTCTGTGGAAGGCTCAAAAGAAAAAGGGGAAAAAAGAACCCCCAGGTCTCATTTATTGTTAACCAAACTTTTTCTCCCAAAAAGTTTGCCTCCAAGTGCAGACAAATGAAAAATACAACTCTAGGCAGCCCAGTTGGACAAAAGGCCAATCAAGAGCAATTCATTCAGCTCTGTGGTCACCGTCTTTGCTCTCCCCATCCATGCTAATTTAACCGTAATTCCACACCCTTCGTTTCTTTAAAGCTGTTGCCCTCCCTTGGCTTCTGGATTCAAGGTTAATTCAGGGCTATTTTCCCTACCGCAATTCTCTGCCAAAGGCGGCTGGAAGCAGTGTTTAACAGAACTGTGTTACCGACTAAGTAAGAGCTCTTTTGTGACAAGGGAAGGAAAAGTGCTTTTCAGAGGGAGAATGCATGTTCACAGGGGTTAAATAGAACTAAGGTAAAAGTCAGAGCACCCTGCAGAAGCCAGAGACTAACTTTCCATTTACAGTAATCAAGGCTCAGAGAAATGATGGGAGAATTGTCACTGGCAATTGTTTTTAATTAAAATTCTTACTTGGCAGAAATAACTCGTAGGTGCAGGAAAATTTTGACAGCTCTGTTTTGTTCTGTAAAACTGGAAAACTGTAGCTAGCGTAATAACCTCCGGGATGTCACACAACTCATCCATACATTCACAGGGTCTACCCACTGCACTGACTCACAAACTAGCCAGACAACTCCATTTAACCAAGAATACGGAACAAACCCAGACCAAGCGGCAGATCGATGAGTCCGTGTACAATGCTAGCCCTAAACATCAACCCCAGTGAGTGAGCTGTGATTTGGTTAGCCTTGGATTAGTGACTCATGAGAATACAGTCAATATCTCTCAAAGCTGAGCCATATTTGGCATTTTGCGTCCTTCCCTTCCCAGACCTGACCAAGAATAGAATCACAACATTCTAAAGTTGAAAGAAATCAGAGAAGTCACTGATTATGCTCAATCCCATGATAATCTTTTCCTTTGACCGAGTTGCTCTTCTCAATCACCCTGTTTAACTATTCCTCAGTCTAAAGTTATTCCTGGGAAATACAAGAACAGACCAAAGAGATATGTTTTCTCACTTGAGGCTGACCAGAGACAGGTAGTCCTTGACTTACGACCACAATTGAGCCCAAAAATGATGTTGCTAGCAATGAAGTTATTAAATGAGTTGTGCCCCATTTTTCAACCTTTCTTGTCTCAGGTGTGTGAATGAGTGTGTGGGTGTGTGTGTGGGTGTGGATGTGGGTGTGTGTTTATTTATTTACTAGCTCTATACCTGTGCTTCGCTACAAAGCTAGGTTTAGTTTTGGGGGAGGAAAATAAGGGAATAAAATCTGCCTACCAGCAGAATTCCTGCCTTCCATCAGTATTCATCTGGCTAGCATCCTATCAGTGTGTGAGAGAGTTGAGGGCTGTTTGGAAACTGAAACATGGAAACTGAAACAGTATTTGCTTTCTGAGCAAGAAGGAGACAGCAAGGATCCTGGGTGTGGCTTAGCTCAACTGTACTAACTGTACGGTTCTGTACTAAAGCTGCTTGCTGCTGTGAAACTGAAACTGAAACTCCTCTGCTTGTGTTTTGCATTTGGAACAGATTTCTTTTCAGGTGGAGAGGGGGAGTAGAACTCCTTAGCATCAGAGCATGTTAATAATAATAATATACAAAATACTAATGCTCTGATGGTCATCTCAAAAAATCCTTTCTTAGTGAGCACCAGAAGCCAAGAGGAAGAGACATGCCAAATTTCAAGTTTCTGGAGATTTTGTGATGATAATATATAATGGAGAAATATAGATATATATATATAATATCTATCGATATCTATCTATATATATAGAAGTTAGTAACCTGTTTGTTAAGTGAATTGGCTTCCCCATTGACTTTGTTTATCAGAAGGTTGGAAAAAGGATCACATGACCCACCAGGGACATTGCAACCATTATAAATATGAACCAATTGCCCAGCATCTGAATTTTGACTACATGATCGTGGGGATGCTTCAAGGGTCATAAGTGTGAAAAATGGTCATAAGTCATTTTTTAATGCCACTGTAACTTTAAATGGTCATTAAATAAATGTTTGTAAGTTGAGGACTATCTGTACTTAAAGATCAGGCAACTTTCTATAATATCAAACTGATTCAGTAAAAAGCAAAAAAAAAGTGGACCTTCCAAAGACAGAAAATTAGAACTTGGTTGCCCCAACAAGAATCAACTACTTACATTACAGTTCAGGAACTAGACAAAATGTTACAAGGAGGTGAAAAAAAAGATGATTACTAAAATAGGTTATCTATAATTACTTATTGGAATTTAAAATGGAAGAGGAAACAGTCAAAGAGAATATGATAACATGGGCCAAAAATTTTGGCCACAGTATTGATCTAGAACAATGGGAACGAATATGGCAAATTAATTACAAACTAATGTTGTGGGTCTCCTATAAGGGAAATATTTATAAAATGTTTTATTGGTGCACCTCCCACCAGCGAGATTAGCTAGAATGTTCTGCAACTTGTCAGCCAAATGTTGGAAGTGCAACCACAGCCAGGGAACATATTTTGACATGTGGTGGACATGTCCCCAAGCATGAAAGCACTGGCTCAAAATTCAAGCATGGCTAGAAAAGTTAACAAAACAAAAGATCAAGTTCAAACCAGAGATCTTTCTGCTAGGTATGTTAGAACTGACATGGGATAAGAAACACCAACACCTAATATAACATATAACAGCTGCAAGAATTTTTCTTGCTCAAAACTGAAAACTGACCATGATACCCACAGATCTAGCAGTAATTAATAAGATACATCAATGCAATGCAATGATTAGACGATGTTATTAAAAAACAGAGAAGAAGAAGAATATTTTACGATATAGAATATATGGTATAAATTGTTTTTAAAAAAGGAGTAAAGATGTTTTGCGAAAATGACCATAGAAATTTCAAAGAAGAACAGGATATATGACTTATGTGTAAATATGTAAAATAATGTAGACAAATAAATATTGTACCTTGATAATAATATAATCAATAAGGAATTAGTAAACTAGCTACAGATAGACCGATGGTAAATGAACTCAACTGTTATTAAAGGACACATACACTGCTATGATACCTCTGTAAAATGTGAGGACGTGTTTCTCTTTTTTAAATTTTTAAAATTTTGAATAAATAAATTTATTTTTTTTTAAAGAATCAATTAGAGTAGAGGTGTCAAACTCAGTTTCATTGAGGGCTGCATCAGTGTTGTGTTTGACCTTGGGGGGCTGGCAAGGGTGGTGTGGCCAGCTTAACATCACTCATGTTGAGGGCTCCTGTTGTGGTCCAAAGGCTCTGCCAGAAAAAACAGGCTCCCAAGTTCCATTTTCAGCTGTGACGGCCTCTTGCAACCCTCTGCCAGAGAAAATGGAGTTCAGGACACCTCCCAAGCTTTGTTTCCACTGGCAGAGGCACCATGGGCCAGTCCTTCACTGTTTCCAGGTTGGCTCCATGGGCCAGATTTAAACACCCTTAAATTTGATACCCCTGAACTAAAGTATCAGTGTCAGAGCTCTGGTACTTATTCCCATTTAAATCAAGAATCTCTAGCCGAATTTTCAAAACTTAAGAAGATTTATTCGGAGTAAACATGCTGGTGTTGCCTCACTCAAAGTTGAGACACACAATTCATTGTCACCCTTGACCCTGGTTTTCCCCCACCCCCTGGGTGTATCGTAATTCATATTCTCCAATGGGACACATCCATAGCCAAGGGTCATCAATCATGCTCTCCAGTTAGAATTGTGCATGGCAGAAATTTCGGTCACCTAAAAACTATCTTTGAAAACATTTATGGAATGCAAGTTGCCCACTGCTCCCCCTTCCTCTTCTGTAGGCATCTCTAAAAAGACCATAGAAATGTTTTATGAATTGACAATCAATCTAAGGATACTTTTTTCCTGGTCTTCAGATAGGATTCAAATTAAACTGCTACCATTTTTTCAAGTAGACCCAACTTCATGAATAACATTATGACCTGACCTTATTTCACTAAATAACACGGTGAAATAAAACAAAATAAAATATGGTCTACAAACCCAATAGTTTAAATCAGACAAATAAATCTATGGTATGTTATTATTGGGTGTGGTAAAATGATAGAATAACACTATAGATATCTTTCCTTCCTACCTGTTCCATGGTGGATGCCATTGTATTCCTTCCTTCCTTCCTTCCTTCCTTCCTTCCTTCCTTCCTTCCTTCCTTCCTTCCTTCCTTCCATCCATTCTTAAAAACAGATTCCTTCAATTTATTTTGAGAGCTTCTTTTCCATTGCTGCAATGAAGAAACATTCATATCAGCAAACAGATGGTGGCTAAGGCATATAGCATAAAATATATTTATCAAAGCAAACAGCTGTAGCCCATTCCGTTTCTTAGATTTCTATTAAAAGTTCTTTGCAGCCAGAGGCATAGTTGGGGCAAATAGCTTTCTGGATCTCATCGAGTTTTCTTTCTTTCTTTCTTTCTTTCTTTCTTTCTTTCTTTCTTTCTTTCTTTCTTTCTTTCTTTCTTTCTTTTTTTCTTTCTCTCTCTCTCTCTCTCTCTCTCTCTCTCTCTCTCTCTCTCTCTCTCTCCTTCCCTCCCTCCCTCCCTCCCTTTGCAGGGTGAGTTTTGATGAGTCAGTGACTGAAGGAAGAACATGGCTCCGTTTATGGTGCTGAAACTATATGGAAAAGCACAATTCAATGCAATACATATGATAATGAGGAATGTTTCAGTGCTGGGGTGACTAATGTAAATAAAAGTCATAAGAATTCTTAGATCCTAGCATCCATTTTAAGTGATGGAAATATGGTGTTTGTCTCTCTTCCCAATATACAAGTTTTCAGGAAAAGGAAAAACAGAGAAAGTCTGTACAAATTACAGAAATAATAAAGAAAGTCTTTTCAGATGAGTCAGTCCACATTGCAAAACTGCCCAGTACTACTTGCTGATGTTTTTTTTTTTTTTCCAAATATCAGGCAAAGTTTCTATCAGCTGACAGCATCCATGGTCTTTCCACTATTCCAGGGGTTGTCAACCTAAAACACTCAAAGAGCCACAAAGGTCCAAACCGGAAGCTTTCCATTCAATTTTTGAGCCGACCAGAAGTCCTGTTCCCCCACCATAGAGTCACCTCCTAGTGCAGCGTCCTTTTTCCTCTACCTATCCTAACTAAAAGCCCTATCAATTGTGTGACAGGGAGCCACAGCAGTGGGATGAAAGAGCCATATGCAATATTCCAATGTGCAGTTGATATTAAAGGAAACAGTCGAGGCTTACTTGAATGAAGTTCTAAAATGGAGTCTTTTTGTGTTCCAGTTCTAAAGTTTGGAATCCAATGATCTAAAATGATTCTTATTAAGAAGCTGAGTGATCCCACTGCTCTTTAGAAGTTAATCATCAACAACTTGACCCTATTGCCATGATTTCCAAGAGCTGAAATTCAATGGCAACACTTTAATTCATCCCTTCTCAATGCTTTGTCATGGTATGTTAAGACTGGAGAAGGCCAAGAAAACCATGGACATAATCTAACACACCAAATACCCAAGTTTCTTTTTTGGAGTAGTGGTTAGTCCTGCGTTTCCCCAATGAGCAGGCTTTTGTCTAATAATTTAATAGAAGTCAGGGCAAAATTAACCAGAATAAATAAATAAATAAAACCTACTCAATAAAATTAATATGTGTATAACCCAAGTATTTTTTAACAATGTAGTTTGATTTCACATCTGATTTCACATAAAACTTAGGGAGAACACTGCTGACGTTTCAAGGCTGCCCCAAAGCTTGAGGACACATATAAATTTGAGGTTGCAGGTGGAGACTTTTGATCTAAACAGCAGTCTTTATTCTCAGGCTCCATTGTGAACAGACACCAAATCGTGACTTATGTTTGACTTCTAAAAATTGGATGGCATAATATTTTGACTTTTTGGTTTTACAAATACTAGATTTCTATATTGTCTGTATCTGCCACTATTCCTCAGTTTGTAACATTCATCCTAATGAGCTGCAGCTACAATATTCACCTCTTGGTTGAGAGCCATGTCTGAGAGTACAGAATTTCAATCTTGGGTTGTTTGAAGTACCTTATAAAAGTTTAAAGTGTGTGGAGATTTAAAATGCAAGCTTCTCCTTCTCCTCTCTCAAACAGGTCCTTATATACTCACTCACTCACTCTCTCACTCTCTTTCTCTTTCCCTACACACACACACAGACACACACACAGAGGATATAAATAATCACGATGGATCACAAGCAACATATGTACCAAATAAAAAATTCCTAGCTGATGAAGTTTCTAATTGAATACATTCTCCTTAGCCGGCTCTTGTACATTTCATTCTCCCTAATTCAAGCTTCTATTTTCAGACCAGAAAGTAGAATCAAGATGAGAAGGTTACCCGAAAAATGCACTTAGTGGAATAAGGAGACCATCTGCCATCAGAGGTATTAAGAATCTGTCTCCAACTTTTCTGAAAAGCAAAACTGCTTCGGAGATTTAACTTCCACAATGCATGTTAGTAGTAATTGGAAGTTGGCAATTGATTTTTATAACCTGAAACATGAAAAGCTGTTGGCTATATAAAACAGAGTGATGGATCATCAGACGTTGCAAGTTGTTTGGGGCAAGACTGTCAGTCACAGATATCTCTGAAGAGTGTTGAAGGATGAACCTGATTTTATTTATATATATATTTTTAGCATCGAGATAGAAGACACTCTTCAAAGTGGGCAAAAACAGCATGAGTTTGTTCAACCCCAAAGCCTGAAAGAGAATTTCTGATAAAGATGCAGAGCCCCCCCCTATTTCTTTGCCTCTCCTTGGCAAAGATGAGATATGCATAACACACAATAATGATACCTTTGTACTTACTAGAGGAGTTGAGAGGGGTTTTTTTGTTTTGTTTTTTTGCAATTCTGTAATGATTGCTCAAGAAATGAAATGGTGGGTAGGTGAGTTCTCAAAGGCACAATAAGATCAAATCAAATGCTTTGTATTATTTATGGAACCGAGAGTAAATGTTGAGCTGTTTAACTTTGGTAGCTATTAGAATCTACCAATAGTTTCCAGACTACTTTAACAGAAGAACATTAATCAAAGGGGTATAGGAATCTACTTTCTACTAAGATAGATCACTGATGGTCCCAGTCTACTACTGTTGGCAGTGCCCAGTAGGAACACTCTAATGTTTCAGATAGAAGTTTCTTTTCCCCTTACCTTCATTGGAAGAATAAGAATAAATACCACAACATATGCTCTACCATATATCTTCATAACCATTCCCCTGAAAAGAAAACTCAGATGGACTACTGTAATGGTACAGAGGAAAACCAAGCCATTCATTTATCTCTATGAATGATGTTTATGAATAATAAAAGTTAAATGGAACTGAAAGAATTCAAAGTGAAGAATCAAAGTGTATGGAGATTCTCAGTCATCTAGGTAATAGTTGTCTCCAAAGTTATTTTCTATTTCTTCAAAAGACAACTTTCTTCCTTGAGGGAGAATAAGAAGAAAAAGAAGATTATACAGTAGAATCAAAGGTTTATTGTAAGAATGACAACCATAGAAAACCTCCTAAGTTTCTCTTGCCCAGTCCAGAAAGGAGACTCTAAGAGAAGATCTTTCTGATGCCAGAATCTGGGTCATCAGCTCTGTCCACAGTATTTTCCATTAATAGGATGCTGTTGGTTCTAATTGCCCAAAGAGTTCCGGAAGGCAGGATATACATATCTCTTAATTTAAAAAAAAATGTGGAGAAAGCAAGAGCTGCCTCCAGGTCTGCTGTTATAATATGGGCAGAAGCCCAATGCTCATCAGATGTATAAGAAAGAAACCTCGCATGATGAATCTTGCCCACAGTATGCTTAAAAGGAATATTAACAATTCATGTCTGCAGAAGACTCAACTGAACTGCATTGCTGCCTGCTAATAAAGAATAATGACCGATAAAATCATTTTCATAAATAGGTGGAAGGATAGGAAAGTCAGTACAAAGCAATTAGCAGGATGACTGGGTGAGCCGCTGAGATGCTTCATGCTGTTCTTCCTAACATTTGGATCCAATGGTCCAACACCATGGACCCCTTCAAAGAATCCTTAGATCTGTAGTTGATGGGATAGAAAAGAACTCTGAAATGTGTCCCCTGCTCACCTCAAGGTCATGACCAGTGCCTCAGCTTCCCAGATAGTTTTTTTATGCAGTAAAGCAATTGTAGCAATGACATCCTGCATGTGGTGGAATGTAGTCTGGCTTTCCAAGAAGGAGGAGCTGCATTTCAGAGAACCAACAGACAAAAAAGTTTACATCGTGTGGATGGGAGAAAGAGGGACAAGATAGCTAGAAGTTCTCAGGGTATATGTTTAATGATGCAAGTAGTTGCTCTAGTTCAACAATATTTCTCTCTATCGGTGAGGAACAATAGAGGAAACTTTTGCTCCAATTGGTGCAAAATGCAGTGGATCACATGGTTTTGTGCAGCCCTTGATGTGCACATGTATCACCTCTCCTGTGGAAGCTGAATAGGTTGCCAATTTGCTTCTAGGTGCAATTCAAGGTGCTGGTTGTCACCCAAGCCCTTCATGGCTTGGGACCAGGTTATCTGAGGGGCCGACTCTTGCTGGTCACATCTACCTGACCCACCAGAGTGGGGAGGCAAGGAAAGTTGTGGGTCCCATCCCCTAGGACGATACACCTGGTGGGACCCAGAAGAAGGGCCTTTTCCGTGGTGGCTCCCACTCTCTACTCTACTCTAACAACCACTCTCTAACATTTTTCTGGAAGGCACTGAAGACCTGGTTCTACTGATGGACCTGGAGAACCCAGAGAGGGATGAAACCCATTAAATGGCTTGTGTGATGTATTGTCACTGGGGTGAGGGGTGGGGGGGGCTATTATGTTATTTTGTTAATTTATTATTTAATTATTTTCTTTTATTAGTTTTATTTTTTTATATGAAGTTTTTATATCGCTGTAATCCACCTTGGGACACGGTGGTTCAGTGGCTAAGACGCTGAGCTTGTTGATCAGAAAGGTTGGTAGTTTAGCAGTTCGAATCCCTAACACCGCATAATGGAGTGAGCTCCTGTTATTTTTCCCAGCTTCTGCAAACCTAGCAGTTGGAAAGCATGTAAAAATGCAAGTAGAAAAATAGGGACCATGTTAATGGGAAGGTAACAGTGTTCCGTGCGCTCATGCTGGCCACATGACCATGGAGATGTCTTCAGACAGTGCTGGCTCTTCAGCTTTGTAACGGAGGTGAACACCAGCCCCTAGAGCCGGAAACGACTAGCACATATCTGCGAGGGGAACCTTTACCTTTACCTAAGCCGCCTTGAGTTGCCATATGCAAATAGGTGGCAATATAAATTTTCTAATAAAATAAAATAAAAATAAAAACTGCTCAGAAGTAATTCCACATATCTCTCTTGAAACATCTTCCAAGACAAAATATGTTCAAGCTCCAAATACCGCATTTGTAAATATTGGTTCCGCCAGCTTCAGTTCTGCAACAGCTTCTTAACATGCTATATGGAAATTCTCCAAAACTGCAGTTAATCAGTTTCAATTGCATTGCTCAGTGCAAAAGAAACAAGGACTTGTTCCCCAAACATCTGGGAAGTCACATTGTGTGACTGTTGAGCTTCATTTGCCTTGGCAGACCACAGTTTGTATAGGTTGCTGTTTTTCAGTCTTTTTCACTGTGAAAATGCCTCATTTCATGTCATTTTTCAAGACACAGTTATCTGTCCCAACATCATCCTTATTTCATTTTGAAATCGTATCCCAAACCTTATTGCTATGCTATGGCTATTTGTGGCTTTAAAGGGGAGAGATTCTGCAGGTATGCAACATAGGTCCTACCTTATGGTTACTAGAATTAAATTTATAGTTATCGTTCTCTAGCCAGAAAATATGATATTTGTGCCCCTGTCTATTGAGATATCTCAGTCATTAAGGTTTGGGTGGTTCTCCCCTTCCCCAGTAATTAAGAATCTCTGGTCTTGTATGTTATGTGTTATCTTTGTTCAGATTTGCTTGTAATGTCAGAATGGATCAGCACCCCATATCCATTAATATGAGAAATATACTTTGAAATTCATCCACAGCTTGACAGTTTGGCCCATTAGGGAGAAATATAATCCATATCACGTTTTGAACCCTATGGTTGTTTTTTTTTTAAATTAAAATACTGCAGCTATGATCATTATCTAACATGTTCTCATATTAAAATAGAGAACGCTTTATGCTCTGATGGCTGGGTTATTCCAAGAAGTGTTATCCAATTGAGGAAATGCATAGTGAATAATTGGGGTTTAAATCTATTATTTCATATTTGCATTCATTTATGTTTGACAAATGAACTGTGAATAATATCAGTTCTGCCAGAGCTGAAACTTTAAAGAATTGTCCAAACAGTAGGAAGAGAGTTTTCACAATTCGTCATCTTTGATATCTCAAATATTTTATCTTACAATGATGGCAAAGTACAAACTAAAAGCACATGATACAGAGCTATTGCTAAAACTAAGCATAATTGTGTCTGATCAGGGCCTGCAGGAAGCATCATTTGCTGATGGATGGTATGCCAGCTTCAATTTTAGCATTGAGGAAAGTTATACATCCATAAATAATAAATAAATGACCAAAATCCGATAGCAGAAAAGAAAAAAAACCAGGACGTATTATTTTTCTAAATATACAGATTGCCTTTCATCCACAAGAGACTGAAGTATGGTATATGGAATATTGTTCCAAATACCATATAAAAGCAGCAATAATATTGCAGATATGAAGCATAAAATCTATTCAACTGGCTAAAAAAAGAGCAAGTGAACAGAATCATTTAGCACAAGTGAAGGCGGAGAAACATTTTAATTTGGCATCCAGCTGGTAATATTGTTGTTGCCAATCATATTGCAATACATGAGGGCATTGCAAATCTTGGGCACCAAAGAAGGCCTGCTGTTCATGTAGACTTTATGTCACCTAGCGAAGAATGATAAGTTCTGCATAGTTTGAAGCCTCCAAACCATTTTCAAGGACAAATTGAGTTATAATGTAAGCCACATGGAGACTGGTTGGCTTCAGGTAGTCAGATAAATTTCAGAAATCAATCCAGCCAACAAGCACAATCCATCTTAGATTCTGTGAGAGTGTAGATCATTGTGCTAAAACTATTTCTACCCAGGAAAGAAAGCTGCCAATCCACCAATGCTGGTTCTGCACTTCTAAGGAGAATATTGGATTAAGAAAGATCCCCAAGTGGTAGATAAGAGGTAGGCATTACAATTAGATCAATCTCCAGCAATATGCCAGTAGCCAAAAAAGCTAATGCAATCTTGGGTTGTATAAACAGAGGCATAGACTCAAGATCATGTGAAGTATTAGTACCACTTTATGAAACCCTAGTAAGACCACACTGGGAATACTGCAACCAATTTTGGTCACCATACTAAAAAAAAAAAAACCAAGTTCAGAGAAGAGCAACTAAGATGATCAAAGGTTTGGAGACTAAAACATACGAAGAATGGCTGCAGGATCTGGGTTTGGCTAGTCTAAAGTAAAGAAGAATTAGGGATGACATGATAGTAGTATTCCAGTATTTTGAGGAGCTGCCACAAAGAAGAGGAGGTCAAATTATTCCCCAAGGCAACCTGGAATTAAGGAGAAACTTCCTAACAGTGAGGACAATGAACCAGTGGAACAGCTTGCCTCCAGAAATCATGGGTGCTCCATCATAGAGGTTTAAGAAGAGACTAGACAGTCACTTGTCTGAGATTGTATAGTTTCTCCTGCTTGAGCATGGGGCTGGACTAGAAGATCTCCAAAGTCCCCTCCAGATTCTATTCTATTCTATTCTATTCTGTTCTGTTCTGTTCTGTTCTGTTCTGTTCTGTTCTGTTCTGTTCTATTCTATTCCTTCCAAAATACCAATCTATTAATTCATGTAACTATTTATATGCAGCATCTCTAGCTTATCAGAATTCTGCTTCCATGTATTGGTTTTCATTCATCCTGATAATCATTCCAAGTGATCTTCAATAATTTTAGTATTTTCAGGGCCTCTGCTATTCATTCTAAGTATATAGAACCTCACCCCAAATCCCTTCAATTATTTTATGTAGTGAACTGATCGCTGCGGGCTCTTTAGGGTATCTTATATTCTTCAAGGGAATCAAATAGAACAAACCTGAACAACACTTTGCAAGAGCAATGGAGGTGTAAAAATGGCAATCTTTTGCTGCCTTCATTGCCCCAATGAGATTTATGTCTTGTTTGTCTAACTGCTATCTCTTTTCCCCCTTCTCAAGTGTCTACAATTGCCAAACAAAGGCAATTACTGGATATTGCAACAGAGAGAGGATTTAGGATTATGTCAATAGTTATTTCCATCCTACCATTCCTCTATAAACCCAGAGCTCTGCCACAAATGCCATTGATGTCTCTAAGGGCAGACTATCCAATGAGATCTCTGCCCCAGCAGAGAGGAACAAGGACTGTTCAAATAAATTTCACCAGGAATATACTGACGACAACGGTGGGAACCCAACAACTTCCTTCTTTACAACACAGTTCAAACTTGCCTCTCATTCATCATGAATCCTGCAACCTTCCGAAGGTCCTAAGCTGCTCCAACTCTACTGGAAGTATGGCTGGACAGCAGAACCGTTCCTCTCATTTTGAGATCATGATACTATTGTCCTAAGCTCCTGGAGATTTATTTCCTAATAGTAGCAGGAACCAGACACACACTTTCACTAAGTGAAAATGGCTCTGTTACAGGGGTGGCCAAAGCAATAGTCTAAAAAAGAAGGAATCCGGCCTTTCATTGATTTATGCAAATTAAAATATGCAGTGGATCTGATTGTACATGGTGGTCATTGGTTGATTACATGTTTTAAGGCAAGGGTGTCAAACTCATAGGCCGTGGGCCACATGTGTCATGTTCTGGCCATACCCACCCCTGGTTTAGCGAAGGAGAAAGAAGTCACAATACACATGACAACAATGTGACACTGCAAATTTGACACCCCTGTTTTAAGGCAATAAGGATGGGGAGTACTACAAAGACAATAGTCTCCTGAGTTAGAAAAAGCTATGTTCTTTGACTAAAGTTATTATTAATGTACTACTTTCTCTCGGAACTTCCTTCTGACCTTGTTTCCCAGAGCTATTTTTGTCTCCTAGTGGTCTAATCAACATATCCATTAAATGTTTCCTTGGTTGTGTTTGAAAGTTTTATTTCCCTGTGAAAGTGGATTAGGGAATATGTAACCTACTTGTTTTGACTAACAACAGAATTCTTACTTTAGCACCAACACATTGGATTGGCCTATTGAGGAAAACTATACTTTCCTTATAGATTTCAGCAATGCCACCTCCTCAATCCTTTACCCTTTGTCTCATATTCCTAGTACCTCAAGGAGAAATATTTTATATTTAATTATACCTTAAGGAGTCCCCGTTCATTGCAACTTTAGCAATGGTGCGAACTATGGGTCTTACTTTTTGGAGATTTTAAGAATTCTGATTCTTAAGGAGATTTTAAGGATTTATATATATTATTCATCCACAAGTAATGACATAGGTCTTCAAAAATAAATAAAACCAACTTTGCATTCATAATCAGTTAAAATGCTGTCTGTTCTAGGTTAGAACTCTGTTTACAAAAAAGGATGATTTGGAAAAAGCTTACAATTAGAGAAGAACAGAACCTTGACCAGTTCCCGGTGAAGCGCCTGCAGATATCTGACTGGCATTCAAAAAGAGTCTAGAATTTTATAGTCTTGACCTCCTGATTTATACTCTGTGCTACCCTACAGAGAAGCTGCTATAATTTTAAGGTTCCTCTTCTGTTTTTCACATGAATTTTCTGATATGGCTGTGAAATTTTATGGTGCTGTAGGATGGCGTAAGGGATGAAGCTAGCAAGACAGGAATCAACATTTCCCCTTTTTAGAACTGTTAGAAATGTCAGATTAGATTAGACATTTTCCAAGTCCATCAAGAGAAGGGTTAGTTTTCCACTGAGAAAGGTAATACATACAAGTCTAGACTTAAAACTCAGCTCAATATTTGGGTTTTGATTTCTTTGTCCTACAGAGGAATGCATTTCTGGGTTAATATTGCTCTCTCCCTGTTTGCAGAAAGGAGATCATTCTTGCTCAGTCATACCTAAGGCCCTTTAATTGAGAAGGCCTAGTCACAAATAGCAATAACACTTAGACTTATATACCGCTTCATAGTGCTTTTACAGCCCCTTCTAAGTGGCTTACAGAGTCATCAGATGCCCCCAATAATCTGGCTCCTCATTTTACCCACCTTGGAAGGATGGAAGGCTGAGTCAACCTTGAGCCTGGTGAGTTTTGAACTGCCAAATTGCAGTCTGCAATACTGCACTCTAACCACTGCACTACCACAGCTCTTATCAATGATGAAAAGACTGGAAAGCTGAGATTTCCTGCCCTCTCTTGCTGTGATGACTGATAACTGCTTCAATGGTGACATCATCATGGAGAGTCTTGGGAATTAGCATCTAAAAAGGGTCTAAAATCAGCAAAAAAGGATACATTTTTGTGCAAAAGAGTCTACCTTGGGTTCTTTTTCCAAAGCAGTTGCAGAACAGCTGATATTTTGAGGTTGTTTGGGCAGTCATCCATTTGTCCTCAATTCTTCCCATTATTTTTGCCAATAGTATCTGAGCCGTATACTGGCTGATACATTAAAACCTTGTTAACACTTATGCATAATTCTAACTTCAGAAAAACATGCTAGCAGATGTTTATGATAAATTTGGCAAGATTTGAAAGTCAGACTTTGAATATGGAAACATTGAAGCTTTGGACTGGTAATTTCAGTAATTCTCAAGTTGAAGCATTATTAATGGACATTGAAAAGAGTTGCTGGCATCTCAATACCATCCTCTCTTCCAATGGCCAAGGATACAACTGTAAGATTGAGTTCCACAAGGATTACAAGATGTCACCTGTGGATACAATTATTCTATGGCAGTGTTTCTCAGCCTTGGCAACTTTAAGATGGAAGGATTTCAACTCCCAGAATTCAGCTGGCTGAGAAATTCTAGGAATTGAAGTCCATCCTCCCTAAAGGTGCCACAGTTGACAAACACTGTTTTATGGGATGCTTCATGCCTAGTTTCTCAATCTGAGTAATCTCTGACCTGTCCTCTTTCAGTGTTTGGAGTACTGCCTCTTTAAATGTTCTTTTAAAGTGAAATAAGTGGTTGACAAGACACAGCAGTAAAGGGAATTTACTCAAGGTATTTATCCTCCCCTAGAGGAGTCTGAATCTCTCCCAGGTACCCTATTACCTCATTACACTAGTAGTAAACAGCTCAGCTTCTTGAAAAATGCACCCCACTGCTGTGTTGCATGTGTATCTCACTTGGGCAGAAGATATTAGGTCATCATCTTAGATGTTCAACAAAAACAAGGTAGCTTCTGCCTTTCTTTTGTTTTTCTCCCCTTAATAGTACATCAATAATGGGCATAATAATATCTCTTTGACTTACTTTGTTGTGATTTGTGAATAAGACCACTTCAATAAGCTTGCAAGATTTTCCTGTAATGTTATCTCTCTCTGGTTATAAAGGGAGGGAGGGGTGTGTGGGGAGAGCGTGTGGAAGAGTCTATGTTTTCCATCAAGTGGGAATGTAACCAGTTTATTTGCAAAACTAAATTCTCACATTCTGGTAATTATTCCTCCTGATGAATGCAATTCAAGGGGAGGGGAACAGGAGGAGGTAACCAGAAATCAATATAAAATGCAAATATGCATATTCTAATTACAGACCTTTCTCCATTTTATCTTAATTAAAGGTTTGTTATTTGTTGTGTGCTATCTGGAGTGCATGGTGTTGGTGTGTGGGAAGGTAAGGACATTAATACCTATTTGATTTAGCAAGATTGATAGCACCCCCAAGTGCTCATTATTGCAAATGAATTTACATTGAAAATGTTGGCCTTACATGGAACAGCAGCTTGCGTTGTTGAAACAAAATGTTTAAGGCACAAACCAGAGAGGAATCTTCAAGGTTGCTACTGTTGGTAATGAATATAGTGTCAGGAGTAAGCATGATCATTTGCAGCAGGAATCTTCAAACTTGACAGCTTTAAGACTTGTGGACTTCAACTCCCAGATTTCTCCTCCATTCATGTTAGCTCAGAAATTCTGGGAGTTGAAGTCCACAAAATCTTAAACTTGCCAAGTTGGAAGGCCCTTGTTTTGCAGAGTAAAATTATGATGGAACTAATGGAGTA
This sequence comes from Laticauda colubrina, assembly GCA_015471245.1. NCBI lineage: Eukaryota > Metazoa > Chordata > Lepidosauria > Squamata > Elapidae > Laticauda > Laticauda colubrina. Next base: position 10,659,898 of record BLBF01000059.1, on the reverse strand, counting down.
TTTTCTATGGATATAGCCACAGAAATCAATGCATATTCTAGGGGAGAATTAAGAATGGAGGAAAAAAATTGTGTTCAGTCAGAATTTTTAATTGCCAGTGTGTATTTCCCAAAATCTGTGAGATTTTCAAGGTTGTTTGTGACAGCTGAACAATATTTTGGGAAGAAATGAAAGTTCTGGCAATCATTTGTGACATTGGCAATGTTAAGACTGTGGAAAAAAAAAGTGCAAAGAAGAGCAACTAAGATGATTAAAAGGCCTGGAGGCTAAAACAGATGAAGAATGGTTGCAGGATTTGGGTTTGGCTCATCTAGAGAAAAGAAGGACTAGCGGGGACATGATATCAATATTCCAGTATTTGAGGGGCTGCCACAGAAAAGAGGGGATCAACTTTATTTTCCAAAGTACCAGAAGGCAGGACAAGAAACAAAGGATGGAAACAAACCAAGGAGAGAAGCAACCTGGGATTGAGGAGAAACTTCCTAACAGGGAGGACAGTTAACCAGGTGAACAACTTGCTTTCAGATATAATGGGTGCTTCATCACTGGAAGCTTTTAAGAAGAGACTGGAAAGACATTTGTATGAAATGGTCTATTTCAGGGGTCTTCAAACTTGACAGCTTTAAGACTTGTAGACTTCAACTCCCAGAATTCTTCCTCCAGTCATGTTACCTCAGGAATTCTGGGAGTTGAAGGCCACAAGTCTTAAACTTGCCAAGTTTAAAGATCCTTGGTATAGCTTCTTGAGCAGGGGGCTGGACTAAAAGACCTCCAAGGTACTTTCCAGCTCTACTCTGATTCTGATTTCAAATACAGGTAGCTCTCCACTACAATTGGGACCAGAATTTCCAATGCCTAAGTAAAGGGGTTGTTTGGAAAACCCACCAGAGAAAGTCACAAATGGTGATCAATGACCCAGGAGGCTGCAACCATAGTAAATACCTAGTGATTACCAAACATCTGGATTGTTTGGCATGATTGTAGGGATGCTACAATGATCATAAGTGTGAGGATTGGATATAAGTCATTTTTTTCAGTGCTGTTGTGATTTGCTGTTGTAACTTTGAACAATCATTAAAAAAATGGTTATAAGTCAAGTCAACCTAGACGGAACATTTTAAAATACTGGATATTGAAATTTAATACAGAGAGCAACTCCTTCAAATTTATATGCTAGTTCTTAATGTCTAGTTATAATAGCAAATATCTTCAATAGGGATTGGGGAATATGGCTTCCTTTGCCAATTGTTTAGCTCTCTGCCTCCCAAGCAAACTTGCAAATTGAAAGTTGTTTACTAGGTTTCCTATTTTCCAAATATTTAAGTGCAATACTTAGCTCCAAAATGATACTAAAGTGTTTTTAAGGTGTGTTAAAAATCAAACATTTTAATATGCATCCAGAAAAATGCTTGAAGTTATTCTTAAATGCAAATTTATGAGTATTTTTTTTAAATCATGGATTAATTTAGAGGCTGCATGGAAGGAACTATGAGTAACATATGCAAAAGTGACATGGGCTAGAAATAGACATATTCCAAGATCCTACATTACCCAGTAACCAAAAATCTAAATGCAAAAATGTTCTAATTACCATGACATATATTTCTTTTTCTTTCTTTTTTTGCAAGCAAATTCAAACTATGGAGAGTCGTGAGGTTTTGTTCCAAAAATCTGGTCTTTCTGTAATTATCTGGAATGGTGCAATTTGCTCTCAAGAGCAAGTATTCTGTTTATCTTCCATGTTCAGATTATCAAAAGCACAAAAGAGCTTATTTTTTACAACACAAGCCTGTATATGTGTATCAAAAATAAATGTCATTGTTTATTCCCACATAAGTGGCCATGAGATTGCAGAATTATTCATATAATACCTTTACAGAGATTGCCTAGGAAGATAATATATCAAGAACTATTGGTCTAATGGTTAAGGCACCAAGCTTGAAAGTAGGAAACTCTTGAGTTCAAGTTTGCCGAGGCATGAAAGCAGGCTGGGTGACCTTGGACCAGTCACTCACTCTCAACACAACTGACCTCACAGGGTGGAAGTTGTAGGGAAAATAGGAGGAAGGCATTGGGAAGAGGAAGATATGTTGGGTATATTTGCTGCCTCAGATTATTATAAAAATAATAAAAGTGGAATATAAATCAATAAAATAAGTATCATCCCTGATCTGAATCTGTAAGACCGTAGAGGTCATTAAGGTTAACACAAGGAATAGACTGATGCATCAGTTCTGACCATGAAATTTCTTCTTCTATTCATATCCTACATCTTCTTCAAAAGTCAGGGTGGTTGGTTTTTATCCTGCCAACATTGTTTCTTTGTAATAATCTTTAAAATGGATAAAGATGAAAGGAGATGTCTAATCCAAATTTAGCCAAAGATTTTTAACGATGGGTGAGGAATTAAATCTAGTCATTCAGATCTTCCTATCTTCCTATCTACCTGTCTGTGTCGATGGAGATTCTTAATCATCCATGTCATGATTGTCCCAAAGGTACTTTTTCAAGAGGCAACTGGACTTTGTTTTTCTTTGAAGATGTTTCGCTTCTCATCCAAGAAGCTGGTGGGGAAATGGAAGGATTTATACTTCTTGCAGACAGCTGGTCATTTGCATTCTTTTAGCGAGTTGTTAAGGTCACCTGGAGGTTTATCTGTGTCATCAGGGTTGCCTGAGTGGTTCAAATGGGTGTGGAGTCTTCTTGGAACTATTTAAAGGACTATGTTGTAGACTGTAGATAGAAGATGTTGTATTCCCCCCTCCTCTGTTGAGATAAATGACTCTGTGTAAGAATGCAAATGACCAGCTGTCTGCAAGGAGTATAAATCCTTCCATTCCCCACCATCTAGTCAGAGCTAAAGAAGCTTCTTGGATGAAAAGTGAAATATCTTCAAAGAAAACTAAACAAAGTCCAGTTGCCTCCTGAAAAAAAGCGGTGTTGGGCTTACCTATCTCTGCATATGATAATTAGGTAACCGTTTTGTGTGTTTTAAAAAATGTCATAAGGTAGCCTTCAGCTTACAGCCAGCTGTTTAGTGATTATTTGATGTTACAACACTAGTGAAAAAAGTGACTTATGACTGGCCCTCTCATTGATGACTATTGGGGCACACTCACAGTTGCATTTTCAAAACTGGGCACTTGGCAACAGGGCATGCAATTGTGGCAGCTTCCCAGAGTCATGTGATCCTCATTTCTGACCTTCCCAGTTAGTTTCTAACAAGCAAAGTTAATTGAAGGAAGCCAAATTTGGTTTAAAAATGTACTATTTGCTCAACAACTGTTCAGCGGTTTGCTTAACAGCCATGGCAAAAGAGATGGTAAAACCTAGCTTGATTCCTTAAAAATGGCCTTACTTAGCAACAGAGATTCTGGTCCCAATTGTGATATAGAGGATGCCTGTATTGTGTACTATTTTGACTAGTGCATTATAGTGGAAGATTGTAAACCATTCTCAGAAATATTTATTTGTATATATTTATTTGATTTGTCAATCGCTTACAAGATAATAGGTATAAGTATAAACATGAGTAAGAATACAGGAAATAGGTACGAATAAATGGGGACGATAGGACAGGGATGGGAGACACGATGCACGCCCCTTTGCACTTATGCACTTATGCCTCTTAATATACTTTATTTCCTTTCCATTCTCCCTCATTCCCCTCTCCTTGTAACCAGTCCCTTGCCATTTCATCCATATGGAAAATCAGTGTAACAAATGTCAAGGAATCTGACACGAAGACACAACTCTGTTGCTAAAAGCATGTTTAAAAAGGACTCTTCACATTATTTTCGAACATATTGCCCAGTGTTTTTTTTTTTTTTTCATTTTAACAATTTGCAGAGGCTTTGCAATTTTTAAACTTATTTTAATTAAGTGGCAGAATAGCTGAGCTTGTGAAGGGATCTCGGCACCAGAGTAGCAGTTCACACTGTTACCCAAATATTGTGTTGCTCAGCTTAATCACCACTAATGCTGTTCAAGGAAATTAAATGAAGACATGAATACTTTGTTATATTTTAGGTGAAGCTGACGATCAAAAAAGAGCAACCTTCAAAGCAATTGTTAGAACTCAAAAATCACGAGGTGGCAAAGTCATAGAGGACCTGCTTGCAGGACCTAGATGGGCGCAACTGACCTGCTTTTAGTTTGTCTCGGCTTGTTGATTATGAAACTTGGCCTATAAAAGGAAAGTCTTGAAAAAGAGGACTTGAGGAGATGACACTTCCCTGTTCCTTCTCATAAGGATGAGCTTCTGGACTTACCTGATATATAAAGATGAAAAGACCATCAGCTCGTGAAAAGATTTCAACTCAAAATTGGCCTCCATGCCATTGCAAAGCTACATGGCTGAGCGAAAATTCTGATTGGAAGGAAGCAAGCAAAGAAGGCCAGTTTACTCTAAGGATAAAGGGCAAATGTCAGGCACCCAGTAAGATTCCCCCAGCCTGGACATTCTCCAGTCATATGGAACCTTCCAGAATTCTCCAACTTTTTTAGTCATTGGAAAAAAAAATTCTGGGTCAGGATAGGAACTCATGACGAACATTACTGCATAATATCAGAGGCTCTGCTACTGCAGTTAAAATCTCACTGCTTGACATTGCAGCCCAGGAGAAGATCATACAAGTAGACCTCGACATACAACTGGTTCCTTAGTGACCATTCAAAGTTATAACCTACCTGAAACGGGGGGACTTAGGTGCCACTTCCAAAGGTCTGGTGGTTTCCCGTCTCCACAGTCACGTGACTGCACTTCGGTTGCTTGGCAACACAGCTGCATTTATGGCCATTTGCAGCAACCCACAGACACGTGAGAGGGTTTCATAATAGTTCTGAGGAAAAGCAGTTCTTCTGGTTTGGGACAAAAGACCAAATCATTGCTTGATGATCGCTTAACACCTGCTGAGAAAAAAAAAAACGTCATCCAATCAGGTTGCTCAGGTAAGCGACCCATTTTACAACTATGATGACTTGGGCTTCCTTACAATCATAACTCAAGGCAGTGGTGGGATTCAAATTTTTTTACCACCGGTTCTGTGGGGGTGGCTTGGCAGGGGAAGGATACTGCAAAATCCCCATTCCCTCCCCATCCCACTAGCCTGCTTTCCAGCTCCATTCTCCTGTGCAGGGCAACGAAAGAAGATCCAGCCAATCAGATGGGGCTTGGAAGGCAGAGAATAGACGGGGGCAAGGCCAGTCAGAGGTGGGATTTTCCAGCTCTCTGAACTACTCCAAATTTACGCTACTGGTTCTCTAGAACTGGTCAGAACCTGCTGAATACCACTCTGACTCAAGGGCTATCTGTAAGATTTACAACAGGAGGGTTTTCCAATCTTGGCTGTCCATTGGCTTCCTATCTTCAGGAGGCTAAAGGCATCTCAAGATTCTTTTTACAACTGTGAGAGGCTCCATACATCAGAAAGGGAGGTGGAGTATCTGCTGCATTTGCAAAATGGCCATCAGGATTGCTGTGGCCTGTCAAAACACTCATTTAATAAAAGACAGGCTTGTGGTCATGCTTGCTGTCATCAACTCTAGTCTCCCAGGATGCTTTTTTTCTGCAAAGCTTTCCTTTGTTTGTTTTCTTGGCAGGTGGCACACTTGCAAACAGCACCAGGCTGCAGCTACAGACTGTTTTTGTTTTCGCAAAACGTATCCAAGCCATAAAGATTATGGAAAATCATTGTCTGCAGTAATCAATTCACAGTGACATTCACAACTGAATTAAGAAAGTGCAGATGTAATTCCAGCCCTGTCCAAACTCAAGATAAGCCGAAGTTGTGTGTGTGTATGTGTGTGTGTGTTGTTTTTGTTTTTACTGGCAGCTGAGGTTTAGCTGGCTAGACAAATAATCTTTGTGAATTTCAGGAAAGGCTTAACATTTCTAAAACAACAAGACACAGAGCATGCTCGGGTGGCCCATCAGAGAAATCCTTCTAGGATTGGAGACTTGAACGGTAGAAGATGCCAATTTGAACGGACTAGAGTTCATCAAGCAATTGCAATCAATCAATTCTACTGTCCCAGAAATAGAGTTGATGGGCCAGTTAACCGAGGTTGGAAGATAATAGAGAAGGGGCAGAAAAATGGTATCAAGATCAATATCTGGCAAATCCACCTAACTGTCATTCTGTATATGTATGGACCCAGTTGTCCTGCTGAAATCAAAAAAGCAAGTAAATCATGATTAAGTGTGAGAGAATGTGAGGTGGCTGGAAAAGGAAAGGGATTGCAGTGGGTGATCCAGTTGATATATTATCTCTAAATCTGAAAATTAGCCTAGGTGGGGGAGAGATCATCATATGAAGTCACATTGTAGCTTGGTTCTGGCTTATTGCAAAGTGTGAATGCAGCCTATCATGCTTTACTTAACAAGCTATAGCCCAGAACTTAATGTGATGTTGGTGTCCATTTCTTTTACCAAATGAGATTTTAGTTTTCAAAATAAAAGTAGACAATCTGTTTGATTATAATCAGAGAGAGAGAAAAAAAAAATGTGGCTTTTTTGTTCTAAATTTACACAGGGCTTTGTTTCTTGTGAAAAGTGAAAATCTTTTTTTCCCCTTTCATAGTGACAGGAAAGTAACACAGTATTTATTATTTCTATTGCTCTTTAGAGGCTTCAAAGCTCCTCACTCGAATTATCACCGGTAGTTGTCGAAAAATCTTGTACGGAAAGTCAGTTTTATTATCCCCATGGGATATTTCCTGGCTAAACGTTCCTTAAATTCTACATTTCCTGCTTCGGGTCCCCTTTTATTCAGCTTGTTTATCTTGTCCACACAGCTTTCTTCTGACTATACAACCACAGTGAGGTTTTACCTCCAGCCCAAATGGTTTCTTATTTCTTTCTGGATATCAACTGTATTGTTTAGTTTATTTTTCAAAACAGAAGAAAAACCAGAGTTTAAGGATTCTAAATGCCCTGTAGTTCCTGGACAAGTTCCATCCAGAGGGCTTTCTTACTATAAGACCAATACCCATAGCACTACTACAACAGTTGTTGCTTCCTTAAAAGGCAACTTGTATATCTTTTAAAGAAAAAAAAAAAGTTAAATATGAAAGACACACTTTTGGTGTTTAACAGTGAAGGGTGAATTAAGTCTTCTTCAGGAATATATTGAAGATGAGGTGTAAGCAACATCAGAAGGATGTGGCCCAAGCTAGAGGTTGCAGTGGCATTTCAATAAGGGTGACATGATAGCTGTGTCCTAACATCTAAAGCCCATGTCACACTGAACCAACGGATGCAAAGAGGATGTAAAACGGACAAAAAACCTTGCCATCCGTTCGAAAATGCGATGTACTCACTGCCTCCGTTTTGCTTCCTCTCTATCCGTCCAGCATCTGTTTATTGACATTTCATCCGCTCCAAAAGTTTTGGGCTGCCTAAAACTTTTGCGCGGAAAATGTATCCAGTTCGTCCGTTCTGCATCCGCTACGCATCCGCTACACATCCATTACGCATCCATTACGCATCCGTTACACATCCACTATATCTGCTAGGCATCCGCTATGCATCCACGCAACTCGCAACCGCCTGGACGCAGGGAGGAAGCAGAACAGACGCGGAACGGATGCAGAACGGATGCCTAGCGGATGCAGAATGGAAACAAAGCATTTAAACGGAAAAAACGTTCGCAGAGGGGACCTATCTCGGATATTAAGGATGTCTACAGGATGCCTACAGGATGCCTAGCGGAAAACCTATATTGCCTATAAAAAGGGGGAGCAACTCATCTGCATCTCACTTTCAGAACAGCAGCCCAGCGGTGCAACCTCTGCAGCCTTCATCTGCCTCTTGCTCTTCCACAGCATCCAGTCATGTCCACCGTGGATTGTAACAAAGTCTTTTCGGCAGCCACCATCGTTCTGCAACAGTGCGAAGCCATCTGCAGGCTCTGTGAATGCTACTGCGAGAAGAAAAGGAGCCACCCAAAAAGAGTCTAGATCCAAAGATGGCTCGCCAGAAGAGCAGAGGACGGACTGTACAACAAGCTGATGGTGGAGCTCAGGAACGAAGACACTCGGGCATTCCAAAACTTCATGAGGATGCCTCCAGTCATGTTTGATGAAGTTGTGCAGCGGCTGACACCCAGGTTGACCAAGCAGAGCACCAGCTTCTGGCCCAGCCTGGAACCTGGACTCAAGGTGGCACTCACTCTGTGCCACCTGGCCTAAGGGACCTCCTACAGGAGCATGCAGTACGGCTGGAGGGTGCCATCCAACACCATCAGCATTGTGGTAAGAGAACTGGTGCAGGCCATCATCGAAGAATACAAGGAGGAGCTCCTCAGGTGCCCCTCCACTGAAGAAGGATGGAAGAAAGTTGCAGAGCAGTGGTATCAGAGGTGGAACTTCCCCCACACCGTTGGAGCCATAGGTGCCAAGAATGTGGCCTGCAAAGCGCCAGCAAGGTCGGGGTCCACTTATTTCAACTACAAGGGCTTCTTCAGCATCATCCTCTTCGCCATGGTCGATGCTGACTACAAGTTCATGTACATCGATGCTTCGGGCAACGGCTCATCTTCAGATGCCCAGGTATACAACGCCAGTCACCTCAAGGAGGAGCTGGAAGGCAACGTCATCGTGGGCTTCCCAGATCCAGAACCCCTGCCCAACGACACACAAGATGTGCCCTACTTCATCGTGGGGGATGACGCCTTCTCCCTCACAACTTACCTCATGAAGCCCTACAGTTCCAGACTCCTCACCTGTGAAGAGAGGATCTTCAACTACAGGCTGTCCAGGGCAAGGCGGGTGGTGGAGAACGCCTTTGGCATCCTGGCCAACAGGTTCCAGGTACTTCTCACCACCATGCAGCATTGCCCAGAGACTGTGAGGAGGATCATGGAAGCTTGCTGCATCCTGCACAATCTCATGCGCACCCGCTACCCAATCTTGCAGAATAGGCTCGTGCACCTCCAGCAAGGCAATGGGGATATGGAGCCTGGGGAATGGAGGCAAGGGCGAAACCTGATCGACATTGAGGATGTGCAAGGCCCCAACAGAGCCTCACATGAAGCGAAGAAGCAGCACAACCTCCTAAAACACTGGTGCAACTCCCCAGCTGGAGCAGTGGAGTGGCAAGACAGGATGGTAGATGCTTAATGGATGCTTCCTTCAGCCTGTCTCATCACACTGATGCAAGTGTGTGAATCAAAACTAGACTTTATTAACAAGAAGCTATAAAACAAAAATGAGTCTCTGGCACTCCTCTTGGTCACTCAGTCTCAGGGGTGAAGGGTGCAGGTGCTGTGGAGGTGGCTGGTGCTGGAGTGCTTGTCGTCAGCTCCTCCAGAAGCAGAAGCAGCAGAAGCCCCAGCCCCAGAAGAGCGAGCCCGTGCTGCAGAAGACCCAGCAGAACCAGAGTGAGGGCCAGGGGGCGGGATGGTAGCCCTGTCCCTCTTGCAAGGGCTGGCAGCAGATGGCTGAGGCTTGCTGTGCTTCCACATGGTTGTGGGGTTGCTGGCTGGCAGGGAGGCTGGCAGGAACCAAGGCTGGCAGCAAGGCTTGCAGGCAGACATGCAGGCAGGGCTGGCAAGGCAGCCAATCCGTCCGGCAGCAGGTCTTTCCTCTGAATGGCGACCTGCTTCCGAGCTGCTTCCGTTATATCTGCGGGGCTGACGCAATGCATCCCCCCCGCATGCGCAATTAACGCCAGGCATCTGCTAGGCTTCCGCTGTGCATCCGCTGTGCATCCGCTGTGCATCCACTTCATCCGTTCTGCATCCCTTCTGCATCCGCTGTATCCGTTCCGCGTCCGCTTTGCTGAGGCCCCCCGGAAGCCCTGCGGTTGCGCCATCTGCTCTCATCCGCTTCCATTTGCTAGGATTCCATTCCGCATCCGCTTTGCATCCGCCCTGCGTCCTCCCCACGTCCGTGTTATCCACTCCGATTATGCAAATTTTTGCCCCTTTTGAGAGCGGATAACAACGGAAGGAACATTTTGCTCGTCTGCTGTGTCCTTTTTGCATCCGTTGGCCAGTGTGACATGGGCTTAAGGGGCTGCCACAAAGATGAGGAGGTCAATCTATTCTCCAAAGCACCTGAGGGCAGGAGAAGAAGCAATGGATGGAAACTAATTAAGAAGAGAAACAACTTAGAACTAAGGAGAAATTTCCTGACAGGGAGAACAATGAATCAGTGGAACAACTTGCCTTCAGAAGTTGTGGGTACTCTAACACTGGGCGTTTTTAAGAAGATATTAGATAACCTTTTGTCTGCAATGGTATAGGGTTACCCTCATGAGCAGGATGGTTGGGCTAGAAGACCCCCAAGGTCCCTTCCAACTCTGTTATTCTATTATCTGTTTGTTGTAGATCAGGATCGATAAGACTATGGCACATAGTCTAGGCAGAATGGGCAATTCTGAAAGTTGCAATATGTGCAGGTCTTAAAGGCCCTGTCACACTGCCCAACGGATGCAAAACGGACACAACGGACGAGAAAAATGTTCCATCCGTTGTTATCCGCTCTCAGAAGGGGCAAAAATTTGCATAACCAGAGCGGATAACACAGACGCGGGGAGGATGCAGGGGAGATGGAAAGATGATGCGGAACGGAAGCCCAGTGGAAGGAAGTGGATGGGAGCGGATGGCACATCCACTAGGCTTCCGGGGGACCTCAGCAAAGCGGATGTGGAACGGATACAGCGGATGCAGAGCGGATGCACAGCAGATGCACAGCGGATGAAGCGGATGCACAGCGGAAGCCTAGCGGATGCCGAGCATTAATTGCGCATGCGGGGAGGATGCATTGCGTCAGCCCCACGGATATAAGGGAAACAGCTCGGAAGCAGGTCGCCATTCAGAGGAAAGACCTGCTTCCAGACACATCGACTGCCTTGCCTGTCCTGCCTGCATGTCTGCCTGCAAGCCTTGCTGCCAGCCTTGCTGCCAGCCTCCCTGCCAGCCTTGCTGTCTGCCTGTCTGCCAGCCTTGCTGCCAGCCAGTCTGCCTGCCAGCCTTGGTGCCTGCCTGCCTGCCAGCCTTCCTGCTTCCATGATGAGATTGTGCAGGATGCAGCAAGCTTCCATGATCCTCCTCACAGTCTCTGGGCGATGCTGCATGGTGGTGAGAAGGACCTGGAACCTGTTGGCCAGGATGCCAAAGGCGTTCTCCACCACCCGCCTTGCCCTGGACAGCCTGTAGTTGAAGATCCTCTCTTCACGGGTGAGGTATTTGGAGGTGTCGGGCTTCATGAGGTAGGTTGTGAGGGATAAGGCGTCATCCCCCACGATGAAGTAGGGCACATCTTGTGTGTCGTTGGGCAGTGGTTCTGGATCTGGGAAGCCCACAATGAGGTTGCGTTCCAGCTCTTCCTTGAGGTGACTGGCATTGTATACCTGGGCATCTGAAGATGAGCCGTTGCCTGAAGCATCGATGTACATGAACTTGTAGTCAGCATCGACCATGGCGAAGAGGATGATGCTGAAGAAGCCTTTGTAATTGAAATAAGTGGACCCCGACTTGGTTGGAGCTTTGCAAGCTACGTGCTTGCCATCTATGGCTCCAACGGTGTGGGGGAAGTTCCACTTCTGATACCAATGCTCTGCAACTTTCTTCCAGGCTTCTTCAGTGGAGGGGCATTGGAGGTGCTCCTCCTTGTATTCTTCGATGATGGCCTGCACCAGTTCTCTGACCACAATGCTGATGGTGTTGGGTGGCACCCTCCAGCCGTACTGCATGCTCCTGTAGGTGGTCCCTAAGGCCAGGTGGCGCAGAGTGAGTGCCACCTTGAACCCAGGTTCCAGGCTGGGTGGGAAGTTGGTGTTTGCCTTGGTCAACCTGGGTGTCAGCTGCTGCACAACTTCGTCAAACATGGCTGGAGGCATCCTCATGAAGTTCTGGAATGCATGAGTGTCTTCGTTTCTGAGCTCCACCATTAGCTTGTTGTACAGTCCGTCCTCTGCTCTTCTGGTGAACCATCTTCTTACCCAGACGCTTCTTGGCCGCCCCTTTTTCTTCCCGTAGTAGAGTTCACAGAGCCTGTAGATGTCTTCGCAATGTTGCAGAAGGATGGTGGCTGCCAAAAGGACTGTGTTACGATCCACGGTGGACATGACTGGATGCTGTGGAAGAGGAAGCGTCAGATGAAGGCTGCAGAGGTCTGCAGCAGGGCTGCTGGTCTGAAAGTGAGATCCAGATGTGTTGCTCCCCCTTTTTATAGGCAGTATAGGTGTCCTTTTGCATCCTCTAGGCATCCTCTAGGCATCCTCTAGACATCCTTAATATCTGAGATCGGTCCCCTCTACGGACGTTTTTTCCGTTTTACATGCTTTGTTTCCGCTAGGTATCCATTCTGCATCCATTCTGCATCCATTCAGTGTCCGTTCCGTTTCCTCCCTGCGTCCGAGCGGATGCGAGTTGCGCGGATGCGCAGCGGACGCCTTGCGGATATAGCGGATGCGTAACGGATGCGTAACGGATGCGTAGCGGATGCGTAGGGGATGCAGAACGGACGGATTGGATACATTTTCCGCGCAAAAGTTTTTAGCAGCTCAAAACTTTCTGAGCGGATAAACGGATACTGGACGGATAGAGAGGAAGTAAAACGGAGGCAGTGAGTACATCGCGTTAACCAACGGATGGCAAGCTTTTTTGTCCGTTTTACATCCTCTTTGCATCCGTTGGTGCAGTGTGACATGGGCTTAAGATCTTAATTAACCACCAGGAGTCATTTAATTGCAGTGACATATAAAAAATAAAACTAAAATGTTGTACTCAGATTATACTTCAGATTACTTTAATTAGAGTACATACCAGTGAAGGAAATTACCTTCTTAGCAGGGGCACTATCCAGTGCTAGAATCTCTGTTTTCAACTTGTATATCTTTTAAAGAAAAGTAGTTAAATATTTAAATGTCAGCTTGTATTTGTATTTTTCTGCTGAGATGTTTTTAATGGATTGAACATTACTTTGGTGTTCAGGGTATAATGAAAGGTATACAAAAAGGATTTAAAATAAAATAGACCAACAAATATTGATGAATTCCTGATTATTCCAAGTCTCATGCATGTACTGGAGATAGATGAATCTGTTTTAGTTGTGTGACTTTACATTTTTTTGAAGCCCAACTATTCTATCATAATCTGCAGTTATCTTTGTTTAAAAAATCTGCAAAGGGCAAAATTATTTGCATTCTCCTCAGATCTATGCATTTTTCTACTCATTTCAGTGCAAAATTCAGAGAACTAGGAAATACTTATAAGCTTTTCAGATTCATTACTTTGGAAAGCAAGCAGAAGCATCTTTCATATTTAAAGCAAAGCTTTTCACTATTTCTATTCTATGCATTATATGCTTGTATAACAATGATATCCAGCCCATAAAATGTTTACCCTTCTTCCATCGGAGAAGAGGTTCAGGTGCCTGCAGTCCAAGACCAGCAGGCAAGGGAACAGCTTCTACCATACAGTGGTCTCCTAACTGAACTCCTCAACTCGTCTATCCCCACACACAAACTGATACTTCCCCTGCTAATACGTAATATATCTTGTATAAACTCTCTGTGCATTATAATTATATTCAATATGTTCATAAACACTCTGTACAGTCGTGTATTACTTCCATAGACATATATTCTGTATTTTCATAGATATTCTGTATATCCATATATAGTTGTATATTGTGTATATCGGTGTATATATATATGTGTGTGTGTGCTGTTTAGCTTCCTTCGGTTATTATCCCACGTCATTGTAGTTCTGTTAAAGTTGTAGCAATGTTTC
>BLBF01000059.1:10623936-10641156 GCA_015471245.1 Laticauda colubrina | reverse complement strand
AAATCTACCATTCTAATTTTCACAAGGTTAGATTTTCCTGAATGGCTGGTCTGGGTGCCTAATCTGTTTCAAGTGCTATTTGCTCTGCTGTTGTGCAAATTCGGATATTTTTCATGCTGTTCCACATTTGTAGTGTTTGTTTATGATCTATTCAGGGGCTAGCTTGCTGTCTATGAAAATAATTAGGGCTGCTTGATTGGAAGGCAATTTGATCAATTCAATATTTAATGTGGATATCCAGATAAAATCACCAAAGCAGTTGGAAGCTTCAAATCGAACCAGACATTCATAACAAGACTTGGGAAGTTTCAGAGCAAGTTCACAGATTTTTACAGGCTCTTGATTCATGGATCAGAGTATTGTTCTGAAATGATTTTGAAGTTTGCATCCGATCAAGTCAATTTTCTAACTCCATTTGAAAGTCTGAGCCAAACTGATTTCACCTTTCAAACAGATTTGAAAATTTGAATGAGACCAAGGATGATTCATGCATCCTTACACATATTATTTTCAGGGAACAACAGAGGTGATATTCAGGAGGTTCTGACCAGTTCTAGAGAACTGGTAGTGGAAATTTTGAATACTTTGGAGAATTGATAGCAAACATTTTGAGTAGTTCGAAATACCATTGGCCCCATTTAATTGGCCCCACTCTCATCTATTCTCTCTCTCCCGAGCTGGGTCTTCCTTTGTTGCCCTGCACAAGAGAATGGAGCTGGAAAGCAGGTTAGTGGAGCGGGGAGGGAAAGGGGATTTTACAGTATCCTTCCCCTGCCATGCCTATCAAGCCATGCCCACCAAGCCACACTCACAGAACCGGTAGTAATTTTTTTTTGAATCTCATCACTGGAACAAAAGGATACACAAAGTTATTGTTCAGTTTTATGCATGGATTGACAATTCACTAGATGTCAGTGCTTCCTCAACATGTTATTGAAGTAGGCTAATCATCCCCACCCACCATAATTGACAGCTTTTGCAATTGCTTAGCCATCATTAGAACATAACAAAGCCAAATTAAAAAAAAAACAACTTCTCAACTCTTTGAGAACATAAGTTTCCATTTTTAAACAAAACTTTTTTTAAATTTTTTTCCCCTCATCTATGCTCAGATTAATTGATTTGTTTCCAGCAATCTGTAGAGCTCCTCACTACCATTCTCTTTCACGGGGGAAAGAATAATGAAAAAATAGCATTTTTTAAAAAAATATTCCACCACTGATCTCCCTGCCAAGATAGACAGGCAGACACATGCACGCACATACATAGGAAAAATGGATATGGTTTGCAGAGCCATATAAGTTTGTAATATAGCAATAGCACTTCAATTTATATGCCACTTCACAGTGCTTCACAGCCCTCTCTAAGCGGTTTACAGAATCAGCCTCTTGCCCCCAACAATCTGGGTCCTCATTTTACTGACTTCAAAAGGACGGAAGGCTGAGTAAACCCTGAGCCTGTTGAGATTCGAACTGCCAAATTGCAGGCAAACGGCAGTCAGTAGAAGTAGCCTGCAGTACTGCACTCTAACCACTGCACAACCACGGCTCATGGTTTTGAGGTTCCTTGGTTATCATTACAATTATTTTAATTTTATTTCCTTTTGATTTACACTGGTTTTATTGTATGGCTTTTGCTGATTGTTGCTAGCCAGCCGGAATTCGCATCATAGAGGAATGTCAGTGGAGGTGATGTTGGGAGAATGGTGCAAAATTTTAGACTTTCATAATGTCACCTTACAATAAATTACAGTCTTGACTTACAATAGTTAATCCTTGACTTACAATAGCTCATTGGAGTTAAAATGGCACTGAAAAAAAGTGACTTACAATTGTTTTTCACACATGACCGTTGCAGCATCTCCATGGTCATTTGATCAAAATTTGGATGCTTGGCAACTGGTTCATATTGATGATGGTTGCAATGTTCCGGGGCCCTGTGATCCTCTTTTGTAATCTGTCATTCAAAGTCAATGGGGAATCCAGTTTCACTTAGCAGCCATGTTTCAAACTTAACATCTGCAGTGATTCATTTAACAACTATGTAAAATGAGGCTGAACTCACTTAGCAACTGCCTCGCTTTGCAATAGAGATTTTGGGCTCGATTGTGGTTGTAAATCAAGGATTACTTATAGACTTAGCTTACCTGGGTATGTTTCCTGTCTGGTCTACCTGGGAAGTTTGACATAAAGCAAAATCCAACAGTAGTTGTAACTGTGAACATCAGCAAGATGCTAAATAGTAGAGCAACTGGCATTAACATGCGTAGTGATTGCAAAAGACAGACTTCTATATATCAATCTGTTTAAGAGCCACAGCTCCCACATCTAATCAGGTGGCAATGAAAGTTGCTTTCATCCTGAAAACAGAATGATGGATGTAATAATCCTTGGGGTTCAGGCTCATTGCCAATGACACAGCTCAAACTATAGAACTGAAAAAATAGTATCAGAGCATAATCAATCCTTTTACTGGAGAAATAGGCCAAGATCAGCATTTCCATGGTTATAGCAACCTGATGGTATATTTAGAGAAGGGTTCCTGATAAAGAATACTGGACCATTCTGGAGCAATGCAGGATGAACTTTTCATGCTCCACTTTTGTTGTGTTGAATTTATATTTATCGACAAATAAATAAAGAGAAGCTAGAGATCTATTTCAAGCTATTTAGCTCTCATCAGCTAGCCATACCTTTCTGAGATTCAAAACTGGGCTGCTTGCATATTAGATAGATGTGTTAAACTCCAAGCCACAGGTTCTCCTCACTTTGTTGGCTATTCTGGGGAGAGATTGTTTTTTCTATCAGGGCAATCTGGTCTACTCAAATATGGGACATAGCGTACAGCTTCCACTCCCTTTAATTCTTGTTGGTAAATATAAATTCAACACAAAAAATAAACAGTCGCAAAAGCCTGGGAAGGCCCCTGGATTGGGCTGAAAGGCAAAAGTATTTTAGTGTTTTTTTTTTAAATTTAGTATTTAGTATTTATTTGCTTTGTCAATCATTTACAAGATACAGGTATAAGAATAAACATAGTTTTGAATCCATGAGATAGATACTTATAAGAAAAATAAAAAACAGTAGGACAGGGACGGTAGGCACGATTGGTGTGCTTATGCACGCTCCCTACAGGCCTCTTAGGAAGGGGGTGAGGTCAAAAGTAGACAGTCTAAGGTTAAAGTTTTTGGGGTTTGGGGAAGAAACCACAGAGTAAGGTAGAGGATTCCAAACATTGACCACTCTGTTGCTGAAGTCGTATTTCCTACAATCAAGATTGGTGTGATTAACCTTAGTTTGTATCTATTGTGAGCTCTTGTATTGTTATGATTGAAGCTGCAGTATTCATTTGCAGATAGGACATTGCAATGTATGATTTTATACTATACTTAGATCAGACCGGATATGGCGTAGTTCTAGGTTTTCTGGGTCTAGAGTTTCAAGTCTGGTGGCATAAAGTATTCTGCAATGAGTAGAGGAGCGGAGAACTCTCCTTGTGAAATATTTCTGGACTTTTTCAATTGTGTTAATATCAGATACATAATATGGGTTCCAGACTGATGAGCTGTATTCAAGTATAGGTCTAGCAAATGTTTTGTATGCTCCACATAGTAGTGTGATATTATCAGAGAAGAAACTATGTAGGGTTAGATTAACAACTCTTAATGCCTTTTTGCCTGTGTAGTTACAGTGGGCTCTAGCACTTAGATCTTTTGAGATGAGTCCTTGACAAAGTTTGGGTCATCAACAAGGTCTCGACTATTTAGCTTGTATTTTATTTTCTGATTTTTTCTGCAAATATGTAAGACAGAGCATTTATTTGTTGACATTTGAAGTTGCCATTTGATTGACCATTCTGATATATAGTCAAGGTCTTTTTGGAGGGTAGTAGTATTGTCTGTGGTGTTGAATATCTTTACATTATCAGCGAAGAGAATGCAGTTGCTCTTAATATGATCACAGAGGTCATTTATGTAAAATATGGAGAGAGTTGGTCCTAAAACACTGCCTTGGGGGACACCACTGTTGACAGGTACAGAATTTGATAGGATGCTCCCAATTTTGACTATTTGTTGTCTGTTTGACAGGAATGCTTCTATCCAGTTATGTATGTGTCTGGAGGTACCATAAGATTTTATTTTTAGTAAGAGTTTGTCGTGTACCACTGAATCAAAGGCTTTACAGAAGTCTATGTAAACTGTGTCTATTGCTTTGCCCTGATCAAGTCCAGATGTTTTTGCAGTGTAAGAGTTGCAGATTACAGGATAGTTTTTTTCTGAAACCAAATTGTTTATGAGAGAGTAGGTTGTTTGTCTCTAAGTGGAAGATAATGGATTGGTTAATAATTGATTCCATGACTTTACAGGTGATGCAGCATAAAGAGATTGATCTGTAATTTTCAACTAGGCTGGGGTCTCCCTTTTTGAAGACCGTGGCTTGTGACCATAGTTTTGCAAAGGAGAAGTGAAAGCAGTGTGCTCCATCTCATATTTGGGTAGATCAGGTTGCCCTGATAGAAAGAACCAGAGGTGGGCTTCAGCTGGTTTGGGCTGGTTCAGGATGTTAATTTTACTTTCGGTTCAGTGAACCAGTAGTTCTGACGACCGGATCGCACTGCTTCACCCTGCCCCTCCCCTCCCAGGAATCCCCACCTGGCCCATTTTGGATCCCAGGTAAGTGCAGAGGGCATGTGAAGCCTGAGGAGGTGGAAAACAGGACTCCCGTAGGCCCATGGAGGGGAAAAACAGGCCTTCCAAAGCTTGTTTTCACATCCAAGATTGTGCAGGATGCTGACTAGGCCATGCCCACCATGGCCACACCCACCCAACAACTGGGCAGAGAACCAGTTGTTAAATTATGTGAAGCCCACCACTAGAAAGAACACTTACTTCTCCAAATAGAATCACAACTACAACTAGTATCCAGCTAATTTCATCTGACTAGGATTTGATTAGTAGTTCATGGATATGCATTGCAGCAAAGAAAGCCCAAATGGCTACAGTGATAATCAGAGAAAGCTGCTTATCTCTGAAGGTATTACATTAAGCATAGAGGGGGGGGGGGGAAGCATCCTGATGCATGCCCACTGGGAAGGGAGAGAGAAAAGTCACAATGCAAAACCAGGCTAGGCAAGCCTGATACTAATCTGTCATCAGTTTCAGAATTAATGTTTCCCTATTTTTCATCAATATTCTACGTGTGGACCAAAATTGTTTTAGCAAGTGAAATACTAATAGTGCTTGCAATCAAAGCTTTCTGACCAGTAGGTTTTCTCCCCTCCTTCTTTCTTTTCTATCATGCTGTTGGGACCTTGGATATAAAGAGATTAATAGCTGGTTCGAGCCCCTGTCTGTTCCTGCAAGGAGCAACGTTTATCTGCTCAAAACAGACGCTTTGGATTTGGTCCTCAGGGGGATTTAGCCAGGCATCCTGACACTTGCTCATTCTCTTTCTCACTCTTTCTCACACTCTTTTTCACCTTTTCTTTGCTTTCTGCACAATGCTGTGCATGCTAGGAACAGATGTCATATTCCTCAATCTGAAACATTAGAAATCAGATACCTGTGACTGTTGGGTTGACCTTTGAACACCTGAAAACAATAATTTGTATGGTTAGAAAAATTAACCATGAGTTTCTTCATATTGCAACTTATGGAGTTGGAATGTTGGATTCCCCTTGTAGTTGTAAGTGCGGTGTTGGAGGAGGAGGAGGAGGAGGAGAAGTCATTTTAACAGCTCTGGTTTTATATGAACTATCAAATGCTCCTTTGAAATTTTAGTGTTCTTGCTTAGTTTCCTTCCCATAATAGTTAACAGCTTCAGTTTCTCCACTTTTCAGTAAAAGGGTATTCAACAGTTGAACTAAAGGGCCTGTCACATAGGCCGACTGATGCAAAATGTATGTAAAAAGGACACAGCGGATGAGAAAATTTTCCATCCATTGTTATCCGCTCTCAAAAGTGTCCCAAATTTGCATAAGCAGAGTGGACAACAATGGAAAGGAACAGACGGGGAGAGGACGTAGCAAGGATGTAAAGCGGATGCTCCACGGAAGCCTAGTGGATGGAAGTGGATAGTACATTTGCAGGGCTTCCGGGGGAGCACAGCGAAGCAGACGCGCAGTGGAAGGAGCGGATGCAGAGCGGAAGCTTAGCGGATGCCTAGCGGATGCCTAGCGGATGCAAAGCATTCACTGCGCATGCAGGGAGGATGCATTGCGTCAGCCCCGCAGATATAAAAGGATGCAGCTCACAAGCAGGTCACCATTCAGAGGAAAGACCTGCTGCCAGACACATCTCCAGCCAACAACCATGGGGAAGAAGAGGAAGCCTGTGCCATCTGCTGCCAGCCCTGTCAAGAAGGACAGGACCACGATCCCACCCCCTGGCCCTGACTCTGCTTCTGCTGGGGCTTCTGCTGCTTGGGCTGACTCTTCTGGTGCTGGGGCTTCTGCTGATGCTGCTTCTGGTGGTGGAATGGGTAATAGCTGTGGGATGGGTTGAGACAGCAGTGGGATGGGCAGGGATACCTGTGGGATGGGTAATAGCTGTGGGATGGGTTAGGATACCTTTGGAATGGGTAATAGCTGTGGGATAGATAAACCTCCAGTGCAAGCATAGTGGAATTGTATGGTCCACCCTCCCAGGTGCCACACTTATGGCCCTTTATTATCAATAACAATGCAATCATTCATCCACACATTTCAACATAAACACAACTCTTTATTAAATGCCCTGTTCATTGTAGGGCCACTCAACATACATGGCACAATCTCATCAGTGTGATGAGACAGGCTGAAGGAAGCATCCATGAAGCATCTACCATCCTGTCTTGCCATTCCACTGCTCCAACTGGGGAGTTGCACCAGTGCCTCAGGAGGTTGCGCTGCTTCTTCCCTTCACGTGAGGCTCTATTGGGGCCTTGCACATCCTCAGTGTCTATCAGGTTTCGCCCTTGCCTCCATTCCCCAGGCTCCATGTCCCCATTGCCTTGTTGGAGGTCCACGAGCCTGTTCTGCAAGACTGGGTAGCGGGTGCGCATGAAATTGTGCAGGATGCAGCAAGCTTCCATGATCCTCCTCACGGTCTCTGGGCGATGCTGCATGGAGGTGAGAAGGACCTGGAACCTGTTGGCCAGGATGCCAAAGGTGTTCTCCACCACCCGCCTTGTCCTGGACAGCCTGTAGTTGAAGATCCTCTCTTCACGGGTGAGGCATCTGGAAGTGTAGGGCTTCATGAGGTAGGTTCTGAGGGAGAAGGCGTCATCCCCCATGATGAAGTAGAGCACATCTTGTGTGTCATTGGGCAGGGGGTGTGGATCTGGGAAACCCATGATGAGGTTGCGTTCCAGCCCCTCCTTGAGGTGACTAGCATTGTATACCTGGGCATCTGAAGATGACCCGTTGCCTGAAGCATCGATGTACATGAACTTGTAGTCAGCATCGACCATGGCAAAGAGGATGATGCTGAAGAAGCCCTTGTAATTGAAATAAGTGGACCCCGACTTGGCTGGAGCTTTGCAGGCCACGTGCTTGCCATCTATGGCTCCAACGGTGTGTGGTAAGTTCCACTTCTGATACCACTGCTCTCCAACTTTCTTCCATCCTTCTTCAGTGGAGGGGCATTGGAGGAGCTCCTCCAGGTATTCTTCGATGATGGCCTGCACCACTTCTCTGACCACAATGCTGATGGTGTTGTGTGGCACCCTCCAGCCATACTGCATGCTCCTGTACGTGGTCCTGGAGGCCAGGTGGCGCAGAGTCAGTGCCACCTCCAGCCCAGGGTCCAGGCTGAGCCGGAAGTTGGTGTTTGCTTGGTCAACCTGGGTCTCAGCTGCTCCACAACTTCATCAAACATGGCTGGCGGCATCCTCATGAAGTTCTGGAATGCACAAGGGTCTTCATTCCTCAGCTCCACCATCAGCTTGTTATACAGTCTTATACTCTTATCGCGATCCATCTTTGGACCCAGATACTTCTTGGCCACCTCCTTTTCTTCGTGTAGAACAGGTGAAAGAGCCTGTAGATGACTTCGCACTGTTGTAGAACGATGGCGGCTACCAAAAGGATTGTGTGATGATCCATGGTGGAAATGACTGGATGCTGTGGAAGAGCAAGAGCAAGAGCAAGGCTGAAGAGGTCTGCACCGCAGGGCTGCTGGACTGAAAGTGAGATCCAGGTGATTTCCTCCCCTTTTTTATAGGAAATATAAGTTTTCCGCTAGATGTCCTTTTGCATCCTCTAGGCATCCTGCAGACATACTAAATGTCCGAGATACATCCCCTATACGAACGTTTTTTCCATTTTAATGCTTTGTTTACGAGCTGCATCTGGTTTCATCCTTTCTATGTCCGTGCTACTAACGTTGCCTGTCCATTCCGCGTCCATTTTGCTTCCTCCCTATGTCCATTTTCCATTGGAGCAGATGCGAGTTGCGCGGATGCGCAGCAGATGCCTAGCGGGTATAGCGGATGCGTAACGGATGATGACGGATGTATAACGGATATTCCCCATATGTGTAGCGGATGTATAACGGACGCGTTGGGTACATTTTCTGCTCAAAAAGTTTTGTGCAGCTCAAAACTTTTTGAGCGGATGTAATGTCAGTAGACGGATGCTGGATGGATAGAGTGTATGAAAAACAGATGCAGTACGTACAGAATGGATGCATCGCGTTAACCAATGGATGGCAAGTGTTTCTCTCTATTTTGCATCTTCTTTCCATCCGTTGGTGCTGTGTGACCGGGGCTTAATACATAAAGACAAAATGAACTCCCCATATGTGGGTAAGTTCAAAAAGATGTTAAGCAACCATCTGTCCACAATGGTCTAAATTGGGTTCCGAGATGGAGGTTGGACTTAGTGGATGAATGATCTCTTCTGACCCCATGTGGCCTATGATATTTTGCAGCTGTGGGTCACAGCTGAATTATCAGTAATAATCTCAGTTGAAATGAGCTAAATCTAAAAACAACCCAGTTTATCATCTTCCCATCTCCACCTCAAGAAATGACAGTAATAATAGCTGATTTGGAAATCTGTCTACAATTTCTTCTCAGTTAACTGTTCCTAGATTTCAGGATGTGATGGTCAGGCCTTACTATAGGCATGGCAATAAATCTAATCAGACCAAATGTGTTGATTTCTCTCCTCTCCTCTCCTCTCCTCTCCTCTCCTCTCCTCTCCTCTCCTCTCCTCTCCCCTCTCCTCTCCCCTTTCCTCTCCCCTTTCCTCTCCTCTCCTCTCCTCTCCCCCTTCCCCTTCCAATACAAATATACATGTATGTTGGAAGTATATGCAGACATCTCTCACCTAGATATTCATGCTGACAAATAATGCTCAGACTAGGGTTCAGCTGTAGCTTTTCACAACAGGCTGATTTGTAATGGAATTTTGTTTTCCCCAAAGTTACTTTCCTGGCTTTGGTTCGGATTATCAGAGGCAAATCCTCCTTTGCATGTTTATATGACTATGTATGTATAACATCTTGTGTGTCAGCCAACATTATTTGCTACTCACATAGTGCTTCATAGTAACTGGAAGTGGAACTAATACTACTGACTGAAATTCTTAGCTCACAGGATTCTTGCTATATTTCAACTATGATATAAGGCAAGCTAGTAAAGCTAGGATTTTCAGTGTTGACTACTTCTTGGTATGAGGATTTTCTTTGGGCCACTCTGTCTCCTTCCCCATGTTATTACAAGTAACATTTTCTATCCTTTTCCTCATGTTCAAGTTCTTTTCCCTCGAACCAACCAAATATTTTCAGGATTGAGTTATCTCTTGTGAACGCCTTAGTTCATTCTGTGTTGAATGACTGTACTCGAGGACTGTTGAATACCCCTGAAAAAGCAAAGGTGTCCAACCTAATAATTTTATGACGTGGACCTCAACTCCCCAGAATTCCTCAGCTAGTTGATGTATCCCTTGATGAGGACAGTCCTGGGCCAGAGGATACTGCTATAGCAGTAGAAGATGGTTTTGTGCAGAACCTCAATTTCCCAAGTATTAAAAAAAGATAAAACTACAAAATTGGGTGATTTGTTTACCCTGGCTTTATAAATTCAAGGAAGTGAATGATATACTCCTTCCTCCTCCTATTCTTCTCATAACAACAACCTGGTGGGGTGTGGTGGGAAGGGCCAGGCTAGGCTAAGAAATAGAAATTCAAAAATCCATCCCCTGAACCCACCAGTCCATCACATGTACCAATCAAACATCATCCAAATTGGAGACTTTCTTCCAGACACTCCTCTCCAGGTGCAGGGTAACATGTCCTTGACTCTCTGAGAAAGAGAGTTAATGTTGTTGAGTCTAATCTTACACCTCTCTATGAAATCCCTCCCAAATTCCCAGGCACTAAATATGGCAGCCTCAAAGCTTCCAAATGAAATATGGCTTCCAAGGCTGACAGGATGGCTAAAATCATCCAGTTAGCATTCATGGCTAAGGTGTCACTAGAATACACCATCTCCTGGTGATTGGCCCAAAGTCACCCAAATCAGCTTTCATGCTTCAAACAGGACTAGAATTCACAGACTCCTGGTTTCTAGGTCAGCACCTTCACCAATACCCCAAACTGACTACAAACCACAATTAACAAATGCAATAACTCTGTGATGTGTGTTGATACCTAAAGGGTTGAAATAGAGGAATAGCCTCCATTTAAAATATTCTTAGTTCCCTGTATTCAGCAAAATTGTAATTTCCTGGACTCTTTTTGTCTCCTTGGAAAAGCAGAGATGACAACAACAATATTACATTCTGCAAAATGATCCTTCCCAGCCTAGGAAAGATTTTGAGCTACCAGATAACTCGGGAGACTTCTTGGCCTCTCCATTAATAGGAAAGAAAGAGCTAAGCCCCAGAACAAGATTACCTAGAGCAAGAGCGTACTCCACTTGGGCCAGTGAGATTAATTTGAATCAGCCAGCAGTCTGCTCTCATTTGAGCTGTCCGTCTAGTTTCAGCACATGGCTGGAGAAATGGCTGAGAAGCATCAAGGGCAGAGAACAGAAAAGCAATGGAAAACACATCTGTAACCCTATGCCATTTCAAGGTGTTTCAGATTAATGGTCTCAGAATATTTGGAGTTTGCATATTAATGTATTTGGAGTTTGCTTATTTATATTGGCCCAAGATCTGGATCTGTGCATAACAGGCTTTACCATTGACCAAGCTTGATGCCACCGTATGTCATTCATAGAGAGCTTTCAGGATCTGAAAACCTCTACAGGACTCACACTAACACATTCTCGGTAGGTGTTGTGTTAAG
Organism: Laticauda colubrina; assembly: GCA_015471245.1. Classification (NCBI taxonomy): domain Eukaryota; kingdom Metazoa; phylum Chordata; class Lepidosauria; order Squamata; family Elapidae; genus Laticauda; species Laticauda colubrina. Next base: position 10,629,881 of record BLBF01000059.1, on the reverse strand, counting down.
AAAGCAGTGGGATCTTGGAGCTACAATTTAATTTTCCCATCACATTCCAGCCAGAGCAAGATACATGGACAAAGCTAATTCCCCTCTGGGCCGCATTTGCATGGGCCACATTATTTATAAACCTGTTCCATCAGCTTCTGAATTCATTCACAGAGTTTTAATTCATATTCAAATAATATCCATGCATGTTGGTTTGTGTTTAAAAATAGGTATCTAAATATGCATAATTATAAAACACTTCTCTTCTAATTGATTTAGATATCTACAAGCATTTACAATATTCAGAGATTCTAGTCACTTCAGGTATCAGTATAATTCAGAGAAAGCTAGAAGTTCTCAGGCATCTCCATATGTTTCAAGGCACTGTGGGAAATTTAAGTAATGACTCTATCTGAAGTAAAAAGAAGGTCATGCTATGAACCAATTCAGGATAAAATTATCTACGGGTTAATTAACTTTCCAACTAGATCTTTACTGACTGCTTTTAGATGACCCAAATAGTTCAGCACAGAAAGGCAATGGATAAATAACTCACTGCTGTCCTTCAACAAGTTCTCCATTCAGTTATGATTCTGGAGATGTACATACAGAGTGGCCCGCTGGAGAACTTCCCAGAACAGGGGCCTGCAATATTAAACACTCAAAGAGCCATTTGGACCCGTTTCCCACAGAAAAAAAAAACCACTAGTAGCCCCAAAACCTGGGTGGGCATGACCAACTCAATGCCACTCCCACCCAGTCACATGACCACCACTCCTATGCCTACCCAGGTTTTGTGGCTCCCAGTGTAAAAATACCCTTTCTTCCAGTTGGAAGTGATTCTTCTGCCATTCCTTCAAAGATCTAGATCAGGACTGTCAAATTCCCAGCCCTTGGGCTGGATGCCACACCCACGACCATTTTAGCAAAGGGGGAAAAAGTCCCGATATGTCACATGATGCCACTGTGGTGATGTGAGTTTGACACCCCTGATCTAGAGATCACCCAGCTTGTGACTCCAGGCAGTGTACCACCATAAAATATATCACAATATCCCAACCACCACCACCACCAACAACAATAACATCATCTCAAGAATGAACATGAATTGCACAACTGGGGCATAATCACACATACTCAGCCTTCCAGGATGAAGCATCTTTTCCCAGACACTTGAGACAACTTTCAGATTTTTAGGGTGTTCTTCAAGGCTAACAGGGTTGGGGGCTACTTGAGTCTCAGGATGGTGGGAACAAATAATTCCACAGAGCAAGCAGGCAAAAGTAAATGTTTCCCTTGTCCAGTTGTGTCCAGCTCTAGGGCATGGTGCTCATCACTATTTCTTGGCTGAGGAAATCAGCGTTGTCCGAAGACATTTTCCACAGCTTTGTGGCCAGCATGGCTATTTGCAGAAGGTGCACAGAATGTTATCTTCCCGCTGAAGTGGTACCTATTTATCTATTTGCATTTGCATGTTTTTGAAATGCTAGGTGGGTGAGGCAAGGAATGTGAGCTCACCCCATTGAACAGCTCTCAGATCTCAAACCCAGACCTCAGGGCTGCAAACCCAATCAAACTTTTCAGCTGAGAACCTCAGCATCTTTAACTACTGAGGCATCAAACCCTCTTACTACAATTGAAAAGGCATACCTCTTCAATCCCAAGGGATAACATTCTTTCCAACAAAGAGATTTCCCTGTTTTGTTGCAAAGTGTGAATAATGCAGAAACAACTCGAGACAGGCCACAACTAAAGTAGTCATTGGCCATGATATTTATGCTAATTTGCCTAGTAACCAAGGCATCGAAAATATGCTTCTGGGCAGCTAATTAAATTTAAGATTGTTCTTTCAGGATAGAATCTCTGCAGCTCAATTCTCAGTTCGTCCCAGGATATATTAATACTGTCGAACTTTTAGCTATTACTCCTCTACCAGACCTTTTCCTCTGGAATTACACCCCAGGCATGGACAACAAGCTCCAGTTGAGTACCCTGATTTAAGAAATAAAACTTTTAATTTCTTTCACCATCCCAAATATAATTCCCTTCCCGTCACCACACTGAAGAGCACTTCACTATTTGCAAGTGAAAGGGATTTTGTTCAGTTTGTTTTCTCTGTTAACATTTGACATTTCTTGTACTATTGTAACATGGACCAGATGAAGTGTCTTTAAACAGACTGGTTTGGCCTTTAGTTTTAAAGTTTGCATTCAGTTTAGAATACCAAGTTGGACCCCAAAGACTAGAATGAAAACATTCAAACCAGGGGTTTATCCATTATAGCTACTGTTCTGTCAATAATCTCGAGTAATTTACTAATTTGCTTGCAACCTCAAGCAATTAGACCTAATGTTGATTTCTTCATTAGTGCCATAGTGTATTTCTGTTATTTATTGGGGGAGGGGAGACATGTTTGCTTCTAAATCTCTTTTCTCCCTTTTTGCTAATGGAACAAAATGCATGAAGCCATTTAAAGCAATCTTTATTCATTTAAATCGCTCTTCAGTAAATCCCTTTCTTGGATTGGCAAATAGATTTCTCCCACCAATGAAAATTTGCTTTGGGAGGAAAGTTTTCACTAGTACCAAGAATGTCTTTCCTTCAAGTAGGATTAACAATTTTGAAAAGAAAGGGGAAATATAGTTGGCATATGGACAACCGAGGAGAGAATAGATGCAGCTCATCCCCCCTCTCCCTTGGGGCTCCTACTACTGCTTCGTAGTTATTGCAGCTGTTATTTGCATTTTTAAACTGTATTTAATGTCATGTCTTCTTTGAATTTCACTGCTGCTTTTATGCAACTTTGTATTGTTGTAAATCAGACATGGACAGGTGGCAGCTATGTATTACATCTCGGTGGAGACAAAGACTGCAAGAGGAGGAATATGAGACAAAATAGATCACATAAGTTGATATGGTTAGGCTTGTTTTTTTTTTCTGATGTTGGAATGGTCTATACATAGTAAGTCAACATTATTACTTTAATGACAGTTTTTGTGTAATTCCAAATGATAAAGAAACCCTGGTGCCAATTTTTAGAAACTTACTTGGGCGAAATGATCAGTGGTGCAGCTGGAGAGGACTTTTGGAGGACAGCAAGAAAAGGGGCTGGGGATATAAGTAACCCTGGAGTCATTGTTGTGTTCATCTATATCTTCTTAAATTTAATAGTATCAAAAATGTATTATGGGACTAGATAAGGGTGTCAAACTCAAGGCCCGGCGGGGTGGACCAGGCCTGCAGGGTGTTTAGATCTGGCCTGCGGGGCCATGATGAAAACAATGATGACCAGCCTGTGCTACCTCTGCCAGTGAAAATGGAGTTTGCAAGGGCTTTGTGCAGTCCCCTGAGCTCTGTTTTCAGTGGCAGAGGATTGCAGAAGACCATCCCAGCTGAAAACAGAGCTTGGGAGCCCGTTCTCACTGGCAGAGTGCTCAGCCACCACAGGAACCTCCCTGACATGAGTGATGTCATGCTAGCCATGCCCATCATGGCCACATCCACCCCAGCCCACCGAGGTCAAATGTAACTCTGATGCAGCCCTCAATGAAAATGAGTTTGACACCCCTGGACTAGAACTATTCTGAATGAAGACAAATATACAGTAGTGTCTCAAGATAATGTTGCAGGATCCAATCTGGGTCAGTCACCTGGACCAGAAATTTAGAGATTTACACCATATCTTATCAGGTACCTAGGAGCCCAGGATAAGGCAGCACAAGGAAACAATCACTGGCCACAACACACCAATCAACCAAGACACCATATAAACACAGCACTTAGAATACCCCAAAGCACATATTCTAGTAGAGGCTGGGCTCCAGAACGAGTCTGAAATCTCAGAAGACTATACTGTCAGCGTTCCAATGAAACTCCCCATTTCATTCAGCACTCAGAAACAAAGTTCACCCAAGTAAGAATTTATTAAAGAAGTCACACTGGCGTATCTGGGAAAATCTGAATCTGAAAGTTCCAGGTTTGCCTTCCATAATTGAAAATCAAAACCTATCCCTTGCACATCACATGGTCCAATCATCCATCATTCTAACTGGAGACATTCCTCCAACCACTTCTTTCTAGGTGCAGGGTTACTTGTCCTTGACTTTATGAGTCATTCTTCTCTTATGAGAAGAAAGTTGTTATGTCTAAACTTCCCCCTCTCATGAAATCCACCCCTCCCAAATTCCCAGGCACTAAGAAGTGGCAGCATGGAAGCTTCTAAGTATGGCTTCCAAAGCTGACATATAACTCTGGTCCTGGTGACCAACTCAGAATGATCTATTTCATTCTGAACAACAGATTACGAGCCCATAGAATGTACTTTACTCTTCCAGGATCTCTAAAAATTCCATTATCACAAGTAATCCTCATTCAAGGCATGTGTCTATAGATCTGTGTATAACACAGTATTGGAATTCTATCACTTTTGTTTGGGGGAAGAGAGCGTCAAGAACTTCCAGCTTCTTCATCCTTATTTGACAAGCTGCAGCTACCCAAGCATTCTCCTGCATAAATATTAAAAGCACAAGGGACCATCCACCTAAGAGAGATAGCTTAAGATAGTCCAAAAGCCAGGAATGAGGACTAGGGACAATGGAGTATGAAAGGAGTAAATAGTTATTTTTTTTTTTCAGGGTAACCTGAGCTATTAAATATAACTCTCGCTCACAGAGACAACTATAAAGGAATCCATGAAAAACAGAAATTCACAGATATTCTCAGAAGGGAGATATGAAAGTCATACTCAGATACTGATCTAGCCATCCCATGACATGTTGGCTCATTGTTTCAGATATATTTCTTTACCTAAACAGAGAGTTACCAAAGATAGGCAGAAAAACAATTTGAGCAGGAAACAACTCAAATTGACTTCCAGCTGGCTTCTCCATTGATTTTCCTTATGGGAAGCTGACAGGTAGTGTGGGAAATGATGATCATGTGACTATGGCTCCAACTTTGCCAGATTTCAATCCCATGAGAACAAAGGATCCTAGTTTGTGGAACCCTCTTTAAGCTAATCCATTTGAGGTACATTGATTCAAAAACTATTGCCTTGTGAAGTTGTTGTGCAATTGAAGATTGCAGTTGGGTAAATAGGAGGGTGCTTTTTGTTTGTTTAAGGAAATTAATATGGCTGCCAATTCACCCTCAGTGACTCTGAGCAATTTACAAATATAAATTTTACCAGTATTTAAATAGATTATATTTCTATAGCTGCCTATTTTTTCCAGCATATGAATTGCGTACAAGGGGTCACATATTGGTTTAGAAGCAATGACTTACCACTTTAAAATAATTAGAAATTGAAACTGAGCTCTCATTAGAGATAGTTTCATTTCTAAAAAACAGATGACCAAAGACCCACCAGGAACTCATAACATTTTTTGTGATTTCCCTATACATATTACTGACCAATCTGTCCACTAGATATTTCTTTGATGCTATTGAAAATGACAATTTTCATATTGCTCTTTTTTTCAATGACAGCATGTCTTGATTTATGATATAGTGTATGTGTTCCCTTCCTAACATCAATGAAATCTGTTCCTTATGTTAAGAAGTATAATGACTGTTTCTAAAAAGATTAGAAAACTTATCGTCTCCTAGTGATTGGCCCAAAGTCAGCATTCATGCATAAAAACTCAAGTTTCCTGGTTTGTAGTTCTAATCACTAGACCAAATTGGCTCACCACTGACTAATTTTACAGCTTGTTTAAAAATGAATAGTTCTTTTTCAAATTTTATTTAAGATTACAATTGCAAGAGTAAAAACTAGTGCTAAGTAAAAGAAAGATAAAAAAATAGAAGCCAAGAGAAAAAGTGCAAAGGGGAAAAATAAAAAAGACCAAAAAACACAAAAAGAAAAAGGAAGAACAAAGCAAAGAATTATATATACACATACATACATACATACATACATCTCTCTCTCTCTCTCTCTCTCTCTCTCTCTCTCTCTCTCTCTCTCT
>BLBF01000059.1:10613733-10623926 GCA_015471245.1 Laticauda colubrina | reverse complement strand
TCTCTCTCTCTCTCTCTCTCTCTCTCTCTCTCTCTCTCTCTCTCTCTCTCTCTCTCTCTCTCTGTGTGTGTGTATGTGTGTATGTGTGTGTGTGTGTGAGAGAGAGAGAGAGAGAGAGACTCCCAACCTTCATCATAACAACTATAAACAACTTTAGTAACTCTTCATTTCTTCTCAAATTATAACAAAGAATCTCCTCTTTCAAAAAAAATATACTTCTGATAAAAACGTGTTTTATGAACCTCTTTGGGGGGAAGATATTGATTTCAGCATATTCTGTATAAGATTTCTCTTTAATGTACTACAGTCTGCAGTTATGATATAGATTAAAGCTTCCAGAATCAACCCTCAAAAGTAATTTCTCAAAAATAATTTCTCAAAAGTTTTCTTTCACTATAAAAGAAGATTCTGATATTTAACAGTCTTAGAAGAATCCTTAAAAATTCATTTCCCATTTCTCTTGGTACTTTGAAGTGTACTATATAAGTGGAGCTGGAAATTGGATTGGTAGGCAATGGTAGAAGTGTTTCTGCCAGGATGAGATGCCATGCCCAGCTGTATTGCCCAATATTTCCAGTGTTTTCTGCACTCTTGATTAAAAAGGAAACAAGGGATACAAGACTGTGAATCCTTGTTAGATGGTTCTCCAGTGAAATCCTCCATGCTCTCTGGATTTCTAATCACTAGCTGAGTATAAGGATCTAAGACTTATGACCCTTTCTATGAAACTCTTTTCTCCCTTGAAATAAATTTGAAAAGCAAGCTTTCTTTTACCAAACTTAACTATTAAGTGAAAGAATTATAGTCTCCTTTTGCATAAATTACAGAGCAACAAATATCCAATAAAATAGATAATGCTCCTCTCTTTTTTGTTTTTAGAAAAGGCACACACACAAAAGGGAACAATAGAAAACAGCTAGCAGCTACCACGTAAATAGAGTCTTAATGATAATCCATGCATTGTTTTGCTGAAGATGATTGAAAACCCTGTTTTCCCAAAAATATGACCTACCCTGAAAGTAAAACCCTAGCTTGATTTTTACATGTGCATCCAACATAAGCTCTACCCCCAAAATAAGCCCTAATTAAGATCCCGCCCACTCCAGAATGCATGGGAAAAATTAAGCTAGGGTGGGGATGGGGAGTGGAGTTGCCCACTACTTACCTTTGTACAGTTGTAACCAGGCTTCACACACCCCAACACCTGCCTTGCTGGCCCCTTTCTTCTGCAGCCAGCTAGGCTGGCAAGGCTTTCCTGAAGGCCTCTGTAGCTGATAACAAAACTCCAGATCGATCCTGAAGGCTGCAGAGGCCTTCAGGAAAGCCTTGCCAGCCACAGAAGAAGTTCCTGAGGGCCTCCTACAGTGAAAAGGAGGCTGGGGGCGATGCGCACAAGTGAGGTTAGTCAGTGGGTGACATCCCTCAAAAATAAGACCTGGTGCCTTTTTTTTTGGGCAAAAATAATTATAATAAAACAGGGTCTTATTTTTGAGGAAACACAGCATTTAGTTTAAGATTAGATTAGAATATTTCAAGTACTGGAGCAGGTCTTTAACTGAGAAATGTAAATGGCAATTCATAACAAAAAGAAAAAGAAAAAAGATCTAATTGCTAACAATCTTGGAAATGTACATAAACAAAGGATTTTGCTGCCTAGAAATATGTGCAGAAAGTAACCTTTTGTTTTAATTTTTATGGTTTCTGTCCACTACATTGCCAGGCATGTAAAAGGTCTGGGCAGTCCCAGAGGGCTTAATGTTGCATAATATTTGCAAATGCTAATGTATGTCTATCTGTCAGTATTTAAAAGATGATTCTTGTGAATTTCATAGAAGGCAAAGTTAACCAATTCTCCGTTTCGTTCATACCAAGTACAATTAATGTATTATTTAATTTACGGGCCAATGTAGGTCAGCCGCTTCAGGTCATCAACATAATTGCCATGCAAAAATTCACAATACCAAGGGTTGTTTTGTTTTGTTTTGTTTTTTTGCTACTTAAGCAGTCTCTTTCAAATACATTTCTAAAAATTACAATGCAGATATAAATAGAGAGGCACTGTGGTTTTAATGAGTTTGTTTCATTGAAGGGTCTTTATCAACAGCCACCTCTTACCAGTTGTTTACTCTGTGAAAATTGCTTACATTCTCTGGTTGCATTCATAATTTATTATTTATTTATTTTTGGTACAACAGCTTATTGCCAGCTAACCAATATGGTGTATAAACATGGGTTATGGCTTAGTGGGATGGATAATCCCCATATGCAATATAGCTCAACCTGTCTGCAAACTGGTGGAGGACTGTAACATAGACTCTGTACATTGTACGGTATATTTCAGTCACGTTAGGTTTATATAGCCACCTTGGCTTTGCATAATCTATGATACAGCTATTGCAGTTTGAATGATCCAGCACTTGCAGCTTATTCAAAAAAGCATGAAGGTTTAATGCAATGTATGAACACAATCACAGGCAGAATAACAGAATAACAGAGTTGGAATGGACCAACTCCCTGCTCAGGAAAGCCCCTGCTCAGAAAACCTGCTGTCCCACTGTTCAGGAAGCCCTATATCTGACAAATTGAACAAAGCTTATTATTGTTTCCTCTTTGTGTGGAGACTGCAAATAAAATAATTTCTATTTTCCCCAAGTCCAGAGTCTCTATTCAAGATCTGTCTCTGCCTTTTCAACTTAAACCCTATCTGTAAGCTTGTAGCTTACCTTCACTAACCCTTCCTTGTTGGAAAATGGCTTTTCTTCCCAAAACCAAAATCTCTAATTCAATCACAAGCATCTGAAAGCTGCTGAAAGATAAGAAAACTTGGATGTGAAACGTTGAACACAGGGAGTAAGGAGATTTCAATTTGAGGCAGTGAAAAGCTCAGTGAATTTGATTGATTATTTATTTTGGTTTATGGTTCTGCCAGCCAGATGTTTAGACAGGATATGGCATTTTATCTACCTATTGAGTCCTTCCCAAGGACCTGGGTTAGGTCGATATAGTTTGATGTTGTTAGAGGTGCTGTTTCAGGATGTTAAGTTATTCCCAGTAAAGATGCCTTTTGCAATTGCCTGATGGAGATTTTGTCAATGCTGATGATGTTCAAGAGATGCTTCAGGTGTTTTCTGATTGCATTCAAGGCACCTATTAATCTTCTACAGGTAGTCCCCAACTTACGACCACAATTGAGCTTAAACTTTCTGTTACTCAGCGAGGCAGGTGTTCAATGAATTTTGCCCCATTTTATAACCTTTTGTGCCACACCTGTTAAATGAATCAGTGCAGTTGTTAAGTTAGTAACATGGTTGTTAAGTGAACCTAGCTTCCACCTTGACTTTGTTTGTCAGAAGGTCACAAAAAAGGGATCATGTGACCCTGGGACACTGACCACAGGGATGCTGTAACAGTTGTAAGAATGAAAAAAATGGTCATAAGTCACTTTTTTCAGTGCTGTTGTAACTTTGAATGGCCACTAAGTGAACTGTTGAACTGTGGTAAGTTGAGGGCTACCCGTATACTGCTGTCTCCATTTACTGCAATGTCCACTACTCAAACAAAAGTTCTTATCTTGTCTGGGGTGTTACAGTATGTGGCAGGTGCTTGTCTGTTTGAGTACTAAAGATCCAGAGCGCTTTGGCTTTTTATTTTCTATCATTTTGTCTATCTTGTGATCTCAACAATTCTTGTATGCAAGTAAATGGCACATCTTGCAGATGTTCCGATGCACCATTGTTACTATTTTTTATTTATTTTATATGTCAAGCAAGTATTAGATAATAGCTATAAGCATAAACATGATTATGAATACATGAAATGGATACAAATAAAAAGAAACATGAGGACAGGGATGGTAGGCATGTTGGTGCATTTTTGCATGCACCTTACAGACCTCTTAGGAAAAGGGTGAGGTCAGTGGTGGGATTCAAATTTTTTTACTACCAGTTCTGTGGGCATGGCTTAGTGGGCGTGGCATGACTTGGTGGGCATGGCAGGGGAAGGATACTGCAAAATCTCCATTCCCTCCCCACCCCACTAACCTGCTTTCCAGCTCCGTTCTCCTGTGCTGGGCGACCTCGGGAGGCAGAGCATAGATGGGGGCCAGTCAGAGGTGGTGTTTGGTGGTTTTCCAAACGACTCAAAATTTCCGCTACCAGTTCTTCAAAACTGGTCAGAACCTGCTGAATACCATCTCTGGGTGAGGTCGACAGTAGACAGTCTAAGGTTGAAGATTTGTGGGTTTGGGGAGGAGTCAGGTAGTGCATTCCAGACAGTGACCACTCTATTGCTGAAGTCGTATTTCCTGCAGTCGAGTTTGGTGTGGTTTACCTTGAGTTTGTATCTACTGTGTGCTCTTGTATTGTTGTGGTTGAAGCTGAAGCATTCATTGACGGGTAGGACATTGCAATAGATAATTTTATGTACTACGCTTAGGTCAGACCGAAGGCGACCTTGCCATACCGTTGTTTAAAGTCGCTCTGTGAAAATCTTCTTGCAGCAGCTAATTAGGTGGTCCATTGTTTCTTCAGCTTCTTTGGAAGTGGGGACATTTGCTACTATACCAAAGGTGCTTTTTCAAGAGGCAACTGGACTTTCTGTTGTTTTTTTTTAAACAAGTTTTATTCAGCTTTCCATATTTTAACGTGTCTTTTTAGTGAACAGCATGATTACAGGTTTCACATATACATACAAATATGACGATGATTACATATTCAGTTTTTATATCCAATTCCTTATCTTAACAGTGCTTTTATACATTTCTATTTTATTGTATGATTCCAAATATTTATCTTATTATTTAATTCACTTATGATAACTTCATAATCATTATATGTTAGTACTTTTAACTGTCACATTTGTATATTTCATCTTAAATTCTAATTAAAAAAGGCACTTCTTCTATAAATTGGTTTCCCCCCTGAAATCTCAGTATAAGTGTGCCACCTCTAAGTTCTAAATTCATTTATTTTCATCCCTTTTCTGTTTTTTTTTTTAAGATGTTTTACTTCTCATCCGAGAAGCTTCCTCAGCTCTGAAGAAGCTTCTTGGATGAGAAGCGAAACATCTTCAAAGAAAACCAAAGTCCATTTGCCTCTTGAAAAAGCACCTTGGGACAACCATGACCTGTATGATTGAGAAGCTCCATCGACATTTGTTGTTATCTTCTCAATTCTGCCTTTTTATTCATTTGCTCTTAAGCCATGGTTTTGTGCAGCCAGAATGAGTCCCTTGATTATTAATAGTGATACTTTCAATGCACTTCACAAAATAACTTTACAAAAATGTCTTCCTCACCTTCCCAAACAGATGTTCAGCTTCTCTTTTACACTGCAGAGAAAGTAAAACATTTTTTTTCTTTTCAGGTTTTTCCTTTCTCTTTTAGCTACTTATATGGTAGCAAGGTGTCAGAAATGGATGCAGAAAAAATTAAAACAAAAAGAGCACCGAAGAAATAAATTCTGCTACAGTAACAGTGCATATTTCTGGCAGAATAAAATGCTTCAGTTAAAAAAAACAAACCCAAAAAACAGAACTTGGTATCCATTTAAACTTGGCATAGTTATCCAGCTTGTACCAGCCATCTGTTTAGTAGTTTTGAAAGATCCTTGTGCATAGTGCTTTTAATTATAGCACTTTTTCTTCTTCATTTGCTGAAATGCTGCATTCTTTTATATCTCTATCTCTGTCCCATACCATAAAGGAACATCTAAATATTTTCAAGAACCCTTCCTCTGCAGTTTCTCATTGTAATGATTAATTGTACACTTAATTCTGTATTGCTTCTCATTAGAAGTTTACAGTAGTGGCAGTAAAATTCAAGATTACAGAAAACCAGTTTGTATAATGGTTAAAGAACCAGGCCAGAAACCAGGAAAATTATAAATTCCAATCCCTCCTTAGGCAAAAAGCTAGCTGAATGATTATGGGCTAGTCAGTTTCTCTTAGCCCGAGGAAAAAGGCAATGACAAACCACTTCTGAAATCATACCAAGAAAACTGCATTTTTATATTGGCAGTTGCCAATTGCCAGGAGTCAGCACTGACTTGAAGGCAGCTGAAAAATAAATAGATAAATAATGGGTGCTATAGAATAAAACATAAACAAAAGGAATACATGAAGAAATGTTTGGGGAAGGCTAACATTGGATGTTAAAAGGCATTTAAGTATATCTATATTAGGGTTTGACATGATAAAGTTGATATGAAAATAGCCTTCCCTATGACAGCTGTCAACCCATTTCCTTGATGAGCATAAATGCCATGAAACTTGATTTCACAAGCGACAGCATTCCATTTTGTTACAGCCCTAAAGCCAGTACAAAGAAAAAATTGAATAAATAAAATACTGTGTATACATGTATAAGAGAAAAAAAATGGCATAAGGGAGTCTAAAAATAATTAAGAACATAGTTACTAAAAGAAATCCAAATAAAATACTACAGGTAGTCCTCGACTTACAACTACAATTGAGCCCAAAAATTCTGCTGTTAAGTGAAACATTTGTTAAATGAGTTTTGCCTCACTTTACGACCTTTCTTACCACAGCTGTGAAGTGAATCACTGCAGTTGAGAAGTTAGCAACCTGTTTGTTAAGTGAATCTGGCTTCCCTGATTGAGACTTTGCTTCTCAGAAGGTTACAAAAAGGGATCCCATGACCTTGGGACCCAGCAATGATCATAAGTATGAACCAGTTGCCAAAAGTCTGAATTTTGATCACCTGATTTATGGGGAATGCAACACAGGTTGTAACTGTGAGAAATGGTCATGTCACATTTTTCACTGCTGTTCTAACTTTGAACAGTCACTAAATGAACTGTTGTAAGTCCAAGTGTCAGCATTCCAGCAAACCTCCATTCCAGCCAATAACTCCGACATCCTCTCAAAAGTTCCTTTTATTTGGATTGTAACTGGCACAACTGTGGAATCCCAAATCTGAAAGTTCCGGGCTTCTTTACAATAAGTAAAAACTACAAATCGATCCCCTGCACTCATAATCACATCCATCCCAAAGTAAGACTTCCTTTCACTATGCACAACACAACCTTAAATCAGAAAAAGAATTTTATTATGTCTAACGAGATATACTCCAATGAATTCCTCCCTTTCCATTTTCCCAGGCTCAATTGTGGCAACGTGGGAGCATCAGACCTCAATATGGCTTCCAAAACTGACACAAGGACTACCTGTATTATAAGATGTTCCAATCCTTAGTAGTGATATAGCACAGTGTTGGCGAACCTTTTCGGCACCGAGTGCCAAAACAGGAGTGTGCGCACATGCAGGGGAGCGCTGGAAACCAGAAGAGCAGCTCCTTGGTGTGCGCATTCACGCCAGCCATCTGGTCTTCCAGTTTCTGGCATGCATGCATGCATGAAGACCACTTGGCCGATGTACATGCATACTCTGGAAGTTGGAAGCTCAGCTTCCCGGAATGCACATATGTGCTGAGGAGCTGCTCTTCCAGTTTCCAGCACTCCCTTGCAGATGAAGGCCAGCTGGCCAGTGTGCATGCGCATGCCAGAACCCAAAAGAGTAACAGCTGACAGCTCCAGAGAGATGGCTCTGCATGCCACTTCTGGCACGCGTGCCATAAGTTTTCCATCATGGGTATAGCATGTGTACAAATGGCAGCACAGAATTGAGAGACTAGAAAGATTATTTCCAAGCCCTTATTGAAGAGTATTAGCATTAAACAGAAATCTTACTACAGTACCTGGATTCAAGACAAGATACATAAAGGGTCTACTAGAGTCCTTAGATAAGGAACAATATAATAGCATATGGACTAGAGTTTTTATGGAACCATCAACATGTGGACATAAGAGAAAATGAACAGGAATATCCTTAAAACATCCAAGAAGGACTGCTGAGGGCATAGTATTCACCCCAGCTGAAGTGATAGCCTTATGAAATTTTAAAATTGGAATGGTTGATAAATATGTGGCTGGAAGGGACTCTTTGGAGAGCAAATGATAAATGTCAGGGTGAGATACCTTTTGGGTTGCAGGAACTTTTCTCCCCCATCTTTCAACATTAAGGGAAGAACATTAAAGACAGTTTTTATTTTTGTTAGACTGTTAGCACTACATTCAGTCCCAAAGGTGCTTTTTCAAGAGGCAACTGGACTTGCTGGTTTTTCTTTGAAGACATTTTGCTTCTCATCCGAGAAACTTCTTCAGATACTAGGTTTGTATTATCATACATGGTGAACATGTCCAAAGCCAAAAAAATACTGGATTAAAATACATACATGGTAAGAAAAAATGATAAAGCAACATATAGATTTTAAATCAGAAATATTTTTGTTGGGTATCTTACCAGAACAGTAAAGGAAATACACATCTAATTTTACATGTGTTAATAGCAGCAAGAATGATGTTTGCACAGCAATGGGAAAAGAAGAAAAATGGAAAACCCACAGATGAAAGTGTTATTTAAAAATATTAGACTGGGCAGAGAAGGATAGACTAACACTTAAAAGAAAAGGAAGTATATATGGAATTTTTTTTCAGTATGAATAAATTAATTGTACTATTACTATGTGATTATTATTGATATGTACACAATGATTACCATTATGATGACTGTTGTATTCTTACTCAAACCCAGTTGTACCCAGACAACACGTTGCTCAGATACATGTAAATTTTTACGTATATTTTAGAAATGTATTAGCAACAGACACACACACACACACACACACACACACACACATCTTCTTCAGCTCACTACATTCAGTGCGAGCTCAAAAAGTTTTTGCAAACTTCTAATAATAAAGTTTCAGGTCTTCATCATCACCACCAAGTTTTTTTTTTTTAAAGTAATCTTTGCATGTCATCCTGTGTAAAATAATAATCTTCCATAAAAGCGCCATGCTGCCTGTTAATGAAGCTACTGTTTCTGCTTTTAAGCAGTAATAGTTTTAATAGCTTTTAATTATTTCGGTAGCTTTGACAGACCTGGAAATGATCCTGAGTGACGGCCGATTTTCTTTTGAGCTTATGCATTCATTCATGTAAATTGTAGATCTTGGTAGAAACACACCAACATTCAGACTGAAAAGCTTTTAAAAATGATCTTTGGGGAAGTAACTAATAAAAATGGGTTAGAAATGATGATGGCTTTCTAAGGGATCAATTAGTTAGGCAGATTGAGAGACAAGGTCTCACTAGCATAACAGAGAGTTTCCTGTCTTTGTTCGTCCTGCCACACAAAACCCCAATCCTGTCAATGGTTTTTAACTATTAGTGAACCACTGCAGAGGTGGTATTCAGAAGGCTCTGACCAGTTCTGGAGAACCAGTAGTGGAAATTTTGAGAAGTTTGGAGAACCAGCAAATACCACCTCTCACTGGCCCTGCCAACCCCATCTATTCTCTACCTCCCAGTTGATTGGCTGGGCCTTCTTTTGTTGCCCTGCACAGGAGAACGGAGCTGGAAAGCAGGTTAGTAGGGTAGGGAGGGAATGGGGATTTTGCAGTAACCTTCCCCCAGGAGTGGGGAGGGAATGGAGATTTTGCAGTATCCTTCCTGTGCCATGCCCACCAAACTAGACCATGCCCACCAAGCCTCCCCCTCTGAACAGGGAGTAATTTTTTTTCAATCCCACTACTGAACCAGTAGATAGAACCTAGCAAAAAATACCCTTTTTTTATCCCAACTATAATGGTGTAAAATTGGAAGTATCTAGGCAACGTTTCGAAGAAGTCTCATTCATCATCTTCAGGCTTGTTTCTTCGGCTCTGTGATTCTCAAAGTGAGCACAGAGTGAGCTATTCAGCTTCCTTCAGGTATTATCGCACGTCATTGTAGTGCTTTTAAAGTTGTAGCAATGTTTCAGCAGAATCTCATATGCCATCATCAGGCTTCTGTATAAAGTTTGTATGTGGGTCACGGTCTTACAGCCGTTGGTTTTAAATTTGAGGCTAGCCTATTCTGATTGGTTGGGAATCTTGGTCGGTGTTTATTGGACTTGGAGTTTGTTTGATTGGTGTTTCTGGTTTCTTCTGTCTGTTTTGGGGCTTTGATTGGCTGGCAACCCTCTGTTCCTGTGTTGGAGGCTTTCAGTGCAGCTTGGCTTCGTGTGAAAGGATTGCCCTACATAAGAGGTACTACAGATAAAATCAGTAAGATACTACACAGGCATCACATCAAGACTGCCTTCAAAACAGACAAAAAAATAGCAGCCATCCT
>BLBF01000059.1:10565328-10598733 GCA_015471245.1 Laticauda colubrina | reverse complement strand
TATTATATTATATTATATTATATTATATTATATTATATTATATTATAATATCACTCAATCGGATAAAATTTTGATGTGGTCAACTTGCTCAGGTATCTGTAGTGAAGTTCTTTGTCTGGACTCTTGATGTTATTTCTATAGGGCGTCTAGATTCCTTCCCATTTTGCTATTTTCCCCATTGATGATAAGGATGGCACATTTGTCCAGTCCAAACTCCATTGCAATATCTTGGTTTATATTTGGGTAGCATTGAGCAGCAATTCTATTTCAAATAGAATTTGTTGTTTTGGTGTTTTGCTATATAGCTGCTTATATTATTATTATCTTTTTTATTCATTAAACATGAAACTCAGTCAACTGAACATTTAAAAATGTATCACAAATACCAGCGACTGGCACTAATGATTGGTACGGGTTGCTGCCAGCATCCTAGGTATCAACCAAGTATCTTCTTAAAATATACGATGTTCCAAGTAGCACAGTTTTTTGCAATTCTGCTGGTGTTATTGCAATTTCTTGATATGTTTTGTAAAATTCTTGGACATGATACCAAGTGCCCTGATGACAAGGGTACCACTATAACATGTTTCATCCATAATTGTATAGTTTCAATGGCCAGATTGCGGTATTTAATGATTTTTTTTTCCCGGTTCTTTTTCTTCCTCTTTACCATCTCCTGGTACAGTGATATCAATAAATTGAAATCTTTGGCTCTTGACAACTGTAAGCATGTTGGTTCCAAATGGCAATCCATCTGTATTCGAAAGTCCCATAAGATCTTCACCGTCTCATTTTTTACAACTTTTTCCACTATATGTTCTCATGACTTTTCAGATACAGGTAGGGCGTATTTTTTACATACCAACCAGTGGATTAATTTAGCAGCTCAATCATGTCTAGCTTTGAGTCAGTTTGCATGATTTTGCTGCACTCACATATTAAGTGTGAAACAGTTTCAACTTTGTCGTTGCAAAGTCAACAGTTTGGATTTTCAATGGATTTTTGTTTCTTCGCTTTCATGGCATTACATTTGTAGTGCTTGTTGTTGAGCAGCAAGTATTAAACCTTCCATTTCTTTCTTGGTGGTTCCTCTCTTAAGCTTTGTCCATGTTAAGTTGTTATCACATTTCCCTTCAATGCTTTTCAAGTGCTGTCCATGCAAAGCTTTGGTTTTCCATCCATTTAGTCTGTCATCCAGCTGTTTTTCCTTATGTTCTGCCTTTGTTTCTGTTGTTTTTATAATGTTCTCTGTTTTAACAGCCTTCAGAAATTTTCCTGTACTTTGGTTCACATAATCATTCAAACTTCTATTTTCTTCTTCCACAGTTTGATGGATTTGCAATAGCCCTCTGCCCCCTATTCTTCTTGGCAGGTATGTCCTATCAATGTCGCTTTGTGGATGTAAAGCGTGGTACATATTCAAAAGTTTGTGTTTTCCAATCCATGTTTTCTTCTTGTTGTTGTTCTCGTATTGTTGTTATTATTATTATTATTATTATTATTATTATTATTGTTGTTGTTGTTGTTGTTGTTGTTGTTGTTGTTGTCTCAAAACAACTGGAGCACCACTTGAACACCATAGGCATTGACAAATTTGCCATCTGTCAATTGCAGAAGGCAGCTTTATTTGGAAGAGCTTCCATCCTGCAGCGATATCTGTAACACCATCAAATATCCAGATTTGCCTATCCCAGGTCCTTGGTAAGGATTCAATAGGGAGACAAAAATACCAAATCCAGTCTGAACATCTGGTTGACTGTGCAATGAATAATAATATTTTTTATAAATATTATTATTATCAGTCAAAAAACAATTAACAGAACAACAGAGTTGGGACCTTGGAGTTCTTCTAGTCCAACTCCCTGCTCTAGCAGAAAACCCTATACCATTCCAGACAAACGGGTGTCCAATCTCTTCTTTAAGGCCCTGTCACACTGCCCAACAGATGCAAAACATTTGTAAAAAGGACACAGCGGACGAGAAAAATGTTCCATCCATTGTTATCCGCTCTCAAAAGGGGCAAAATTTGCATAAACAGAGCGGATAAAATGGAAAGGAACGGACGGGGGGAGGACGCAGAGCGGATGGAAAGCGGATGCGGAATGGAAGCATCCTTTTGCATCCTCTAGGCATCCTCTAGACATCCTTAATATCTGAGATAGGTCCCCTCTGCGAACGTTTTTTCCGTTTTAAATGCTTTCTTTGCATGCTGCATCTGCTTTCATCCTTTCTCCGTCCATGCTACTAACGCTGCGCGTCCGTTCCATGTCCGTTCCACTTCCTCCCTGCGTCCGAGCAGATTTGAGTTGCGTGGATGCGCAGTGGATGCCTAGCGGATATAACGGATGCGTAACGGATGACAACGGATGCAGAACGGATGTCCCCCGTATGCCTAGTGGATGCAGAATGGACACGTTTGATACATTTTCCGCTCAAAAGTTTTGAGCAGCTCAAAACCTTTTGAGCGGATGAAATGTCAATAGACGGATGCTGGACGGGTAGAGAGGAAGCAAAACGGAGGCAGTGAGTACAGAACGGAAGCATCACGTTAACCAACGGATGGTAAGTGTTTTTCTCCATTTTACATCCTCTTTCCATCCATTGGTGCAGTGTGGCAGGGGCTTTAGTGATGGAGCATCCACAACTTCTGAAGGCAAGTTGTTCCACTGGCTAATTGTTTTATCTGGAAATTTCTTCTTAATTCTAGGTTGCTTCTATCCTTGATGAGTTTCCATCTGTTGCTTCTTGTCCTGCCCTCAGGTGCTTTAGACAATAGGTTGACCCTCTCTTCCTTATGGCAGCCCCTGAGATATTGGAAGACTGCTATCATGTCACCCCAGTCCTTCTTTTCATTAAACTAGACATACCCAGTTCCTGCAATTCTTCATATGTTTTGACCTTCAGTCCCCTAATCATCTTTGTTGTTCTTCTTCACATTCTTTCTAGTGTCTCAACAATTTTTTTTAGACTGTGGTGACCAAAACAGGATGCAATATTTCAAGTGTGGTCTTACATGATATTTCCAGAAAGCACAGCAAAGATATTTCTTCCTGTTTTTAACTTTTAGCATGCATTCCTTCTTTGAAGGCTTAATGCAGCTACTAATGGATTGAAAATCATGCCAGCAGTTATTAGTGGTTTTGCCATTGAATCTAAACTGCATGATTTTGGAGGAAGTATATAGAATGGCTTCCGAGTCTACCAATAATGCTCTGAACTGCCAATTACCCATACCTGGATGAGAATATCTTCTGGAGTTCGTATGGCTTTCAAAAGCAGTTAATTAGCTACACCAAGTGACATAGCCAGTTTTTGCTTTATGTAACCACGGAGCTTATTTATAAGGTTAAACAAATTTGGTAGTCCATAGGAAACTTGTTGCTTGCTGCCATCCAATCTATAAGGGAAAAAACAGCCTACCTATCCTTAGTAAATGAAGGCCTCTGAGCCACAGAAAAACATAGCACCCAGCTGCAAAATTTACCAAGACTGGTCTCCAACAGCAAAGGAAAAAAAATAAATTAAATCCAAATTATGGACACATAAACCCTGACACTCACACTGCCACCTGCTTTTATTATAGCAAGATGATATAATCCATATTTTTATTTTAACAACTTTTGAAGGTTTCTCTTGGTCAGCTTTTCTTGCCAGCAATTGAAACCTTTCCTTTTTCTTTTTCTGCTTTCTTTCCCTTTTTCTTTACACCCACCATGAGCTCGCTAGTGCTCGCCTTTCTTCTTATTTCCTCATTTCAGGCTGTGTTGTATTAGCACCTCTTTATTTCAACTGGCAAGTTTGACAGCCAGTTCGATGTTGTGACAATCCTTTCTTTTACACCAGCAAATGAGAGAAATGGTGGATAGGGGCAACAACCAGCTTCTCCGATGGAAACCAAGCTGCAAGTTCTCCTAATTATATGTGTGTCATTTCAGGGAGGCTTCACCTTTGTGTGAAGTGAAGTGAAGTGAAAGAAGAGCAAGTGACCTAAAAAACAAAATCAAGAACAAGAAGTTTGGAAACACATCCACCAAAGCAAAGAACCCTATTAATCATCCAGACTTCTACCAGGGAAATCACTTCAATTAGGAATTTCCCACAATAGTTTCTCTTGCAGACACACAGTTGACTGCTGAGCCAAGTCAGGTATGGATCTGTATTGTATAATAATCTAATAAAGGAGAATATTTGTAGCTCAGGGTTGACATGAAGGGTCCTTGGTGCTCTCTGAGCTTGGTGGTTTTCTTGCAGATGTTTCATTACCCAAACTTGGTAACTTCAGGATGTTACCTATTTTGGATAATGAAACGCCTGCAGGAAAACAAGCAAGCTCAGAGAGCACCAAGGATGCCACAGTCCTCCTCCTTCTCCTCTTCCTCTTCCTTTCCCTCTCCCTCCTCTTCCTCCCCACTCCTTCTCCACTCCACAATTTCTCTTCCCTTCTAGCACTGATAATGTTACCTAGTTTGGGTAATGAAACCTCTGCAAGGAAACAAGCAAACTCAAAGAACACCAAAGGACACCACAAACCTCCTCCTCCTCCTCCACTCCAGAATCTTCATTACCTTCTAGCACTGATGATGTTAACTAGTTTGTCTAATGAAATACCTGCAAATAACAAGCAAGCTCAGAGAGCACCAAAGACATCACAATTTTCCTCCTTTTCCTCCATTCCACAATCCCCACTCCCTTCTAGCACTGATGATATGACTTAGTTTAGGTAATGAAATGTCTGCAATAAAACAAATAAGCTCAGAGAGCACCAAAGACGTCACACTCTTCCTCCTCCTCTTCCTCCTCCTCCTCCTTTCCCTCCCCCTCCTTCTCCACTACACAGTTTCTATTCCCTTCTCGCATTGATGATGTGATGTAGTTTGTCAAATGAAACATCTACAAATAACAAGCAAGCTCAGAGCACACCAAAGACGCCACACTCTTTCTCCTCCTCCTCCTCTCTCTCTCCCTTCTTCTCCATTCCACAGTTTCTATTCCCTTCTAGCATTCATGATGTTACCTAGTTTGGTTAATAAAACATCTGCAAGAAAACAAATGAGCTCAGAGAGCACCAAGGACCCCTCATGTATAATACAGGTAGACCTGGACTTACATCCACAACTGACAAACAAATTTATGTTGTTAAGTGAGACATTTGTTAAGTGTATTATGCCCCCTTTTACAATCTTTCTTGCCTCAGCTCTTCAGTGAATCAATACAGTTGATAAGTTAATAACATGGTAGTTAAGTGAAATTGGCTGCCCCATTGACTGCTTGTCAGAGAGTCGCAAAAGGGGATCTCGTGATTTCAGAACACCGCAAAGGTCATAAATATGAAGCAGTTGCCAAACATCTGAATTGTGATCATGTGACCATGGGGGATGCTCCAAAGGTCGTAACTGTGAAAAATGGTCTTAAGTCACATTTTTCAATGCTGTTGTAACTTTGAATGGTCACTAAATGTATGGTTGTAAATTGAGGACTAATCACTGTAGGTGCAAAGATACAGAGACTTCCGTTTCATTAAGCAAAAAGACCAGAAGCTTTTGAAACATCTTGGTAAGGTCAGAGAAGGAAAGGTCATTTTTGTCATCATGTTTTCTCTGAAACAAGAGCTGAGATGGTGGACTACATCAGAGGTGGTATTTTCAGCAGGTTTGTGGGCATGGTATGGCTTGGTGGGTATGGCTTGGTGGCCGCGGCAGGGGAAAGATACTGCAAAATCCCCATTCCCTCCCCACCCCACTAACCTGCTTTCCAGCTCCATTCTCCTGTGCAGGGAAACAAAGGAAGACCCAGCTGATCAGCTGGGACTTGGGAGGCAGAGAATAGATGCGGGCAGGGCCAGTCAGAGGTGGTGTCAAGCCCCAAATTGTCATATGTGAAATTGACTTTGATCTTTTCTTTTTAAATGGATTTCATCACTTGGAAATCTGACAGGTGGTATTTGCCAGTTCTCCAAACTATTCAAAATGTCTGCTACTGGTTCTCCAGAACCTACTGAATAGCACCTCTGGAACAAAGGTAGAAACAATCATTGGTTGGCTTCTATTGAGAGTAGTGGATTCCCCCCCCCAAAAAAACTTGGCCACTTTCAGATGAGTGGACTTCAAATCCCAGAATTCCCCAGCCATCTGCAAGTCGAAGTCAAACACCAGTTAAAATTTGGAAAAAAATCCACACCAATTTAGAGTGTTGTTTTAGCAGCATTATAAGTGCCAAATATTCTATTGTACAGAAAAACAGGACACAAGGGTCAGTGAGAAAGGATTCTTTGCAGGATAGGGTAAAAAACAGCCCAGATGGAGCCACAGATATAAAAGGGGGTGAGGTTTCAATTATGTGTCCATGGTTGCTATTTTGACTTTTTTGACCTCCTGCAGGACAGCAAATCTTTCTTCAATCTTATCATTCGGCTGGTATGTTCAACTACAACACCCATACTAGCTAGGAAAGGCTGGGAGTTGTAATGCCAGCTGGAGATGGCAGTTTGCAAAAAGATTTCTTAAAAAGGGCCATAGATTAGATGAGATTATATATATATATATATATATATATATATATATATATATATATATATGTATGTATGTATGCTGTTTAGCTTCCTTCGGGTATTATCCCACGTCATTGTAGTTCTGTTAAAGTTGTAGCAACGTTTCAGCAGAATCTCATCTGCCATCTTCAAGCTTCTGTATAGAGTTAGTTATGGCACTAAAACCCTAGCCACTATAGAAAACCCCAGCCACAGAGAAGCCATAGAGAAGTCATTAGAGAAGCCATAGAGATTGAAAAAAGACCTGACAGCATGAATAGAAGAGATGATTCCACCAGACTGTCAATCATTTGGAAGCCTGCACTCTCAAATAGAAAGATCTCCATGCCACAAGCCAGGCAAACACCTGGGCAAAAACAGACTCTCTCTGAAAGCTCCAACCTAACCCCCCCACCAGGCACCCAGGTGAAACCCAGCTTGCTAATGAAGAGCAGCCGTACCTTCACACGGAGCCAAGCTGCACTGAAAGCCTCCAACACAGGAACAGAGTGTTGCCAGCCAATCAAAGCCACAAAACAGACAGAAGAAACCAGAAACACCAATCAAGCAAACTCCAAGTCCAATAAACACAGACCAAGACTCCCAACCAATCAGGATAGGCTAGCCTCAAATTTAAAACCAACGGCTGTGAGACCCTGACCCACATACAAATTTAATACAGAAGCCTGATGATGGCAGATGAGATTCTGCTGAAACATTGCTACAACTTTAACAGAACTACAATGACGTGGGATAATACCCGAAGGAAGCTAAACAGCACACATGTAAGTACCCGCGAAAGCCTAAGAAAACAAATATCTGACCTCTACGGGGAGGAAATAAACAGCCAGATCAAAAGCTATGAGAAGCTGAAAGTTAAAAGAGCAGGAATACTATGTGACCTAAAATTCCTATGCAGCTGCAGAGACAACAATGTAACACCAACCTGCTTCAAATTAACATTTCAAAAGAACACAGCAGCTACCAAACGTATCCTGAAAAGGACAGAGATATCTCTACTCAGAAATGAAGTTCACAGTAAAAGATTCCAATTAGATCAGTTAAACAAAGATTTGCTAGCACTACACCTGGAATTGAGCAGCAAAATCCACCCTCTACTTTGGGATAAGATCAAACAACTTACAACTTGGAGAGCTGAAACTGAAAATACTTATAAAAATGATAAACTCTCAAAAAAACTGAAAAAATTAGAAAATGACAAGAAAATTCCCAATAACCCACAACAACACCTGAAACAACTAGTATACAACGTTTCCAACAGAGAACTCAACAAAACAGAAACAGATGTCCTATCCAAAGGATTCAATTATGCCATAGCACCCAAAAAAAATCCCAACAGAATCCATCATATGTGCAGTAGAATCCAGCCTAACCAAATTAAATACAGATGAAGCTGACAGAATAAGACACCAGGTTACTCACATCTTATGCACAATGAAACCACCCAAAAATAATTTGCAAAAAGATGAATTCAGAGCGTTACAAACCCTGAAAAATGATAATAATATCATAATACTCCCAGCAGACAAAGGAAATGCCACAGTAGTAATGGACAGAAAAGACTATGAAACAAAATTGACAGACCTACTCCAAGACTCCACATACAAAGCTATAAACACAGACCCAACCACATATCTGGAAAAATTAACCAAGAAGAAAATTATAACCAGCCACATAAGCAAAGAAATCCAACAGACGATCATCCCAAGAGAAAAATCTTCTAGATGCCCCAAATTATATGGCCTCCCAAAAATACACAAAGAAGGCATACCTCTCAGACCCATAGTCAGCTCCATAGGAGCACCATTACAAAACCTAGCTAAATACTTAGCAAAATAACTACAGCCCCATGCTGAAACCGCAGCTTCATATGTACAAAACTCATACCACTTCTTAGAAATGATCAAAGATCTACACGTAGAACAAGAAGATCTGCTTGTAAGTTTCGATGTGGTTTCACTATTCACTCAAGTCCCAACAAAAGAAACTCTTGAAATCATCAAAAATAAATACCAACCAGCCAAAGACCTCATGGAACTAACAGAACACTGCCTAACCAACACATATTTCATATACAAAGGACAAAGATACAAGCAAATTGAAGGAGCCCCTATGGGATCACCACTGTCACCCGTCATTGCAAACCTGTTCATGGAAGAATTCGAATCCAGAGCCCTGGCTAATGCCACCCACAAACCCAAACTATGGCTAAGATACATCGATGACACATTTGTGATTTGGCCCCATGGAAAAGAAAACCTAAACAATTTCCTAACACACCTAAACAACACACACCCCAAAATCAAGTTCACCATGGAAACGGAAATAAACAAACAACTACCATTCCTAGATGTACTAATCTACAAAAGAACAGATGGCACACTGGGACACACCATATACCAAAAGAAAACACACACCAACCGCTACCTCAACGCCCAATCCCACCACCACCCAGCACAGATAAATTCCGTAGCGAAAACACTAATTACCAGAACCAAATGCCTGGCAGACAAGACACATATAAAGACTGAACTATGCACCCTGACTGAAGTATTGACAGCCAATGGCTTCCACAAAAACAAAATCACCAACTTGATCCACAAAAACACACCAAGACATAACAGAGACCTAGAAGATCAACAGATCCATGGAACAGCTGTCCTGCCCTACATAAGAGGTACCACAGATAAAATCAGTAAGATACTACACAGGCATCACATCAAGACTGCCTTCAAAACAGACAAAAAAATAGCAGCCATCCTGAGGAACCCCAAAGACAAAATTGACCTGGAAAACCAAGGCATATACGAAATTCCCTGTACATCATGCCCGGCCACATACATTGGACAGACCAATAGAAGAATAAGTACCCGCCTAGAGGAACACAAAAATGCAGTAAAAAAGCTGGAACACACCTCCGCACTAGTCCAACACATGAAAACCACAGGTCACAACATCAACTTCAATGGCACTAAAACCCTGGCCACTATAGAAAACCCCAGCCACAGAATCATCAGAGAAGCCATAGAGATTGAAAAAAGACCTGACAGCATGAATAGAAGAGATGATTCCACCAGACTGTCAATCATTTGGAAGCCTGCACTCTCAAATAGAAAGATCTCCATGCCACAAGCCAGGCAAACACCTGGGCAAAAACAGACGCCCTCTGATAGCTCCAACCTAACCCCCCCACCAGGCACCCAGGTGAAACCCAGCTAGCTAATGAAGAGCAGCCGTCCCTTCACACGAAGCCAAGCTGCACTAAAAGCCTCCAACACAAGAACAGACTGTTGCCAGCCAATCAAAGCCACAAAACAGACAGAAGAAACCAGGAACACCAATCAATCAAACTCCAAGTCCAATGAAACAGGTCCAGGCTCCCAGCCAATCAGAATGAACCAGCCTCAAATTTAAAACCAGGAGCTGTAAGACCCATATCCATACAGAAGCCTGAGGATGGCAGATGAAATTCTGCTGAAACGTTGCTACAACTTTAACAGAACTACAATGACGTGGGATAATACCCGAAGGAAGCTGAACAGCACACATGTAAGTTATCTTTCGTGGGTACTTACATGTGTGCTGTTCAGCTTCCTTCGGGTATTATCCCACGTCATGGAGTGCTGTTAAAGTTGTAGCAATGTTTCCGCAGATTCTCATCTGCCATCTTCAGGCTTCTGTATGGATGTGGGTCTCACAGCTTCTGGTTTCAAATTCAAGGCTGATCTATTCTGATTGGCTAAGAGTCTAGGTCTGTGTTCATTGGACTTGGAGTTTGATTGATTGGTGTTTCTGGTTTCTTCTGTCTGTTTTGTGGCTTTGATTGGCTGGCAACACTCTGTTCCTGTGTTAGAGGCTTTCAGTGCAGCTTGGCTTCGTGTGAAAGGACAGCTGCTATCCATTAGGAAGCTAGGTTTCACCTGGGTGCCTGGTGGGGGGGTGTTTGAGTTGGAGGCATCAGAGGGAGTCTGTTTGTGCTCAGGTGTTTGTCTGTTTTGTGGTGTGGAGATCTTTCTATTTGAGAGTGCAGGCTTCCAAATGATTGACAGTCTGCTGGGATCATCTCTTCTGTTCATGCTTTCAGGTCTGGTTTGGTTTCGAAGAACCAGGTTTCGAAGAAACCAGGAACTAGAACAGAGTGATGCCAGCCAATCAAAGCCACAAAACAGACAGAAGAAACCAGAAACACCAATCAATCAAACTCCAAGTCCAATGAACACAGGTCCAGGCTCCCAGCCAATCAGAATGGACTAGCCTCAAATTTGAAACCAGGAACTAACTCAATACAGAAGCCTGAGGATCGCAGATGAGATTCTGCCGAAACGTTGCTACAACTTTAACAGAACTACAATGACGTGGGATAATACCCGAAGGAAGCTAAACAGCACACATGTAAGTACCCGCGAAAGCCTAAGAAAACAAATATATATATATCTCCCACGTCATTGTAGTTCTGTTAAAGTTGTAGCAACGTTCGGCAGAATCTCATCTGCCATCATTAGGCTTCTGTATTGTGTTCGAGCTATATATATATATACATATGTAGGTCTTGGTGTGTTTGGGTCTTTTCCCATGTAAGATTAAGAGTATCTTCATGACGTTTCCCACTTGCCATCTTCAGGCTGGTGCTTTCAGCTTTGTACTTATGTGAGCAAAGTGTGATCAGAGCTGCAGTCTCCCTATATATACTGGTGGGGAGGTTGGCTGTGTTGTCATTTCTTGATTGGTTGATGGAGTTGATGTTTCCAGATTGGCTGGCTTTTTCCTAAGAACATGTGTGGCTGAGGTATTGGCTGTGTGTCTATCAGCCTCCTGTATTGTAACAACCTGGGTAATGGGCTGTGTGATGACCTTCTGAGTTCTATTGTTGTGAAATCCTGGGTCATTGGCTTTGTTGCAACATGAGGTTTTGTGGTGTAATCTCCTGAGTTCTGTGATGTGATATCCTGAGTAGGTGGCTGTGATGTGATGTTCTGGGTTTTGGTTTGGCTCCAAGTTTAAGGCCTGGATATGTGTTCATGGTGTGTGTCCATTTGCTTGGTTTGGGGGTCAGGGTGTGTGGAAGCTGGTGATGCAGCTGTGGTCTCGTTTCTGGACAGTGGTTGTCTTTCATCTATGGGATGGGTTTGGGTTTGAGTCTGGTGAGGGAGAATGGTGGTGGTGTCTTGTGTTGTTTTGGGTTCAGTGTTGGTTTTTGTGGCTGGGACTTGTTTGTTGATAAGGGCTAGTTTCCAGATGTCTATTAGGCAGGAGGCATCATCCTGTTTATTCATGTTATGGGGGTGTTTCTCTATTTCAATGGCTTCCCTGATTATTCTGTTGTTGAAGTGTTCAATATTGGAGATTAATTTGGGTCCCTCAAAATTGATTTCATGTTCTGTGACTTTAAGGTGCTGGAAAAGGGAGGAAGTATTTTCTTCTTTTCTAACTGCATTCTTGATGCGTACATTTATTCTCCTGTTGGTTTGTCCAATGTATGTGGCTGGGCAATTGTTGCATGGTATTTCATAAACTCCTTGGCTTTCTAGCTGAATCTTGTCTTTGGGGTTTCTTAGGATGTTTGCTATTTTTTGGTCAGTGCCGAAGGCTGTCCTGATATTGTGTTTGTGGGGAATTTTGCTGATTTTATCTGTGGTGCCTTTGAAGTAGGGGAGGAGGACAATGCCGTTGTCCTGTTCTGTGTCTCAGTTTCTGGGGGAGTCTCCCTTAGGATTAGGTTGGTAATTGTGCTTCTTTGGAATCCATTGGAAATTAATATGTTAGTGAGGGTATGTAATTCTGTGTAATTCTGTGTAATTCTGTTCTCAGGTGATCTTTGTTGGCTAGGTGTTTGGTTCTGGAGAAGAGGGTCTTGGCTATGGAATTGATCTGTGAAGGGTGGTGATGGGATTGTGCATTTAAGTAGCAGTTGGTGTGTGTTTTCTTCTGGTGGATGGTGGTGTCCTAGGGAGCCATTGGGTTTTCTGTAAATTGGGACATCCAGGAAGGGAAGTTGGTTGTTGGCTTCTGTTTCCATGGTGAATTGCATTTTGGGTGTAGGCTTTTGAGGTGTGTGAGGAAGTTGTCCAGTTTTTCTTTCCTGTGTGGTCAAATTAAAAAAGTGTCATCTACATATCTAAAGGCCCTGTCACACTGGCCGACGGATGCAAAACATTTGTAAAAAGGACACAGTGGATGACAAAAATGCTCCATCCGTTGTTATCCACTCTCAAAAGTGCCCGAATTTGCATAACCAAAACGGACAACACGGAAAGGAACGGACAGGGGGAGGACGTAGGGCGGATGGAAAGCGGATGCTCCACGGTAGCCTAGCGGATGGAAGCGGATGGAAGCGGATGGAAGCGGATGGCACATCCACAAGGCATCCGGGCGAGCGCAGCAAAGCAGACATGGAACGGAAAGAGCGGATGCAGAGCAGATGCTGAGCAGATGAAGTGGATGCACAGCAGATGCACAGCGGATTAAGCGGATGCAGAGCGGAAGCCTAGCGGATGCCTAGCGGATGCCTAGCGGATGCCTAGCGGATGCCTAGCGTTCACTGTGCATGTGGGGAGGATGCATTGCGTCAGCATGTGGGGAGGATGCATTGCGTCAGCTCCGGATATAAAGGGAAGCAGCTCCCAAGCAGGTCACCATTCAGAGGAATGACCTGCTTCCAGAAACAGCTTGCCAGCCAGCCAGCCAGCCAGCCAGCCGGCAACCCGACAACCATGGGGAAGAAACGGAAGCCTCTGCCATCTGCTGCCAGCCCTGGCAAGAGGGACAGGGCCACCCTCCCACCCCCTGGCCCTGACTCTGCTTCTGCTGGGGCTTCTGCTGCCCGGGCTCGATCTTCTGGTGCTGGGGCTTCTTCTGATGCTGCTTCTGGTGGTGGTGCTTCTGCTGATGCTGCTACTGGTGGTGGTGCTTCTGCTGGTGCTTACTCTGCTGGCACAGCTCCTGGTGCTGGTGCTTCTGCTGGTGCTTGCTCTGCTGGTGCTGCTCCCGGTGCTGGTGCTTCTGCTGGTGCTTACTCTGCTGGCACTGCTCCTGGTGCTGGTGCTTCTGCTGGTGCTTACTCTGCTGGCGCTGCTCCTCATCCTGCGGGTCCTGCTGGTGCTCCTGGTCCTGCTCCTGGTGCTGCTGGTCCTGCTGGTCCTGCTTTTGCTGCTACTGTTGTTGCTGCTGCTGCTGCTGGTGGTGGTGGTGTGGAGAAGCAGCCCCTACAACCTTGAAGCCCCTCTGATGAGGGCCCATATGGCCCTGCCAAAGGGAGGAAGAGGCAGACGCATGAACGGGAGAGGAGGCAATACAACATAGAAGAGGAACATGCTGGAGTGGCTGAGGGAGAACGAGTATCTATGGCGGAAGGGACACAGGCTCTATCGAGACACCAAAAGGAAGCAGACTGCTTGGAGAGAGAAGGCGGAGAGCATGGGCTACACTTCGGAGGTGCTCCTTGGCTGGTGGAAGCAAATGCACACCTGGTACGGGAAGCTGCACCTCAAGAATTCTGGCCAGGCCGCAGTCAAGCTGATGGACAGAGAGGCCTATGTGATGGCCAAGTGCAGCTTCTTGGAGGGTGAGATCCGCCACCGAGGAGCAGCCCTCTCACAACGCTCTCTCTCAGGCAGCCTGCTGAGAGCCAGTCCTCTTCTGGCAAAGAGTCAGCTCCTGTGTCCAGGCAGGTATCTGTGGAGCGTGCCACGACGGAGAACCCCCCGACAGCTGTACTACCCATGGGGGAGCGTGTGGAGGACCCCCTGATGCAGTGGGAGAAAGGAGACTGCACTTCCACCACAGCCCAACCCGCATCCACCCCCAGCTCCACCTCCACAGAAAGGCAGAGAGGCAGACCGGAGGGGCAGAGCCACACTGTCCTGCTGGAGATAATAGACACCATCAGGAGCAGCGTAGATCTCCTCTCTCAGCTGGTACACACTGACGCCCCATCCTCCAACCGCAAGCCCTTTCTCACCTATGTCAACCAGACCCTCATGAACTTGTCGGAACCCCAGTACCAGGTGGTGAAGAACAGGATCACCGATCTTCTTCACAACCCTCCAGACCAAGATGAACCTACTCCCATCCAGTCCCAACCTGCTCCTCCACCCCAGGTGATGTCACTGCCCTTCCAAAGCTTTCCACAGGCCCTACCCTACCAAGGCTACGGCTACCAGGAGGTCCAGCAGCACAGGCAGCCCTTCCCAGTCCAGGCACAGGTACATCGGACACCACCAGTGCCACTGATGCCACCAATGCCACCCACGCCACCGATGCCAGCCACGCCACAGATGCCACCCATGCCACCGATGCCACTGACGCTAGTCCTCACCCAGCTGCAGAGCAGACAGCCCCACTACACTGCTCCTTCCTCCACCCCACAGCCAAGCCCGGCCTCAGTACATCTGTCATCGGTATTGGGGCTGACTCCCCATGTCATGGAGGAAGGGGCTCTCAATATCATGGGGCTGAGCCAGCTGTCTGAGAGCTTCCTCAACACACCATCCCCTGTTGTCCTCTTGGGGCCAGGCATCCCAGTGGCACTTCAGACCAGCACTCCAGCAGCAGCCACCTCCACAGCACCTGGACCCTTCACTCCTGAGACTGAGCGACCAAGAGGAGTGCCAGAGACTGGGTGGCTACCTGTGGACTTTATTTGGACACTTGACTTGGGTCATTTTTCTTTTACAGCTTGTTATTAACAAAGATTATCTTTGCTTCACACACTTGCTTCATTTATTTTAGTCAATAAAGTCTTGGTGGAAACTTTTAGAAATGGTTTAAGCCTTTGCATGCTTGTGGGATGGGTTAAGATAGCAGTGGGATGGGCAGGGATACCTTTGGGATGGGTTAAGATAGCTGTGGGATGGGCAGGGATTCCTTTGGGATGGGTTAAGATAGCTGTGGGATGGGCAGGGATACCTTTGGGATGGGTAATAGCTGTGGGATGGGCAGGGATACCTTTGGGATGGGTAATAGCTGTGGGATAGATAAACCTCCAGTGCAAGCATAGTGGGACTGTATGGTCCACCCTCCCAGGTGCCACACCTATGGCACTTTATTATCAATAATAATGTAATCATTCATCCACACATGTCAACATAAACACAACTCTTTATTAAATGCCCTGTTCATTGTAGGCCCACCCAACATACATGGCCCAATCTCATCAGTGTGATGAGACAGGCTGAAGGAAGCATCCATTAATCCTCTATCATCCTGTCTTGCCACTCCACTGCTCCAGCTGGGGAGTTGCACCAGTGTCTCAGAAGGTTGCGCTGCTTCTTCCCTTCACGTGAAGCTCTGTTGGGGCCTTGCACATCCTTAGTGTCTATCAGGTTTCGCCCTTGCCTCCATTCCCCAGGCTCCATGTCCCCACTGCCTTGTTGGAGGTCCACGAGCTTGTTCTGCAAGACTGGGTAGCGGGTGCGCATGAGATTGTGCAGGATGCAGCAAGCTTCCATGATCCTTCTCACGGTCTATGGGCGATGCTGCATGGTGGTGAGAAGTACCTGGAACCTGTTGGCCAGGATGCCAAAGGCGTTCTCCACCATGTGCTTTGCCCTGGACAGCCTGTAGTTGAAGATTCTCTCTTCATAGGTGAGGAGTCTGGAAGTGTAGGGCTTCATGAGGTAGGTTCGGAGGGAGAAGGCGTCATCCCCCATGATGAAGTAGAGCACATCTTGCGTGTCGTTGGGCAGGGGGTCTGGATCTGGGAAGCCCATGATGAGGTTGCGTTTCAGCCCCTCCTTGAGGTCACTGGTGTTGTATACCTGGGTATCTGAAGCTGACCCGTTGCCTGAAGCATCGATGTACATGAACTTGTAGTCAGCATCGACCATGGCAAAGAGGATGATGCTGAAGAAGCCCTTGTAGTTGAAATAAGTGGACCCCGACTTGGCTGGAGATTTGCAGGCCATGTGCTTCCCATCTATGGCTCCAACGGTGTGGGGGAAGTTCCACCTCTGATACCACTGCTCTGCAACTTTCTTCCAGGCTTCTTCAGTGGAGCGGCACTGGAGGAGCTCCTCCTTGTATTCTTCGATGATGGCCTGCACCACTTCTCTGACCACAATGCTGATGGTGTTGGGTGGAACCCTCCAGCCATACTGCATGCTCCTGTAGGTGGTCCCTGAGGCCTGGTGGCACAGAGTCAGTGCCACCTTGAGCCCAGGGTCCAGGCTGGGCTGGAAGTTGGTGTTTGCCTTGGTCAACCTGGGTCTCAGCCGCTCCACAACTTCGTCAAACATGGCTGGAGGCATCCTCATGAAGTTCTGGAATGCACGAGGGTCTTCGTTCCTCAGCTCCACCATCAGCTTGTTGTACAGTCCGTACTCTGCTCTTCTCCCAATCCATCTTTGGACCCAGACACTTCTTGGACGCCTCCTTTTCTTCCCGTAGAACAGTTGAAAGAGCCTGTAGATGGCTTGGCACTGTTGCAGAATGATGGTGGCTACTAAAAGGAGTGTGTTACGATCCATGGTGGAGATGACTGGATGCTGTGGAAGAGCAAGAGCCAGATGAAGGCTGCAGAGGTCTGCACAGCAGGGGTGCTGGACTGAAAGTGAGATCCAGGTGAGTTCCTCCCCCTTTTTATAGGCAATATAGGTTTTCCACTAGGTGTCCTTTTGCATCCTCAAGCATCCTCTTGACATCCTTAATATCCAAGATAGGTCCCCTCTGCGAACGTTTTTTCCGTTTTAAATGCTTTGTATGCGAGCTGCATCTGCTTTCATCCTTTCTCCGTCCATGCTACTAATGCTGTGCGTCCGTTTCTCTTCCTCCCTGTGTCCGTTTTCCGCTGGAGTGGATTTGAGTTGCGCGGATGCACTGTGGATGCCTAGCGGATATAGCGGACGCGTAACAGATGACAACGGATGTAGAACGGATGTTCCCCGTATGCGTTGCGGATGCAGAACGGACGTGTTTGATACATTTTCCACTCAAAAAGTTTTGAGCAGCTCAAAACCTTTTGAGCGGATGGAACCTCAGTCGACGGATGCTGGACGGATAGAGAGGATGAAAAACGGAGGCAGTGAGTACAGAACGGATGAATCGCATTAACCAATGGATGGCAAGTGTTTCTCTCCGTTTTACATCCTCTTTCCATCTGTTGGGGCAGTGTGACATGGGCTTAAGCCAGAGTTTGGGTTTGTGTTCAGATTTGTCCAGAGCATTGGTTTCAAAATGTTCCATGTATAGGTTAGAAATGGTGGGTGAGATTTTGCAGTACCCTTCCCCTGCCACGCCCATCAAGCCACAACCACAGAACCAGTAGTAAAAAAGTTTGAATCCCACTACTGATATACATATACATACACATCACACATATGTAGATATAAAAATACTTGCCTTTGTTGATTTATCCTTGCTTGTGAAAAATGTGGCACTTTTAATGCCCTTTGTTATCTTTAACTGACTTGGTTTGACCTTTTTGATTTTTAGGCCCAAAGAACCAAGAATGACATAAAGTGTTCCTTCTGAATTGTACCTTTATTGTTGTTCGTTTACAAAGAAAATATTGTCAAGTGAAAGCTATATTCTGAAATAACTATAGATTATTTGCATTAATATAGTAATGTGAATTTCTGTGAAGTTCTAGGGAGGGTCCAACATGAGCCACGGTGGTGCAGTGGTTAGAGTGCAGTACTGCAGGCTACTTCTGCTGACTATCAGCTGCTTGCAATTTGGCAGTTCAAATCTCACCAGGCTCAGCCCTTCATCTTTCTGAGGTGGGTAAAATGAGGTACCAGATTGTTGGGGGCAATATGCTGAGTCTGTAACCACTTAGAGAGAGCTGTAAAGCACTGTGAAGTGGTATATAAGTCTAAGTGCTGTTGCTATTGCTATTGCTCTTTTCAAAGTAGTAGTAATCCGGATGTTAGCAACTGAAATCTGCCTAATATGGTCAGGCAGAAAAATAGATTCTTAGCCTCAGCTGATCTCATTTATAACCTTGGCACAAACTGATCATAGACTGTAGATTCATGGCTGCACACCCTTACACTGTTTCGTCTGAAAGCATAAAACATATTTTTGTGCAAAAATCAGAGCAGGGATAAGGTAACAATAGTTCCAAGTCAAGAGGCAACATATTTTACAAACTAGACTGAGATGCTCCATAGAGACAAGGGCCCCTTCAGCTTAATTTTATTTGCTTAAAATAAAAAGGATCAAATGAAATCTTCCCAGCAGGAAGAGGGCAAAAATCACCAACTCTCTTCCCTCCTTTTGTAATTTCTAGTACTGTTATATATATATTTGGATACTCACCCAGATTTCCACCACATTATTTAGCAAGCATAGAAATCTCTGTTTGGAGGAGGAGGAAGAGGAGGAGGAGGAAGAGGAGGAAGAGGAGGAGGAGGAAGAGGAAGAGGAGGAGGAGGAGGAGGAAGAGGAGGAAGGAAGAGGAAGAAGAAGAAGAAGAAGAAGAAGAAGAAGAAGAAGAGGAGGAGGAGGAGGAGGAAGATGTGGGAGAGCAGAAAATGGTTTATATTTCATGCAACTCCAAAACCACTTCAAATATTTTTATTTACTTATTTGTTTAGGGAATATTTCCAATCCACACATTGCTCATCAAAGGATATTCAGTGCAGCCAGAATAAAAATAGTACAACTAATAAAAATATCTGTTCATCATTTGACTTCATTTAAAGCCAGGAAGGAAAAGAGACAAGTGCTTATATTTTTTAAAGTTCTGATATTATAAATGGGGAATTATTTGATCACGGTACAAAAGCATATTGTACTTTCATCTCTGGCCATGAAGAGGTTTTGCAGGATTTTCTTTTTTTTTTAAATAACAACACATTAAATCTCTGCTCAAATACAACAGTAGGAGAAAACAAATGTATTTATGCATATAGACCAAGGTGAGCAGAGGTCTCCTATGCTTCCACTTTAATCTCTCCTAAATGCTGTCAACTTCATTAGTTTTAAGCAGGAGGGCATTGCACAGACTTTGGAAAGGATTTTCCCAGAATGCTAAAGCCCCTGTCACACTGCACCAATGGATGCAAAGAGGATGTAAAACGGACAAAAAAGCTTGCAATCCGTTGGTTCATGCGATGTATCCGTTCTGTACTCACTGCCTCCGTTTTGCTTCCTCTCTATCCGTTCAGCATCCGTTTATGGACATTTCATCTGCTCAGAAAGTTTTGAGCTGCTCAAAACTTTTGCACGGAAAATGTATCCAATTCGTCTGTTCTGCATCTGCTACACATCCTCTAGGCATCTGTTCTGCATCCGTTACACATCCGCTATATCTGCTAGGCATCCGCTGTGCATCCGTGCAACTCGCAACCGCTTGGACGCAGGGAGGAAATGGAACGGATGCAGAACGGATGCCTAGCGGATGCAGCATAGAAACAAAGCATTTAAAATGGAAAAAAAGTTCACAGAGGGGACCTATCTCGGATATTAAGGATGTCTAGAGGATGCCTAGAGGATGCCTAGAGGATGCAAAGGGACACCTATACTGCCGATAAAAAGGGGGAGCAACTCACCTGCATCTCACTTTCAGATAAGCAGCCCAGCTGTGCAGACCTCTGCAGACTTCATCTGACTCTTGCTCTTCCACAGCGTCCAGTCATGTCAACCGTGGATCGTAACACAGTCCTTTTGGCAGCCACCATCCTTCTCCAACAGTGCGAAGCCATCTACAAGCTCTGTGAACTCTACTACGGGAAGAAAAGGAGGTGGCCAAGAAGCGTCTGGGTCCGAAGATGGATTGGGAGAAAAGCAGAGGACAGACTGTACAACAAGCTGATGGTGGAGCTCAGGAATGAAGACACTCATGCATTCCAGAACTTCATGAGGATGCCTCCAGCCATGTTTGACGAAGTTGTGCAGCGCCTGACACACAGGTTGACCAAGGCAAACACCAACTTCCCGCCCAGCCTGGAACCTGGGCTCAAGGTGGCACTCACTCTGTGCCACCTGGCCTCAGGGACCACCTACAGGAGCATGCAGTATGGCTGGAGGGTTCCACCCAACACCATCAGCATTGTGGTCAGAGAAGTGGTGCAGGCCATCATTGAAGAATACCTGGAGGAGCTCCTCCAGTGCCCCTCCACTGAAGAAGCCTGGAAGAAAGTTGCAGAGCAGTGGTATCAGAAGTGGAACTTCCCACACACTGTTGGAGCCATAGATGGCAAGCACATGGCCTGCAAAGCTCCAGCCAAGTCGGGGTCCACTTATTTCAACTACAAGGGCTTCTTCAGCATCGTCCTCTTCGCCATAGTCAATGCTGACTTCAAGTTCATGTACATTGATGCTTCAGGCAACGGCTCATGTTCAGATGCCCAGGTATACAATGCCAGTGACCTCAAGGAGGGGCTGGAATGCAACCTCATCGTGGGCTTCCCAGATCCAGACCCCCTGCCCAACGACACGCAAGATGTGCTCTACTTCATCGTGGGGGATGATGCCTTCTCCCTCAGAACCTACCTCATGAAGCCCTACACTTCCAGATGCCTCATCTGGGAAGAGAGGATCTTCAACTACAGGCTGTCCAGGGCAAGGCGGGTGGTGGAGAACTCCTTTGGCATCCTGGCCAACAGGTTCCAGGTACTTCTCACCACCATGCAGCATCGCCCAGAGACTGTGAGGAGGATTGTGGAAGCTTGCTGCACAATTTCATGCGCACCCGCTACCCAGTCTTGCAGAACAGGCTCGTGGACCTCCAACAAGGCAATGGGGACATGGAGCCTGGGGAATAGAGGCAAGGGCAAAACCTGATAGACACTCAGGATGTGCAAGGCTCCCACAGAGCCTTACATGAAGGGAAGAAGCAGCGCAACCTTCTCAAACACTGATGCAACTCCCCAGTTGGAGCAGTGGAGTGGCAAGACAGGATGATAGATGATTAATGGATGATTCCTTCAGCCTGTCTCATCACACTGATGAGATTGGGCCATGTATGTTGGGTGAGCCTACAATGATCAGGGCATTTAATAAAGAGTTGTGTTTGTGTTGACATGTGTGGATGATTATTACATTGTTATTGATAATAAAGTGCCATAGGTGTGGCACCTGGGAGGGTGGACCATACAGTCCCACTATGCTTGCACTGGAGGTTTATCTATCCCCACAGCTATTACTCATCCCAAAGGTATCCCTGCTCATTCCACAGGTATCCCTGCCCACCCCACTGCTAACTTAACCCATCCCACAAGCATGCAAAGGCTTAAACCATTTCTAAAAGTTTCCACCAAGACTTTATTAAAAAAAAGAAATGAAGCAAGTGTGTGAATCAAAGATAGACTTTATTGAACAACAAGCTGTAAAAGAAAAATGACCCAAGTCAAGTGTCCAAATAAAGTCCACAGATAGCCAGCCAGTCAGTCTCTGGCACTCCTCTTGGTCACTCGGAGGTGTGCCCAGTCTCAGGGGTGAAGGGTCCAGGTGCTATGGAGGTGGGTGCTGCTGCAGTGCTGGTCTGAAGCCCCACTGGGGTGCCTGGCCCCGAGAGGACAACAGGTGACAGTGTGTTGAGAAACCTCTCGGACAGCTGGCTCAGACCCGTGATGCTGAGAGGTCCTTCCTCCATGCCATGGGGTGTCAGCCCCAGTACTGATGACAGATGTACTGAGGCCGGGCTTGGCTGTGGGGTGGAGGAAGGAGTAGTGTAGTGGGGCTGTCTGGTCTGCAGCTGGGTGAGGACTGGCGTGGGTGGCATCGCTGTCGTCGGTGGCATCATTGGCGTGGGTGGCATCGGTGGCATCAGTGGAACCGGTGGCAACGGTGTCGCCCGATGACTCTGTGCCTGGACTGGTAAGGGCTGCTGCCTGTGCTGCTGGACCTCCTGATAGCCGTAGCCCTGGTAGGTGTGGGGCTATGGGAAGCCTTGGAATGGGAGGGACATCACCTGGGTTGGAGGAGCAGACCTGGACTGGATGGGAGCAGGTTCCTCTGGATCTGGAGGGTTGTGAAGCAGCTTGGTGATCCGGTCCTTCACCACCTGGTACTGGGGTTCCTCCATGTTCCTGAGGGTCTGGTTGACATAGGTGAGGAAGGGCTTGCGGTTGGAGGATGAGTCGGTGTGGACCAGCTGAGAGAGGAGATCTATGCTGATGTTGATGGTGTCCCTGATCTCCAGTAGGACAGTGTGGCTCTGCCCCTCCTGCTGTCTGGCTCTCTGCCTTTCTGTGGAGGTGGAGCTGGGGGGGTGGATGCGGCTACGGCTGTGGTGGACGCGCCGTCTCCTTTCTCCCACCAGACCAGGGAGTCCTCCACGCGCTCCAACACGGTTACAACACCTGTCCGCGGTTCTCCGCCATGGCATGCTCCACAGAAACCTGCCTGGAGACAGGGACTGACTCTCAGCTGGAAGAGGACTGGCTCTCAGCAGGCTGCCGGAGAGAGAGGGTTGTGAGAGGGGCTCCTGGTGCTCCTTGGTGGCGGATCTCACCCTCCAGGAAGCTGCACCTGGCCATGACGTAGGTCTCTCTGTCCGTCAGCTTAACCGTGGCCTGGCCAGATTTCTTCAGGTGCAGCTTCCCGTACCAGGTGTGCATGTGCTTCCACCAGCCAAGGAGCACCTCCAAAGTGTAGCCCATGCTCTCCACCTTCTCTCTCCAAGCAGCCTGCTTCCTTTTGGTGTCCCTCTACAGCCGGTGTCCCTTCCGCCACAGATAGTCATTCTCTCTCAGCCACTCCAGCACCTCATCCTCGTGTTCCTCCTCAATATAGTATTGCCTCCTCTCCCATTGTCGCATACGCCTCTTCCTCCCTTTGGCAGGTAGTAGGGGCTGCTCCTCCACACCACCACCACCAGCAGCAGGATCATCATCATCATTAGCAGCAGCAGCAGGATCATAATCATAATCATCATCAGCAGCAGCAGGATCATCAGCAGCAGCAGGATCATCATCAGCAGCAGCAGCACCAGCAGCACCAGCAGGACTAGGAGCACGAGCAGGACCAGGAGCACGAGCAGGACCAGGAGCATGAGCAGGACCAGGAGCATGAGCAGGATGAGCACGACGAGCTAGACCAGGAGCACGAGCAGTACAAGCAAGTCCAGAACCACGAGCAGGACCAGCAGGACCAGCAGGACCAGGAGCAGCTTCAGCAGAGTAAGCACCAGCAGAAGCACCACCGCCAGGAGCAGCTTCAGCAGAGTAAGCACCAGCAGAAGCACCACCGCCAGGAGCAGCTTCAGCAGAAGCTCCAGCACCAGAAGTGCGAGCCTGAGCAGCAGAAGCCCCAGCAGAAGCAGAGTCAGGGACAGGGGGCGGGAGGGTGGCCCTGTCCCTCTTGCCAGGGATGGCGGCAGGTTGCTGAGGCTTTCGCTTCTTCCCCATGGTTGTGGGATTGCTGGCTGGCAGGGAGGCTGGCAGGCACCAAGGCTGGCAGGAAGGCTGGCACCAAGGCTGGCAGGAAGCCTGGCAGGAAGCCTGGCAGGGAGCCAGGCACGAAAACTGGCAGGCAGGCACCAAGGCTGGCAGGAAGGCTGGCAGGAAGCCTGGTAGGAAGGCTGGCAGGAAGCCTGGCAGGAAAGCAGGCAGGCAGGCAGGCACCAAGGCTGGCTGGAAGGCAGGCTGGCAGGTAGGTAGAGAGCAAGGCTGGGAGGCAGGCTGGCAGGAAGGCTTGCAGCAAGGCTTGCAGGCAGGCATGCAGGCAGGGCAGGCAAGGACTCGATGTATCCGGCAGCAAGTCTTTCCTCTGAGTGCTGACCACATGCGAGCTGCTTCCCTTTATATCCGTGGGGCTGATGCAATAAATCCCCCCCGCATGCGCAATTAACGCAAGGCATCCGCTAGGCTACCACTGTGCATCCGCTAGGCTTCCACTCTGCATCCGCTTCATCCGCTGTGCATCTGCTGTGCATCCGCTGTATCCGTTCCGCATCCACTTTGCTGAGGTCCCCCGGAAGCCTAGCGGATGTGCCATCCGCTTCCATCCGCTTCCATCCGCTGGGCTTCCGTTCCGCATCCGCTTTCCATCCGCCCTGCGTCCTCCCCGCGTCCATTCCTTTCCGTGTTATCCGCTCCGGTTATGCAAATTTTTGCCCCTTTTGAGAGCGGATAACAACGGATGGAACATTTTGCTCGTCCGTTGTGTCCTTTTTACTAACGTTTTGCATCCCTTGGGCAGTGTGACAGGGCCTTAAGGATGTTCATACCACTGGTTTCTTACACAATCTCTGAAGAAGTTTGTGCAATTTTCTTGATTGTTGCTTCTTCCAAATGGTTATCTTGATGGGGCTTAAAAGTCTGTAGAGATTCTCAGTCATCCAGGTCATGTCTGTCCCAAAGATGTTTTTTTCAGGAGGCAATTGGACTTTCTTGATTTTTCTTTTGAACTCATTCCACTTCTCATTGAAGAAGATTCTTCAGCTCTGGCAGGATAGTGGAGAATGGAAGGAGTTATATTCTTTGCAGACAGCTGATCATTTGCATTCTTTTAGGGGTCATTAAAGCACTTGGAGTTTTATCTGTGTCCTCAGAATTACCTGAGCAGTGCTCCTGGTTCATGTAGTGTGCAATTTTTCCTCTGGAAATCCATTCCTACTCACACACCATTCAAAGGGTGTTCATCGCAAATTGTCTAGCTAAAAGTCTACAGAGATTTTCAATCATCAAGGTCATGGTTATCCCAAAGGTGCTTTTTCAGGAAGCAACTAGACTTTCTTGTTTTTTCCTCTGAAGACTTTGGATGAGAAGTGAAACATCTTCAAAAGAAAAAAAACAGGAAACTCTATCCAGTTGCCTCCTGTGAAAAAGCACCTTTGGGACTTGATAGGACTTGTTCCAAATTCTCAAACCTCTTTTGAAAAGTGGTTTCCTGAAGAAGACAGCTTGTACCCAAATGGTTTCAGCCTCCATCTCTGCATATCAAAAGAAGGGAAGATTTGAAGATCTGTTGTGGGATATTCCATCTGTCTGTGAGTTTAGTGGGGGGGGGGGGGAATGTAATATAGTCCAAGGTCATTCAGATTGTACTCTGCTGTTTATAAAGGTTAGAATCTTGGTAATTAATACTGTACTCTAATAGCATCTACAATGATGGCAAGCACGACATTATTTCAAAATGCATCCCACTGAATTCATAAATAAAAAGCAGAGGGTTGTCGTGTTTGTAGTGGACATTGCTTGTTCTTAGTTGTAAGGACAAGATGGCCCCTTGAGGGCTGCAGGGCAGGGAAGAACAAATCTGCAGCCAAAACTTTCCTCTGCTATAGGAATAGAATAGAATAGGAAATATATTCTACTAAGTGCTGCCCAATATAACAGTTATGAAATCTACAATGTCTCTTAGACTTAGAGGAAAATGGCACCCCTAGTTTTAGCTGCTTATAGTATTTGCGCTTTTTTACTGTACTCTGATAGATACACATACAGATTAACAGTGTTGGAAGGGACCTTGTAGATCATTTAGTCCAGGGGTAGGGAAACTTGGCTCTTTTATCACTTATGAACTTCAACTCCCAGAATTCCTAGGTGAGCCATAAATGGTTCCCCATCCCTGGACTACTGGTTTTACAGTTATGGGGGAAATCAAATTTTGATTTGAATGGGACTGTTTCATATTTAAATGTAGGACATATACTCAGGAATTATGTCCTACATTTGTATATTAAACAGTCCCATTCTAGTCAAAAATTAGTAAAAAAGTAGGCCAGGGCTGGGGAACCTTTTTTGGCTCACTCAGGAATTCTGGGAGTTGAAGTCCATAAGTGATAAAAGAGCCAAGCTTCCCTACCCCTTACAACTGTTGCAGCCTCCCCATTGTCATGTGATCAAAATTCAGACACTTGGCAAGTAACTCATATTTATGACAGTTGCAATGTCCTGGGCTCATTTGATCCCCTTTTGCTACCTTCTGACAAACAAAGTCAATGGGGAAGCCAGATTCACTCTACAACTGTGTTACTAACTTAACAACTGCAGTGATTCACTAAACAAATGTGTCAAGAAAAGTCCTAAAATGGGGAGGGGCGTCGCTGGCGTCGCAATGATATGGCATGCGATCTTGGAGGTCAGATTGCTGCCGATATCTTTGCTCCTGGACAGTCCTATCAGATCTAAACCGTCCCGAAGAGACAGTGAAAGTGAAGAGTGCATCCTGTTGATCCCAGGGATACCGCAAAGTCCCTGGTAGATCCAGGAGAAGCTCTTCTTGCCAGCGGCAAAGAGGCAGCCATTAAAGCTGCTGAAGTTGGGACAGCTCCGAAATGGAAGAGAACAGAAAGAGAGAGTGTGCCTGTTTGGTGAGAATTTTTTCTTTATTCTAAGATCTGAAAGGACATCCTAAGGAAAAGAAAGAATCTGTAAAAGTTTTAACAGAAGTGATTAAGCGGCAATTTTAAACAGGAATGTCAAAGTAATGTTTTTTTCTCATTGCTGGATTTTCTATACATGATCTTATATTTTGAAACTGAACTGTTTTTTTTTTCCATCTATTTTTTTCTCCTTCTTGATTTTGTAATATTTTAGGCTAGAGACTCCCTTTTAGTTATTTCTTTTTTTAAAATATCTTTTTCTTTTTTTAAATTAATTCTTATTATATTTTTTGCTTGGAAAAGGAGGGGGAAAGTGAAAGCAAAGAAACTTTATAACACTGCCAACTAGAGGCTTGGAAGTATTCTATTTCTCTTGTGACCAGACAAAGCTGAGAAAGAAAGAACTGAGACTTTTTTTTCAAGGACATTGCTATTATTCGATAAGATAGAGGGAAGAGCATGGGAGAGTATTATTGCAGGTACTCTTCTGGGTTTCTATCAAGAGCTGGAGTCTGGTGTTGAAGTTTATAGGAAAAGAAAAGGTGATAAGTTTCTGGAGAAGAGTGTTATAACAAGAGCCTTGGATAACTAAACAAAGTGCAGTGTGTTCTCTTGATTTTTCTTAAGCTGTGCTACCCCTCCTCAACAGTTTACTTTTTGAAATAGCTTTTGGATTTTTAGTTCTTTGGAACTTGTCGTTGCTTTTTTTTTTTGCTTACCTTTGGAAGTTAAATTTTTACATTTGCTTTTTATTTTAAAAGAAAATTTTTAGTATTAATGATTCCCCTCCTTTTCTGTTGTTGGGGGTGGCATGCTCTTTTATGGTATAAAGGAACTAAAACACAGGGGTACTTTCGAAGACATTATATGCGGGAGTCTCTGTGGTTAAACTGGGAGAAGATTAAAAGACAATGTTGTTTGAAAATTCCAGTCTGGCTATCAACTATTGAAGCATTTTCCTATCCTATAATATATAAAAAGGAACAAACAATTAGATATGGTGAAATATTGAATAAAAAGGGTGAACTTAAAATCTGTACAAAAACTAGAAGAACAAGGTATAAAGATGAATTGGTTTTCCTATGCGCAAATACATTCAAGATGATAAAGATTCTAAAACAAAAAATATTTGCCTGAAATATATAGCAAAGATTTGAAATATTTGATTGTAAATGTATTAACAGCAGCTAGAATAGTATTTGCTAAAAACTGGAAAAATGAGAAAATACCATCACAGGAGGAAATCATTAAGAAAATGTTGGAATGTGCTGAAATGAGCAGATTGACATTTGAAATTAGAGAACAGGATGATAAACAATTTTATAGGACTTTTTAAACAATTTTATAAAATTTGGGATCTATTCTATCAATGGTTAGACAATAAAATTTAGTAATGAAATATGTAGACTTTTAGAAAATACTAAATATATAAAGATGTATTCTTTCCTTATTATATCTACAAAATGGTTTTAGGATAGATTTGGGATGATAAT
Organism: Laticauda colubrina; assembly: GCA_015471245.1. Taxonomy (NCBI): domain Eukaryota; kingdom Metazoa; phylum Chordata; class Lepidosauria; order Squamata; family Elapidae; genus Laticauda; species Laticauda colubrina. The sequence goes on along the minus strand of BLBF01000059.1, from coordinate 10,570,481 downwards.
ATGAATTGTCACAAAATAAATTAAGCAAAATATGATTATTTCCTAAAGCATGAATGAATAAAAGTATAGTCAAATGATTGATGAATAATGATACCAATTTATTTAATATTGGATTGAAAATACGAGATCATATACATATTGTATAATTATAGTTGATTGTAATTGAAGACTATGAAATGGAAGCACAAAACAATTTGTAAACCAACCGGCACACTGTATGTACATATATGGAAGATGGCCTGGTATTTTTAATGTTTTGTTTGTTTATATTTGTTTTAAAAACTAATAAAAAAAAAAAGAAAAGAAAAGTCCTAAAATGGGACAAAACTCATTTAACAAAATGTTTCACTTAGCAACAGAAATTCTGGGCTCAATTGTGATCGTCAATCCCTGCATACCTAATCTGCAAGATTGTTCTCCTATAAGTGTGTTCTTTAATTGCTAATAATTATATCTATCAAGTTAAAAACTTCAATAGTTATTATATTGGAAGTAATTCAAAGAGCAGAACAAGCTAGCTCCATTTCTTATGCACTGAATCTTCGAATCAAATCAATAAACTGAATCTCACCGTTGATTCAAATTATATCCAAGACAGTTTATTCATCCCTGTGTATTATTGCTACTTAAAAATAGCCCATCACAGATGATTATAACATCCTTAATCTGACTAGTACTTTCTATAAACTTTGCTTTTATGCAATAGAAAACTTGAAAAGCAATTTCCTTAATTGCTTCCTTATGCATTCGTTGATATGGGTTTTGTGTGAAACCTTTTGTTTCAATCCACCAATCTTCAGTGTTTTTCTTGGTTACAATCAATTTCTCCAGAGCAGAAATAATCATTATTTTTTAAATGTATCTCTTACAAACAGAAGTTTGGAATCAAAATTTTGTACAGAAGTTTGGAATCAAAAAAAGAGACAAGCCATTTGTATTTATTGTATCCATCCACTCTTCCCCCATGGGGAAATCTCTGGCACATATTGTAAATTTGCTTCCACAGAAATCCATGAAGGAATTATTTTACATTCCTATTATTTAGAATAGAATAGAATAGAATAGAATAGAATAACAGAGTTGGAAGGGACTTTGGAGGTCATCTAGTATAACTCTCTCTTATTGAGCACAGGAGAGTCTATACCATGTCAGACAAATGGCTGTTCAGTCTCTTCTTGGAAAACTCCAGTGATGAGGCACTCACAACTTATGAAGGCAAGCTGTTCCGCTGGTTAATTGTTCTAATTGCCAATAAATTTATCCTTATTCTAGATTGCTTCTCTCCTTGATTGCTTTCCATCCATTGCTTCTTGTCCTGTCTTCAGGATAACGGATAGTGGTTATTATCGGTTCTGCAGGTGTGGCTTGGTGGCCCTGGCAGGAGAGGGTTACTGCAAAATCCCATTCCCTCCCCAGCCCACTAAGCTGCTTTCCAGTTCTGTTCTCCTGGGCAGGGCAACAAAAGAAAACCCAGCTGATCAGCTGGGACTTGGGAGGCAGATAATAGATGGGGGTGGGGCCAGTCAGAGGTGGTATTGGCCGGTTCTCCAAACTATTCCCACTACTGGTTCTCCAGAACTGGTCAGAACCTCTTGAATACCACCTCTGACAGGTTCCCTATCCTACTACAGGGTAGGGGCCAATTGTACTTGGAAGGAAATAATGTTCCATAAGGAAGGGCCATCACCAAGAGGGAAAATATATATATATATATTTGTTTTCTTAAGTTTTTGCGGGTATTTACATGTATGATGTTCAGCTTTGTTCAGGTACTTTCTCACGTCATTGTAGTTGTGCTTTTAAAGTTGTAGCAACGTTTCAGCAGAATCTCATCTGCCATCATCAGGATTCTGTATTGTATTCATCTTCCTGGCTATTTCAATCAGCAAGTGAGGTTCTTTTGAAGATATCCCCACTGTCAGGAGCTCAGCTATTTGATATGATAAAAAGAGTGTAACTAAGAAATATTCTCCAAGAGAGGTGCATTTGGCCTTCACTTTCCCAGTATGTAGAAATATATATCTTGTTTGCCTAAGGCTGTGTGATCCGAGCTGCAAAAATCTGGAACACCACTAGATAATACTGGATGGTATTTTATGTATGTCTCTACTGCTGTCTAGTCGTGATTTCTGGATTTGTGAATGTTTAAGAGAGAGATCCAGTTTGCTATAGTGGTTAATGTGCTAGGCTAGAAACCAGGAGATTGTGAGTTCTAGTTCTGCTTTAGGCATGAAAGTCAGCTGGGTGATCTTGGGCTAGTCATTCTCTCCCAATTCACCTCACAAGGTTGTTGGGAAAGTAGGAGGAAGGTATGTTAGATATGTGCACTGCCTGGAGTTATTTGTAAAAACAATGAAAATGGGAACAGACAAATAAATAAAAATAAGGATTTATGAGAAAAAGTGTAATCTGGTAGGGTGTATGGAAATATTGGTTTGTACTGGTGGCAAAGAAGATTGTGAGTCATTTTTAAAAATATTGTTTCTATTTCTTATCTTTTTTGCATTTTGCACTTTTTTCAATTCTTTTCTTTTTGTCTGATTTTCATTTGTACAGTGTGATCTTTTAGCATTGCAAAGCTCCATTCTCACAGTTGACTTGGGAAGCTATAGAAATTAAGTAAATAAATACATGAATAAATTTAAAAAATAACCTCTATCGCTCTTATTTTTTAAAAAAAAAAAACAAAACAAAAACATTTTGATCAATTTTTATTGGCCCCCTCCTGCCCCCTCCTATTGCCTAGACATCTGAACATTCATCTTTAAGTTGGAATTTTAGATTTCTACCTATTGGAACAGTATCTTTAATTAGATGATGATGATATTGATGTTTAGTTTAGTTCACTTTATTGTCATTGCATCTCGTACAACAAAATCCAACACCATCTTCAGTGCACATCATGACCATGAAAATAAACACAAACACACTTCCTTCACACTCCACACATTGAAGTGAAAACCCCTGACACGGCACCAACACTGTACTATACAGCAGAATTCAAAAGAGCTCCTGCCCTGGGATAGAAGTTGTTTTTCAGCCTATTTGTCCTTGTTTTTATTATCCTGTACTGTCTGCCAGATGGTAATAGTTCGAAAAAAGGGTGCCCAGGATGAGATGGATCTTTGAGAATGTTTTGACCTTTCTTAAGGCAGCGGGAGCTATAAGGCTCTTCCAAAGAGGGGAGAGGGCAACCCATGATCCTCTGGGCAATGACATTAACCCTCTGGAGTGCTCTCCTATCTGCCCCTGTGCAATTGGCAAACCATACAGAGGTGCAAGCAAGTTAAGATACTCTCTATGGTGCAATGTAAATGTCTAGCTATTTACCTTTTTCTCCACCAATGTAATATTTGACATTGGATTTTGAGCACTTGTTTTTCTGGTTGGATAATCTAAGCAGGAGAAATAAGTCTGCTAGAACCTAAAGAGAGAGAGAGAGAGACCAACTGAGACTGCATAGGTCATTCTTTGAAGATAAGGTTTCTCCTACATGGGAACAAGAATGCTGGGAGTGGGGGGGTGAGAAGAATGGTTTCTAAACCTAAGTTTCCTTGTTTCATTACTAGCAAATAAATACAGGTCAAGAAAAGATTATCCATGGGTGGCATTGTTTCCTTGACCCAGAATTTAAATTAGTCATGGTGGGATAATGGGGAACTGAAGGTTTAAATTTCCTCAGCAGTGTGAATTTCAATATCCCTTTTCATGGAAATAGAGATTAATAACAAGATTTTGTTGTTACAATATGCATTCTAGTGCTTTGCTCCTATATGAAATGGGAACGTTCAGCTCCTGAGGAATGGACCCTTCCTTTTGAAGCGGTTGAATTTGATTATCCTGGTCTTCTCTGCCCACAAACATCTGATCGATGCTGTTATGAGTATCTGACTAGGGTTATGCATGCATGAAATTGAATCAGGTAAAAAAGATTTGAAATATGTTTTTCCTCCTCTCCTCCCAAACAGAGGAAATTGTTCTGAGGCTGCTATTTGTACAATATTTCAGTCCAGTTTGTACTTTTATTGTCTCCAGTTTAATAGGTTTAATATATTGGACATCAGTTTAGATATCTACATGATTAAAAAAAAAAGCAATGTGTCCATGTGGATTAGTATACCAACATCTAAAGGACTTTAAAAAAAATTAAACCTTTTTTTCTGGAAAGGGAATATGTTTGGGTTTGCTTGGGATTTTTGCCTTGTCAGGTGTTTCAGAAACCATGTGGTTTTTCAAGACTGGAGGTTTTTAAGAAAAGATTAGACAATTGTTTGTGTCAGGCCTTTGGTGGAGACTGACTGGGGGAGAGGAGGAACAGCCCGACAGGGAGTGGAAGTGGGGCTCCAGAGGTTGTGGAGGAGGCTGGGGAAGGGCAGAGGCCGGCTGAGCAGTCAGAGAAGGACCCAGGCCCGTCCCCTCTCCATCCTAGGGCACACAAGGAGGAGAGATGTGGTCTCCTCGGGAGGAGAGGGCCTTGATCCTCTTCATGGGCTTTAACTGTGACAACTGAATAAGAGGACGGACATGCATACTGGCGAGTGCTGGAAACAAAGTGTGGAAATATCTCTAGTTTATTGTTAATTTCTGAGTTTGACATCCTTCCCAGTGTGTGTTCTGCTATCCGTGGACAAGCCCTTATCTTGCCTGGTTTGTGTTTTTCTTTACTCTTTATAATTTAAACAGAATTTTAAATTTAAACAGCATTTCCTCCTTCTGGTAACTGCTTGTGTGGGAGATTTTTGTCTCCAGTCAAGAATATTTAGAGCTTGTAAGCAAAGTGAAGGAATAAAAGGGGCTTCACTTGTTTGTTGTGACTGTGTTTATTTTGTATCCCACCCTGGGTCATTGCAGTTTGTCTGAACTAGGTTTTCAACTTGAGCAGGGGCTAGAAAATCTCCAAGGTCCCTTCCAACTCTATTATTCTATTATTCTACTTTTTTTCTAGTTAGTTACCTGAGAAATAATAATAAAAAAAAACCTAGGATGGCAGGAAGTAGGTAACCTTTATTTACTCTTTTTGACCAAGATGTGTATGTTTGTAATATATGTTTGTAATATAGTTTTTATATAATACACATATATTAGATACACAATATATATTTAAAATGACACCTATAAGAAATTAAATGAATTATAGAAAAAGAAGGTGGGGG
>BLBF01000059.1:10504712-10536730 GCA_015471245.1 Laticauda colubrina | reverse complement strand
GGAAGGAAGGAAGGAAGGAAGGAAGGAAGGAAGGAAGGAAGGAAGGAGTAGCACTTAGACTCATATACCACTTTATAATGGTTCCCAGCCCTCTCTAAGCTGTTTCCTGAGTCAGTATATTCCCCCCAACAATCTGGGTCCTCATTTTACCCACCTCAGAAGGACAGAAGGCTGAGTCAACTTTGAACTTAGTGAGATTCAAACTGCCAAATTGCAGTCAGCTGGCAGTCAGCAGAAATAGCCTGCAGTATCGCACTCTAACCACTGTGCCACCACACCACCAAGAAAGGATATTTTTGTTCTTACCGATTTAATGGATTGTTGTGGACTACTCAACTGAAGGTATGAGATAAGAAGCATCCATAAAAGTCTTGTGAATAAATAAATTGAAGTCAAGATATCACATACGTACAAAAGGGCTTTGTTCATATAGTTGTGTCCACCTTCTTGTCTTTTTTGATGCCATTCCTGAGGACACCCTCAGGAATGGAGATTTGACTGGGAAGATGTTAACATTGTTATTATTATTACAGTTAATCCTTGACTTACAACAGCTCATTTAGTGACTGCTCAAAGTTACAATAGCCCTGAAAAAAGTGACTTATGGCCATTTTCCACACTTAATGACCATTGCAGCATTCCCCAGGGTCACATGATCAAAATTCGGGTAGTTGGCAACCAATTCATATTTTATGACATTTCAGTGTCCCAGATTCATGTGATCCAATTTTGTGATCTCCCGGCATGCAAAGTCAATGGACAAGCCAGATCCATTTAACAACCGTTTTCCTAATTTAACAACGACAATGATTCACTTAACCATGGTGGCAAGAAAGATCGTAAAAAAATGGGACAAAGGTCACTTAACAAATGTCTCACTTAGCTACATAAATAGTGGTCGTAAGTTGAGAACTACCTGTATTATACACTACATCCTGGAGAAAGAACTACAGGTTTCAGGTGTTACGTCTCAGAAAGAATGGACCTTTAGGAAACAGTTCATCATTGGCCAATGAAGGTCTTCTAACCTAACTGAAACACTGTAATGGTGTGTGTGTGTGTGTGTGTGTATGTGTATTCCCTATCATCCAAAATGCAACTCTGAATAATGTTAAGCACGACGTCCTTCCTGCTTGTTTTGGCAAGAAATCCTCTATATACCAAGCTATTGCTGCTGCTAAGTTCCCCAGTGTCAAGTCAATTACAGGCATGGAAATGGTAGCCCTGTATTGCTGTCCTGTTCATTTGTCTGGCAGAAGGACACAGATATGTATTTATCTAGCAAATGGGAAAATACATTTCTTAAGATGGATGAGGTTGCTTGCAGGCTTGATGGACCCAATAAAATAATCCAGTATCAAGAGAGAGGTTTATTTTGAAGCTTTGGATGTGTCATAATATCGGCTTCTAAACAGACCTTACCATTGCATAAATCAGAAAGTAGATTCAAACAAATAGTTGGGACAGCAGCCATTGTTGAATGGGCCTAGGTAAGACAGACATTATGTGGAAAGCCTCAGCTGTGCAATATTATGGGCAGCTTATTGATTGGTATTCTTACCAATTAGATCTGGATCCTACTCTTTCTCCATGCTTTCTGATCTGTTTCAGCAGCTGAAGTAATTTAGTTTCGCTTATTCCAAGGCTAGGAAATTTATATTTCTCCAATTTCCTGTTGGCTTCTAACTTTTTTCTCTGTCCTGGCCTGCATTAAACAATGATCCAGGAGGAGTGGAGTGACAGTCTGAAAATAATTGGCAAATCACAGAATTTTGAGCTTGACTCTTTTCCTTAGAGGGCAAAAACTTGACTGGATTCCAAATTGCATGAAACCATAGGATAGTTTATTTTGTTCTGGTTAGTAGAATTAAGTTGACCATTATAATTTGTAAAATACAGTTATAGCCAGGGGTGGGATTCTACCAGTTCGCACCTATTCGCTAAAACCGGTTCCTAATATTCTAAGCAGTTTGGAGAACCGGTTGTTAGAAGAAATTGCAGGGCTAATCCTGTGAGGAAGGCAGGAAGGAAACATTCTGGTGTTGCTTACAGAAACTGCCTCCCCATTAACCCTTATTACTTTCTTGGCAGGACTAAACTTCCTGTCTTAGGAACCTCTCTGGAGTTTTCCCCCCTCCTTTGCTGGTACTTTGCTTGTGTGGAGTGACCATTCAAAGTTACAATGGCACTGAAAAAAGTGACTTACAACCATTTTTCACACTTATGACTGTTGCAGCATCCCCATAGTCATGAGAGGCCAGGTGAGGAGATGTGTGCCTTGATGTGAGTGATAATGAGTTGGCCATGCCCAGCCAATAACATGACCACCAAGTCACATTCATCCAGTCACTTGACCATGCCCACCAACTAAGCCATGCCCACAGAACCGGTTGTTAAAAAATTTGAATCCCACCCCTGGTTATAGCTTGTTGGTTAAGTGTAAAACAAGCCACTGTGCTATATTTATTCAACCAGGTTTAAGAAAAAACAAAGTAGCATGATGTGCAAACCCAGTGTCATGCCCCTGTCAGAGTCTCAATCTGAGGAGAAAGACAAACAGGGATAGGGAGTGGGAGTATGGCTCTGTTGACTGTGGAGGAATCTGAGGAAGAGCAAAGTCCAGCTGGGCAGAGCAGGGAAGATATAGAACAAGGGAGAGGGAATTCAGAGGAAGATCCAGGCCCACCCCCTCTTCATCCTAGGGCACGCAAGGAGGAATGGAGAAGAGAGCAACATGGGTTGCGTGGCTTACAGGGGAGGAAAGGGCCCTGATTTCCTTCATTAGCCATACCTGGGAATGAAAGTTTCAAAGAACTGAATGCTGACTGTGGCAGCTGCTGGGAGCAAACATGACTTTATCCTGTGTTGTCTTTGCTTATCTGTATTCCTGGCATCTTCCCAACCATGTGAGGTTTGCTGTGCCTTCACATCTGGAATTCTTGCTCCTGCCCTGCCAAACTAACTACCTCAGTTTGGCTTGATTTGACTGAAAGTTATAGTTTTTGTTGACCACATTTTGCACTTGATTCCCTGCAGTCAAAATCTGTTCCAGGGAGAGTTTTTCCCCAGCCAGAAGGTAACTAGGACATTGGGGCAAAGTTGGAGCTATTAAAGGCACTCTTATTGATTATCTGACTGTGTTGCCTTTGTGCCACACCCCTGGTCATCACAGCCAGTGGCTGTATTTGTAATTGTATTAACTTTCAACTTTGGGTGATTCATATTCTAGACCAGTGGGTTTCAACCTATAGTCAGTGGACCTCTCGGGGGTATATGTGATATTTTCTTTCAAAGGCTTGAAGAAATGTTATAATGTAAATCTTGAGTTAAGTCTTGGAGGTCTATGGCTGCAAAAGGTATTTAAAGAGGGTTGGTGGTGAAGGAAAGGTTGAAAACCATTGTTCTAGACCAGGGGTGTCAAACTTGATTTCGTTGAGGGCTGCATCAGGGTTGTGTTTGATCTTGGCTGGTGGGTGTGGCTATCGTGGGCGTGACATGTGACTTGTATCAGGGGCACCTGTGGTGGCCAAGTGCTAATGCCGGACTTCCCTGAGACCCTCCCTCACTCTCATTATAATCTCCTTCTTTCCTTCCTTCCTTCCTTCCTTCCTTCCTTCCTTCCTTCCTTCCTTCTTTCCTTCCTTTTCTTCTTTTCCTTCCCTCTTCATTCTCCTTTCTTCTTCCTTCTCCTTTTTCTATATTTTTTTTGTCTTTCCTCTTTCTCCTTTCCTGTCCCTTCTTCCATGTTCAAATGCAAAAGGGAAAACATTTCTCCTTTTGTTTAGTTTTCAATTTGTTTTGATAGTGTTCTGCCAGCAAAAACGAAGTGCGGGGGCCAGTCCATTTTTACTGGCTGAAGCATTGTGGGCCAGTCCTTTGCTGTTTTCAGGCCGGCCCCATGGGCTGAATCTAAGCACCCTCTGGGCCAGATTTGACCTGTGGTCCATGAGTTTGACACATCTGTTCTAGACCATTTGAGGACAGTCTAGACCATTTGAGCTCCCTAGAACATCATATTTTATTTCTTTTTTACTTATTGATTAAATGTACATACTGCCCATCTCGCTATCACGTTGACTCTATGCATCTTTCTATTGCATTCTTTGAGTGACAGCTGAATTTTTAAACAATTACATGAAAAATGATGTCTGCTGGCAGCTGGAAATAGAGCCACCACTGCTACTGATAGCAAACCTAGCCAATTTTAAATCCACAGAATGGGGTGGTATAATTGGTGGCAAAATAATGTCCTTGCAATATTATTTTTACCAAACATAAGAGCTTTCTTGCTGTTTTTTGTTTATTGAGGAATGGGAAAAGAATTGGCTTGTGCATACTTAATGTGCATAATATTTCATTATCCTACAAATAAGACAAAGAGCCAAGAAGAAAAACACTACATTTCAAATTCCTCAGTGTGTGTTCCTCCCCCAAGTTATTAGCGAAAAGTGCATTTTGAAACTAATATTTCAGCAACCCTTTGTTTTGAAGCAGAAGGAGGGATCTGATCTCATGGAAACAGTTTGCAGATTGTGCTTGTTCTTGATGATTATGCAATGGACACCTTATTCATTTAATATAAATATACGATTTCAGTGGTAGCTGTCTGGAATGATCCATTTAACTGAACAGAACAGAATAACAGAGTTGGAAGGGACCTTGGAGATCTTCTAATCTTGTGGTTCGCTAGCAACAGGTGTGGGTAGCTGAGGTCTCGAAGCATGGGCAACTCTGGAGTAAGGCTGCAAGGTTATGGCCCTTCCCTTAAGAGATAAAATCCAGCTGAGAAACCAGAGTTCTTTGCAGGAAGCAAATAAGGTTTTGCACTCAAGTCTTGTGGATGCTTGGAATATCTTGGTTGGTATTTGGAGACTCTTTGAGTTTGAAATATTTCTTAGTAACTTTATCTAGGCAAGATATCTAGACAACCTTGGCAAGACTCTTTCTTATCAGAGACAATTACTTTGAAACAGCCTTTTAACCGTGAAGGAACGAAATTTGTAAAGAATCATTAAAAGGTTTTGCTGTTCCTTCTGTTTTGTGTTTGTTTCCTTGGAACAAGGTTTGGATCAGAACAAATCTTTGGAAAATGTGCAAAGAAGAGCAATTAAGACAATTAAAGGGCTGGACACTAATACATATGAAGAACAGTTACAGGATGTGGGTTTGGCTAGTCTAGAGAAAAGAAGGACTAGTAGGGACATGATAGTAGTATTCAAGTATTTGAAAAGCTGTCACCGAGTGAAGGGGATCAATTTATTATCCAAAGCACCAGAGGCAGGACAAGAAACAATGGGTGGAAACTAATCAAAGAGAGAAGCAACTGGAATTAAGGAGGACTATTAACCAGTGGAGTAGCTTTCCTTCAGAAGTTGTGGGTGCTCCAACACTGGAGGTTTTTAAGAAGAGACTGGATAGCCACTTGTCTGAGGTGGTATAGGTCTGGTCTCCTGCTTAAGCAATGGGCTGGACTAGAAGACCTCCAATGTCCCTTCCAGATCTATTCTCATTAATTAGTCCAATCCCCTGCTCAGGCAGGAAACCCTTTCACCATTTCAGACAAATGGTTGTCCAATCTCTTCTTAAAAACCTCCAGTGTTGGAGCACCCACAACTTCTAAAGGAAAGCTATTCCACTGATTAATTGTTCTAACCAATGTTCATGAACAAAATGCTTTTCTTACCAAATACAGCAGTGGTGGGATTCAATTTTTTTTACTACCAGTTCTGTGGGCATGGCTTGGTGGGCATGGCTTGGTGGGCATGGCAGGAAAAGGATACTACAAAATCTCCATTCTCTCCCATCCCACTAACCTGCTTTCCAGCTCTGTTCTCTTGTGAAGCACAATAAAAGAAGACCCAGCCAATCAGCTGGGACATGGGAGGCAGAGAATAGGGGGGTTGGGGACAGTCAGAGGTGGGATTTGCTGGTTCTCCGAACTCGTCAAAATTTCCACTACTGGTTCTCCAGAAATGGTCAGAATACCTGCTGAATACCACCTCTGAAATACACTATCTGAATGGTCTTGTTTCTATCATTTTAAAAAAAAAACAACTGTGTTGCTGTGCAAACCACAAATGGTAACCACAAATCCTTTGACTCTTTTCAATTTCAAAATTATGAAGAGCGCATCATCTTGCTATCCTGGGGATGGGTTAATGGGCCTCTGTGGTGTTGCTTCACAATTCATTGGTCTGGATCCATACGTAGTCATGCTTCAAAAGTACCCCTGAGTGCAAGACAAGACCAGGAGCAGAGCTGGCTGTGAAAGCAAGACTGTGCCTGAATAAATCACGCATGCCATAAAATTTTGGAGACGCTGAGATTGATCTCCTGTCAATAGAGGCTACAACTGAGTCATCACTCACTCACTTCTGCCTCTTATGAAAGCCAGGATGCAGATTTGACATTTCAGTCTTCCAAAGCCACATTCTGTTATCTATCTTGGTAGGATTGAGGGTAGTTCTTCTTTGCTTTTCTATCTGTCCATCTACTTGGCCAAGTATAGTATATGCTGGGGTTTAGGCTTACTGAACTGATTCTTACCAGCCTCATAACTTCTACCCTACTGCACCTCTTCAGCAACAAATAGGAAGGAAACATAATTTGGGATTGCTAATCAAGTCACCTACTGTGAAAGTTCTGTGCAAGCACTACCAGGTTGCTTAAGGACAAAGGAGGATTCTTAGAGAAGAAAAGGGGCATTGGATAGAAGGAACAGAGCCAATGAAGAGTTAAGCAGAGGCAGTAAAAAGAAATGAAGAAATGCTTGAGGTACTGCAGTTGCTAGAATGAGGCCAAGAACATTGCCTTCAATCTGACTGTTGAGCAATGCTGTGTGATTATCCTTTAATGTTTTGGAATTAACTAGACTGAGGACAAAGAGGTACTAAGACCTCTCTCTGTTTCACGTTCAATATCAAGCTGGTTCCCCATGGCTCCTCCAGAAAAATGGGGTCAACTTTGTGCAAAATGAAATTATTGATAGATTTGATTGCTGGAACCTCTCTACCTATGCCCATATCCCACCCCCACCCCCAGGATCCAAGAAATGATTTGATTTCAAGATGGGCAATGATATTGGGGATTTTTCCTTCAGTTGTCTTATAGGGAAATGTTTGAGGGCAGTTCTGTCAGCTCTTTAAATACCATACTGTTATTTAACATACCATTTGTCTGAAATGATATAGTATATTAAGGAATCAGCTAGACTGATAGGTGAACATTATCTCAACATTGTTGATTCTAAGGTAGGAGGTGCAATTTTGGGATGGATGGGGTGGGGTCAATATACTTCTTAAATATGTACAATTCTCTGGCAATCAGGAAAGTCTGAATAATTCAAAGGAGAAACTTACTGGGAACTGTCTGTTTCCAGTTGATGTAAGATGATGCCATTGTTTCATACTGCCTAATGGTAGGACCAAATGAGCAAAGGGATTCCCAGTTGGGCGAGAAGATACAAGAAGAGAGAAAGAGGGAAAAACTTTCATCTGTGAAAAACTAAGATCAGGATCATGTCACTTCACTTTTGCAATCACTCAGCAAGATGTAAAATAAATTTTAAAAAACCCAGATAAACTTTGAACTGAGCAGAGGTATGACATGTCATGTTCTCCATTTACCCAGAAATCTGAACTGTTCAATGGTATTTAGCTTATCTCTCTTTAGAGAATTTGTCTTTATCTTTAATATGTAACTAGTAAAACACATTTGTTTACCTATATCCCGCTTAAAGCCTTCCTTCCTTCCTTCTTCCCTCCCTCCCTCCCTCCCTCCCTCCTTTCCTGCCTTCCTAACACTCCTCCCTCCCTCCCATTTTCTTCTTTTCATGATTCAGTCACATATTTATCCTAATATTTCTTTCAATATTATCCCTTTTTGCACTGTCTCCTTTCCATTGTCTCCCTAGCCCAAATTTATCTCTTTCTCAATATTTATTTTGTTGTAATTATCTCCTTTTGTACCTTTTACTCTCTGGATTAATCTCATTTATCTCTTCAATCCAACTCAGTGTATTTATTTTATTTGTCTCATGGTGGCTTATTTAATATAGACTGTAAGGACAAGGAATGATTCTAAGGAAATTTTGATTAAGGAGAACAAGTGGACAGCATCAAGCCAGGGAATCTTCCCAAATGTTTTTGGGTCACAGCTAAAATTCTAATTAATGGAATTGTAATCCAAAACATTTGGAAGACACTAAATTGCCTGGTCTAGAATGAGGAGTATGAAGAAGACATTTCACAGGAGACTTCTTCATATAGGTAGTCCTCAACTTATGAACACAATTCTCTGTGGTTAAGTGAGACATTTATTAGGTAAATTTTGCCCCGTTACAAGACCCTTTTTGCCACCATTGTTAAGCGAATCACTGCATTTGTTATATTGGTAACACAACTTGTTAAATTAATCTGTCTTACTCCATTGAGTTTGCTAGTAAGAAGATCACATGTCCCTGGGATCTTGCAACCATCACTAGACCATGGGGATTCTGCAATTGTTGTAAGTGTGAAAAATAGTCATAAGTCACATTTTTCAGTGACATTGTAACATTGAATGGTCACTAAATGAACTGTTGTAAGTTGAAAACTACCTATATTAGTATGTTCCAGATGTGTGGGTGTTTGTCTCTGATTTCTCCTATTAGCATGATGATTGGTTGGAAAATATTTTGGTATTAAGAACATAAGTTGGTGGTTTCTTGGCTTGGTGTACTTTCAGTGCAAGTAAAACGAAGGAAGAAAGTGCACTTAATTATAGTCTTCAGTTTTCTACTCCTTGAGGTATATTTTCTTTGAATGGACAAAGATACAAACTACCATTTCTATTTAGAGATGGTGAGGAATTACACCTATTGTTAAATTACATCTACTATCATTTTCAGCCATTTGGCCTTGTTGCATGAAGTGGAGGGAAGTTAAAATCCAATATATAGCTCTGGAAATGTAGGTTACTTACCCTTAAGGCCCTGTCACACTGCAAAAACAGATGCAAAGAGGAAGCAAAACGGAAAAAAAATCTTGCCATCCGTTCTAAAACGCGATGCACTCACTGCCTCCGTTTGGCTTCCTCTCAATCCGTCCAGCATCCGTTTATTGATGTTTCATCCACTCCAAAAGTTTCAGGCTGCATAAAACTTTTGCGCAGAAAATGTATCCAATTTGTCCGTTCTGCATCCGCTACGCATCCGATAGGCATCCGCTGCGCATCCGCGCAACTCGCATGCGCTCGGACGCAGGGAAGAAGCAGAACGGACGCGGAACGGATGCAGAACGGATGCAGAACAGAAACAAAGCATTTAAAACGGAAAAAACGTTCTCAGAGGGGACCTATCTCAGATATTAAGGATGCCTAGAGGATGCCTAGAGGATGCAAAGGGACACCTATACTGCCTATAAAAAGGGGGAGCAACTCACCTGCTTCGCATTTTCAGACCAGCAGCCCAGTGGTGCAGACCTCTGCAGCCTTCATCTGCCTCTTCCTCTTCCTCTTCCACAGCATCCAGTCATCTCCAGCATGGATTGCGACAAAATCCTTTTGGCAGCCAACATCCTTCTGCATCACTGCGAAACCATCAACAGTCTCTGTGAACTCTACAATGGCAAGAAAAGGAGGCACCCAAAAAAAGTCTGGGTCCAAAGATGGTTAGCCAGAAGAGTACAGTACCAACTTTACGACAAGCTGATGGTGGAGCTCAGGAGCGAAGACACTCGTGCGATCCAGAACTTCATGAATATGCCTCCAGCCATGTTTGACGAACTTCTGCAGCGCCTGACACCCAGATTGAGCAAGACAAAAACCAACTTCCTGCCCAGCCTGGAACCTGGGCTCAGGGTGGCACTCACTCTGCGCCACCTGGCCTCAGGGACCACCTACAGGAGCATGCAGTACGGCTGGAGGGTGCCACCCAGCACCATCAGCTTTGTGGTCAGAGAAGTGGTGCGGGCCATCCTCGAAGAATACAAGGAGGAGCTCCTCCAGTGCCCCTCCACTGAAGAAGGATGGAAGAAAGTTGCAGAGCAGTGGTATCAGAAGTGGAACTTACCCCACACCATTGGAGCCATCGATGGCAAGCACGTAGCCTGCAAGGTTCCAGCCAACTCGGGGTCCACTTATTTCAACTACAAGGGCTTCTTCAGCATAATCCTCTTCGCCATGGTCGATGCTGACTACAAGTTCATGTACATCGATGTTTCAGGCAACGGCTCATCTTCAGATGCCCAGGTATACAACGCCAGTCATCTCAAGGAGGGGCTGGAAAGCAACCTCATGGTGGGCTTCCCAGATCCAAAACCCCTGCCCAACGACACACAAGATGTGCTCTACTTCATCATGGGGGATGACGCCTTCTCCCTCTCAACCTACCTCATGAAGCCCTACACCTCCAGACTCCTCCCCCGTGAAGAGAGGATCTTCAACTACAGGCTGTCCAGGGCAAGGCGGGTGGTGGAGAACGCCTTTGGCATCCTGGCCGACAGGTTCCAGGTACTTCTCAACACCATGCAGCATCACCCACAAGCATGAGGAGGATCGTGGAAGTTTGCTGCATCCTGCACAATCTCATGCACACCCGCTACCCAGTGTTGCAGAACAGGCTCGTGGACCTCCAGCAAGGCAATGGGGACATGGAGCCTGGGGAATGGAGGCAAGGGCGAAACCTGATAGACACTCAGGATGTGCAAGGGCCCAACAGAGCCTCATGTGAGGCGAAGAAGCAGCGCAACCTTCTGAAAGACTGGTGCAAATCCCCAGCTGGAGCGGTGGAGTGGCAAGACAGGATGGTAGATGCTTAATGGATGCTTCCTTCAGCCTGTCTCATCACATGGATGAGATTGGGCCATGTATGTTTGGTTGGCCTACAATGAACAGGGCGTTTAATAAAGAGTTGGGTTTATGTTGACATGTGTGGATCAATGATTACATTGTAATTGATAAGGGCCATAGGGGTGTCACCTGGGAGGGTGGACCATACAGTCCCACTATGCTTGCACTGGAGATGTATCTATCCCACAGCTATCTTAACCCATCCCAAAGGTATCCCTGCCCATCCCACAGCTATCTTAACCCACAGGTATCCCTTCCCATCCCACAGCTATCTTAACCCATCCCAAAGGTATCCCTGCCCATCCCACAGCTATCCTTACCCATCCCACAAGCATGCAAAGGCTAAACCATTTCTAAAAGTTTCCACCCAGACTTTTTAGAAAAAAAATAATGAAGCAAGTGTGTGAAACAAAGATAAACTTTATTAATAACAACCTGAAAAGTAAACATGAACCAAGTCAAGTGTCCAAATAAAGTCCAAAAATATCCAGGCAGCCAGTCTCTGGTACTCCGCTTGGTCACTCGGAGGTGTGTGCCCAGTCTAATTTTTAGGATGCAGGTGCTCTGGAGGTGGGTGCTGCTGCAGTGCTGGTCTGAGGTGCTGATGGAGTGCCCGGCCCCGAGAGGACAACAGGGGACGGTGTGTTCAGAAAGGTGTCGGACAGCTGGCTCATCCCCGCGATGCTGAGAGGTCCTTCCTCCATGCCATGGGGTGTCAGCCCAGTACCGAGGACAGATGTACTGAGGCCGGGCTTGGCTGTGGGATGGAGGAAGGAGTAGTGTAGTGGGACTGCCTGCTGTGCAGCGAGGTGAGGAGTGGCATGGCTGGCATCTATGTCATCGGTGGCATCATTGGCGTGGGTGGCATCGGTGGCATCAGTGGAACAGCTGGCAGCGGTGTCGCCCGATGACTCTGTGCCTGGCCTGGGAAGGGCTGCTGCCTGTGCTGCTGGACCTCCAGGTAGCTGTAGCCCTGGTGAGGGGCTGTTGCAAGCCTTGGTATGGGAGGGACATCACCTGGGGTGGAGGAGCAGACCTGGACTGGGTGGTAGCAGGTGCCTCTGGATCTGGAGGGTTGTTAATCAGCGTGCAGATCCTCTCCTTCACCTGCTGGTACTGGGGATCCGGCATCTCCTTCAGGGTCTGGTTTAAATAATTGAGGAAGGGCTTGCGGTTGGAGCAGGAGGAGTTGATGGGGACTAGCTGAGAGAGGAGACCTATGCTGGTGCGGATGGTGTCCCTGATCTCCACCAGGACCTTGTGGCTCTCACCCTCCTGCGGTCTGGCTCTCTGCCTTCCTGTGGAGGCGGCAGTGTGGGTGGATGGGACTTTGGCAGCGGTGGACTCGATGTTACCTTTCTCCCACCACACCAGGGAGTCCTCCTCGCTCTCCACCAAGCTTTCAACACCTGCCTGGGGGTTCTCCGCCGTGGCATGCTCCACCGAAACCTGCCTGGAGACAGGGACTGACTCTCGGCTGGAAGAGGACTGGGTCGCAGCAGGCTGCCTGAGAGTGAGGGTAGACAGATGGGCTCCTGGTGCTGCTTGGTGGCGGATCTCACCCTCCAGGAAGCTGCACCTGGCCATGATGTAGTTCTCTCTGTCCGTCAGCTTGACGGCAGCCTGGCCAGATTTTTTGCGGTGCAGCTTCCTGTACCAGGTGTGCATATGTTTCCACCAGCCGAGTAGCATCTCCGAAGTGTAGCCCAGACTCTCCGCCCTCTCTCTCCAAGCAGCCTGCTTACGCTTGGTGTCCCTGTACAGCCGGTATCCCTTCCGCCACAGATAGTCGTTCTCTCTCAGCCACTCCAGCACCTCATCCTCGTGCGCCTCCTCAATAAAGTACTGCCTTGTCTCCCATTGACGCAAATGACTCTTCCTCCCTCTGGCAGGGCCATATGGGCCCTCATCAGAGGAACTTCGAGGTTGTAGGGGCTGCTCCTCCACACCAACAGCAGCAGCAGCAGCAGCAGAATCATCATCATCAGAAACATCACCAGCAGGATCATAATCATCATCATCATCAGCAGCAGCAGCAGCAGCAGCAGAATCACCAGCAGGATCAGAATCAGAATCAGCAGCAGCAGCAGCAGCAGCAGCAGCAGCAGCAGCAAGACCAGGATGAGCAGCAGCAGAGTAAGCACCAGCAGCAGGACCAGCAAGACCAGGAACATGAACAGAACGAGCAGGACCAGCAGGACCAGGAGCAGCTTCAGCAGAGTGCGCAGCAGCAGAAGCACCACCACCAGGAGCAGCTTCAGCAGAGTACGCAGCAGAAGCACCACTGCCAGGAGCAGCCACAGCAGAAGCTCCAGCAAGAGAAGAGCGAGCCCAAGCAGCAGAAGCCCCAGCAGAAGCTGAGTCACGGACATGGGGCAGGAGGGTGGCCCTGTCCCTATTGCCAGGGATGGCGGCAGGTTGCTGAGCCTTTCGCTTCTTCCCCATGGTTGTGGGGTTGCTGGCTGGCAGGAAGGCTGGCAGGAAGCCTGTTAGGAAGCCTGGCAGGAAGCCTGGCAGGAAGCCTGTTAGGAAGCCTGGCAGGAAGGCTGGCAGGAAGGCTTGCAGGAAATCAGGCACCAAGGCTGGCAGGCAGACTGGCTGGCAGGGAGGCTGGAAGGCAGGCTGGCAGTAATGCTGGCAGGGAGACTGGAAGGCAGGCTGGCAGGGAGGCTGGAAGGCCGGCTGGCAAGGAGGCTGCCCAGGAGGCTGGAAGGCAGGCTGGCAGCAAGGCTGGAACGGAGGCTGGAAGGCAGGCTGGCAAGGAGGCTGCCCAGGAGGCTGGGAGGCAGGCTGGGAGGCAGGCTTGGAGGCAGGCATGCAGGCAGGGCAGGCAAGGAACTCAAAGTGTCCAGCAGCAGGTCTTCCCTCGGAATGCTGGCCACGTGCGAGCTGCTTCCCTTTATATCCGGGGGGCTTGCGCAATGCATCCCCCCCGCATGCGCAATTAACGCACGACATCCGTTCCACTTCCGCTGTGCATCCGCTAGGCTTCCGCTGTGCATCCGCTTCATCCACTGTGCATCCATTCTGCATCCGTTTTTTCCGTTCTGCGTCCGCTCTCCTGAGACCCCCCCGAAGCCCTGTGAACGCGCCATCCGTTCTGCATCCGCTGGGCTTCCGTTCCGCATCTGCTTTACATCCGCCCTGCGTCCTCCCCGCGTCCGTTTCATCCGCTCCAATTATGCAAATTTTCACCCCTTTTGAGCGCGGATACAACGGAAGGAACATTTTTCCCTTCCGTTGTGTCCTCTTTGCATCCGTTGGGCAGTGTGACATGGCCTTAAACATAGATAACCATCTGAGGTCTCCAATCTGGTCAATTTTTTCCTCTGAACTATTTTAATATTCCACCCAAAATATACCCTTTCCATATCGGCAGGAATGCATTAGCTGTGCCTTACCTATTTGTGAAGGTGATGTTTTGTCTCATCAGAAAAGACTTGAGATTATCAAATACCATCTTTTACTCACTGCCTTCCTCCTTTGCCTTAGAGGAATGATGGCCAGAATGCCAAGCCAGCAATTATTTATACAGTAGCTTGATCAACCCAAACACTGATATTCTCAGTGCAAGAATCTCTGTTTTCTAGATGGCAGGGACTTCTGCTGCTAGCAGTCTATTTAATATGCTAGCAGTCTATTTAATATAATTAGGACAGTTGTTTTAGCAATTTGTAGGTAAATGTCAATAATATGGTGTCCTATAGAAATCAGTCTGGTTCTAGATTTGGGAGAATATCCAGAAAAATGCCTTTCTATGGATTCTCAGCTTCCATTAATCATCTCATCCACCCCAAAAATCTCGAGGAGTTTCAAAACCATCAACTTTAAGTTCCTTTCCTGTTGTCTCAAAAGTTGTTCTTCTGAAGCTCAAAAGAGAGAAGTTGAATGCATGAAGTCCTCAACTTACAACCATTTATTTAGTGACTGTTCAAAGTTACTATGGCACTCAAAAAAGTGACTTATGATTGGTCCACACACTTGGGACTTATTCCCACGATCACATGATCCATATTTGGTCATTTGGCAACCAGCATGGTCGTGCTCCAAGTAATACATCCATAACAAACAGAACTCCAAGGCAGGTAAGATTCTTCAAGGAACAGTTTTATTTGAATATACCATATTGGCACAGACTGGTGAAAACCGACTCTGAGAGTTCCCACGATTTTTCACCTCATTAAGACATGAAAGTTTCCTTTTCCCCAAAACAATAAGTCACATTGTCCAATAACGATGTTATACAGTTGCTTGTTGACATCACTCCTCCTCTTTTCAGCCACCTGTGTTGGAATGTCCTTGGTTCCCAGGAGAAACTATTCTGTTTTGGCTACAAAACCCCAGCTATCTCTATTCCCCCCTCCCTATCCCTCATCTCCTTTGTGGCAACACTGAAGCCCCAAAAATGGCCTCAATCAGGCCAGCTTCAGAATCAACACAGCATATATTTATGACAGTGGCAGCACCACAGCGGGCAACCCACAAGCAAAGTCAATGATGGGAGCCAGATTGCCTTAACAACGTCATGATTCATTTAACACCTACATTCAGGTGTTTTTCAGTTTACAACCCTGGAAAAAGCTGGTGAAATCGGGCATGATTCACTTAAGAACTACCTTGCTTACCAAGGAAAACTCTGGTTCTAATTGTGGCTGTAGGTTGAGGACTAGTTGCATCACAAATAGCTTGCTTTGTACTGGTAGCTATCTCCTTATTCCCTGCATAAAAATAAGACATTTGCTTTCTACTTCAAAACACTACTTCTTTTGTTAATATCCAGAGGATGTGGAGCAGGGGTGTCAAACTCAATTTCATTGAGGGCTGCACCAGGGTTGTGTTTTACCTCGGGGGGCTGGGATGGGTGTGGCCAGCTCAACATCACTTGTTTTGGGGGCTCCAGTAGTGGCCCAGATGCTCTGCCAGTGAAAACAGGCTCCTAAGCTCTGTTTTAACTGCAATGGCCTCCTGCAATCCTCTGCCACCAAAAACAGAGCTTGGGAGGGCTACAGGAAGTCCTCCCAAGCTCTGTTTTCACTGGCAGAAGTTCCATGGGCCACTCCTTTGCTGTTTCCAGGGCAGCCCCATGGGCCAGATCTAAGCCTGGCAGATCCCCAGAGGCCAGATCTAAGGGCCTTGAGTTTGACACCCTCATTATGGAGCATATTCAAGGTGGTGACTACAAACAAATGGACGATGGATCAATAGGAAAAAATAATGCAACATGCAGCCAGAAATCAATCTGTTTCATGATGCTAGCTAAAACGGTTGGGTTTGCAGAGTTGCTTCCATTAATTAGTATCCCTCTTGTGTTTTTAAGGTTTTTACAGAATCTGTGTAAGTCGCATGTTCCAAAATGTGAGTCTCTCCCACCTGTACTCAAGATCATAATCTATGTGAAGGTACCACAGAGTCTTCTCAGCTACAGCTGACAACAAATTTTTGTCTCAGCTTAATCTTTAATGCCTTTCTTCTGTCACTGCTCCATTCTGGGACACTCTCAAAGGGAAAACTCATTTCAAAGACCATGTCTATTAGACTAACAGCTGCAAATGGCTCCCAGGATTGTGATGGAGGTGTGTGTTTTTTTTAAAGTGTTTTGCTGTGATTTAAAATTCTCACTGTTCTCATCAGAGATATGTTCCCATTGCTTGTGCTGAAAGGAGATTCTTTCTGGATTTATTTTGCTGCTGGAAAGAAAAATTAAAATCACAAAACTAACACTAAATGGTTTGTCTTGTCAACCAAGACTTTCTGTTATCTAGAGGACTGAAATAATCAACTGAGAATACCTATGCTGTGGTGGGCCCAATCCATATATTTTGGGTAATTTGAGCAGGAGCAGCATATCCAACCCCATGTGGGAAAATGCTATTTTGGTGGGATAAAAGTTATAAAAAACAATCTTACAACTTTCAAAAAGAAATGCAGACAGAGTTACAGATGATTCAGGAAGCAATTGCTTCATCAAAAGAAGATGTAAGAAAGAATCATGATGAGAATAATTAAAAAGAAAAACAAACTCAAAGAACCACTAGATCTGTTGCTGCCTTCAGTTTTCTATATTTCTAGATAAACTCTCTCTCCATAACAAAGCCAAGGTGTCCCTCAAGGGCTTACTTTCTGACTTCAAACTGGGAATTTTATGACACTAAGTCAAGCCCAACCCCTGGGAACTGAATGGCCAAGATTTATTTATTTAGTCAACATTAGGGCCAACCAAGTCACAACAACTTTGAAAAGTAGACTAAATTGAAAATAATTTAGAATGCATATAAAAAAAATAAATAAATACATGTTGACCTTCCAGAAAAAAATCTGTAGGTCTTTTGCTCCCTTCCCCTCCTCTCCCCTCCCCTCCTCTACTCTACTGTTCTCTCCCTTCCCTTTCCCTCCCTTTCCTCCCCTAACTTGTTGTTTCTTGGTGATAAGCCCAAAGTCACCCACTTGGTTTTCATGCTGAAGACCTGACTAGAATTCATAGGTTCCTAGTGATTGGACTAAAGTCACCCAGCCAGTTTTCGTGACAAAACTGGGACCAGAACTCAGAGTTTGGTTCTCACACAGTCCTTCGCCACCAGACCAAAGTGGCTCTATTTTTCATAGACTCAACAACTTTCTTCCCAGAAGAAACAAACTATAAACATATGTTTAAAGAAAGTATTCATCTTCCTGCATCCCAAATGACACTGTAATTTACTCAAGTCTTTTGTGTCACTGCCATTGAATTCCATAAGTCTGAAATATTATTTTGGGGGTGAATAGGACATAATCAAAGTCAATTATTAATATTGGTATTTGATACAGATGACAATATTTCTTTCAATGTGTCTCAACAAAATATGAATCTAGAATTTTTTGTTTCATTTAAACTATTAAAGTTTGCACATCACATTTTATAAAAAAATAATTGTAGGGGTTTATTGCCTGTATCATAGGATTTAATAATCAGAGAGTAAGTTAGGTATTTCCTAATCTTCCCATTAACAGAGAAAATTTTTATTACTTGGTTATGGCTGCTGTGTTGGCTTTTTCACCCAGTTAGACTTTGATAGTGTCATGCTTCCTATCAGTCTGATTTCCCCTCAATTTATGCTTATAACACATCCCTATTGCCTCAGATTAGATATGAATTAATATTCCTTTGCTAAGACTTCTTTATGCCTTAGCAGCTTTTCTGAGACTTTTGGCTGTTATTTTCATAAACTTTTTATCCTCATTAAATTAAATTCTTCCTCCTACCTTGCTTCACAACTTTTGAAGCCCTTTCTTGCTCTCCCTCTCTTTTAAACATGATCTATATGAATTTACTTTCAGGAGATAAAAATCGTCTCCTGCTTTTTGATGGCTAGGTATTTCGGAACTCCTTATTAATAAATGCATTTCTTTTCAAAGATTATAGATAAAAAGAAGCAAACTCTTCTGATATGTGAAACATCCCTTCTAGTCATCTGAAACCTCTGTGTGTGTGTGTGTGTGTGTGTGTGTGTGTGTGTGTGTGAGAGAGAGAGAGAGAGAGAGAGAGAGAGAGAGAGATTTCATTAATGCTATAATCATCTCTGCTAGGCCAAACTATAATAGCATTTTATGTTGTTATGGCATTTTCTAATATTGAGTTGGTTTTTGAAGTAGTCAAGACACATAATCCAGAGAATAGCACATGGTAAGTAAGCCTTGATCAGTGGGATCAGGAGGACAATTACTCCATGTAGTGAATCATCTGTAAGGCATTGAGGAAGATGAGTAAATGTAGTAGCAGTAGTAGCTAATGACTTTTTTATAAGTGCAATGAAGAGTATGGATTACTTTCATTGTGTGAAATCCCAAAAATGACAACATTGTCAAACAATGGTCTCCCTTACTCCTCTGGACTGACAGTATTAGTACTTACTATTTATCATGGCTAGCATTCTTCTCTGTAAGCAAATGGGTACCAAATTTTTAGTAAAAATCTTATTATTTGATTAAAAATAAAAGATCACAATGAGGATGAATATATTTTTATATATTAAATGTAATTGCATTAAATTATACATGATTTTGATGTATCCTATAAAGTTGAAAGGAAGAGTGACAGAATCAGATTCCCTTTACTAAAAAGAACCTTTAGTTATTGGTACGTATGATGTTGTAGATTACTCCCATTGCTGATCTCTAAACTGATCAATAATTCAAATCATAGGACAATTATTAGTTTCTTCAAAAAAGCTCATCACAACTCTAATTGAAACTCATTTTAAAAAGTGCAATTCGATTGACAGAGAAACAAATATGCGTGAGTATACTGTGTGATTCAATTCCTTAGTGAATACATTTCACACTTTGATAAAATCATCATGATCATCTACTTTTCCTCTTAGGGAAATGACAGCATGCAAAATTAATCAGAAGATAGGGGCATGATATTGAAAACTTTCCTTAATCAAGGCAATTGAAAAGACACTACACATGGGCATTTCATGATCTAATTAGTATGATAATAGAAGCTGAATATACTAACAAAACAGCAATCTGAAGAAATGGGATGGCATCTTTTGGGAAGTACCACTGTCTCAGACATGGGCAGCACAATAGAAGGTGAAATATAAGTGAAGGCAATTGTGTTTCTAATTGTACTATTGTCCCTACCTAATGATTCCATGTGACAAGGACAGTGGGTAGAGAGATGTTTATTATTGTAAGTCTTAAAGTTACACACTCACCCACATTGGCTAGGGTTAAGATTATAGGAGGAAAAAGGAGAAATCTAGTTAAGATGGTATATTGTAGACATTTTCATTTTTGAGTGTGAAAAATATTCAGTATGAATATACTTTTTGTACCATTTGTTTTTAAGGAGCATACTGGACAAAATATTCCATCGAAAGAGCATAGCCAAACTGGGATGGGATGGGATGGGACAGGATAGAATGGAATGGAATGGAATGGAATGGAATGGAATGGAACAAAACAACACTTTATTGGCCAAGTGTGGTCAGACACACAATGAATTCGTCTCCAGTGCAAAAGCATGTGTACATGTAAATCAGCAGAGCAATAGTAATCATAATAATGACACCAATAAGAAGTGGTAGTAATAATATTACAGCCATATGACATAGGCAAATATACTTAGGCATGAGACATAAGAGAATATAAAACATAATATTTATTCCAATATGGTTATTCCTTTTACATTTAATTATTTCATTTTCCTTAAAATTAGTTAGTAATCTGGATTCCAGGGTGCACTTCCTGTATGTAATTCTTGTCACTCCATAAACATTCAAAGTTGTTCATGATATACATGCAACTGATTCCCTTAATACAGGACATCTAGTAGGGTTTTTTTTTTGGGGGGGGGGATGTTGGTTGTGTGCATGTAAGCATTTCTGATGAGGCCAAAGAAGTTTGGCATCTCATGTATTATCTTGTGGCCAATATACAGATACATCTCTTTAAAATTCAAACTTATTAAGATGCAAAGAAAGAGATTCTGCAACAGATTAAAGGCTCACAACTCAATTCTTTCCAGCCCATACAGTAGACTCCCTTTTGATTTTTTAAAAAAAAATTTTTATATAACTGTATGAGACAAAAAAGCATGTATATATATGTATATGTATGCAAATGAAATAAAGCAAACATCCACAGACAAGTAAAGCATGGTAATGAATAACAGCAGATAAACACAATATTAACAGCAAAAACAACAAATTAAATTTTGACCATATGGAATCATATTGTTGAGTCTTTCCTTTAGGCTGATAAAAAGTCAATTCAAAGACTGAAAGTTGACACATTTCATCAAGCCAAATTTCAGCATTTGCTATACAAGTATCTCTCCAGGAATACACAGCCAACTCTTTAGCAACAATTCAGAGATTGTATGCCAAAAAGTCTTCACAAGGAGATGAAGCTCACATTTTCTTAAGTATATTAGCAAAATATAAAATGTGCACCAATGCAGTTCTTGCCTAATATCTACAACCCTTTGCAGGTATAAAATCATCTGTATTTCTGCTGTGTAAGACAAGCTCCTGGAATCGGAGGGATATATATTTTTTTTTATCAAGAAACACCTGGCATAGTTTCTCAAAAGAGGAATTCTAATTCCAATGTTGGGCACATATGCTTGATGGATGGCTCAGGAGTCCCTCTATTTGTGCAGCCAAAAAGAATTACTTCTTTTGCATGATGAAGAGAGACGTGGAAAACAGACTGAAGGCTCTTGCCAAGGATGTGAGGTGGGAATGCCAAACTGAAAGAACAGTGGATTAAAAAAAAAATCCATTGCCTCCAGTATTTGTAGCTGAGTGAAGAGGTCATTTCAAGCCTGCAATTGTCGACTCTTTCAGCCTATATTTGTTTCTACTGAGGGCGAGGGGATAGCTCAAAAGTCCAACTTTTGGCATGGAAAGTGGGATGTGGGATAAATAAATTGTGTCAAGGAGCACATTTTAAAGTTATTTAAAATGCACTTTGATTTGGACTATACAGTCCCAAGGGAAATCCTTCATATTTTTACTAAGGCCTTTATTAAGATAAGCATGCTGCATCTATAGAGGATTTCACATTTAATGTCTGTTTTCTCTTTAAAATTTAACATTTAATGAGCACGAGTTGGCTTGTTATATGCATTTATTGGAATATTCTCTTTTCATTCTGCTTTATTGTATTGTTTTCTACTGTATTATTGCTTTCGTTACACAATGGTTTTAAGGTTTGTAATTATCACATTTCCTTCACTTGTTTTTTAATTGGGTTGTTTGTTGGTTAAACTGTTGTGATTTGAAATCATGATCTATGTCTCCATCCTCTTTACCCCAGTGGGAGCTGGTGAAGGTCTTGATGCGAGAAATCTTGTACTTACATTTTTTAAAAATGTACTATATCTGATTTCATCTTTTGTGATTCTGCTTCTTCTCTTCCCTAGAAATTTCTAATTATGGCTTAGAATAACATTTAGTGCATTCAATGAAGCTGAGTGAAATCCACAAAAGCTTATGTGATGATAAATTTGTTTGTGGAGTCCGTGGTGATCTCTGAACTTGGTGGTTTGTTTGTAGACATTTTATCATCTGACTAAGTAACTCGGGGTGTGGTGGCAATGGCTAAGATGCTGAGCTTGTTTGATCAGAAAGGTTGGCAGTTTGAATCCCTAGTGTCACGTAATGGAGTGAGCTCCCATTACTTGTCCCAGCTTCTACCCACCTAGCAGTTTGAAAGCATGTAAAAAATACAAGTTGAAAAATAGGGACCACTTTGGTGGGAAGGTAACAGCGTTCTGTGCACCTTTGACATTTAGTCATGCTGGCCACATGACCATGGAGACGTCTTCGGACAGTGCTGGCTCTTTGGCTTTGTAACAGAGATGACCCCTAGAGCTGGACATGACTAGCACGTATATGAGAGGGGAACATTTACCTTTAAGTAACATAATCAGCATGACTGAGGGTGGGGTTTGTTCCCTATTTATACACAGTAGCTTGCCCTGTGTGTTTTGGTGGGGATATGATTTTCTTCTTGATAGTTCCTTGTTAGGATATTGTTTTCTGCTGGATTGTTTGTCTGGTACTAATCCCTGCTTAGAGAGCACCAAGGACTCCACAGTTGAACACTGAGCTATATATATATATTCTCTTCTACTGAAATTTATTTGTCTTTTATATGTAATATAACTCTTGGTCATTCTTAATGCAGCAGACTACCAAATTCTCTCCTCTAGAAGTGGGCATTTCTAATTAAACAAATGTGACAAGAAAGAAGAGAAGTTATAGATTTTTACTTTAAGGAGCAGACACATGACAGATGTCTGATCTCCTTCTAGTTCAACTTTTCATGGGTGTAATCTGGCAGGCAGAGGAGACAAATTAGAGTCAGTCTTCCAGACATAAATATGCTGCTCAAAAGGAGAAAGAGAAAGAGGGAAAGAGAAAACATTTAAAGATGCTATGAGGTGTCAACGAGGGAAATGTGTTCTTAAATACAAGAGAGGCCCAAAATTGAAGCATAAGATTATTTTCCTGACATCATGGTTTGCTTTCCTTTGTGTCTGTTTCTGTTTCTTTAAATGTTGAAACAAAGCTAAAAACAAACCCACAGAAAATTCAAAAGAATAGCAATATGCAGATGGACACACTTTCTCTACTATTGGTCAATGCCAAATAACATTTTTCCTGTTTTATTTTTCCCCATCATTTCAGCACTTTTGCACCAGTTTCTTGACAGCAAGTTTCTTTGTTCTGTCAACGTCTTTAAAGAGATTTTCTTTATGTTACATGAAATATGTCCTTAATCTTATTTTTTAACACCAGCCTTTCTGAGCAGGTAGTGTCTCCTAAAACCATTGCAGAGAATATTAAATGTACGAGATAATGTTACAGTTGTCAACGAGATTGAAACTGAAATCTGGAAGAATCAGGACAGGAATTCACAACAACAAGATATGGTACCAACTTGAGTAACTTCAAAATGGGTTGGATCAATTCATGGAAATTATGTGGACTAATGACTGTTAACCTTGATGGCAGTAAGACTATCTCTGAAGGCCATCTTCTGGGAGACTAGTGGACTTCCTTGAATAGTTGGTTGGCGACCATGACAATAGACTGCTGGACTAGATGTGACTGAGGTCTGATAAAATAGGGCATTGCTTGTGTTTTTAAAAATAGTCCTTTAAATTTAAAAACAAAAATTTCCTTTATGTGACTCAAGAGTTTTGAAACTGATGCAGAAGAACTGTAGCTCCCAGCAGAAGGTAGAAATACATTAAAGTAGCCAGCATTGGATATAGGCAACATATTTGAAATGTTATTTGAAACTGAAGAGAAAATATCTGCTGTAAACTCTGCATAAGCATCAAGAAAGGCATCTGGCCAGGAATGAGCTTCATTTTTTTTTTTTTTTTTTAGCAAGGACTCTCTGTTCTAATGACTGGCTGGGTGGTCATGTGACTGGCTGGGTGTGGCCAACTCAATGTCACTTCTTTGTCCTAATTACCTAAAAAAAGAGATATACCAAAAAGTTTCTTTATGATTTTGTGCATGTAATACTTAAATAAAAGGCTGGGTGAAACCAGTTTTAATAGCAGTGACTGTGAGAGGGATCTTGGAGTCTTAGTGGAGTTTCTCCACTAATAAGAATTACATCATTCTTATTATTTGGGAGTTAATCCCCTCAGAGGCTAGTAGCTATGTTATTTTCTCAATGGCTCTCCCTCACAAGTGCTGAGTGGATTTTTTTTATCTAGCTTGCAACACTTTTACGAGGTGTGAAATGCTCTTGGCTGAATGCCCAGAAGTTCAATTGAGCCTTTTAAGACTTTCTCTTGCTGCTTGTCTTTCTGAGGTTATTGGGAGCACTCCGAGCCCCGCAGGGTCTTAGCTAGAGGCTCTTCCGAGCCCCTGCAAGCCCCCAGCAGGCAACCCCTGCATCCGATCAATAAATGCTCAATTTCATTCTGTCACCCCAACTCCACCTCATACAAAGGGATTACAGGGTTGTAAAATGAAAAAAACAACAACCTGAAACTGATATGAGGCTTAGGGAGAATGGTGGTCATTAGAAAAAGGCTACAAGGATATGAGTCAAATGAATGAAAGATGATAGATTTGGCTGAGAGACTGGTTCTTCTTGGCTGTGCTTTAAGAGATTGGTCTTATTTATTTATTTAGCTTATGGTATATCACACACGGACTAGCCATACATGTTAACATTTCACCAAGATTAATAAAAGCATAATAAAATATAAATGTTAAAAATATCTTTGTTCAAGTACCAATATCTATGCCATCTAACCATCAAAGCTCAGCATCATTTATATGAAAAAAAAATCAGATAAGGCTGAGATTGGCCTTTCTTGAAGAAATCTCAAGTCACTCAATATAAGCATGACTAGAACTGAGCCATAATAATCCATTTAATTTTAGGAGACTGCCAGATATCATTTCCCTTCCACTTAAAGTTTGAAACTCTGACCACTGTTTCATGGATTCAGTGGTCAGAGCTGCCTGATGGAACTTTAGCCAATAGGATATGTTCACTTGCAAATAGGGATCATGACTGTAATGGGGGCAACAATCTATGGTTGTATTAACTGGGTGGTCTTGGAGAAAGACAGTGTCCTGACAGACCAGAGGTGGTATTCAGCTGCTTCTGACCAGTTCTAGAGAAATGGTTGTGGAAATGTTGAGTAGTTCAGAGAACTGGCAAATATCACATTGGATTGGCCCTGGCCCCATTTATTCTCTGCCTCCCGAGTCCCAGCTGATCGGCTGGGTCTTCTTTGGTTGCCCTGCACAGGAGAATGGAGCAAGAAAGCAGGTTAGCAGGGTGGGGAGGGAATGGGATTCTGAAGTAACATTTCTCTGCCACGCCTAGCAAGCCACACCCAGCAAGCCACGCCAACAGAATCGATAATAATTTTTTTTTTAATCCCACCACTGTGGCAGACCTTTTCTTCTCCTCCAGAATCAAAATGAAACCATACTATGAAAGGGCCAAATACAGAAACAGCATGCCAGACAGACAAAGAAAGGTTTATTGTATTTCTTTGAATAGTTTTCAAAGGCTACTCTACTTGCATTCTTTTTATTGAAAATTCATAACATTTCTTTTAAAGCAAAAATACACATGAGTTTCCTCTTTTCTCAGATAATGATCAGGCAAGGAACATCTTAACAGGAGCAGCAGAAAGCAGCTACAGTAGTTACTCTTGTGTAAGTGTACGCATTTTTTTCAATTGCAAATCCAATTATGGTAAATATTTTGTGAATGGAGGAGATTCTTCTGTGGCCATTGCTTTGGAAGGTATCTTGCAAAGACTTTTAGAATTAGATTTTCTTATTTAAATTTAAATTTAATTTAATTTAAAAATAGATTTTCTGGTCTAATATGGCTGGCTTAGGAGAGAAAAGTGGCAGGTAGAATTCTGTTTCCATGCTGAATTTTGACCTGATTTCAAACCTTCCTTGTTCCCTTTTCAGCTCTTCTAAAAGAACAACTTACAAATATCTCTTGCCAGGTAAAGCCCCTGTCACACTGCACCAACGGATACAAAGAGGATGTAAAATGGACAAAAAAGCTTGCCATCCGTTGGTTAATGCGATGTACTCACTGCCTTCGTTTAGCTTCCTCTCTATCCGTCCAGCATCCGTTTATGGACGTTTCATCTGCTCAGAAAGTTTTGAGCTGCTCAAAACTTTTGCACAGAAAATGTATCCAATTCGTCCGTTCTGCATCCGCTACGCATCCGCTAGGCATCTGTTACGCATCCGTTACACATCCGCTATATCCGCTAGGCATCCGCTGCACATCCACACAACTCGCATCCGCTCGGATGCAGGGAGGAAGCAGAACGGATGCAGAACGGATGCAGAACGGATGCAGAACGGATGCCTAGCAGAAACAAAGCATGTAAAATGGAAAAAACGTTCGCAGAGGGGACCTATCTCGGATATTAAAGATATCTAGTGGATGCCTAGAGGATGCAAAGGGACACCTATACTGCCTATAAAAAGGGGGAGCAACACATCTGGATCTCACTTTCAGACCAGCAGCCCTGCTGCAGACCTCTGCAGCCTTCATCTGACTCTTCCTCTTCCACAGCATCCAGTCATGTCCACCGTGGATCGTAACACAGTCCTTTTGGCAGCCACCATCCTTCTGCAACAGTGTGAAGCCATCTACAGACTCTGTGAACTCTACTACGGAAAGAAAAAGGGGCGGCCAAGAAGCGTCTGGGTACGAAGATGGTTCGCCAGAAGAGCAGAGGACGGACTGTACAACAAGCTGATGGTGGAGCTCAGAAACGAAGACACTCATGCATTCCAGAACTTCATGAGGATGCCTCCAGCCATGTTTGACGAAGTTGTGCAGTGGCTGACACCCAGGTTGACCAAGGCAAACACCAACTTCCCGCCCAGCCTGGAACCTGGGCTCAAGGTGGCACTCACTCTGTGCCACCTGGTCTTAGGGACCAC
This sequence comes from Laticauda colubrina, assembly GCA_015471245.1. Taxonomy (NCBI): domain Eukaryota; kingdom Metazoa; phylum Chordata; class Lepidosauria; order Squamata; family Elapidae; genus Laticauda; species Laticauda colubrina. The sequence goes on along the minus strand of BLBF01000059.1, from coordinate 10,509,944 downwards.
CTACAGGAGCATGCAGTACGGCTGGAGGGTGCCACCCAACACCATCAGCATTGTGGTCAGAGAAGTGGTGCAGGCCATCATCGAAGAATACAAGGAGGAGCTCCTCCAGTGCCCCTCCACTGAAGAAGCCTGGAAGAAAGTTGCAGAGCAGTGGTATCAGAAGTGGAACTTCCCCCACACCGTTGGAGCCATAGATGGCAAGCACGTAGCTTGCAAAGCTCCAGCCAAGTCGGGGTCCACTTATTTCAATTACAAAGGCTTCTTCAGCATCATCCTCTTTGCCATGGTCGATGCTGACTACAAGTTCATGTACATCGATGCTTCAGGCAACGGCTCATCTTCAGATGCCCAGGTAAACAACGCCAGTCACCTCAAGGAGGAGCTGGAACGCAACCTCATCATGAGCTTCCCAGATCCAGAACCCCTGCCCAACGACACACAAGATGTGCCCTACTTCATCGTGGGGGATGACGCCTTCTCCCTCACAACCTACCTCATGAAGCTCTACACCTCCAAATACCTCACCCCTGAAGAGAGGATCTTCAACTACAGGCTGTCCAGGGCAAGGCGGGTGGTGGAGAATGCCTTTAGCATCCTGGCCAACAGGTTCCAGGTACTTCTCACCACCATGCAGCATCGCCCAGAGACCGTGAGGAGGATCATGGAAGCTTGCTGCATCCTGCACAATCTCATTCGCACCCGCTACCCAGTCTTGCAGAACAGGCTCGTGGACCTCCAACAAGGCAATGGGGACATGGAGCCTGGGGAATGGAGGCAACGGCGAAACCTGATAGACACTCAGGATGTGCAAGACCCCAACAGAGCCTCACGTGAAGGGAAGAAGCAGCGCAACATCCTGAAACACTGGTGCAACTCTCCAGCTGGAGCAGTGGAGTGGCAAGACAGGATGATTGATGATTAATGGGTGCTTTCTTCAGCCTGTCTCATCACACGGATGAGATTGGGCCAGGTATGTTGGGTGGGCCTACAATGAACAGGGCATTTAATAAAGAGTTGTGTTTATGTTGACATGTGTGGATGATTGATTACATTGTTATTGATAATAAAGGGCCAAAGGTGTGGCAGCTGGGAGGGTGGACCATACAGTCCCACTATGCTTGCACTGGAGGTTTATCTATCCCACAGCTATTACCCATCCCAAAGGTATCCCTGCCCATCCCACTGCTATCTTAACCCATCCCACAAGCATGCAAAGGCTTAAACCATTTCTAAAAGTTTCCACCAAGACTTTATTAAAAAAAAGAAACGAAGCAAGTGTATGAATCAAAAATAGACTTTACTAACAAGAAGCTATAAAACAAAAATGAGTCTCTGGCACTCCTCTTGGTCGCTCAGTCTCAGGGGTGAAGGGTCCAGGTGCTGTGGAGTTGGCTGGTGCTGGAGTGCTTGTCATCAGCTCCTCCAAAAGCAGAAGCAGCAGAAGCCCCAGCCTCAGAAGAGTCAGCCCGTGCTGCAGAAGCCCCAGCAGAACCAGATTGAGGGCCAGGGGGTGGGATGGTAGCCCTGTCCCTCTTGTAAGGGCTGGCAGCAGATGGCTGAGGCTTGCTGTGCTTCAGCATGGTTGTGGGGTTGCTGGCTGGCAGGGAGGCTGGCAGAAAGGCTGGCATGCAGGCAGGCAGGCACCAAGGCCGGCAGGAAGGCTGGCACCAAGGCTGGCAGGAAGGCTTGCAGGCAGGCAGGCACCAAGGCTGGAAGGCAGGCATGCACCAAGGCTGGAAGGCAGACATGAACCAAGGCTGGCAGGCAGGCAGGCACCAAGGCTGGCAGGCAGACTGGCTGGCAGCAAGGCTGGCAGGCATGCAGACAGCAAAGCTGTCAGGGAGGCTGGCAGCAAGGCTGGCAGGCAGGCAGACAGCAAGGCTGGCAGGGAGGCTGGCAGCAAGGCTTGCAGCAAGGCTGGCAGCAAGGCTTGCAGGCAGACATGCAGGCAGGACAGGCAAGGCAGTCGATGTGTCTGGAAGCAGGTCTTTCCTTTGAATGGCGACCTGCTTCCGAGCTGCTTCCATTATATCCGTGGGGCTGACGCAATTCATCCTCCCCACATGCGCAATTAACGCTCGGCATCCGCTAGGCTTCCGCTGTGCATCCGCTGTGCATCCACTGTGCATCCACTTCATCCACTGTGCATCCGCTCTGCATCCACTGTATCCATTCCGCATCCGCTTTGCTGAGGTCCCCCGGAAGCCTAGCGGATGTGCCATCCGCTCCCATCCGCTTTCTTCTGCTGGGCTTCCATTCCGCATCCTCTTTCCATCCGCCCTGCATCCTCCCCGCGTCCATGTTATCAGCTCCGGTTATGCAAATTTTTGCCCCTTCTGAGAGCGGATAACAACAGATGGAACATTTCTCTCGTCCGTTGTGTCCGTTTTGCATCCGTTGGGCAGTGTGACAGGGCCTTACGTCAATACAGTGCATTCAGTTAAAAGCAGGTAGATGTGAGCAGATCAGAATTTGCAAACCATTCTTAATCTTAACCAACAATTTAATGCATCTTGAGGACCAACTCCTAAGATACTTGTGCCTGTTTTAACAAGAAAAAAGAAGAAGAAAAAATCTAAAATAAAATGTAATGCAACATCTGGGTACTCAAGCAACTGGTGATTAACCTCAGCTGGTTAATCACAAGGGCAAAGTGAACAATAGCTGGGAGACAAGCTTTGAAAAGAGAAGTGAATTGCTTTCATGCGGACTACTTTAGGAGTATATGAAAATACTCCAAATCTTTCTGTTGCATAACTGCATTCAACCCATTTCACTAATCCTTTACTAAATGGCTAATGGTCTTCTGAGTCACCTTCAGATTAGAAATCTATCCCCCCATTCTCTCTCTGTGTGTGTGTGTGTGAGAGAGAGAGAGAGGGGGGGGGGGAGAGGGAGAGAGAGAGAGAACAAATGGTAAAACTTTCTTATTCTGGATTTTCCTCCTCTTGCTCTCAAAATTAGAAAACTCTTCTCTGATCTGAGCTCTGCAGGATAAAACAGCATCTCTGTTTTTCCACTGCATAGTTGACTCATAGTCTTTCTTTTTTACTCTGTAGTATCACATATTCACCCTGAATCTATAAATTGGGGGCTGAAACATATGGCCAAAATTTCAAATGAAGGCAGCTTTCTTTGGTAGAGAGTGTCTACTAAAGAAAAGTCAGGAACTTATCTACTGGTGACACAGACCCTGAGAAATATTACGGAATCAAATGATGTGAAAGAAGCCACACTAAACATTCCACAAATGGATTCGTATCAGCGTACTGTATATAATTTACTATTAAATGTTTGATATCATTTAGTGGCAACCAATTTGGTGCAGTGGTTAAAGGCACAAGGACAGAAGCCAGGAGACTGTGAGTTTTAGTCCTGCCTTAGACACGAAAACCTTCTGGGTCGGTCATTCTCATTCAGCACAAGGAAGAAAGTAAAGGCCCTGTCACACTGCCCAACGGATGCAAAACAGACACAACGGACGAGAAAAATGTTCCATCCGTTGTTATCCGCTCTCAGAAGGGTCAAAAATTTGCATAACCGGAGCAGATAACACAGACGCGGGGAGGACGCAGGGCAGATGGAAAGAGGATGCGGAATGGAAGCCCAGTGGATGGAAGCGGATGGGAGCAGATGGCACATCCGCTAGGCTTCTGGGGGACCTCAGCAAAGCGGATGTGGAACGGATACAGCGGATGCAGAGCGGATGCACAGCGGATGAAGTGGATGCACAGCGGATGCACAGCGGAAGCCTAGCGGATGCCGAGCGTTAATTGCGCATGCGGGGAGGATGCATTGCATCAGTCCCACGGATATACCGGAAGCAGCTCAGAAGCAGGTCGCCATTCAGAGGAAAGGCCTGCTTCCAGACACATCGACTGCCTTGCCTGTCCTGCCTGCATGTCTGCCTGCCAGCCTTGCTGCCAGCCTTCCTGCCAGCCTTGCTGTCTGCCTGCCTGCCAGCCTTGCTGTCTGCCTGCCTGCCAGCCTTGCTGCCAGTCTGCCTGCAAGCCTTGGTGCCTGCCTGCCTGCCAGCCTTCCTGCCAGCCTTGGTGCAAGCCTTCCTGCAGCCTTGATGCCTGCCTGCCTGCCAGTCTGCCTGACAGCCTTCCTGCCAGCCTTGGTATCTGCCTGCCTTCCAGCCTTGGTGCCTGCCTGCCTGCCAGTCTGCCTGACAGCCTTCCTGCCAGCCTTGGTATCTGCCTGCCTTCCAGCCTTGCTGCCTGCCTGCCTGCCTGCCTGCCTGCCAGCCTTGGTGCCTGCCTCCCTGCCAGCCTTCCTGCCAGCCTTGGTTCCTGCCAGCCTCCCTGCCAGCCAGCAACCCCACAACCATGCTGAAGCACAGCAAGCCTCAGCCATCTGCTGCCAGCCCTTACAAGAGGGACAGGGCTACCATCCCACCCCCTGGCCCTCAATCTGGTTCTGCTGGGGCTTCTGCAGCACGGGCTGACTCTTCTGAGGCTGGGGCTTCTGCTGCTTCTGCTTTTGGCAGCACTCCAGCACCAGCCACCTCCACAGCACCTGGACCCTTCACCCCTGGGACCGAGCGACCAAGAGGTGTGCCAGAGACTCATTTTTGTCTTATAGCTTGTTGTTAATAAAGTCTATTTTTGATTCACACACTTGCTTCATTTCTTTTTTTTAAATAAAGTCTTGATGGAAACTTTTAGAAATGGTTTAAGCCTTTGCATGCTTGTGGGATGGGTTAAGATACCTGTGGGATGGGCAGGGATACCTTTGGGATGGGTATTAGCTGTGGGATAGATAATCCTCCAGTGCAAGCATAGTGGGACTGTATGGTCCACCCTCCCAGCTGCCACACCTTTGGCCCTTTATTATCAATAACAATGTAAGCACTGATCCACACATTTGAACATAAACAGAACTCTTTATTAAATGCCCTCTTCATTGTACGGATCTTCTCGTCCTAAATTTGCATAAAGCCATCTGGCTAATTTGGGAGCTTCTTTCAGCCCTAGAAAGAAGATAACAATGGCAAACTACCTCAAAAATGATGTCAAGAAACCTGCAGGGATTTGTCCAGGTATTCATGATGACCAAGACTGAATTGAACAGTGTCTCCTTCTTATCTGCCTGTCTGCCTGTGTGCCTGCCTGCCCCTCTTCTCTCCTATCCATCTATCTATCTGCCTGTCTATCTATCTATCTGTCTGTCTGTCTGTCTGTCTATCTATCTATCTATCTATCTATCTATCTATCTATCTATCTATCT
>BLBF01000059.1:10461115-10504702 GCA_015471245.1 Laticauda colubrina | reverse complement strand
TATCTATCTATCTATCTATCTATCTATCTATCTATCTATCTATCTATTTATGTTTAGTCCATCTATCTCTGTCTCTCCCTCTTCTTGCCTTCATCATCTCATATCTATTTCTCTATACTATTGGGTATAATTCTGGCTCATATAAATCAAAATAGAAGTTAATAAGGTGTAAAGTTGGAATAAAAGTAAGAAAAAGAAAAGTATACTGGAATTGTTGCTTAAGCTAGAAAGTTATACAATTATTTATATTGAATTTATGTTCGACTAACAAAGAAATAAAGCGGAGCTGTATAGTCCATCCCATAAGTGGATAGACCAGGTTGCCCTGATAAAAAATACAATTATTTACAGTATGAAGAAAGTAGGAGCAGTGGTGGGATTCGGTTTGTTTTACTACTGGTTCTGTAGATATGGCTTGGTGGGAGTGGCAGGGGAAGGATACTGCAAAATCTCCAGTCAGAGATGGTATTTGCCGGTTCTCAGGAGTACTCAACATTTCCGCTACCAGTTCTCCAGAACTGGTCAGAATCTGCTGAATACCACTTCTGTAGGAGGCAAGAACAAACAGGGATGCCAATCTCTGCAGAGTGAAGTTAAGCAGTAGAATTTATTTTCCTTGGCTAGGAAAACCATTTCAATTGTCAGGGGCATATAGATTTTTAAATCACTACCCAGCTTGCTAGTTAAGGTACCTGAGGACCATTTTGTAAATACTGGGGTTACATAAGACATATCCTGCATTTGTTCACATTTACATTCTGGATTAAATATAAAGCTCCATCTGTCTTGGTTTGCAGCATATCAGCTTGAAGAGCTTCTTTGCTAAACTCTAAAAGCCACAGCTGGGCAAGCATGCTGGTAGCTGGGCAGCTGAGCTGGCTGCAGAAGAAATTGTTTATTGCCACTTATTGAGGCCATGTCTATTTTCCAGATTAGCACAGAAAAGCCACTGATTCTAAATGAGCATGTGAAAGATGGTTGAAAAATGAAATTCTGCTCAGAACCTCCCAAAGTTAGCAATTAGCCCAAATTTTGGAGCTGGAATAAGTTTCATGAATATGGGCCAAATCAGAGGATGCAGACCTCATTAATTTGTATCCTGCTTAATTTCCAGATCTGTTCCAGATGATTCTCTCAGAATTAGAGAATCTCAGAATCAGAATGAATTTTGTGAAGACGTTCCACAGTCCTGGACTTTCAAAGTTTGCTTATCAGTAATTATTTTGGCTATTTGTAAATGGGCATGTGAGAAACACTTTGATAGATTAAATGAAGAGGAGGAACTGACAAAGGAATGAAACCGTGTAGCCCACAGCTCGATAACAAGTAGGGTAAGAGGCTCAGAAAAGACCTTCCCTAGTTTCTGGAGCTGAAAAGGAGATGGTGTTGGTGGGGAGAGAATTGCACTTTCAGACTTACATATTTCTGTCACCATAGCTTAACAATAAAATAGAATTAGCTCATATAGACCTGTTTTCTATCTGGTTTGCCCCATGAGGCCAACTTCAACACTGCAAATCTGAAGAAAATTCTATCTTCCTCCTTTACAGTCTGAGGAACAAGGGAAGGTCTCTTCTAAGCTTTCTGTCCCACCCACTATCTATGGGATATGATCATTCCCTTGACCAGTTTGCTTCACCCAGTCTCTCAAGGTCTTTCCATCATACTATTACAATATTTTCCAATGCAATATAAAATTTTGTAAACAGCTGGCTATTTTATTAGAGCTGTAGCATATTCTCTTTTATTTTTGTAACAAAAGAAAACAAAAACAAGTGATGTCTCCAAAATATCAAAATTAAATAGCTTCCTGAAGTTGCGCAAGTTCTTCTCAATGGAGAATATATACAGCATTTTTGCTCCTTAGATTCATTTGAATGTTTGCAAGCTGTCTAGAGTTGCTTCTATGAAATTGGCCACATATAAGTTTGAGAAATAAATAATACAATAAATGAATTTTGGTTTGGAGAACTTAGTCATTAAGGTTTGTAATGTAATTAATAGCAGTATATTTGACCATCATGGATTATTAAACAAATCATATTTAAACCAAACCATCTTACATGACCCTAATTAATGTAATCTTTTATCTATCTGAATAAAAACTAAGGATAAAGATTTCCACTGTCCAGTTGTATCTGACTTTAGGGGGTGGTAGTCATCTCTATTTCTTAGCTGAGGGAGCGAGTATTGTCCAAAGACCTTTCCATGGTCACATGGCCAATATGACTATATACCAAATCTACACAGAGCATTGTTATGTTCTCACTGAATTGGTACCTATTTATCTATGTGCATTTGCATGCTTTCAAACTGCTAAGTGGGCTGGGGCAAGTAACAGGAGCTCACCCCATTGTATGGTGCTCTGATTTCAAACCTGGAATGTCAGCTTTTTACCTGACATGCTTAGCATCTTTAACCATTGAGACATTGTGCCCCATCTATCTGAATATCAGTATCAATAATGGGGCTTGAATCCAAACAAAGGTATTATTTTATGGGTACTACTGTGGCAAAGAACATTTTCACTATTAAATTGTGTGAAAATATAAATTCCCCCCTCCACAAAAAGGTGGGAAGAATTAATCAGGATGGAACACACAACTTGATGAGCTAAATTAGACACATTCATTTGCAACTTGCAAACCATTAATCATGGTGACCCTTTTCAATTAGACTTATGAAACTGCTCTCACACCTTGTTCGGGACCATATGTTCTTTAAAATAGCTTCTTCAGGATAGTGTTATGTCATTACTTCTATATAGTAACACTCTTGTGAGATACACTTTAAAAAAACACTAAAAAGAGAATAAATCATTCACTTATGTTTTTCCCCTTCTCTCTGCCACAAATAAAGCTAAAGTTATACAGCTCAAGAGAAGGAAGGCAAATTTGGTTTATGGCTCACTCTGGTCTCCATCCACTGTGAAAGAACAATCTGTAATAAGTTTGAAGGTTGCACATGGAGGAGGAAACTGTAAAGCCTGGAATTATACTTGGAATGACTTTCCATTTCTAACCCTTTGTTATGCCAACTGATCTCCGCACCATTATTCTTTTCATTTTGACCCTGGAAACAGATATGGTGAGGAATCTATAGCAACTCCAAAATCTATTGATCAAATCTGGGGTCAGAAACTAGACAGGTGTTACTTGATGGGAGATCACTAGAAAGTCTAGGGAAGTAAAAATAAATCCAGGTAGAACATCAAAAATACACTGCTCCTTTGCTATAGATCAGTCTTCTCTATTATAGGTCGTCAGGATCTGCTGAAGAGAAGTCTTTCCAATTAGGTCTTTCTTGATACCTATAGTTCCATGAATTACATTCAGTTTACTGATTTTTACTGGGTTTTACCAGCAGTTTAATTTTTCTTTGCTTAATTGTTTGGTGTAAGTTTTTCCTACTTATTCTTTCCTTTCCTTAGTAATTGTTTTAATGATCATAGAAAGTAATAGTGTTGTTCGATGTTGCATTAATCAGAGTACACCTGGGCTTCTGTGTTCAGTTCTGATAGACACAATATAAAAAGGATGCTGAGGAACTGGAAAGAGTGCAGATAAGAGAACAAGGATGGTAAGGGGCTTCAAGGCTAAATCTTATTAAGAGCAATAAATGAAACTTGCATATTTAGCTTAAAGAAGAGAAGGTTAGCAGTCTCTTAACCTAAAGAAGTTGTGTGTACCCCACCACTGGTGATCTTAAAAAAAAAAAAAAGACTGGGCCATCGTTCATACAGAACAATACAAGGATTCTTGCATTCTCTAGTCGGGTTGGACTAGAAGACCACCAAATATTTCTTCTATGTTTCTATGATAAGGAGTTTGGACAGTCTCATGATAAAATTCCAATACTCCTCAAAACTTCCTGTTCCTCAACTAGTATTTTATTTTAGTAGAGCATAAAAAAAACAAAACCATCTGGTAAGAAGTTACATTGGTATGCTTCCTCCTGAGAGTACTGTTTTATCTTGGCACACTTGACCTTGGAAATATTTACTCTGTCTTATCAAGAAAAATATCCAATTTTCTTGCAGAATCATCCTTACTCAGCTCTACAGGCTTTCCATTTAAAAGGAGAAAGAGAAATTAAACAGAAAGCAAGAAAAGGAGAAGATTCAAAAGGAACAGAAAGGAACATTTCGAGTTGAGTTAATGTCTTTTTAAAGGTGATGCATAAGAAAACAAAGTCATGAATCCAACTTGCAAAAATATATATTTTTTTAAAAATTCCTTTTCTTGTACAAACTTGTACTTTGACCTTTGTGATTGTCTGCTGATTTATTAAAAGTACTAGATGGCTTTTTTTTTTTTCACATCAATAGGTACCTTCTGAGAAAAAATAAAACCTTTCCCAAAACAATCATGAAGAGTGTGAAAAAAATAAATCAATGTCTTTCAAAAACCCTGCCCCATGTTGGCAAGTCCAAATTAATCATAAAAGCAATAGGATACAATTGGTACTTTTGTTGCATGGCTAGTAATCTTCAATGGCAAGTCGGAACAATCAGCAGATGAAGATAGAGTCTATTTAACTTTTCATTGTTTCTGAGGGTTGTAGTGTTCTTTTGACTTCAAAAAGAAAAATTTCGATGCCTTCATCAATTCTGGGAGACATTTATCCCAACCATTAAAAAAAAGTGAAGTGTAACCTGGTATAGATTGTTCCATTGGGGGGAATAAAGTCAAGTGGAAAGAATCAGGACAATTTGTAAGATTACAGAAGATTTGTTCAAGCCTATACATAAGAATCTAGTTAACAAAAGTTCAACAATATATAAACCAAGACAGACATACTGAATTTCTTCTTAGATGTTTTCTTTATTGTTCTTCACTTACAATCTTGCCAAACTACAGCACACTAATTGCATCACTAAAGGTAGATTTTGAGAACTCCTAGGGAGGAGCTGTGTTGACCTTCTTCCTCCCAATCAAACTATCCAAATTTCATTGTTGCTTGGTCCTCTGAAATGTAGCCTTTTCCTCCTGACAATCCAGACTATATTTCACCACAAAAAGACCTGGATCCAGTTTTTGAAGACATTAACTCAATAAAATAGTTTTCACCCAACTGGTGCCCTTCAGATGTGTTGGGATTCCTTTGGTTCAAACTGGCTAAGAAGTCTGGTTGAATTTCTTGCTGCTTAATGAAATGTGATGTTTTACCACTGGATAGCAATGGGCATAAATATTGGTTGTTGCATTCTTTTTTTGCCCAAAGTGATTTCACATATCTTGGGAGATGAAAAGTTGTAAAAAAGAAAAATGAGCTAGAAAACCCCAATCTCCATTAAGCTGCTGAAAACAAATACTGGACATGAAAAAAAAAAAGTTTGAAATGTTCAGTAACATGTTGTTTTCACCAATGAAGGCAAATATACATGTTCCAGGATAATGTTGCAAGGTCGAAGCTGGGCCAGTCACCAATACCAGAGAGTTGGTCTTCTGAACTTTCAGACTGATATTGGAGCTCATCCTCAGAGAACTTCTCGATACTGGAATGTGTGCTTTGGACTGTTCTATGCATTGTATTTATATGGTGCCTTCATGTTGGTTGCTGTTTTGTTGTTTTCCTTCCTTCTTCATGAATAAGTCTACTGTAGCCCTTACTATCAACAAAAAGCAGAAGCATGAATGATGATGCAGAGAAACATTGAAAACACCACTGTGACTCTTGACTCTTGATGTCTGACCTATGGTCTCTTTAAAATCCAGTCTGGAGCCTTGAGATGGTTTATAGTATTGTATCATGGGTTGATTCTTCTGCAGTACCACTGCCTGGTGTAGATTGTTCAACATTTATCAATTTATGGAGTAGATGGGGTTAATTTAAGATGTGGAATAACCAACTGTGACATGGCAAAGGACAAAAATATAACTGCTGGAGTGGAAGGGAAATGGTTTTCTAGGTCTAGAATTTCAAGTCTGGTAGCATAAGGTATTCCACAACAAGTAGAGGAGTGGACAACTCTTCTTGTGATATATTTCTGGACTTTCTCAACTGTGTTAATATCAGATACATAATGTGAGTCCCAGACTGATGAGCTGTATTCAAGTATAGGTCTAGCAAATGTTTTGTATGCTCTTGTTAATAGTGTGATATTACCAGAGAAGAAGCTACATAGGATTAGATTAATAACTCTTAATTCCTTTTTGGTTATGTAGTTACAGTGAGTCCTAGCACTTAGATCATTAGAGATGAGTACTCCAAGGTCCTTGATAGAGTTTGGATCATCAACAAGGTCTTAACTATTCAGGCTGGATTTTATTTTCTGTTTCTTTTTTTTGCCAATATGTAAGACAGAGCATTTGTTTGTTGAGATTTGAAGTTGCCATTTTTTTGACCATTCTGATACATAGTCAAGGTCTTTTTGAAGGGTAGTAGTATTGTCTGTGGTGTTGAATAGCTTTACATCATCAGCAAAGAGGATGCAGTTGCTCTTAATATGATCACAGAGGTCATTTATGTAGAGTATGAAGAGAGTTGGTCCTAGAACACTGCCTTGGGGGACACCACTGTTGACAGGTACAGAATTTGATAGGACACTCCCAATTTTGACCATTTGTTGTCTGTTTGACAGGAATGCTTCTGTCCAGTTATGAAAGTGACCAGAGATACCATAAGATTTTAGTTTTAGGAGTAGTTTGTCATGTACCACTGAATCAAAGGCTTTACAGAAGTCTATGTAGATTGTGTCTATTGCTTTGCCCTGATTGAGTTGTGTAGTCCACATGTTTTTACAATGTAAGAGTTGCAGATTGCAGGATAGTATCATCTCTATAACCATTTCATCTTTCTATCTATTAGTCAAATATTCCTTTTGGATACACTCTTGTTCAGAATGCATAGATTGAGCTATTATTGCCATTATTAGAATTTCAATGTTTACATTCACTAGAAAGATGTGCCTCAATCATAAGTAAGCTAATTTATAAAAAGCACATATTAATAAATGTGCTTATTCAAGGGATTTTCTTATGTAGAAGTGATAGAAAAATATATTTCCTAATTTGTCACAGTCTGCCTGCCTGTATGAGCTAAACTGTCCTCTGGAACCTTTGGTTTTTATGCACAAATATTTGTTCATCTAAGTAATCCATGCAATTAAATAAAACTTGGGTTGGGGGAGAAGATAGGATGAGAAATCCATTCCTACCAAACTTTTGTGTCCAATTCACACCTCTTCTGCCTGTGAAATAGCATGCAAAAGCACACAAAACATGCATTTTTCAGAATTTGCAAGGCAGTTTGCAAATCCAATTCTGTAAAATAAAGAACTGTTCATACAAAACACAAGTACATCATTTAAGGAAATGTGGTTGCAAAGGGGAGAATAAGCATTAAGATTTGAAATGTTTTTTCTGGAAAGTTTCAACCCCTTCCCCCAACAAATTAATAAATAGATAATAGGCCAATTTAGAAACAGCTGAAACAAACAATGGACAAATAAGAAATAAATAGAATATAAATTGATAGATCCTTGAAAATTTCATTGTGGCCTCTTGCAAAGAGAATCATTTATTTTTTTTAAGCAAGAGGACCAATTATGATCAAAACAGCAGAGTGATTGATCTATGTTGTGCTTTTGTGTTACAACATGGTGGTCCAGAGTGATCAGAACTCTTTTCCTAGTTTTCATTTCCACCACTTTCCTTGAGGACATCCAGCTGGCCCTTTCACACATTCTCTGGCCGTAATGAAAGGAATGAGGATGATTATCTTGCATGATCAAGTTTTATTGATTTGTTTGAGTGGTAGGCTGAATTATATATACTATTGTATGATTTCACAGAGAGTGTTTTCAGTATCTCTTTTGAATCCTCTCTTCTTTGTTTTGCCCATTAAAGCAGAAAAACAAAATATCAAAAGGCTTTACAGGGTGTTTGTGCCCATGAATCTGTCTACAACAGGATCCCTTTTCTTATGACGCTTACCTTTTTAATCCCAGGCAATCAAGCAGAAAACAATACCCTAATCAAGGAAACTCCCAAGGAGAACAATCTCAACCCCAACAAACCTGACAGGGCAAGCTACTGTATATATAACAAACCCCACACTCACCTGTACTGATGATGTTACCTACTTGGGTAATGAAACATCTTCAAGCAAACAACCAATCTCAGAGAGGTCCAAAGACCCCACTGTTGATCTTTGAACTAGAGATATTCTCCTTTCTTTAGACTTACCTCTTACTTCTCTTCTCTCCAGCTTAAAACTAGAAGACAGAATGGGACAACTCACCATGGCTAACCTTCTGTGGCCAAGTCACCATGGCCAATTCATCACAGTCAACTAACCACAGCCAACTAGCTGCGGGACAATACACAAGGGCAAACTCACTGTGGGACAACTTACTTCAGGATAATTTTAACAATTCAATTTAATGATTTAAAATAAATAAAAAATAGTTTAATTTTTATCATTCACATTTCATTCTGTTCCTCCTTTTGCATCCTTTCTTTAAGGATTCTATTCCACCATTTCTTTGATATTGGTGTACCTCTTGCTCCACAACGAGTTGTTCCATGATGAGTTACACTGTGGTGAGTTAGTCACAGCAAGTGGGCTGTGGCAAGTTGGCCATGGAGAATTGGCCACAGTGGGTTGTGGTGAGTTGGCCATGGAGAGTTGACCATGGCAACTGTGTTAAGTAACATGGTCACACGGTGAAATAAGATTGGGACTGTGTTAGGGACTTCTAACCTCACTGTGAGTTGTGTTGTATGTGTGTGTGCATGAAGGGAGGCTCAGCCAATCTTATTGTACCCATGTTGTACTCTGATAATAAAGGTAGTAGTAATAATAGTAGTAGTAGTACTAGTAACAACAACAACAGCAACAGCAGCAGCAGCAGCAGCAGCAGCAAGTGGGCTATGGCGAGTTGGCCATGGAGAAATGGCCACAGCGAGTTGGCTGTGGTGAGTTGTCATAAACCCACCAGAAATGCCTCTGTGATTCTACCCACAACTAAACTAGCAGAAGGATGAGTTGCCTGCCTCTAAACCAAGCTCTAAATATACCTGGATGAATGGACAACCACAGTGTACTCCCCTATAAATCATATAGTAAAGATGAAAGTTACCTGTTTTGTGGAAAATGGTAAAAAAGATTAATCACCCAGGAAAAAAAAAAGAACAATGAAGCTCAAAAGCTTCCCTTTGCACTTGATGTAACTGGTCAGACAATGTTCAGGTGGCAATGTGGCCTAGTTTTTTGCAGGTGTGTTCCACACTTTTGACATGAGTTTCAATATAGAAAGTTTCACAGGTTTTTAGTTGAAGCGACCCTTCCATTTTGACTGTGCCACCTAATGTCTAAGTAGATCTTAGTTTTTCTCCATTTGGTCACAAGCTGTCCTGAGTACTTCTATGTTTAATTAATTTCTGTGGCTTTTTGAATGAATTGAAAGGAAGGGACAATACACTGGGGACACATCAGACATACTTTTCTTGTGCTTTCATTTCCATGTTGCAACCCTGCTGTTACTAAAGTTAAATCTGGATTATTTTTTTTTGAGGAAAAAGATTTGAGGAATTTTTGGAGATGATAATATCTATCTATCAATTGAGAGATTATTTCATCTTGATAGTGCATGTAGTAGCTATTGACTAGTCGCCTAATAACTTATGGTTGTATAAAGGTAAAGGTTCCCCTCATACATGCATGCTAGTCATTTCCAACTCTAGGGGTCAGTGCTCATCTCTGTTACAAAGCCGAAGAGCCAGCACTGTCTGAAGACGTCTCCATGGTCATGTGGCCGGCTTGACTAAATGCTGAAGGTGCACGTAATGCTGTGACCTTCCCACCAAAGTAGTCCCTATTTTTCTACTTGCATTTTTACATGCTTTCGAAGCTGGGACAAGTAATGGGAGCTCACTCCGTTATGCGGCGCTAGGGATTCGAACTGCCGAATAGCTGACCTATCTGATCTACAAGCTCAATGTCTTAGCCATTGAGCTACCATGTCCCTGGTGGTCTCTGATTGTATACTTCTTTTAAAAGTATATATTCCACTTTTTCTTTTTTGAAAAAAGGAAAAAGAAAGATAAAACAGCTAGGAGCAAACTGATCAAATCCGATAAAAGTGTCTGTTAAAAATAAATCGAAGAAGGACACAATCAAACGGCAGCAAGCATGTCCATAATAGTGAGGAGCCAAAATATAATGAAAAATAATGGGACTGCAGCAGAATGTTCCCAAAGTAAGTGAGGATTAATCTTCAGGGAACAGAACTGAAGGATGAGTGGGCGGAGAAAGTAGATTTATTTTTATACATTAGAAGGATAAAGTGGTCCATCCCTCCCCCCGCTAATAGAATAAGAATTCAGCTCTTTTGTTTTTAAAGATAAATCTTCCTTTGCTCTATTTTTTAAAATTTAATTTATCCTCATAGAAGATTTTTTTTTCCATTGGCATAAATGATCTTACAGAAATAGAAGATCCAGTATTTTGTCCAATATATAGCCACCTATTCTGCTTTTGTGGTGCTGTTCACAATAAATCCATTTATTTACAGAAATGTTGCATCCCCTGTCTGCAATTTTGGATCAATCAGTTCGTGATTTCTGTTTCAGACTGTGGTTGTTTATTGAAGAAGAGGCTCTGAAAAAGTTTCCCCATGGCAGCCAAAGTAATAATTGTCAAATATCTTAATATGAAACACATTAAAAAACAGAATGTTATGCAAATTGTTTTCTAATCAGAAAGAGTGGGGGGATGTGTGCAGTCTTCATGATGCATTAAAGCAATATTTGAGAATTAAAGGACTCATTTTTAGAACTTCTATGTCACAGTTGCTGCCTTTTCTTTTGACAGGTTTTATAACGTTCCATCCGAAGACAATTTTTATAGGGAAGTTTATAGATTTTTAGGCAACCCAACTAGTTGGCAACATGCACAGACCTATCATGGAAAGAGAGAGGGGAAAGAGGAAAGAAAGATGTGCTGTTTTTTGCTGTCAAAGTTTGGGTTAGCTTGCTGCTGTCCTGTGCCTTGTTTTATATTTTAATTAGAAATGTTTTCTCTGACTTAAGTGGAGAAATGATGCTACCCAGCCCTCATCACAAGATAAGGAAAGGACATTTGCAAAATCCCGACAGCTGCTCCAAACCAGCCAACCAGGTAGTATCAACAGCCAAGGAGATTAAGAGGAGACAACAAATGGACTAATACCATTAAAAAATAATTCCTGCATATTAAGAGGACTTAGCCAGGCATTAATCTGCCCTGTGATTTTTCAATTGCAAAAAGAATAACCTGGGAGGTTACAACTGTTTACATTTGTGCAACCTTAGAATGATGTGAAGGGCATTTAAAGCCATCATTAACTACACACACACACACACACACACACACACACACACACACACATTAATCATCTGGCCTAGCAGCTGAGGATTAGCCTATAATTAGATAGAAAGAAACAGCATCAACAGGCTGATGATGTGGGAAGCCGGTGACAACTCTCATAGACTTTTCTGGAGTTGTTCTAGCCATACAGCTCTTTTGCCTCTGTTGCTCTTTTGTTTGTCCAGCAACAGCTTTGCTATGGCTACTGGAAGATAATTCCACTTCACCACCAGTCATTCCACCTGGCTTCCAATTTTTTCTTCTGAATTTTACTTGCCACATATCCATGTGAAATAGCAATAGCACTTAGACTTATATACCACTTCAGAGTGCTTTACAACCCTCTCTAAATGCGTTACAGAGTTAGCATATTGTGCCCTACAATCTGAGTCCTCATTTTACCAACCTGACATGGATGGAAGGTTAAGTCAACCTTAAGCCAGTGACAATCAAACTGCTGGCAGTGAGCAGAGTCAGCCTGCAATTCTGCATTCTAACCACTGCACCACCATGGCTGGCTCATGGAATGGTTGTATGTCTTGCAGCATTAATAATAAATAGCCTACCAATAATTCAATTAATTATAGCCAGATTGTACAACCATTTTAAGGGAACCTCTTTTGAGTCATCATAATTTCCTGAACATTTATCCTTCATTTCTAAATATGTTAATTCAATCAATTAATAAAATCTTCTTTCAATCAACCTCAATTCCTGAAGAATTTATGAATACATCTATGTGATCTTCTGTATAGCAGTTGTCAACCCTGAAGCTGACCTGACTGAAGCCATCTTGGAGCTTCAGTGTTGCCACATGGGAACTGAGGGTTAGGGAAGGTGGATGAGAGATAGCTGGGGCTTTGTAGCCAAAGTAAAATACTTTCTCTTGGGAACCAAGGACATTCTCATGCCTGGTCAAAGGAAGGAGGAATGATGTCACCATGCAACTAGACAGTGCCTTGATTGGATCATGTGATTGATTGTTTAGGGTTGAGGGGAAACTTTTACTTTTAACTGAGTGAAAACTGCAGGAATCTTTAGAGTTGGTTTTCACCAGCTTGTGCCAATAAGACAAATCAAATAAAACTATTTTTTGAGGACTCTATCTGTCTCAGAGTTCTGTTTTCTTGTTACTTGTAAGTCTGACAGCAGTATCTTGTGGGTCCCATCCTTGTAGTCTTTTTATAGTAATAGAAAGGTGATTTGTCATTGCCTTCTTCTGCAATTTTCTTTTTCACTCCCAGCCTTCTCAGTCTGTATGTATATATCAGTATGGATATCAAATCTGGACTCAAAATTTCACCATCTCTCCATAGTATACTTGGCTTCCCATCAAAAAATCCAATGGAAGGAGTGTGGGAGCTGAATTTAAAAATGGATAAGAAATGGAGCACTAAAGAGGGAAGAGATGATGGATAAAAAGAATTGCCATTTAAATATTTAAGTAGCCTGATTGCAAGGTAAAGGAGGGAGAAATAAAATTAGAAAGGGGAAATATTAGAATATAATTTTTATAGAATGGATAAAAATAATAGATAGTCTAGAACTTTACAGATGTTAAGCATTTTCTTTAATGTATTTTTCAAATAATATAATGAGAATTACTTAAATTTGATAAATGTGATAGAGATTACTAATATTGTTAGCATGAATTGGATCAGTATGAATGATACTTAGAATAATTTTGTTCACATATATAAAGAAATGTTTAGATTGAACAAGAAAGGCATAGATGAAGATAGAGATAAAGATGATGAGTTAGGATTTTTATAGTTAATGTATGCTTAAACAATATAATGAGGATTACTTAAATTTGACAAATGTGATAGAGATTACCTAATATTGTTATGATGAACTGGATTAATATGAATGATACCCAAAACCAACTCTGTTCACACCCAATATGGATGTAAATCCAATGGAAGAAATCATCTTCATATATCTTCTTCTGTGATGTACCTGATATACCAGAAGCCAGAAAGCTACAGAAGAGATTTTGCAATGAAAGATAACACATATGTAACAGTTGTCGCTAGGCAAACAGAACTCATCACAGCAGGCCCATTCCTTTGTATCAAAAGCCATTTCCTTCTCACTAAATTGAAGGCTTTTTTTAAAAAGGCTTTTTGAACTTGACTTTTTTTTGGCACAATACAAAATTGTCATAAGGTTTCTCTTTTTTTTTTTTTTTTTTTTGAGTCTCCAAAATGTCCACAGCCTGAGGCTGAGTAGTTGGGTAGGTATTGTACGTTATCAAATGAAATATTAGTACCACTTTATAAAACCTTAGCAAGACCACACCTGGAATGCTGCATCCAGTTTTGGTCACTTTATTATAAAAAAAAATGTTGAGACTTTGGAAAAAGTGCAAAGAAGAGCAACTAAGATGATTAAGGACCTGGAGTCTAAAACATATGAAGAACATTTACAGGATTTGGGTTTGGCCAGTCTAGAGAAAAGATGGATTGGGGTGACATGATAGAAGTGTTTCAAAATTTGAGGGGCTGCCACAAAGAAGAGGGGGTCAACTTATTTTCCAAAGCCCCAAAAGGCAGCAGAAGAAGCAATGAATGGAAACTAATCAAGGAGAGAACCAAGCTAGAATTAAGAATAAATTTCCCAAGAATGGAAACAATCAACCAGTGGAGCAGCATGCCTTCAGAAGTTCTGCCTGCTTCATCATTGGAGGTTTTAAAGAAGAGACTGGACAGCCACTTGACTGGTATAGGGTCTTCTGCTTGAGCAGAGGGTTGGACTAGAAGATCTCTAAGGTCCTTTCCAACTCTATTCTGTGCATCTGAATCCTGAAAACTTCAGAACAGGTGAAAGACTGCAGATTAGTTGTTTGTAGAAAATATGGAATATTCCATGAAAGCTGAAAATGAAACAATTTTGTCTCGTCTTGATCTGACTGCTCAATTAGGCTGCTATTGTCATTACCATTAAAGTGTGGCTTTTTTCTATTTTGTTGCAGATAATGAACAATATTTGAGTATTCTCCGCTGTGGCTACTCTGGACATATGTTTAGATTGAAATCCACAGTCTTTCTGAGGTTTACTGTGAACTCTGACCAATTCACACAATGCACCTGATTTATTATTCAGAGGTTGATACATGACCTTATAATGCAGAATCCATAATTCATGAATTAATTAATTTCACTCCATGTAGGTAAAGTATAATAATTAGTAAGTTCTTGGTATTTAAAGTACTCCCAATATAGCAGAGTACACAGCATCTGTGAAATCCTATAGTAGCTATTATTCTATTATAATCCACCTCTGCACATTTTCCAGTGATTTTACTTTCCCCCAGGTAGCACTGGTAAGCGAGGTTCTTCCTTAAGTGGCAGAAGATGGAAGTTGAGAAGAGAAATGCTGCTTAGAGACCTGTGTTTCCTGCTACTTTCAACTGTCTCATCTATAGTACCTTCTCTACTCTCATAGTACTTAAGTAAGAGCTAGAGCAAGGAAGGAGAGATGAACAGAGCATGGGATAACTCCTTATTCTGGTGCGATGTGTGCAGGGGTTGGTTCCTACTGGTGTTGCTACCAGTCCAGTGATATCGTGCAGTTGTGCGCACACACCTAATGCAAGCCACATGAATCAGCTATGAGGATACCGAAGGAACAAGCTAGGAACGACCCTCCCTCCCATGCAGTTTGCTTGCTTTTAGCTGCTTCCAGCTGATCATTGGAGGAAACGGTTCGGCCGAACCAGTAGAGTTTTTACTACCAATTTGGCTGAACCGGTAGTGTTTTTTAAGCCACTGTCCCATTGCACCAACGGATGCAAAGAGGATGTAAAACGTTAAAAAAAAGCTTGCCATCCATTGGAAAACGCGATGCATCCGTTGTGTACTCACTGCATATGTGTTTCATACTCTCTAACCATCGAGCATCCGTCCAATGAGATTTCACCTGCCCAAGAAGTTTTGAGCTGCACAAAACTTTTTGAATGGATGAACTTTCTGCCGCGTACGATGTACATCCGCGACATATACGGGCAACAAATGTTCTATGTCTGTTATCATCCATTAAACGTCCGCTGTATCCTCTTGGCATCCTCTGGACATCCTCGCAACTCACATCCACTGCAGCTGAAAGCGGAAAGAGGGAGGAAATGAAAGGTACACGGAACATCCACACAGTGTTAGTAGCACAGACACAGAAAGGATGTAAATGGATGCATCTCATATATAAAGGATTAAAACGGACAAAACGTTTGTATCTGGGATGTATCTCGTATATTTAGGATGTCTGCAGTATGTCTAGAGTATGTGGAAGGACACCTAGTGGACAACCGATATTTCCTATAAAAAGGGGGAGGAAATCACCTGGATCTCACTATCAGTGCAGCAGCCCTGGTGTGCAGACCTCTTCAGCCTTGCCCTTGCTCTTCCACATCATCCATTGATCTCCACCATGGATCATCGCACACTCCTTTTGGTAGCCGCCATCATTCAACACCAGAACCATACCTTGTTCTGACTGTTTCACCTTTTATACATCATCGAAGAATACGTGGAGGAGCTCCTCAAGTGTCCCACCACTGAAGAAGGCTGGAGGAAACTTGCAGAAGAGTGGTATCAGAGGTGGAACTTTCCCCACACCGTTGGAGCCATAGATGGGAAGCACGTGGCCTGCAAAGCTCCAGCCAACTCAGGGTCCACTTATTACAACTACAAGGGCTTCTTCAGTATCATCCTTTTTGCCATGATTGATGCTGACTACAAGTTTATATACATCGATGCTTCAGGCAACGGCTCATCTTCAGATGCACAGGTATACAACAACAGTCACCTCAAGGAGGGGCTGGAACGCAACCTCATCGTGGGCTTCCCAGATCCAGACCCCCTGCCCAATGACACACAAGATGTGCCCTACTTCATCGTTGGTGATGACGCCTTCTCCCTCAGAACCTACCTCATGAAGCCCTACACTTCAAGATACCTCACCCATGAAGAGAGGATCTTCAACTACAGGCTGTCCAGGACAAGATGGGTGGTGGAGAACACCTTTGGCATCCTGGCCAACAGGTTCCAGGTACTTCTCACCACCATGCAGCATCACCCAGAGACTGTGAAGAGCTTTGTGGAAGCTTGCTGTATCCTGCACAATCTCATGCGCACCCGCTACCCAGTCTTGCAGAACAGACTTGTGGACCTCCAACAAGGGAATGGGGACATGGAGCCTGGTGAATGGAGGCAAGGACGAAACCTGATAGACACTGTACAAGGCCCCAACAGAGCTTCACGTGAAGGGAAGAAGCAGCGCAATCTCCTGAGACACTGGTGCAACTCCCCAGCTGGAGCAGTGGAGTGGCAAGACAGGATGATAGATGCTTAATGGATGCTTCCTTCAGCCTGTCTCATAACACTGATGAGATTGTGCCATGTATGTTGAGTGGTCCTACAATGAATAGGCCATTAC
Source organism: Laticauda colubrina (assembly GCA_015471245.1). Classification (NCBI taxonomy): domain Eukaryota; kingdom Metazoa; phylum Chordata; class Lepidosauria; order Squamata; family Elapidae; genus Laticauda; species Laticauda colubrina. Next base: position 10,487,917 of record BLBF01000059.1, on the reverse strand, counting down.
TAAAGAGTTTGTTTATTTTGCAATGTGTGGATCAATGGATAAATTGTTATTGATAATAAAGGTCCATATGTGTGGCAGCTGGGAGGGTGGACCATACAGTCCCACTATGCTTGCACTGGAGGTTTATCTATCCCACAACTATCCTTATCTATCCCACAAGCATGGAAAGGCTTAACCATTTGTTCAAGGTTTTCATCAACACTTTATTAAGTAAAAAAATGAACCAAGTGTCTCAAGCAAAGATAACCTTTATTGTCTTAAGTAAACTGTATGACTTTATTAAAAAAGCAAAATGAACCAAGTAAAGTGTCTTTAGCAAAGATAAAGTGAACAAGTAACAACTCAGTCTCTGGCACTATTCTCTGAGTCATGTCCATGGTCTCAGCTGTTAAGTGGGCAGGGACTGTGGAGGTGGCTGTGGCTGGAGTGCTGGTCTGAGGTGCCATTGGGGTACTTGGCCCCGAAAGTACAACAGGGGATGGTGTGTTCAGGAAGCTCTCAGAGAGCTGACTCAGTCCCATGAGGTTGAGAGGCCCTTCATCAAGTATCTGGGATGTCAGGCACAAGACTGATGACAGATTGTCCGTTGAGGGGCTTGGCTGTGGGGTGGAGGAAGGAGGAGTGTAGTGGGGCTGTCTGGTCTGCAGCTGGGTGAGGACTGGCGTCTGTGGCATGCGATGTACCTGGGCCTGGACTGGGAAGGTCTGCTTCTACTGTGGGAAGTCCTGGTAGTCGTAGCCTTGGTAGGTGAGAGGCTGTTAAAAGCTGTGGAAGGGCTGTGACATCAGCTGGGGTGGAGGAGCAGACCTGGACTGGGTAGGAGCAGCTTCAGCTGGGCCTTGAGGGTTGTGCAGAAGTGCTGTTATCTCTTCCTTCATCACCTGGTACTGGGCCTCGGGCATATCCCTCAGGGTGTGGCTCAGGTAGGTAATGAAAGTGTGGCGTCTGGAGGATCCTCTGTCCAAGTGGACCAGCTGAGAGAGAAGTTCTGTGCTGGTCTTCATCGTGTCCCTGATCTCCAACAGAATAGTGTGGCTCTGGCCCTCCACTCTGCCTCTCTGCCTGCATCCTGTGGAGCTGGGTGTGGGTGTGGGTGTGCGTTGGTCTCTGGTGGCTACCACTTCTTCCTCCATTTGTGACAGGGGATCCTCCAAGTCCTCCAGCATGGGGAATGCAGCTGTTGGGGGGTCTCTGCAGTGGGGCCCTGTGAAAACATCTGCCTGGACAGGCTCGGTGGCTCCTGGCTGGAAGAGGACTGGCTCTCTGTGGGCTGTCTGAGGGAGAGGGGTGTCAGAGGGGCTGCTCCTCGGTGGCGGACCTCACCCTCCAGGAAGCTGCACTTGGCCATGACGTACATCTCCCGGTCAGTGAGCTTGACAGCGGCCTGCCCGGATTTTTTGAGGTGTAGCTTGCCATACCAGGTGTGCATGTGCTTCCACCATCCCAGGAGTACATTTGCGGTGTAGCCCAGGCTTTCTGCCTTGTCTCTCCAAGCTGCCTGCTTCTTCTTGGTGTCAGGATAGAGTCTGTGGCCCTTTCTCCAGAGGTACTCATTCTCCCTCAGCCATTCCAGCACCTCATCCTCATGCTCCTTGGAAACGGTGTACTGTTTCCTGTCTCCCTTCTCCTTCCCTTGCCTCTTCCTCCCTCTGGCAGGGGCTTTAGCAACAGTGCCTTCAGGGGCTTGAGCAGCAGGGCTTTGAGGGCCTTGGGGCTGGTCCACAACAGCAGCACCACCAGCACCAGCAGCACCTCTAGCAGCACCACCAGCAGCACCAGTAGCTTCAGAGTCAGTGCCAGGGGGTGGGATGCTGGTTCTGTCCTTCTTGCCAGGGCTGGCATGAGTAGGCACCGGCTTCTTCCCTGACTGACGAATCAGGGTGTTCTTTGAAGATGTATGTGGCAGTACGTCTTTCCCCTGAATGCTGATTGCGTGTGAGCTGCATCCTTTTATATCTGCGGAGCTGATGCAATTCATACTCCCCGCATGCGCAGTGAATGCTTTGCATCCAATATACATCCGTGCGGCATCCGCTTTGCTTCCTATAGGCATCCATGATGCATCCGCGTCATCCGCTATGCATCAGCTCATTCCGCTATGCGCCCGCTTCGCAATTCTCCCCTGGAACCCCTTCGGAGGTGTCATCTGCTTCCATCTGCTGTTATCTGCTAGGCTTCCTATGAACATCCACTTAACATCCTCGCTACATACTACCCCCATCCATTCTTTTCCGTTCTTTTCCGTTCTGTTTATACAAATTTTTGCCACTTTTTGGAGTGGATGACAACAGATGGAGCCACCCACAAAATTTTCCTCGTCCGCTGTGTCCTTTATGCATATGTTTTGCGTCCATTGGCCAGTGGGACCTAACCTTTACTACCAATTCGACTCAACTGGTCCAAACTGGTAGAATACCACCGCTGTGTGTGACTTCTTTAACTTCACATGCCAGCACAAACCACCAATTGCAATGCCTATGGAGATTCTCAGTCATCGAGGACATGGTTGTCCCTAAGGTGCTTTTTCAAAAGGCAACTGGACATCGTTTTTCCTTGAAGACATTTCATTTCTTATCCAGGAAGAGCTGAAGAAGCTTCTTGGATGAGAAATAAAACATCTTCAAGGAAAAACAAACTTGCCTTTTGAAAAAGCACCTTTGGGACTCCAATTGCAATTGTATTTATTTATTGCAAGCTAAAATGGAGTTATCTTATTTTCATGCATTTTGATAAAACTCATTTGTGCTTCCTATTTATGAATAAGCAACATTGCTCTGTATTCTCAGGTTTTTTACCACTTCTCTGGTCAATTACAATAATTATGGTATATGATGTACCAATCTTCTTCCAAGGACAGTTTAATTAAATAAAATATTCAGGTTTTAAAATCCTTTTCCATAGAAACTACATTTTCCTCTACCTGTGTATGTTTCTTTTGTCTTGGGGTTAATTCACAGATGAATTCAACCAATCCAGGTTTATTCAACAAAAATAGATGTATCACCATGCAAAGAAGCCAATCCCAACATAAAAGACACATGAAATCATTTCAGAAGGAGGATGCTGTTTTGTTGAATCCTTTCCCACAGAATTCTAACCTAGATATCTCTATTAATTCCCATCTGGATCTCAAGTCAAAATAAACTGGGGTGTGATGACCTGAGTGTAACTCAAATGCAACAAAATCCAAAACATAAATAAATGTCCTTTAATGCCTCAAACTTGGCCCCACTGTTCAATAATTCTCAGTTGGAGATGAAACTTACTCAAAAATAGTCTTTAAAAGAAAGCAATACTGTCTGAACTTAATTAGCAGACAGAGGTGAAATGAAAAACCCAAAACAAACTACAATGAAGGAAATTCCACAATGGACCAAGATGAGTAATTACCAACTTCAAGGAGATAACAAGACACAGTCTGTTGGAAGGATGCCAACCAAGATAACTTCAGCCCAAAATAAAACACGCTTTGCTTCTGGCAACGCTGTGTTTTAACTGTCTCTCTTATATACTATTCTTCCCAGCTGCAACCAATGAGGGGAACATGGCCGCTTCCTCTCTCGTAAACCAAGTTGTTTCCTTCTCCGTTCCTCCCTGTGTGTCCTGTCCTAGGATGAAGAGGGGATGGGCCTGGTTCTTCCTCTGAGTGCACAGCTGGCCTCTGCCCTTCCCCAGCCTCCTCCACAACCTCTGGAGCCACACTCCCACTCCCTGTCGGCTGTTCCTCCTCTCCCTCAAAGTCCAACTATACCAAGGGCATGACTCAGGTTAAAATAATTTCAGGTCTAGAAATCTTGTCTTTATAATGTACAATTTAAAATGTCCAGATATAGCTACATCTAAGCAGTCATCATATCACTTGTATTTCATTGCCCTACATTTGATTTAAGTTCTGCATTAACCAGTTATTTAAAAAAAAACTTGCAGGAAAATCCTCCTTTGTTCTCATGAATTGCTTTCTCTATATTTTTGCATAGGAGTAATTTCCACAATTTATGTGCCTGTGGCAACTGAGTGTCTCTCTAGTGGGGGGAGTGTTACTTGACATTGCTTGAAAAGAAATATGTGATGTGTTTCTCAGGCTCAGATTCTATAGAATCCCTCTTTGCTTCTGATGCCCACCAAATGCACCCTTTTGAAATTGTTTGTATAAAAGCTTCCCTCCCTTTGAATTTTCCTTCACACTTGGGTTATTATTGAGTGAAAGCGTGTTGTGAAGATGGCTCGCCTGGCTAATTCTGTTAATGCATTGTAATTTGGGACTGAAAATATACCACTTCTTCCACATACCTTTCCATTCAATTTTCTTACCTTCTCTACTGTAACCATGTTGCTACACTACTACCTGCTTTCACTTTGAAGGACAGAGGGGGAAATCTTTTTTTTTTTTCCTACAGCATAACTAATGCTGGAATAGTGCATGGTGTAGATAAATACTTTTCTTTCATTCTCTTAGGAGAATAGAATGGCATTTTTATGACAGTCACAGACCACAATGGCAGATAGAAGCATGTTAAAAAAGCAAAACAAAAGTAAAAACCAAACAGGATTAAAAGAAAGATTACAACTGATGCTGGGTTTGTTGAATAAAGCCTATCTAATTATACAAGGAGTATAACAAAACTTGGCTACATTCAAAAAGAAATTGAATTGTACTGATCTGATAAAAACAACTGAGAAAAGACCAGAATTTCTCAGGGTGTTTTACCAACTAACAGTAAGGCAAGTTCTGAGGTCCTTTTAGAGGGTTTGCTGTAAAGAGGACCGGATGTACCTTTCAGAAATCCCTTCTCCATAATGCCACAATCTTAACCAAATAATAGAATAGCAGAGTAAGAAGGGACCTTGGAGGTCTTCTAGCCCAACCCTCTGTTCAAACATAACATTCCAGAGAAGTGGCTCTCCAGTCTCTTCTTAAAAGCTTCCAGTGATGAAGCACCCACAACTTCTGATGGCAAGCCATTCGTTCCACTGGTTGATTGTTTTCGCTGTTAAGAAATTTCTCCTCAGTTCTAACTAACACATCTCAGAAAATTCAAGAGAAAAATTGATTGGAAAGGATAAAAGTTACCTCCCCTTTACATAGGAAATCAGTTACGTGTAGTCCATGTTATGTATGCCAGCATTCCAGAAAACCACCATTCCAACAAATAACTCTGAGACAGACATCCTCTCAAAAGTTCTGTTTTATTTGGATAGTAAACTGGCACATTTGGGAAACCCCGAATCTGAAAGTTCCGGGTTTCCTTGCAATAAGTAAAAACTACAAATCCACCCCCTGCATGCATCATCACATCACATGCCCTAATCACCATCCATTCCAATTTGAGACGTCCTTTCAACCAGGTGCAGCAATAACATGACCCTGACTTAGAAGAAGAATGATATTATGTCTAACCACATACTCTCCAAGAAATCCCCCTCCCATTTTCCCAGGCTCAAAAATTTGGCAGTGTAGAAGCGTCTGGGGTTAATATGGCTTCCAAAGCTGACAATGTGTAGTCCAACATATGTCCATTTAAATGAGGTCTAATGTCAGACAGGGCGTAAAATTTAAGATGTTGATGAGGAAAAGGTTTGGAGTTCACAGGGAGACAAACCAGACACCAATTAAGCATTAACAAACTTTGTCTTATCAGGAGATAATCTCCAGCTATCCTTTCTATATTTTTTTTCCAGTTTAGGAACGTTTAGAGGCCATCCATCAATCCATACAGTAATAGGATAAAACATTTTGCTAGAATCCAGTCTGTAATGGTTTGAAAACTCTCATTTTAAGATACAGATAGCCCTCGACTTACAACAGTTTGTTCAGTGATTGTTCAAAGTTACAACAACACACACAAAAGTGACTTATAAGTATTTTTCACACTTACAACTGTTGGAGCATCCCTTCCCATATGATCAAAACTCTGGATGCTTGGCAACTGAATTAATCTTATGACAGTTGCAATGTCCCAGGATGACCTGATCCCCTTTTGTGACCTTCTGAGAAGCAAAGTCAATGGGAAGGTCAGATTTGCTTAACAACTGTGTTGTGTATGGAACTTGGTAGGCTCCAAGTTCCCTATTCTGATTGGCCGAAAAGGCTGTTCTCGGATTGGCCATTAGAGAACCAATCTGATTGGCCCGCCGGATGGCAGGAACACTTAAAGTGGTGTCATTGGCCACAAGCCGTGAGCAAGCCGCAAAATAAAAGGCTGCCGCGGCTTGGGCTCTTGTTCCGTTACCCTTGCTTACCGAGTTAAATAAAGAGTTTGTTGTTGGAACCCGGTCTCGCGCAACTTCTTTCTGGACGGAACACTGGCGACGAAGGTGGGATCATCGTAGAAGAGCGAGACCAAAGCACGCGGCGATCTGAACTGTGTGAGAGAGATGGCCAGTAACAACGTGCCGCCCGCACCATTCAATCCTGATGAGGAGGATTGGGAGTCATGTATCGATCGCTTTCTTATGTTTCTGGAGAGCAACAAACTGCAGGAAATCTCTGACCAAAGGAAGAGGGCTGTCTTCCTTACACACTGCGGACCAGCCGTCTTTAAAATGGCGAAGGCGCTAGCGAAACCAAGAGATGTCAAACAGATGACTTGGCCTGAGCTGAACAGAATGCTCAGAGCACATTACACACCTGTGGTTTCCAACTTGATAAAAAGACACGAGTTCTACAAGAGAGACCAGAAGGAAAATGAAACCGCCAGAGATTTTGTAGCAGCCCTGAGACACATCGGAGGAGCCTGTGAGTTCCAGAACATGGATGAGGCCATGAGGGACCGCGTGGTCCTCAGGTTAAAGGACACTACACTTCAGAGTAAGCTGCTGAATAGACCAAACATAACCATGGCTGAGGCTATTACAAAAGCAACCACCGTCGAAGCAGCAAAGAAGTCAGCAGCCACCATGCACCAAATGAACACGATTCCAGATCCGCCAAACCAAGCCAGAGAGAAGAAGGCAGAGGGAAGCAAGAAACAGCCCACAGCGATTGCCCACTATGAAGATCTCGAATCCCAGAACAACACCAATGACGAAAATGAAGATGTCCATAGACTTCAATCAGGCAAGAAATGGCAGGAAAAGAGAAGAAACAGGCAGGAGTTTCAGTGTGCGGGATGTGGGGGCAACCACCTGCGAGCTGAATGCAGGTTCCTAGATGCAATCTGTAGGGCTTGTAACAAACGGGGGCACATTGAAAGGGTCTGCTGAAACAAAAAGAGCTATAGTCCTAAAAGACATGGCAGCACCCCCCCTCCCCATGAACATGAAGAAAGACAAACTGGAAGCAGATGGAACCAAAGTAAAAGAACCAGTGACAGAGAGGAAATGCACCAGACAGTAACCATCGGAAATGCCAGGGCAGAAAACGGGAAGAAGGTCCGGATAGAGATGAACATAGAAGGGAAGCCCTGTGAGATGGAGGTCGACTCCGGGTCTTTTCTATCTATCGTATCCTGGAATACCATCCGGTATCTGATACCGGACATTAAACAAAAAGAACTACAAAAACAAAGACTGATTTTAAAAGACTACCAGGGAAATTGAATCCCGGTAATGGGCCTTGGATAATTCCTCATTGAATTTGAGAACCATGCCAAAATCTTGCCTCTGACTATCGTCAAGCATGATGGCCCTAGCCTGCTAGGGATCGAATGGTTCGCACCCCTGGGAATCAGGATGACCGGGATAAACCGCATTGCTGCGGCCAAATGGGAAGAGAGCCTGCTACAAGAATTCCAAGATGTTTTCGACGGGACCCTAGGCAAGTACAAGGGGACCCCTATTTTTGTTTAGCCTAGACCCGAAAATAGCCCCCATCCGTTTAAAAGCCAGACGTGTCCTGTTTGCCTTAAAACCAAAAATTGATGAACAATTAAACAAATTAAAAGCTCAAAGGGTGTTAGAGCCAATCGACCATGCCAGGTGGGAAACACCCATCATGAATCCTGTGAAACCAGATGGGTCAGCACACATCTGCGGAGACTATAAGGTAAACCCAAACCATGCGCTCCAACAAAGCGCATACCCAGTACTGGTAGTGCAACACTTATTGCACTCCCTAAGGGGAGGAAATTTTTTTGGCGAAACTTGATCTTGCACAGGCATACCAACAACTACCCGTTGACTCCACTACTGCAGAGGCACAGACTACTGTGACACATAGAGGGGCATTCAAGTGTAACCATCTCCAGTTCAGTGTTAGCGTCGCCCTAGGCATGTTCCAAAGCCTCATGGAGCATCTGTTAAATGGAATCAAGGGAGTCATCCCTTATTTTGACGACGTTCTGGTCTCAGCAAAAAATGCCAACCAATTAGAGAACAGATTAAGAGCAGTTTTAACAAGATTTAGTGATGCAGGCCTCAAGGTAAAATGAAAGAAATGTGATCTAGCCACCAACCAGGTCGAGTTTCTGGGCTACTTAATAGATGAAAAAGGCATACACCCCACCGAAAAAAAGATAAAGGAAATCAAAGACGCACCTAGACCTAGAAACAAAACTGACCTTCAAGCATTCCTAGGTCTCATAAATGTTTACAGTGTGTTCCTGCCCCATAAGGCAACCATAGCAGAACCCTTACATTGGCTGCTAGACAAAAAAACTACCTGGAAATGGGGCCACCGGGAACAAGCAGCATTTCAGGGTATCAAAGACCTATTAACACCATTTTAATCCAGCATAGCAATACTCTGTCCTTGACGGCCACCTGTGATGCATCGACTTTTGGAATTGGCGCCATCCTGAGCCACAAGCTACCAGACGGCAGAGAGGCACCAGTCGCTTTCTGTTCAAAGACGCTTTCAAAGTCAGAATGCAATTACAGCCAACTCGACAGAGAAGCCTCGCAATCATCGCCAGAGTCAAAAGTTTCCATGAGTACCTTTATGGTAGAACTTTTTCGATCATCACTTATCACAAGCCCGTGAGGAATCCTAGCAGGTAACAAGCCAACCCCGAACATTCTGTCGCCTAGAATGACGAGGTGGTCTGAATTCCTTGCTGCCTACTCCTTCACACTGATTCACCGCCCAGGAAAGACCATAACCCATGCCGATGCCCTGAGCCATTCCCCGCTGCCCATCACAGAATAGGACCCAGCTCCCACCATCTCCACCCTTCAATTGAAGACCTGCCCGAACCTGACGTTAACCGCAGTGGACGTCACGAGACCCACCACAAAAGACCCTTTGACAACCCGTATTTTGAATTGGGTCAGTAAGGGCTGGCTGCAAGAAAACATAACTGAGACTTTTAAGCCATTTCACACCTGACAGACTGAACTGTCTATCAAGAAGGGTTGCATTTTATGGAGTGACAGGGTGGTGATACCAAACAGACTCCAGGAAGATGTTCTGTGCATGTTGCACGAGGGGCACCCAGGCATAGTCAAAATGAAAGCCCTGGCCAGGAGTTCCCTCTGGTGGCCAGGGCTGGACAAAGACATTGAACGTTGGGTGGCAACATGCCATGACTGTCAAAAATCGAGGCCTACCCCGCCACAGGCACCAGTTAGGGAATGGGAAACTCCCCGGGGTCCATGGTCTAGACTACATATTGACTTTGCTGGGCTGAAAAAAGGCAACAGCTTTTTAATAGTTGTGGATAATCAGGCGAGAACACTTAAAGTGGTGTCATTGGCTACAAGCCATGAGCAAGCCGCTATATAAAGGGCTGCCGTGGCTTGGGCTCTTGTTCCATTACCCTTGCTTACAGAGTTAAATAAAGAGTTTGTTGTTGGAACCCGGTCTCAAGCAGCTTCTTTCCGGATGGAATAAACCGGGTTACTGACTTAATAACTGCAGTGACTCAATTAACAACAATGGAAAGAAAGGTTGCAAAATGGGGCAAAACTCACAACAAACGTCTCACTTCACAACAGAAATTTGGGGCTCAATTGTAGGTTGAGGACTACCTGTAAGTTTGTTCATTTGATTGCTTGTTTGTTTTATTTGTTTGTCAAACATGTACAAGATAACAAGTATAGATATGAACATAGACATGAACAAAGGAAGTAAATACAGATAAATGGGGACAGTAAGACAGGGACATCCTAAGAATGGGGTGAGGTCCACGGTAGACAGTTTGAGGTTGTAGCTGTGAGATGTTGAGGCTATGATAACGGAGTTAAAATATAAAGCAACTGTGTTAGTTAACAAGTTATAAATTCCATGTTATGTGCCCCTCAATGGAGACTACTGATTCATAGAGTGGCCAGACTCAACTGAGCGGTTGATAGTTGATGAAGATGATGATGAAGACTTCCATTTTCATTCTTTAGGAACTAAGCAGAAAGTCAGTGATCTCCGATAAATAAACTGTATAACTTTTGGTTTTACTCTGAAAAAAAAAAGAGAGCCTAAAAAAGGCTTCCTTTCCTCCTTAGTCCCTTTAAGAAGAGTTGAGTTTATAATAGGGCATGTTCACACAGAGCTTTTGCACCATTCCAAGATCAATTCTGGACTTCTATCCTCATATTTAGTAGCTGAACTCATTTATTTTTCACTTTGCTGTAGTGATGAAAAACAAAAATTGTTCTTCTTTTTTTTTTTTTGCAAGGCTGAATCTCTGCAGAGCTGGTGGGGATCTCTTTGCCCGTTGTCAGGAATTCATCCCTCTGGGATTTCAGCTGATGTAGCATTCGGTTCTGAGATTCTAAAAGAGGAAATGTAGCTGGCAGCATCACAGGTTTCCCTCCACATTAATCACTTCAGGAATTTTCATCAGAGGTGAGGAACATAACAAATCACATTTTTCACCCTTTCCAAAGTAGCATGGTTGATCTGATTTGTGACTGTTCATAGACTTCGCAACTCGTGCTCAGGAACTCATTTAAAGGAAATTTAACAAAGTACTATCGAGGAATTAAGCTTAGTTCTATCTGTTTCTCTCAAGGGTACTTGCAAGTTTCAACATCTTGTTCCTTGCGTCTGTCTGAAGGTATTGTTTCAAATATATCTCTATATATCTCTATATATCTATAAGAAACTTACTTTATTGTATTTCAGTCCAGGGAAAAGCATGTGGCAGAATGTTGCTGTCCTCCTAGCAAGGCGAATCTAGTGAAGAGAAGGACCACAGGAGACATGATAGCAGCACCAGTGTTCCAATATTTGAGAGCAGTGGTGGGATTCAAAATTTTTTACTATTGGTTCTGTGGGCATAGCTTGGTGGGCATGGCAGGGGAAGGATGCTGTAAAATCTCCATTCCCATTCCATTCTTTGGGGAGTGGAAAATCCCCATTCCCTCTCCACCCCACTAACTTGCTTTCCAGCTCCATTCTCCTGTGCAGGGCAACAAAAGAAGACTCAGCCAATCAGCTGGAACTTGAGAGGCCAAGAATAGATGGGAGTCAGAGTTGGTATTTGCCTATTCTCTGAACTACTCAAAATTTCCGCTACTGGTTCTCCAGAACTGGTCAGAACCTGCTGAATACCACCTCTGTTTGAGGGGCTACCACAGAGAGGGAGGGATCACACTATTGTCCAAGGCACCCGATGGCCAGACAAGGAATAATGGATGGAAACTGAACAAGGAGAGATTTAACCTAGAAATGAGAATAAATTTTCTGACAGTGAGAGCAATCAACCAATGGAACAGAAGTTGCCTTCAGAAGTTGTGGGAGTTTCATCACTGGAAGCTTTCAAGAAGAGGCTGGACTGTCATCTGTCAGAAGTGGTGTAGGGTCCACTGCTTGGTCAGGGGGTTGGACTAGATGACCTACAAGGTACCTTCCAACTCTGTTACTCTGTTAATCCTGGTCCTTTTTCCATAATTGTTAACAAGAGGCTTTTCAATGCAAGAAAAGGTTGTTAGTCTGGAGGTTCTGCAGCTATTCTTTGGTTCTTGTTGCTATTTTCAAATGAGCAGAAAAAAATATTCTGGAAATGCGGTTGAAGTGTAAAAACAAAGTGGGGGGGGGAGGTTAGCAATTAATTTTATTTGCATTTTGCATAGTGTGATCTGTTTGCTCTAGCCTCAAAGCTGCAGTAATTCAAGATCAGAAACTGTCTGATCTCTTAGTGGCTTTCCCTGTCTTTTCTTAGCATTTCAAACGGCAGAAATTCAGATATAGGTTCAGAACATAGGTCAGCTGCAAACTGATTAGTGAAAGACTGAAACATGGAAGCAATGTGGTGTAGAACAGGGCTGTCAAACTCGTGGGCTGGATGCATCACATGCTGGCCACAGCCACGCCTGGTTTAGCGAAGGGGACAAAAATCCCAATACATCATGTGATGCTGCCATGACGATGTGAGTTTGACACCCCTGGTGTAGAAGGATCCCCATCTAGCATGGCTAACACATCTGGAGAGCATCAAGCTTGGGAAGATAGAGATGCAGATGGAGTTTCCCCAAAGAGATATGAAAGTATGCAGAGATGTCTCTAATACTTTACGAGTGTTAGAATCCATAAAGAATTCTCTCTCCTCAGAGCCAAGCCATAGTGGGCAGTTTGTTTGTTGATATTTCATGGAAACCAAGCAAATGGTTCATTTTATAATAATGCTCAAAGGTCTTTTTTGGGGAAAAAAATGTGCTTGTGGCCTCTGACAACCATAGAACCAACCCCAAATTTGATTTATTTATTTAGAAAATGTATCATCATCTAATCTATAAACTCTGAATGTCTAAACAAGGCGAAACAAATTAAAACCATAAAACATCAACCAAGTCATCCATACATGGGTCTCATCTATTATCCTGGATCAGCACTTGGGGGAAATGCCAGGTCTTCTGTAAGATCAAGATATCTTCCAGTCAGTGGTGGGATTCATTTTTTTTTTACTCCTGGTTCTGTGGGAGTGGGTTGGTGGGCGTGGCCATGTGACTCATGGGTGTGGGGTTTTTTTGCTTTTTTGCCACCCCCCCACATTTTTGGGAGCTTCCTAGCCTCAGAGGAGCCTTGGGGGAGGGTGTTTTTGCTCCCTTAAAGCTGCTCTAAGGCTCTGGAAGAAAAGGAACAGAGCATGGGAGGGGCGCACAGCACCCCTCCAAGCTCCCTTTTGGGAGCTTCCTAGCCTCAGAAGAGCCTTGGGGGGGGTGTTTGCTCCCCAAAAACTCCTCTGGGGCTCTGGAAGGCAAAAAAATGTGTGTGTGTGTGTGGGGGGGGCTGAGCTCCTCCCTCCATTTTTTGCCTTCCTGGGCCTCAGCAAGGGGAATCCCAGCACAGCTGATGTATGTATGCACAGTTGATTGTCAGGAGGGGGAAAAAAAGAAACACGTTCAGTGAATGTCAGGTGGGCAGGTAAGCAAGCATCAGGCGGGAGGATGACTGGGTCAGGGGCGTGGCCAGCCAGAACTTACTGCTGGTTTGATGACCCAGGCCAAATTCTTGCTACTGATTCGCCCAGTCCGGTGCAAACCGGCTGAATACCACCACTGCTTCCAGTAATATAATTCCTCCAAAACAAGAAGCAGTGCACTTGTGTCAGAAGCACCGAGGTGCTTCTGGGTTGAAAAGATTAGCCACAATTACCCTGGGGACATCCAGTTGTGGACTCCTTTCATATTCCCATCAGGAGGTGGAATGAAGGACAAGAGCTCAATCCCACCTCAGGCAGCTCTTGGGTCTTGAACACGGGCTTGCTAACCTCCTGCCCAGCAGTCCAACCGCTGGAGCCACTGAGCTCCTGAAAACAAGTCCCAATGCTAGACAACAGAAGAATGAGGAAGAGCTCAGGAGACATGAATGTAGTTTGATGAAAAGCACTTGCTCCAAACTTCCTCTTGTTCCCTCCTTCCTTTTTCTTTTCCTCACCGGTCCCTTTGAAGATTTTTCAGGTCTAGAGTTCAGCTCCATCCAACTGCTAGATGTATTATTCATTTCTATACTTTAATGATGTGATAAGATTTTTGGGAAATAGGAAAAGGCTCATTAAGCTGTCATTTGAATATAGATCACAACTAAATTTGGAGGGAGAGATGGAGTTTGCAAGCCAAGCATATCCTTGTCCACCCACTTTCCCAGATTTTTTTTTTTTTTTTTGCACATGCCATAAGGATGTTTCCTGGGGAGAGAATTTGGTATTAGTACTTATACACCGTGGATTCTTTAATTAATTAAGAAATGATATGTAATGAGAAATGCAAAATGTACAGAGAGGGTACATGCAAAACTGGAGAGACAACATATTTTTGTAACAAAAATCTAATGAAAATACACATTTGTAACCTGTTGTTGATAACCTAGCAATACAGTAAGAAATTGTCTCTTTCATTCTCTTTTGGCTAGCTGTTCTTCCATATTATCTGAGATGAAAATAAATTATGATAATTAGTCTTTTTTCCCTCTGAATCCTAACTTGGAGATCTCCAGCTAATTCTGAAGATTTGACTGGGTAGGTTGGATTGTTGTTATTAAAATTAACAGATAACAGATAATCAGAGTTGGAAGGGACCATATAGGTCATCTAGTCCAACCCCCTGCCCAGGCAGAAGACCCTACACTAATCCAAAATCTGTAGGTTATTATTGCAATTACAAATAAGGGGTTCACCCTATGGTTTAAAGGATGCTTTAAAGGACGCTTGGGATATTGATCTTGGCAAATTCATTCAGCAGATAAATTGGCCAGAATTAGAGAAATCAGGCAGATTCAGCTCAGCTTCAATGGCAGAATGACAGTGTAACATTATGTATTATTGGCACTTGACTCCAGATAGATGAAGATATATACTGTACATCAGAATCATTATTCAATCTATTTTTTGTATTTTCTATTTTGTTCTCTGTGTATCTTGGATTTATGCTGTCTAGTTACTTTGATAGTGTTTATTAATCATGATCCAATGATGTAAGCAAAATTAGACTTTTGACCAGAAAAAAAGGATGAAAATGACAAAACTTATGTAGAATATGACAGAACAATGAAGAAAATAACAGAATAATGCAAATCAAATCTCCATTATAATCCTAGGCCAGCATAGGAAGGGCAAAAACACATATGGTGATTTTAAAAGATGAAAGAAATATGAAATATTAAAAGGTTAAAAAAATTAAAAACAAAAAACTATAAAACTGTATAAAAAGATAAGTAAATAAATAAAATATAAATGAATATATGACAATCTATCTGAAGAACAATGTATCAGTTTGGTGTAGCAGTTCGGGTGCCAGGCTGGAAATCAGAAGACAATGAGTTCTGGTCCCACTTTAGGCATGGAAGCTAGCTAGGTGACACTGAGCCAATCATCAGGAGATGGTGAGTTCTAGTCCTGCCTTCGGCATGAAAGCCAATAGGGTAACTTTGGGCCAATCCCCAGGAGACTGTGAGTTCTAGTCCCACCTAAAACATAAAAACTGATTGGGTAACTTTCGGTCAATCACTGTCTCTGAACCAACTCACCTCACAGGGTTATTGTGGGTAAAATAGGAGGGGGAAGGTTTATTAGATATATTCTCCTCCTTTAGTTATTTGTATAAAAAGGGCAGTATAAATACAAATAAATAAATGAAACTAACTAATACAAAACTTAACTAAGAAATCAAATAGTCATTAAAGCTGGTTTGAGGCACAAGTGATCATCTGATAGATAATACAGTACAATACAGGTTTCAGCCTTTTGTCCTTATCCCCGTTGCTTGATGCAATCATAAATTATGTTGTAAATTTGTGATGCATCTTGTACCATTTGCCTTTCTCTTTGCCCTTGAAATGTCTTGCTTATGGATGTAGTTGCTTACAGATGCTGCTCCCTGAGTGCTACACACATGCTATGATGACCAAACAAAAAACAACTACTGGCAGGAAAATTACACATATGAGAAAGTAGCGTGAACAACCTCTACATTTGGTAATTACATAAAAGATGGAAATCATTAGTCTCTCTCCAGGGGAAGCTTAATAGCTTGTCTCTACCCTAGAATAGTAGATGAAAGTTATAGTATAATTTGATTTCCACCCACCTTCTGATTTAACAATCCTTGATGTTGATAACTTGTGGGAATATATTTATTACATTTATATCCTGCCTCTTTTATCTCCCCAAAGGATAGCGAGGCAAGATGCAAGGTCAATTAGGCCTTTCTGTTCCTTTGCCTTGGTTCTTTGCAATAATAATAGCAATAGCACTTAGACTACTTCATCCCAACAATCTGGGATGACCTCATTTTACTGACCTCAGAAGGATGGGAGACTGAGTCAACCTTGAGACTGATAACACTAAACCAGAGGTCCCCAACCGCTGGTCTGTGGACTGGCACCAGATCATGGCATGCCCAAAACTGGGCTGCACAAAGAAGCGAAGCCCCGTACGCAGGATGCAGAAAGCATGTGAAACCATGTCCCCTTTTGTCCATCGAAAAACCTCTTTCCACAGAACTGACCCCTGGTGCCCAGAAGGTTGGGGGCCACTGCACTAAACCATAAAAATAATCAGTTCTGAGATATATCTTTAAAGAAAAGAAAATGACAGAATAAAAGCTGTTACTGAAAGAAGATTGTTATAAATGTAAATTAAATATGTCTGACTTGGGGTGCAGCAGGAAGCTCAAAAGGTCAACTCAAGCTGCATTTTGGTTGTTAACAAGGCTAAACACAGCATCAGGGAATATTAGGAAAAAGACAGGAAATTAAACCAAAAGAATGGTAATGCTATTACAGAGATCTTTTTGGCACACCCTAGATCTCTTCTTCCTCAGCTAATAACTCAAATGCTTGGAAGGAAAGGAAAGAAAAGCTGATTGTGTTATATCATTAAAAAACTGTGAATGCAGAATGTTGGAAAACATGGTCTTGTATATCAGTAGCAGGAACTGGATATGTCTAATTTAATGAAGAGAAGGTCTAAGGGTGATATGATAGCAGTCATCCAATATTTGAAGGGCTGTCACAGAGAAGAGAGGGTCAAGCTATTCTCCAAAGCACCTGAAGGCAGGACAAGAAGTAATATGATAACCTTTTAAAAGAGACATCCAACCAAAAACTAAGGAGAGATTTCCTGAGAGTGAGAACAATTAAGCAGTGGAACAACTGGCCTTCAGAAGTTGTGGGTACTTCATCACTAGAGGTTTTAAGAAAAAATTGGACAGCAAAGTGAGACCCAATACTTCTCAATAGTGTAAGGTCTTAACAATCATCTATCTTAACTAGGAAGCCCTTATCAATTTTCCAAAACCAGGGAGATTTCCAGCTGGTCTTACTCTAGGGCAGTGTTTCTCAACATAAGCCAACTTCAGAAGTGTGGACTTTAAGCCCCTGTCACACAGCACCAATGGATGGAAAGAGGATGTAAAACGGAGAGAAACACTTGCCCTCCGTTACTTAATGCGATGCATCCATTCTATACTCACTGCGTCCGTTTTTATCCTCTCTATCCATCCAAGCATCCGTCTACGAACATTTCATCCGCTCAAACAATTTTGAGCTGCACAAAACTTTTTGAGCGGAAAATGTACCCAACGCATCCGTTATACATCCGCTACGCCTACGGGGAACATCC
Organism: Laticauda colubrina; assembly: GCA_015471245.1. Classification (NCBI taxonomy): domain Eukaryota; kingdom Metazoa; phylum Chordata; class Lepidosauria; order Squamata; family Elapidae; genus Laticauda; species Laticauda colubrina. The sequence continues at coordinate 10,470,482 of BLBF01000059.1, read as the reverse complement.
GTTAGACGTCCGTCATCATCCGTTACACGTCCGCTATATCCGCTAGGCATCTGCTGCGCATCCGCGCAATTCAAATCCACTCCAGCGGAAAACGGACACAGGGAGGAAGCGAAACGGACGTGGAACGGACACGCAGCGTTAGAAGCATGGATGGAGAAAGGATGAAAGCGGATGCAGCTCACATACAAAGCATTAAAACGGAAAAAATGTTCATTTAGGGGACGTATCTCGGATATTTAGGATGTCTGCAGGATGCCTAGAGGATGCAAAAGGACACCTAGCGGAAAACCTATATTTCCTATAAAAAGGGAGATAAATCACCTGGATCTCACTTTCAGTCCAGCAGCCCTGCTGTGCAGACCTCTTCATCCTTCATCTTGCTCTTGCTCTTCCACAGCATCCAGTCATCTCCACCATGGATCATCTCACACTCCTTTTGGTAGCCACCATCGTTCTACAACAGTGCGAAGCCATCTACAGGCTCTTTCACCTGTTCTACAGGAAGAAAAGGAGGCATCCAAGAAGTGTCTGGGTCCGAAGATGGATCGTGAGAAGAGCCAAGTACGGACTGTATAGCAAGCTGATGGTGGAGCTGAGGAATGAAGACCCTCGTGCATTCCAGAACTTCATGAGGATACCGCCAGCCATGTTCGACAAAGTTGTGGAGCGGCTGAGACCCAGGTTGATCAAGCAGAGCACCAACCTCCGGCCCAGCCTGGACCCTGGACTCAAGGTGGCACTGGCTCTGCACCACCTGGCCTCTGGGACCATGTACAGGAGCATGCACTACGCCTGGAGGGTGCCACACAAAAGCATCAGCATTGTGGTCAGAGAAGTGGTGCAGGCCATCATCGAAGAATACCTGGAGGAGCTCCTCCAGTGCCCCTCCACTGAAGAAGGCTGGAAGAAAGTTGCAGAGCAGTGGTATCAGAAGTGGAACTTCCCCCACACTGTTGGAGCCATAGATGGCAAGCACGTGGCCCGCAAAGCTCCAGCCAACTCAGGGTCCACTTATCACAACTACAAGGGCTTCTTCAGCATCATCCTCTTCGCCATGGTCGATGCTGACTACAAGTTCATGTACATCGATGCTTCAGGCAACGGCTCATCTTCAGATACCCAGGTATACAACGCCAGTCACCTCAAGGGGGGGCTGGAATGCAACCTCATCATGGGCTTCCCAGATCCAGACCCCCTGCCCAACGACACACAAGATGTGCCCTACTTCATCATGGGGGATGATGCCTTCTCCCTCAGAACCTACCTCATGAAGCCCTACACTTCCAGATGCCTCACCCGTGAAGAGAGGATCTTCAACTACAGGCTGTCCAGGGCAAGGCGGGTGGTGGAGAACACCTTTGGCATCCTGGCCAACAGGTTCCAGGTACTTCTCACCACCATGCAGCATCGCCCACAGACTGTGAGGACCATCGTGGAAGCTTGCTGCATCCGGCACAATCTCTTGCGCACCCGCTACCCAATGTTGCAGAACAGGCTTGTGGACCTCCAACAAGGCAATGGGGACATGGAGCCTGGGGAATGGAGGCTAGGGCGAAACCTAATAGACACTGTGGATATACAAGGCCCCAACAGAGCTTCACGTGAAGGGAAGAAGCAGAGCAACCTCCTGAAACTCCCGAGCTGGAGCAGTGGAGTGGCAAGACAGGATGATAGATGATTAATGGATGCTTCCTTGAGGCTGTCGCATAACACTGATTCGATTGTGCCATGTATGTTGAGTGGTCCTACAATGAACAGGGCATTTAATAAAGAGTTTTGTTTATGTTCAAATGTGTGGATCAATGCTTACATTGTTATTGATAATAAAGGGCCATAGGTATGGCACCTGGGAGGGTGGACCATACAGTCCCACTATGCTTGCACTGGAGGTTTATCTATCCCACAGCTATTACCCAATCCAAAGGTATCCCTGCCTATCCCACAGGTATCCCTGCCCATCCCACAGCTATTACCCATCCCACTGCTATCCCTTCCCATCCTACTGCTATCCTTACCCATCCCACAAGCATGCAAAGGCTTAAACCATTTCTAAAAGTTTCCACCAAGACTTTATTGACTAAAAGAACTGAAGCAAGTGTGTGAAGCAAAGATAATCTTTATTAATAACAAACTGTAAAAGAAAATGACCCAAGTGTCCCAAGCAAAGATAAAGTCAACAGGTAGCAACCCAGTCTCTGGCACTCTTCTCAGTCACTCTGAGGCGTGCCCATAGTCTCAGGGGTGAAGGGTCCAGGGGCTGTGGAGGTGGCTGCTGCTGGAGTGCTGGTCTGAGGTGCCTTTGGGGTACCTGGCCCCGAGAGGACAACAGGGGATGGTGTGTGGAGGAAGCTCTCAGAGAGCTGGCTCAGTCCCGTGATGTTGAGAGCCCCTTCCTCCAGGACATGGGGTGTCAGTCCCAAGACCGATGACAGATGTTCTCAGGCCGGGCTTGGCTGTGGGGTGGAGGAAGGAGGAGTGTAGCGGGGCTGTCTGGTCTGCAGGTGAGGAAAGTGAGGTGTGGGTGGCATCTGTGGCATGGGTGGCATCTGTGGTGTGGGTGGCATCTGTGGTGTGGGTGGCATCGGTGGCGTGGGTGGCATCGGTGGCATCGGTGGCATCGGTGGCACCGGTGGCGTACGGTGAACCTGTGCCTGGACTGGGAAGGGCTGCCTGTGCTGCTGGAACTCCTGGTAGTCATAGCCTTGGTAGGTGAGGACCTGTGGAAAGCCTTGGAAGGGCTGTGACATCACCTGGGGTGGAGGAGCAGACCTGGACTGGGTCGGAGCAGGTTCATCTGGGCCTGGAGGGTTGTGAAGAAGACCAGTGATCCTGTCCTTGATCACCTGGTACTGTGATTCTGACATGTCCAGGAGGGTCTGGTTGACGTAGGTGAGGAAGGGCTTGTGGTTGGAGGATGGTATGTCGGTGTGTACCAGCTGAGAGAGGAGATCTATGCTGCTTTTGATGATGTCCCTGATCTCCAGCAGGACAGTGTGGCTCTGCCCCTCCTGTCTGGCTCTCTGCCTGCTTTCTGTGGAGGTGGAGATGTGGGTGGATGTGGGTTGGTCTCTGGTGGAAGTGCCCTCTCCTTGCTCCAACGGGGAGTGCAGCTGTTGGGGGGGTCTCCATCGTGGGACGGTCCACAGATATCTTCCTGGACACAGAGCTGACTCTTGGCCAGAAGAGGACTGGCTCTCTGTGGGCTGCCTGATAGAGAGGGTTGTCAGAGGGGCTGCTCCTTGGTGGTGGATCTCACCCTCCAAGAAGCTGCACTTGGCCATCACATAGGTCTCCAAGTCTGTCAGCTTGACCATGGCCTGTCCAGATTTCTTGAGGTGCAGCTTCCTGTACCAGGTGTGCATGTGCTTCCACTAGCCGAGGAGCACCCCTGAAGTGTAGCCCAGGTTCTCCGCCTTCTCTCTCCAAGCAGCCTGCTTCCTTTTGGTGTCTCGATAGAGCCTGTGTCCCTTCCACCAAAGATATTCGTTCTCCCTCAGCCATTCCAGCACCTCCTCCTCATGTTCCTCTTCGATGGAGTATTGCCTCCTCTCCCGTTCACACGTATGCCTCTTCCTCCTTCTGGGAGGGCCATCTGGGCCCTCATCAGAGGGGCTTCGAGGTTCTAGGGGCTGATCCACCACACCACCACCACCAGCCGCAGCAACAACAAAAGTAGCAGCAAAAGCAGGACCAGCAGCACCAGCAGCACCAGCAGCACCAGCAAGACCAGGAGCACCAGCAGGACCAGCAGGACCAGGAGCAGCACCAGCAGAGTAAGCCCCAGCAGAAGCCCCAGCACCAGGAGCAGCGCCAGCAGAGTAAGCACCAGCAGAAGCCCCAGCACCAGAAGAGTCAGCCCCAGCAGCAGAAGCCCCAGCAGAAGCAGAGTCAGGGCCAGGGGCTGGGATGGTGGCCCTGTCCTTCTTGCCAGGGCTAGCAGCAGATGGCACAGGCTTCCTCTTCTTCCCCATGATTGTTGGCTGGCTGGAGCTGTGTCTGGCAGCAGGTCTTTCCTCTGAATGGTGACCTGCTTGTGAGCTGCTTCCCTTTATATCTGCAGAGATGACGTAATGCATCCTCCCCGCATGCGCAGTGAACACTTTGCATCTGCTAGGCATCCACTAGGCATCCGCTAGGCATCCGCTAGGCTTCCGCTCTGCATCTGCTTCATTCGCTCTGAATCCGCTCTGCATCCGTTCCTTCCGTTGCGCATCTGCTTCGCTGTGCTTCCCCGGAAGCCCCGCGGATGTGCCATCCTCTTCCATCTGCTTCTATCCACTAGGCTTCCATGGAGCATCCGCTTTACATCCTGGCTACATCCTCTCCCCATCCGTTCCTTTCCGTTGTTGTCCGCTCTGCTTATGTAAATTTGGGGCACTTTTGAGAGCGGATAACAACGGATGGAAAATTTTCTCATCCGCTGTGTCCTTTTTACATACGTTTTGCATCCGTCGGCCTATGTGACAGGTCAATTCAATTCTAAATCTAACTGATTATCACAGTTCTGCTAACCTTTTTTGTTCTTTTTTATCTCTACAGTACTCCGTTTTTAATGGCTGCAACTTTGCAACTTCATTGTGTAACAAAATCCCTTTGTTCTCTCATGGATTTTTTTAATTATTATTATTATCTCAGGTGATTAACTGTTCTGTTGTTCTCTAGATACCCAAGGATTTTTCTGTTCATTTTTGAATTTCAAATAATGCATTGATTGTAACCATGAGAAACACATATGCCTGCTCACCTCAGTGTGGTCTCTGTGGACTGAAATGATCTTCAATGTTTGTCCTGAGATTTTCCTTAGTCCTTTCTCTTTAAGGCTAGGTCACACTGGCCGAAGGATGCAAAACATATGCAAAAAGGACACAGCGGATGAGCAAAATTTTGGCGGTGGCTCCATCTGTTTTTATCCGCTCTCAAAAATGGCGAAAATTTGAATAAACAGAACGGAAGACAACAGAAAGGAATGGATGGGGGTAGTACATGGCGAGGATGGAAAGCGGATGTTTGTAGGAAGCCTAGCGGATGGAAGCAGATGGAAGCAGATGACACATCCTCAGGGCTTCCGGGGGAGAATAGTGAAGCAGACGCGTAGCAGAAGGAGCGGATGTGTAGCGGATGACGCGGATGCATCACGGACACCTATAGGTTGCATAGCAGATGCATAGCGGATGCATACCGGATGCATACCGGATGCGTAGCGGAGGCAAAGCATTCATTGCACATGCGGAGAGGATGAATTGCGTCAGCTCCATGGATATAAAAGAATGCAGCTCGCAAGCAGTCACCAGTCAAGGAAAGACTTGCTGCCAGAGACATCTTGAAAGAACACCATGGTTCGTCAGTCAGGGAAGAAGAGGAAGCCTGTGCCTACTCGTGCCAGCCCTGGCAAGAAGGACAGAACCACCATCCCACGCCCTGGTGCTGACTCTGAACCTGCTGGTGCTTCTGCTGCTGGTGGTGCTTCTGCTGCTGCTGCTGCTGCTGCTGCTGCTTCTCCTGCTCCTGCTGCTGGTGCTGGTGCTGGTGCTGCTGTGGTGGTGGACCAGCCCCAAGGCCCTCAAAGCCCTGCAGCTCAAGCCCCTGAAGCCCCTGCCAGAGGGAGGAAGAGGCAAGGCAAGGAGAAGGGAGAGAGGAAACAGTACTCCATTTCCGAGGACCATGACGAGGAGGTGCTGGAATGGCTGAGGGAGAACGAGTACCTGTGGAGAAAGGGCCACAGACTCTATCGTGACACCAAGAGAAAGCAGGCAGCGTGGAGAGACAAGGCAGAGAGCCTGGGCTACACTGCAGATGTACTCCTGGGATGGTGGAAGCACATGCACACCTGGTATGGCAAGCTGCACCTGAAGAAATCTGGCCAGGCCACTGTCAAGCTCACTGATCAGGAGATGTACATCATGGCCAAGTGCAGCTTCTTGGAGGGTGAGGTCCACTACCGAGGAGCAGCCCCTCTGTCAACCTCTCCCTCAGACAGCCCACAGACAGCCACTTCTCTTCCAGCCTGGAGACATCTGCCGTGTCCAGGCAGGTGTCTTTGGAAGGCCCCATGGCAGAGACCCCCCTGACAGCTGCACTTCCCATGCCAGAGGACTTGGAGGACCCCCTGTCTCAAATGGAGCAAGAGGAAGGAGCAGCCAGAGACCAACCCACCCCCACCCCCAGCTCCACCTCCACAGAAAGCAGGCAGAGAGGCAGACTGGAGGGCCAGAGCCACATTGTCCTCTTGGAGATCAGGGACACAATCAAAACCAGCACAGATCTTCTCTCTCAGCTGGTCCACAGCGACATACTATCCTCAAACCGCAAGCCCTTCATCACGTACATGAGCCAGACCCTCATGGACCTGCCCGAGGCCCAGTACCAGGTGATGAAGGAGAAGATCACAGCACTGCTGCACCACCCTCCAGGCCCAGCTGAACCTGCTCCGACCCACTCCAGGACTGCTCCTCCACCCCAGGCGATGTCACAGTCCTTCCACAGCTTTCAACAGCCCCTCACCTACCAAGGCTATGAGTACCAGGACTTCCCACAGCAGAGGCAGCCCTTCCCAGTCCAGGCCCAGGTACATCGCATGCCACAGATGCCTCATCTGACCCAGCTGCAGACCAGACAGCCCCACTACACTCCTCCTTCCTCCACCCCACAGCCAACCCCTTCAACAGAAAATCTGTCATCAGTACTGTGCCTGACATACCAGGTCCTTGAGGAAGGGCCTCTCAAACTCATGGGACTGAGTCAGCTCTCTGAGAGCTTCCTGAATACACCATCCCCTGTTGTACTCTCGGGCCAAGCACCCCAATGGCACCTCAGACCAGCACTCCAGCCACAGCCACCTCCACAGTCCCTGGCCGCTCAACAGCTGAGACCATGGACATGCCTCAGAGTGACTGAGAATAGTGCCAGAGACTGAGTTGTTACCTGTTCACTTTATCTTTGCTTAAGACACTTTACTTGGTTCATTTTGCTTTTTTAATAAAGTCATACAGTTTACTTAAGACAGTTATTAATAAAGGTTATCTTTGCTGCACACACTTGGTTCATTTTATTTACTTAATAAAGTGTTGGTGAAAACTTTGAAAAAAGGATTAAGCCTTTGCATGCTTGTGGGATAGGTAAGGATAGTTGTGGGATGGGTAAGGATAGTTGTGGGATAGGTAAGGATAGTTGTGGGATGGGTAAGGATAGCTGTACGATAGATAAACCTCCAGTGCAAGCATAGTGGGACTGTATGGTCCACCCTCCCAGCTGCCACACATATGGCCCTTTATTATCAATAACAATTTATTCATTGATCAACACATTTCAAAATAAACAAAGCTCTTTATTAATGCCCTATTTATTGTAGGGCCACTCAACATACATGGCACAATCTCATCAGTGTTATGAGACAGGCTCAAGGAAGCATCCATTAATCCATTCATTTATAGGAAATATCGGTTTTCCGCTAGGTGTCCTTCCACATACTCTAGGCATACTCCAGACATCCTAAATATCTGAGATACGTCCCATATACAAATGTTTTGTCCGTTTTAATGCTTTATATATGAGATGCATCCGCTTACATCCTTTCTATTTCCGTGCTATTAACCCTGTGTGGACGTTCCGTGTACCTTTCACTTCCTCCCTCTTTCCGCTTTCAGCTGCAGTGGATGTGAGTTGAGGGAATGTCCAGAGGATGCCGAGAGGATACAGCGGACGTGTAATGGATGACAACGGACGTAGAACGTTTGTTGCCCATTTGTGTCACAGATGTACATCGTACGTGGCGGAAAGTTCATCCGCTCAAAAAGTTTTGTGCAGCTCAAAACTTTTTGAGTGGATGAAATAGCAATAGATGGATGTTTGACGGATAGAGCGTATGAAACATGTATGCAGTGAGTACACAACGGATGCATCACGTTTTCCAACGGATGGCAAGATTTTTGTCTGTTTTACATCCTCTTTGCATCTGTTGGTGCAGTGGGACATGGGCTTAAACCAGAGTTTCCATGGATTGAATGTGGGTGGGGTATAAAAAGCTTCTGTCCTTGAAGCTATTACTCATCAGCTATGGCTGATGATGATAGATGACAAAATGGTCTGTTGAACAAAATAGTTCCACTGAGATCTGTGCTTTTCAGAGTGGTGGTGTGGAAAAAGCCACAATGCCAACAATAGAGGAGAACATTGGTAGCTCAGGACTGAACTGTGGGGTCCTTGGTGCTTTTTGAACTTGGGTTGTTTTCTTGCAGACATTCCATCACCATCCTAGCACTGATGATGTCACCTAGTTGTGCAATGAACAACCAAGCTCAAAGAGCACCAAGGATCCCACAAAAGCCACAATGGACAAGGAAGGACTTGTCAGCTGCTTTAGAGGATTGTCTTTAATCCATTGCTACTCCAGAGTTAGGTAACAAAGAAGATATGTCCGCCTTCTGAAATCTGGTTGAATATGAAGGAAACGGAATCTTCTTTGCGTTTGAGAAGCTGATATAGGTGGCCTATTTATCAACTGATTGCATACACATACTATGTTAATTTACCACTTGATCGATTGCTATCCACAATTTCCCCCTTTATTTTTCTTTCTGGCATGGTTTCAGCACACGAGGCTGACATTTTCAAGGAAATGTGTGCATTAACTTCAATCTCTTTTCCTTGACTACTTAATAGCATATACATCAGTAACAAATAAAACTATTCCATCAAATGACATTGTTCTGACAAATTGTAACACTTAATGTGCTTTGTATCGCTCATCCTTCTCCCTCCCTCCCACATTCTAAAAACTTTTCTACCAACCCACAGATTAATTGTGCCACTCAAGGGTTTTCTGTAGATTTTGCTGTCTCTATGCAGAGCATAAATTGTCCAAGATAATGGTCATATGGTGCATATATTTGGCACACAAAACAATTGCTAGATTACAAAAAAAAATCTAGAAAAATTTTTTTTTGCCATAGCTATAGATCTTCCCCTTTCCTGAAAAAAGAAAGTTTTTTTTTCGTCACTTGTGAAATAAGATTGCCATTTCTTCCGACTTTATGTTTACTGCACTGTTGACTTTGTGGTCTTTTTGAATATCTAAAAACAGCAACAGATGGAAGTTTTTGGTTGGAAGATTTTAACTAATCTGAGGGGAAAAAAGCTACCAGCATCAAACCTTGTTTGGATTTGTACAGAAGACCACATGACAATTCTAGAGTTAGAGACAAGATGCTAAAACATGGCTAAAATAGAGACTAAAATGTTAAATAAATACATAAATTAAAACACATAAAGGATGTGTTGGAAATGTCTAAATAGAAGAATCAGTCAGTCAGTCAGTCAGTCAGTCTGTCTGTCTGTCTGTCTGTCTGTCTGTCTGTCTGTCTGTCTGTCT
>BLBF01000059.1:10444330-10454951 GCA_015471245.1 Laticauda colubrina | reverse complement strand
TGTGTGTGTGTGTTTGTGTGTGTGTGTGTGTGTGTGTGTTTTCTTAGTATATATATATATATATATTCATAATTGTGTATCTTTCTTATTTCGGGAGGTAATGAGGCTCACCTTAGGCTGTTTTGCTCCTACAGCCTCCCTCTTTTTCACATAATTTTCCCAGATATTCTGGCATTTATAAACTTCCCCAGAAAAGAATAATGGACTGCTGTCATTCATTTCTACTTTGGCAGATTGTTTCATTTTGATGTAAAAGACATATGTGATGGATTTCTTTTATATCCCTAAAAATAATTTTTCATGGGGGAAAAAAGGACAAAAAAACTTGTAGTTAGAGGCAAAAGAAATACTATTTTCTTATGGATTTTTTTTTTTGCAGTGCAAACAATGGTTTTCTGTTCCTTTACAACATTCAGTAATTCTCAGGATCATCATAATTATTATCTCCTCCTCCTCCTCCTCCTCCTCCTCCTCCTCCTCCTCCTCCTCCTCCTCCTCCTCCTCCTCCTCCTCCTCCTCCTCCTCCTCCTCCTCCTTTGGCTGCTGCTTGTATTTATATGTTTTTTATATGGATGCGTATGCCTGTGTGCATAAATTTTTGCTAGCCACCCAGCACCATATATTTGAGATGAGTAGTCCTTTAAATGGAAGTAATATTTTTTAAAAAAATTGAGTACTAGGATGAATATTTTATCTAGAATGAAGTGAACGTGGTGTTTGCTTCCTCATCAGTCCCAGACAAGCAGAATTATTTTTTAATAGACCGCAGCAGATTGTATTTTAATAACCAGCTTTGGGATTTTAAAAATATTATTATTAAGATGTTTTAAAGTAATCCTATTAGCCAATGCGGGAAACATAATATTTATATTCTTCCTTTAAGACTCAGACTGGAGCAGATTAAATGCACCTGCAAAAACATATCCTTTAAAAAAAAAAAAAAGACGGCACCAAAAACGGCTGATGTAAGGGGCAGGAGAACAGAGCGCTTATTATCAGATTAGCTGCATTTAATGAGGTTGACCTAATCCTATCAGCTCTTGCCCATGGCAGGTGAGAGTCACCCCAATGTAGAGAGGTTAATTCAGAGAGATGGGTTGCTTTGTTTCTTGCTGTCAAGGCCCTGATGGCTATCTGTAGTCTGCATTTGGAGATGGCCTTGACAAGAAGTCCTGAAGATTGTTTCACTAACTACTTCGGTATTTCACAAAAAACCAGCTTGTTCTGGGATCAGAAACACCCACAGTCCATTTTATGTAAAGATCATAAAGGTCAAAGGTAAAGGTTCCCCTCGCATATAAGCACATGGGGGCAGTGCTCATCTCCATTACAAAGCTGAAGAGCCACCAGCACTGTCAGAAGATGTCTCCGTACATGACAAAACACCAAAGGCGCACAGAATCCTGCTACCTTCCCACCAAAGGGCTCCCGATTTTTCTACTTGCATTTTTATTGACATGCTAGGTTGGCAGGAGCTGAGACAAGTAACGGGAGCTCACTCCATTACACGGTGCTAGGGATTTGAACCATCAAACTGCCAACCTTTCTTAGCCACTGAGCCTCAAATTGGCCACATGTTTCTATCTAAGCAGTGAAGCTTGGATACATGAAGGAATCCCAGGGAAAGTCCTTCATCTATTTTGATCGTGTGGTGTAAAAATTAGATCAGGGATGCTGGCCATCTGAACTAACAGTAGTCCATCTCCCAATATTTCATCTAACTAAGTTGTCTGAAGCTGACAACACTTGTAGCTCCACAATATTTGATCAGTTTTCCTAACTCTGTTTTAACAGGATCTAAGTTCGATTAACTTTAAGTAATATCCTGTACTTAGAAGTAAATCTCATTCTTAAATTGGTCTAATTGCTAATGGATATAGGATGCCTTAGCTTAGATCCAATTAAATCCACATGGAAATAGATGTACCAAAAAGTAAGAGATAGTTGGTCTATGGGTAATAGACAATTCAAAATGTAATAATGAAATGAAATAATGAAGGGAACATTAAGGCTGTATTAAGGAAGAGTTTCCAAGCATCTGGAAAGCTATTGACAAGGCCTTCCAGTAGAACAGATGCTAATCTCTATGTATGAGATGCATGAGCTGTGATAGCACAGTGGTCGGAATCAGGGGTAGGTTTCTATTGGTTCTGTCCACCTCTGTAGAACCGGTAGCTCTGAAGAGCAGCAGACATAAAATCAGTTCTATGTCTGTTGATGTTTTTGCCCACCCATCACCTGAGCTCTTACCTGATCTTTATTTCCTGATCTGTCAACTTCAGGTGCCAAACGAGCCACAGCTGCAGTTAAAAAAACAAGAAAAGAGGGCTGTTTCAAAGACTGTTTCTCAGCAGGCAGTGTGCAAATGACATGCTAATGATGATTTATGACGATTTACAGGCCTACGGCTCATAGTGGGCAGGGAAGCTCGTAAATCCCAAACTGGTAGTTTACCCTTTCGTATCCCACCCCTGGTCGGAATGCAGCATTGCAGGCTAACTTCACTGCTCAGTATCAGGAGTTCCATTCTGACTGGCTCAAGGTTGATTCTACCTTCAGATAATCAGAATTGGAAGGGACCTTATAGGTCATCCAGTCCAACATCCTGGCCAAGCGGGAGACCCTCCACCATTTCTGACAAAAGGCAGTCCAATCTCTTCTTGAAAGCCTCAAGTAATGGAGCTCCCACAACTTCTGAGGGCAAACTGTTCCATCCTTCCATTCTTCCTAGGTCGGTAAAATGAGACCCTAGATTGTTGGGGACTGTAAGCTGCTGAGAGGGGATTGTAAAGCACCATGAAATGGGATATAAGTCTAAGTACTATTGCTGTTGCTATCTTATTACAAAATGTGTCAGCCTCACTAGGTAAACCAGACCAAGGAAATCAACACAGGAAGGCTAAAACTAGTCCTACTGAGATTAGCTATAACAACAGAGCTTTGCCTATTTGATTGTGCTGTTTCCCCTCCTTATTCTTATAGTCCAGTGATTAGGAAGGTATCTATCTCAGCCAATGCCAAATGTTATTCCATTGTTTTGGACTGTCAGGTGCAAAGAATCAGGACTATGCAGCTAATTCCAAATGTTGATTGTCCATGCCTATACACAAGTATCTAGTAGATTATTGATTTGCAATAAATTGGCACTAGATAAAAGTTAACAGACTTTAAGAGGAGCTGAACTTAGACCATTTGTGGTAATGTAATGATTTTAGACTGATTCCTATCTTTGCCCCCTGTCTCTGCCTATCCTCCTAAAGGCCTTAAAAAATGCTTCATCTCTTTTGCCTAGATAATGCTTCCTTCATATCTCCATCAAAATCATTTTCCTTACTTTCTATAGACAGCCTAATTAGTTTGTGTGGGAGTGGAGTATAATCGAATAAAATTTCTTTTTTATACATAAAAAAAATTATTGAAAGGTTTATAAAGAACATAAAAACCATCATAAACCAATAAAAAGAAAAAAGAAAGGAGACAAAAGAAGACAAAAGTGCAGAAGGAAAAAAAAAACAAAAATAAGCTTCCAATTTCCTTTGTCAAAAATACAAATGCAACTCTAAATTTCCTCTGATTCTATAATTACTAAAGAAAGCCCAGTCTTTTCTATTATCCCATATTTTTTCCTAACCATCAAAATCACAAATCATAAATGCATTTTTCCATTTTATACAAAAAAGTTTATAAGAGGCTTCTGGTCAATCATAAATATAGACATTTTTTTCTCTCTCAAAGCAAAAAAGTTAATTTACCATCTTTGCAAATTCCATCACCTTCACCACCCATTTCTCCATTGTGAGTAAACAATCCAATAAACTTTCTGAAAGTCACAGTATTTTAAGCTTTTATAGATCCTTCTTTATTGTCATTGTTCCAGGGACAAACCTGCAAGGCCATCAAAAACAAAAATCCAGAATCAAGATGCTACAGATGGGAATTTTAATTTTAATTCCAACTCCTTCAATAAAGCAATACATGAACTGCACTCCACTCAGTGCACATATGGGCCATTGATGTCACCCACTATTATGATACTGTATTTAAAAAAAAACAGAAAAACAGAATTGATCTTGGAGGTCTTGTAGTCCGACCCCCTGCACAAGGAGAAACCCCTATATCCGTGATGGTAAACTTATAGCACGCAGAGCCATTTCTGCTGGCATGCGAGCCGTCACCTGGAATTATTAGTACATCTTAAAAAGTTGCAATAAAATACATTATTATAGTTGCTGGAATGACAATAGCAGTGGCAATCTCCAAAATTTGTCCTAAACCTCTAAAGTAAGTATCTCCATCTCAATTTACCATCTCATAATAGCTTTAGTGTCATAGTCCCTCTTCAGAGGAATCAGCATTAAAAGTTATTTGTCTTGCCTGTGAGCAAAGGTAGGGGTGGGATTCAAATTTTTTAACAACCGGTTCTGTGGGCATGGTTAAGTTGGTGGGCGTGACTTGGTGGTCATATGACTGAGTGGACGTGGCTTGGTGGTCATGTTATTGGCTGGGCATGGCCAACTCAATATCACTCACATCAAGACATGCATCTCCTTGCCTGGCTTCTCATGACTGTGGGGATGCTTCAACAATCGTAAGTGAAAAATGGTCATAAGTCACTTTTTTCAGTGCCATTGTAACTTTGAATGGTCACTCCACACAAGCAAAGTACCAGCAAAGGAGGGAAAGAAAACTCCTGAGACAGGAAATCTAGTCCTGTCAAGAATGTAATAAGGGTTAACAGAGAGGCAGTTTCTGTTAGCAACACCAGAAAGTTTCCTTCCTGCCTTCCTTACAGGATTAGGCAAGTAATTTCTCCTAACAACCAGTTCTCCAAACTGCTTAGAAAGTTAAGCCCCTGTCACACTGCACCAACGGATGGAAAGAGGATGTAAAACGGAGAAAAACACTTGCCATCCGTTGGTTAACGCGATGCTTCCGTTTTGTACTCACTGCCTCCGTTTTGCTTCCTCTCTATCCGTCCAGCATCCATCTATTGACATTTCATCTGCTCAGAGGGTTTTGAGCTGCTCAAAACTTTTGCGCGGAAAATATATCCAATGCGTCCGTTCTGCATCCGCTAGGCATCCACTAGGCATCCGCTAGGCATCCGCTACGCATCCGCACAACTTGATCCGCTCCAGCGGTAAACGGACGCAGGGACAAAGCGGAATGGACGCGGAACGGATGCAGAAAGGATGGAGAAAGGATTAAAGCGGATGCAGCTCGCAAAGAAAGCATTTAAAATGGAAAAAAAACGTTCGCAGAGGGGACCTATCTTGTATATTAAGGATGTCTAGAAGATGCCTAGAGGATGCAAAGGGACACATAGTGGAAAACCTATATTGCCTATAAAAGGGGGGAGCAACTCATCTGGATCTCACTTTCAGACCAGTAGCTCAGCTTTGCAGACCTCTGCAGCCTTCATCTGACTCTTCCTCTTCCACAGCATCCAGTCATGTCCACCATGGATCATAAAAAGATCCTTTGGGCAGCCAACATCCTTCTGCAACAGTGTGAAGCCATCTACAGGCTCTGTGAACTCTACTATGGGAAGAAAAAGAGGCGGCCAAGAAGCGTCTGGGTCCGAAGATGGATCGGGAGAAGAACAGAGGATGGACTGTACAACAAGCTGATGGTGGAGCTCAGGAACGAAGACACTCAGGCATTTCAGAACTTCATGAGGATGCCTCCAGCCATGTTTGATGAAGTTGTGCAGCGGCTGACACCCAGGTTGACCAAGGCAAACACCAACCTCCGGCCCAGCCTGGAACCTAGGCTCAAGGTGGCACTCACTCTGCGCCACCTGGCCTCAGGGACCACCTACAGGAGCATGCAGTACGGCTGGAGGGTGCCACACAACACCATCAGCATTGTGTTCAGAGAAGTGGTGCAGGCCATCATCGAAGAATACCTGGAGGAGCTCCTCCAGTGCCCCTCCACTGAAGAAGGATGGAAGAAAGTTGCAGAGCAGTGGTATCAGAGGTGGAACTTCCCACACACCGTTGGAGCCATAGATGGGAAGCACGTGGCCTGCAAAGCACCAGCCAAGTCGGGGTCCACTTATTTCAACTACAAGGGCTTCTTCAGCATCATCCTCTTCGCCATGGTCGATGCTGACTACAAGTTCATGTACATCGATGCTTCAGGCAATGGCTCATGTTCAGATGCCCAGGTATACAATGTCAGTGACCTCAAGGAGGGGCTGGAACGCAACCTCATCATGGGCTTCCCAGATCCAGACCCACTGCCCAACGACATGCAAGATGTGCCCTACTTCATCGTGGGGGATGACGCCTTCTCGCTCAGAACCTACCTCATGAAGCCCTACACCTCCAGACTCCTCACCCGTGAAGAGAGGATCTTCAACAACAGGCTGTCCAGGGCAAGGCGGGTGGTGGAGAACGCCTTTGGCATCCTGGCCAACAGGTTCCAGGTACTTCTCACCACCATGCAGTATCGCCCACAGACCGTGAGGAGGATCGTGGAAGCTTGCTGTATCTTGCACAATCTCATGCACACCCGCTACCCAGTGTTGCAGAACAGGGTCGTGGACCTCCAACAAGGCAATGGGGACATGGAGCCTGGGGAATGGAGGCAAGGGCAAAACCTGATAGACACTCAGGATGTGCAAGGCCCCAACAGAGCCTCACATGAAAGGAAGAAGCAGCGCAACCTCCTGAAACACTGGTGCAACTCCCCAGCTGGAGCGGTGGAGTGGCAAGACAGGATGATAGATGATTAATGGATGATTCCTTCAGCCTGTCTCATCACACTGATGAGATTGGGCCATGTATGTTGAGTGGGCCTACAATGAACAGGGCATTTAATAAAGAGTTATGTTTATGTTGACATGTGTGGATGATTATTACATTATTATTGATAATAAAGGGCCAAAGGTGTGGCACCTGGGAGGGTGGACCATACAGTCCCACTATGCTTGCACTGGAGGTTTATCTATCCCACAGCTATTACCCCTCCCAAAGGTATCCCTGCTCATTCCACAGGTATCCCTGCCCATCCCACTGCTATCTTAACCCATCCCACAGATATCCTAACCCATCCCACAGGTATCCCAGCCCACTCCACTGCTATCTTAACCCATTCCACAAGCATGCAAAGGCTTAAACCAATTCTAAAAGTTTCCACCAAGACTTTATTAAAAAAAAGAAATGAAGCAAGTGTGTGAATCAAAGATAGACTTTATTAACAACAAGCTGTAAAAGAAAAATGACCCAAGTCAAGTGTCCAAATAAAGTCCACAGGTAGCCAGCCAGCCAGTCTCTGGCACTCCTCTTGGTCACTCGGAGGTGTGCCCAGTCTCAGGGGTGAAGGGTCCAGGTGCTGTGGAGATGGCTGGTACTGGAGTGCTGGTCTGAAGCTCCACTGGGGTGCTTGGCCCCGAGAGGACAACAGGTGACGGTGTGTTGAGAAAGCTCTCAGATAACTGGCTCAGACCCGTGATGTTGAGAGCTACTTCCTCCATGCCATGGGGTGTCAGCCCCAGTACCGATGACAGATGTACTGAGGCCGGGCTTGGCTGTGGGGTGGAGGAAGGAGCAGTGTAGTGGGGCTATCTGGTCTGCAGCTGGGTGAGGACTGGCGTTGGTGGCATCGGTGGCGTGGGTGGCATCAGTGTTGTGGGTGGCATCGTTGGCATCAGTGTCGTGGGTGGCATCGGTGGCATCGGTGGCAGTGTCGTGGGTGGCATCGGTGGCATCAGTAGAACTGGTGGCAACGGTGTCGTTCGATGACTCTGTGCCTGGACTGGGAAGGGCTGCTGCCTGTGCTGCTGGACCTCCTGGTAGCTTTAGCCCTGGTAGGTGAGGGGCTGTGGAAAGCCTTGGAATGGGAGGGACATCAGGTGGAGGAGCAGACCTGGACTGGGTGGGAGCAGGTTCCTCTGCGTCTGGAGGGTTGTGAAGCAGCTCGGTGATCCGGTCCTTCACCACCTGGTACTGGGGTTCCACCATGTCCGTGAGGGTCTGGTTGACATAGGTGAGGAAGGGCTTGCGGTTGGAGGATGAGGAGTCGGTGTGGACCAGCTGAGAGAGGAGATCTATGCTGCTCCGGATGGTGTCCCTGATCTCCAGCAGGACAGTGTGGCTCTGCCCCTCCGGTCTGGCTCTCTGCCTGCTTTCTTTGGAGGTGGAGCTGGGGGTGGATGAGGGTAGGGCTGTGATTGACGTGCCGTCTCCTTTCTCCCACCGCACCAGGGAGTCCTCCACGCGCTCCACCATGGTTACAACAGCTGTCCGTGGGTTCTCCGGTGTTGCACGCTCCACAGAAACCTGCCTGGAGACAGGAGCTGACTCTCAGACGGAAGAGGACTGGCTCTCAGCAGGCTGCCTGAGAGAGAGGGTAGTGAGAGGGGCTGCTGGTGCTCCTCGGTGGTGGATCTCACCCTCCAGGAAGCTGCACCTGGCCATGACGTTGGTCTCTCTGTCCGTCAGCTTAACCATGGCCTGGCCAGATTTCTTCAGGTGCAGGTTCCCATACCAGGTGTGCATGTGCTTCCACCAGCCGAGAAGCACCTTCGAAGTGTAGCCCAGACTCTCCGCCTTCTCTCTCCAAGCAGCATGCTTCCACTTGGTGTCCCTGTAGAGACGGTGTCACTTCCGCCACAGATAGTCATTCTCTCTCAGCCACTCCAGCACCTCATCCTCATTTTCCTCCTCAATGGAGTATTGCCTCCTCTCCCGTCCCCGCATATGCCTCGTCCTCCCTTTGGCAGGACCAGATGAGCCCTCATCAGAGGGGCTCCCAGGTAGTAGGGGCTGCCCCTCCACACCACCAGCAGCAGCAGCACCAGCAGGATCATCATCATCATCATCATCACCATCACCAGCAGGATGATAATCATCATCATCATCATCAACAACAACATCAGCAGCAGCAGCAGGACCAGCAGGACCAGGATCAGCAGCAGCAGAGTAATCACCAGGAGCGCCAGCAAGACCAGGAGCACAAGCAGGACCAGGACCAGGAGCATGAGTAGGACGAGCAGGACGAGGAAGACCAGGAGCACGAGCAGGATGAGCAAGTCCAGGAGTACGAGCAGGATGAGCAGGACCAGCAGGACAAGGAGCACCTTCAGCAGGGTACGCACCAGCAGAAGCACCACCGCCAGGAGCAGCTTCAGCAGAGTAAGCATGAGCAGAAGCACCACCGCCAGGAGCAGAATCAGCAGAGTAAGCACGAGCAGAAGCACCACCGCCAGGAGCAGCATCAGCAGAGTAAGCACGAGCAGAAGCACCACCGCCAGGAGCAGCTTCAGCAACTCCTCCAGAAGCAGAAGCAGCAGAAGCCCCATTAGAAGCAGAGTCAGGGACAGGGGGCGGGAGGGTGGCCCTGTCCCTCTTGCCAGGGATGGCGGCATGTTGCTGCTTTCTCTTCTTCCCCATAGTTGTGGGGTTGCTGGCTGGCAGGGAGGCTGGCAGGGAGGCTGGCAGGCAGCCAGGCACCAAGGCTGGCAGGAAGGCTGGCAGGAAGGCTGGCAGGAAGGCAGGCAGGCAGGCACCAAGGCTGGCAGGCAGACTGGCTGGCAGGGAGGCTGGAAGGCAGGCTGGCAGCAAGGCTGGCAGGCAGGCAGCAAGGCTGGCAGGGAGGCTGGCCAGGAGGCTGGGAGGCAGGCTGGGAGGCTTGCAGCAAGGCTTACAGGCAGGCATGCAGGCAGGGCAGGCAAGGCAGTCAATGCGTCCGGCAGCAGGTCTTTCCTCCGAATGGTGACCTGCTTCCGAGCTGCTTCCCTTTATATCCGCGGGGCTTACGCAATGCATCTCCCCCGCATGCACAATTAATGCTAGGCATCCATTAGGCTTCCGCTGTGCATCCGCTAGGCTTCCGCTGTGCATCCGCTTCATCCACTGTGCATCCGCTGTGCATCCGCTTCATCCGCTCGGCGTCCGCTCTGCATCCACTCTTTCAGTTCCGCGTCCGCTTTGCTGAGGCCCCCCGGAAGCCTAGCGGATGTGTCATCCGCTCTCATCCGCTTCCATCCGCTCGGCTTCCATGGAGCATCCGCTTTCCATCCGCCCTGTGTCCTCCCCCCGTCCGTTCCTTTCCGTGTTGTCCGCTCTGGTTATGCAAATTTTTGCCCCTTTTGAGAGCGGATAACAACGGATGGAACATTTTTCTCGTCCGTTGTGTCCTTTTTACTAACGTTTTGCATCCGTTGGGCAGTGTGACAGGGCCTTTAATAACCGGTTCTAGCAAATAGGTGCAAACTGGTAGAATCTCACCCCTGAGCAAAGAGGTTATCTTTCTGCTCCAAAATAGCAAAGCATTTTTGTAAGCAGAAAGTAACTTTTTTTTTTTTTACATCTGTAGTTGAAAAATAACTTGTGAGATTGAGGAAGGTAATGTGCTCTTTTAGGAAAGCAGTGAAGAATCTCAAATTTGGCAAATCCCTCTGCATAGCCAAGTAGTTCTATGCTGGAGTATTGGACTATTTTTTTATCTGTTCCTGATTCTTGGACTCAGAAAGCATTCAGCCTTGCCAAATGTTCTTGTTGCATTTGCAGAGTTCAATGTGAAATCAGAAGACCTCTTTCTTGACTAATTCTCCTCTTTGAGTATATATATATATATATATATATATATATATATATATATATATATATATGTA
>BLBF01000059.1:10423991-10443930 GCA_015471245.1 Laticauda colubrina | reverse complement strand
ACACACACACACACACACACACACACACACACACACACACACACAAATTGGATTTTAACATTGCTCTCGGTAGGGCTCAAGGCTACTTCAGGCCTACCTTGAGATGATGAAAGAGAAGTTTTAAGCAAATTGCTTGAAGCTATTTATGAAAGAGCCAGAAAAGTTGCTATTTAAAAAAAATATTCTGGTTAAACAACAACTCTCCTTAGTTACATTTACTGTTATTCGTTTTGCTGATTGTTGTTCCATAGGCTGTCTTTAGTTCTTTGAAGTGAATTATTCTCAAAATGGTGTCAACCTCAAACAACTTAGTACGGAGTGCCTTCTTTGGGTATGACCCTCTTTAGTGTCTTCTTTGATGTAGACATTGGTTAAATAAGTTTGAAAAAAATCAGCAAAAGTGATTTGAATGGGACAAAGAAAAGAAGAATATATGCTAAATCTATGCATTTATCTAACTTCTTGACTGATGTCTGTATGTGTTCAAGCCAGTTTGTTGACTTCTGACAGTTTCCTGGACTACTGCAGTTCCTGTGGTTTCTGGGGAAAGTTTTTCAGAAGTGGTTTGCTTCCTTCCTAGGGCTGAAACAGAATGACTGATCCAAGGTCCTAAATGTGGCTAGAATGCACAATCTCCTGGTTTCTAACCTGGTGTCTAAACCTGTACCCCAAACTAGCTCTTTCTAATGTATTGATACAACAAGAGAAAACAAGCTAAAATCAGAAAGAAATTGCTAAGTTTCCTGGCAATTGTTTTAATATGAATGATAATGCAATTTTCAGTTTAAGCAGAATTAAGCTGCTTAAAAATAATCACAAGTACTCCAAGTTATACTTTTAATTTTTCAGTAAATGTCAATTGGTTTTTAATAAAATCCCACATTATCAATGATGAACTGGCCATCATCTTGTGGGTACTGGAAGTTAGGTGCTCTGGCAAGAAAAATTGTACTGACTTATGATAAATAATTGCCTCTGAAGGTCCCAGTGAAATTAGCCCAAGCAGTACTGTAAAATAATAGAGATTTCCTAGTTTAATTTTGAAAGACAACACAGGCAAACACCTCTATTATGAGAAAGTCTTGGAGAACACTTCTGAAGAAGTATGTCAGAGTAAAAGGGAGATGCTTCTTCTATTGAAATCTAAGCTTCCTGTATGATTAGAAGGATAAAACAGGATTGTATTACTGCATTGGTGACAGGAAGGGCATCCGGCCAGGAAAACACTCAGGTCCATTCAGTTGCCCAGAATCCATCTCAATGTCATGAAAAATCTTATTGTCATTAAAAGACAATAAATAAATAAATAAAAATTGCAGCATTCTGCCAAATATTTTGAAAAGGCTGGAAAGAAACTAAAAGATTAGGAGGGAACATACAGCTTTTAGCTGTGCAACAATAAAGGTGGAATATATATCTAATAAATAAGTAATCCAGAAACATCAAAAGACCCAATTTGTAACCACTGGATTAGAAGAAAAAGATCAGCATGAGGACAAAGCTGATTTTTTTAAAAAGTAAATGAATATTATTTTTCCATATGATAGGAATTCTCCTAAGTGCACTTTAAAAATATATACAAATTCTCGTCTGAAACTGATATTTCAGTCTGACTAATGATACAGCTGGCTCTAAACAGGGCACTAAAGGTTAACAATGAGTTGCTCAAGTGGATGAATTGAGAAAAACAGGTCGGGAGAACTGCCCCTTCATCCTTGTTTCCATTATGAGGTGGGTGAGTGAGGGAAGAGAAAAATATATTTTAAAAAATTTCCCTTTCAAGCTGAGAAGGAGCCCAAAGATGCTGTGTCAGAACATCCTGCAAACTGCAAATTGTTGCCTAGATGTATTGATTTAAAGCAAGCTGTCTTCCTTGAGTTTAAGAAGCCTGTTTGATTGCTGACAGGTTTATAGGATTATAGCTTTAATTGGGTGTCTGGGTTTTTGCTGGATGTAAGTAGAATTTATGGCAGGGCTGTTTTGAGGTACAAAGGGAGAACAGACTTTCACTCGGTTTGGTCCTTGGGAGGAGATCGAAAACAGATTTAGAACCAACTGGAGGCCATAACATTTCCCAAAATGGCATGAAGAAGGAAACTGCAGGACTGAAGGCTGTTGAACTGCATGTACTTTTCAAAAAGTCAGGCAGACCTGTGGTGAGAACAAGCTTAAGAATGGAGATGTCATCAGAGCTAGACCAAGTGCTTGGAGCAAAAGAAAAGATAGTGCCCTGTGCTGAACTTGTGCATCTCAGCTGAATTTTTCTTCAGTGCCAACATTTTTATTGGCAATTATGGTATTTTATTGGTGATATGGGTACAGGAGGGGCCCTCCCACTTCTTTAAGCTATTTGTTTCTGTTAGGGATAACATTGTTCACCCTAACTGGTTTAGGTGAAATAATAACTATGAATCATAGTTAGTGTATGTTAGAGTGTATGCAGCTTTAACTGTGAAATAGCAATTAAAGGAGTGGTTAAGAAAACAATATGTAAGTAGCAAGTCTACAGCTTGCTCTCTCTCTCTGGCTTTGATGATCCCTGATTACTGCTTGGAATCAAGACTGCATTGCTCGAACGGGAGAGACAACAAAGAACTGATTTTTATGTGAACTGACATAGGATATTCTACATGGACTTTGCTAACTGAATACCCCTGAATGGGCTGACTACATGGTAAATGAATATTGGACTGTTATTTGACTATGCTATTAACTTATAATGGAATAAAATATATTCTTGATAGCACAAGCGTATCTGTTATTTTTACTGTATGTTAATAAACATACAAGCTTAGCTCACTCATTTATCTGTGTGCCTATCTGACTAACGCTGCACATTCTGTTATGTTTGTCTACCTAACCCTGGTTGGGGAACCCAGGCATAACAGTTTCAAAACAAAAGGTGAAGAAAATTGGAAGATTGAAGTACAGATGTTGGTCAGAATGGGATAACTCGCCACAGCCAACTTGTTGTGGCCAACTCACCATGGCCAACTCACACCATGGCCAACGTGTAGCCAACTCACCACAGGAAAATAAAGGATAATTCAACAACTCAATTTGATTATTTAAAACAATTTTAAATATTATTTTAATTTTTGACATTCACATTTCATTGTGTCCCTCCTTTTGCATCTAGGCATCAGGCACTAGACCCAGCCGTTCCTCCTCTTTCTCATCAGCCAGACCTGGGGGCTGTTGACTCTCCATCCGAGGGCTGATGGATGGCCTAGGCTCCACCTCTGTCTCTCTCTCTCTTCCAGCTCCATTCCCTCTTCCCCCTTGTCGCTCTCAGGTTGCCTTGATGCTGATCCTGATTCCCAGCTACCTCCTCATCTGAGCTGGCTGCTGGAAGGGCCGGTGGCTGACAGGCCACAACACATCCTTTCTTCAATAATTCTATTCCCACCATTTCTTTGATATTGGTGTGGCTCCTGTCCCGTGGCAAGTTGGCCTTGATGAGTTGACCACAGCAAGTTGTCGTAGACCTGATTTTTGGTCAAATACTGTCAGATTTCATGCACTGGTCTTTCTCACCTATAAATCTATAGACCTTGGTAAAATAGAAGCAGAAATATCAGAGGGATACTGCACTTCCTTGTCTAAAGAGCAGTATTTGCAGTTTCTATATATCTAGTTAAACCAATATTTTCAAGACTTTTATAACTTCTACATTTTCAGTGAAAAAAAAAACAACCCTACACATAAACTATGCTTATTTGATGTTTCTTCCTTACAAGCACCAGCTTCAAGAATACCTTGGAGAATATTCAGCTATCGCAAAACTAGCAGTGTACATACTTAACAGATGTTTAACTACATTTAAGCAAGAATGGCTTCCATATATATTATATATTATTCATTACACAACAAAGTAAATACAAACATTTAAAGTATGATTTCTAAAGGTTACAGAAGTAGGCATCATAAATCGGTTGGAGAACAAAGAAAGAGCAACTCATAAATTAAACATCTATATTATTTTGGGTATTCTTTTCTTCTTTTTTAATTTCTTTTAAATCTATATTAGTATTTATAGATGAGATGTTGCTATTAAACTAAAAAAATAAACTAAAAAATACCATGAAAATAACTGAGTGTACTGTGCTCAGTACCTCTGACTAATGTTATATACAGCTTTAATTTAATAACTATCCATCTATAGATATTATAAATAATACCTTTGTATTAAAGTTATCATGCTACTTTTAATGTTTTCTGTCTTCAAATATTGTGTTATATAAAGGTAACTACAGGTAGTCCTAAACTTATGACCACAATTGAGCCCAAATTTTCTGTTGTTAGGTGAGACATTTGTAAAGTGAATTTTGCCTTATTTTACATCCTTTCTTGGCACAATTGTTAAGTGAATTACTGCAGTTGAAAAGTTAGTAACACAGCTGATAGGTGAATTTGGCTTTCCTATTGATACTGCTTGTCAGAATGTCACATGACCCCGGGACACAGCTATGGTCATAAATCTGAATCAATTGCCAAGCATTCGAATTTTGATCATATGACCTTAGGGGAGCTGTAATGGTTGTGAGTGTGAAAAATGGGCATAAGTCACTTTTTTCAGTGGTGAACAGTCACTAAATGAATTGTTTGTAAGTCAAGGACTACTTGTAGGTGGATATCTAATCATTATTATTTTGATGTTGTTAATGTTATCCTCATTAAGAGCTACACTGCAAGTAAATAAGTCAGCCTTTAATTTGTACTTTTAGAAAAACTACATGCTTAAATACTTACTCAAAGAGGAACTGAAGTCTTGTCCCATCTTTTGGCTAGAAAAAGACTTATTGCACGAATCTTGTTTTATCCTCCCTGGCTGGAAAAAGGAAGTGATTTTCCAGATGTAGTTGTCTGTTACATCAAGATTGCAGAGACAACTCGTCTCATCTAGTTGTCCAAGCAAAATCGAGATCAATAGGGGGGAAAAATGAAAATTTGTATAAAAGGGGGCATAAAAGCGATAGTAAATGGAAATTCACTAACCTCTTAAACTAATGTTGGGGAGTGGGGAGCTCTGACTGACATCTGAATGATACTGCAGTATAAGTTTTAAAGCTTGGATTTTGAACTCCCCAAGAAAAAAGTAGTATTGCTCGAATCAAACCTGGGAAGAGCTGCTATGCTTCTGAGATGTTGTCGAAGGGGAGCTGTGTCAGTCAAAAATCCAAGGGAGTCTGGGATTACCGAGGACATTTTCTGAGACATAAGCTTTTATAAAATGTATTAGTCTTAAAATGTGCTCGTAATTGTCTTCTGATGTCATGCTTGAAAGAGAAATTCTGTAAATGGCTGGTTTGGAATCCCAGTTGGTTCCTTTTACTTGAGAAGCAAAATGATTTTCCTTTCTTTCTTCCTTCCCTCCCTCCTTCCTCCCTTCCTCCCTCCTATTCTTATCTCCCTTCCTTCCTTTATTCATTCCTCCTTCCTTCTTTCCACCATTCCTCCCTCCCTCCTATTCTTATCTTCTTTCCTTTCTTTATTTATTCCTCCTTCCTTCCTCCATTCCTCCCTCGTCCTATTCTTATCTTCCTTCATTCCATTATTCATTCCTCCTTCCTCCTTTCCTCCCTGCTCCTGTTCTTATCTTCCTTCCTGCCTTTATTCATTCTTCCTTCCTTCCTTCCTCCCTCCCTCCCTCCATTCCTCCCCACTCCTATTCTTATCTTCCTTTCTTTATTCCTCCCTCCCTCCTTCCCTCCCTTCCTTCCTTCCTCCTTCCTACTCTCATTTTCCTTCCCTCCCTGTATAAAATACAAAGTCAAAATATACTGTGAACAGGAAGTCCTCAACTTACAACCACAATTGAGCCCCAAACTTTCTGTTGTTAAGTGAGACATTTGTTCAGTGAGTTTTGCCCTGTTTTACCACCTTTCTTGCCATGGCCACACCCACCCAGCAACCGGGAAGAGAACCCATTGCTACACTTTTTGAAACCCACCCCTGGGTAAAGCCCACTCCAAACTATAAAGCACTTTAAGTGAATTGCTAAAGCTGTTAAATTAGTCACCCGGTTGTTAAGTGACTCTGGCTTCCCATTGACTTTGCTTATCAGAAGGTCAGAAAAAAGGGATCCCACATCCCTGGGACACTGCGACCGTCATAAACATGAACCAGTTGCCAGGCTTTTTTTGAATTTTAATCCCATGACCATGGGGATGCTGCAAAGATGATAACTGTGAAAAATGCTCATAAGTCCTTTATTCAGTGTGTTGTAACTTTCAACGGTCACTAAATCAACTGGTATAAGCTGAGGACTATCTGTATACAGCAGTGGCACAGGGCAAATAAAACCCCAATGTACTACAGCCTAGAAAGAGACAAAGACCTCTCCAACCTCAAACCTCATAGTTTCCTGGCATGCTCAAAGGGGTTGAGTCTATTGGGGAGATGTAATTCTGCAGGTAAACCCAGGGATGGGCTTCTGGGGGTTCACAGGGGTTTGGGAGAGCCCCTAGCTAAGATTCCGTGCAGTTCAGAGAACCCCCAAATCCCACTCCTGGCTGGGCCTGCCCATCCCTCCCCTCCCCTCCCAGGAGTCCCCACTAGGCCCGTTTCAGATGCAGGTAAGTGCAGGGTGAGCACAGAGGCTCAGGGAGGGGAGAAAATGGGCCTCTGAGAAGTTCTGAAAGCCCAGAAATGGGCCCAGAGAGCCTCAGGAGCCTGGGGAGGACAAAAATGCCCCACCCTCTCAGGTGGTGCAGGAGGCTGACTAGGCCACACCCACCATGGCCACACCCACCCAGCAACCGGGAAGAGAACCCATTGCTACACTTTTTGAAACCCACCCCTGGGTAAAGCCCACTCCAAACTATAAAGCACTTTAATGTACTTGTTCTGATTAACCTCCCGTCATCTCATCTTATGAGATTATCTTTTCCTTCTCATAGGGAAATCTGGATTTGCCCGGCTGGATGTTCAAGAACAGCGTGCCAATTCCGAAGCATCTGGAAGAAACGAGACAGCTCTGCCATGCATCTTACGAAAAAAACAAAACAAAAAAACCACTCTCTGTGTCTGGGAGGCAGCAGTGAGTTAAATGCAGTTACCTTCCTCTTCTGGTGGCCTAGGACCAAATAACCAGGAAAATAAATGAATTTGGGAGTCTCAAGCTGAGTCTCTTTTTGCAAAGGCCTTCCAGGGAAAGCCATCTATCATGTATTTCATGCATTGAGGCAGTCTCTCTCCTACAAAATCATCTTGGAATGGAGCGATCCAACTATTTTCTCTTAGCCCAAGGAAAAAAAGAGAAAGAAATATACATGCATGATGGGGACCGAATCAAATAACATAAGAAATGAAACAAGAAGTTACATTTCCCCATAAACAACAGAATGAGTAGATGCACGGGGCCATTGAACTCTCCTGAGATGCAGGTAAGAGCATAGATAAGAGTGGTGGTTGAGAGGGGAGTGATATCATGTCTTTCATGACATCATCACAAAGTGTTTCACAACATCTGTATTACTGTGGACACCTTTGGATAGCAGCCAGTGGTGGGATTCAGCTATTTTTTACCACCGGTTCTATGGATGTGGCTTGGTGGGCTGCAGTGGTGGTATTCTCCTGGTTCAGCCCGGTTCTGCCAAGCCGGTAGCGCCGATGAACAACGGAGACTGAACCGATTCTCTCTGCCACTCTGCTGTTGGGCCTACCCACCCGCCTGGGCTGCAATACTCACATTTATTCCCTGCTTTTGAAGCGCAGCTGCTTTGCGCAGGACATCAGAGTGCTGTGCGGCAGCTACTGAAGCGACAGGCTTGCAGGAGGTGAGTTGGAACGCTCTGCGCAAAATGTGCATTTGGTGTATGCATGCATGCAAAGTGTGTGCAAGTGCACATAGCCTGCCCACCAAGCCACGCCCACTGAACCGGTGGTAAAAATTTTTGAATCCCATCACTGGTGGACTCGCTTTGCATGACTGGGCTAAGTTCACCTAGACAGCTTTCATGCTTAAGGCAAAACTAGAACTCACAGTCCCTTGGTAATTGATGCAACAACATCTGGCTTTCATTCCTAAGGTGGAACTAGAGCCCCAGCTTCTATCTTGGTGCCTTAACCACCAGACCAAGCTAGTTACCTTTTCATTACTGTTTTAATTGCAAATTGTCCCCAAATGCATGCTACACCCTGACTCCAGATTAGTGAAACATAATCACTGTATTCAAATAGTGTGCTATGTCAAATAAATCTTACATTGTTTTAATGTGATAGCCTAGTTCTGAATGCATATGATTAGGTTTTCCACCATGTGCTCAACTAGAAGCTCTCCAGCTCTAGTTTGGCTTAGCCTAGCCCAGGGGTGTCAAACTTGATTACACTGAGGGCTGCATCAGGGTTGTAGCTTGACCTTGCGGGGGGGGGGTGTTTCGTGGCCAGGAGGGCATGGCCAGCATGACGTCACTCGTGTCAGGGGCAGCTTCAGTGGCCCGAATGCTCTGCAAGCAAAAATGGGCTCCCGAGTTCTATTTTCGACTGCAACGGCCTCCTGCAACCTTCTGTCAGCAAAAAAGGCCACATGCAGCCCTCACAAGTTCCATTTTCACTGGCAGAGGCACTGCGGGCTGGTCCTTCACTGTTTCCAGGGCAGCCCCATGGGCCAAATCACCCCATGGGCCCTGCGGATCCTGCCCCCGGACCTTGAGTTTGACACCCCTGGTCTAGCCTTAACAGTTGCAAAGTTAGGGTTCTTTTGTAAACCCTTCTCACTTTTTCTGATACAGTAGAAGAGAGGTCTCCAACTTTTGGCAACTTTTAAGACTTTTGGACTTCAACTCGCAGAATTACCCCACGAGCATGGCTAGCTGAGAAATCCTGGGAGGTGAAGTCCAAAAGTCTTAAGTTTGGCATGTTTAGAGACCCTGCAGTGGAATAATAGAGGAAGGCAAGTTTCAGAGATGTTCAGGAGAAGATCAGGAGAAAGCTTGTTTTATCAGAAGGTGCTAATTTGGGGACTCAAGAATGGAGGTTCTGATGAAACTCAGAAGTTGTGGGAGCATCATCACTTGAGGCTTTCAAGAAGAGACTAGACTGCCATCTGTCAGAAATGGTGTAGGGTCTCCTGCTTGGGCAGGGGTGGGGTTGGATTAGATGACCTACAAGGTCCTTGCAACTCTGATTATCTGTAAGTAGAAGGAGACCCGCCAGAAGGCAACAGAATTAAAACAAAGATGGAGGTGCATTGGGCCACTTATTGTTCTGTTGCTACTTCTACTCCAAAAGGAAGAGTTTTCTAGTAAAGGAACAGAGAGATATGCCTGCCTCACTTAGATAATTTCCACTCAAACACACTTCCAGAAACATTTTTATTAATAGAAATTCAAAGCATCACACACCAGCACAAAAACAAGTATATTAGGCAAAAGACTGATAAACATTCACATTTAAGTTACATTTCAACCTAATTCCCAAGCATGAAAAATATATTAACACATGAAAGGTTTTAACTAAATTATTTTTCAAATTAACCTTTGAATTTTTTTTAAAAGGTCACTATACTGTAAGTACTGAAAACCTCCATCTGTTATTTTTGCCTCAGACTTTTATATCTTTCTCTTTTTAAGATAATTATCAATTTAAAAGTAAAGTCCCATAGTTAACCTTGACTCCTGATGCTTTAACATAGTATCATATTTTGATGGAACAAATCAAAACATTTTCTGATTTTAAATGCTCTTGTATATTTGTTGTTCCAGAAAAGTTAATTTCCTCACATAGTTCCTCTTCCTTCAGCCTTACCTACACTGTCACCAAGCACTAATTTGATTCTATATTTTCCACAGATTATTAATTTTAGAAAATGTCTCCTCAAGCAGTAGAAAATGTTGATTATTTTTTTACTTGTCAACCAAGGAGCCATAGTTTCAAAATATGGTTCCCAAATGTTATAGAAATGTATATAGCATATATAGTTTGCTTATGTGTGTGCTAGTGCCAACACTATTTTTATTATGCAGTTACTAAAAGTATTTTGAGTCATGCACTCCTTAGCAATACTTGCAGTTACAATTCTGAAGTGAAATACTGTATGTGTATGTGACATATATGTCTGGACATGGGCATGGACACGTTCATGCAGTTTTCTTAGCAGCATTTTTAGAAGAGAATTGCCACGGGCTTCTTTTTTAGATCTGAGAAAGCAAATGGCCCAAAGTCATCCATATTTTTTTATACCCAAGCCTGGGCTGGAATTCAGTTGCCCAGCTACTAGTCTTTAAGTCATTCGGTCAAAATTAATAGTTGTTGTATTACTATAACATTATACAAATGATCTTCTCAGAAGAGGATCTGAACATTGCTATTAAATACTTTTAAATACTTTTTTTCTTTTATCTTATCCAAACACTCCTACAAAGTGTTTAGATAAGTCTATGCAGTGTTCTAGGTAAGAATTTTGGGGTGTGACTTATTTATTTTATCTCTTTCCCACCTTTATTACTTAAGGCAGAGAACACACACAATACTCTTTCCTTCTCCTATTTTCCCCACTACAACAACCCTGTAAGGTGATTTGGGTTGAGCGTGAGTGACTGGCTCAAAGTTACTTAGCTGGCTTTCATATCTAAGGTGGGACGAGCTCACAGTCTCCTGCCAATTGTCCCAAAGTTACTCTGCCAGCTTTCATACTAGAACTCACAATCTCCTGGTTTCTAGCCTGGTGCCTTAACATCAAACCAAACTGGTTTGCCCATGCCTTCTTCCTAAGGAGAAAATATCTGGCACAAGTTTACCCAGGTGGCATTCATGCCAAACACGGGATTGGAAGTCAGATTTCCTACTCTTAAAGGGTTGTAACTGT
Source organism: Laticauda colubrina (assembly GCA_015471245.1). Taxonomy (NCBI): domain Eukaryota; kingdom Metazoa; phylum Chordata; class Lepidosauria; order Squamata; family Elapidae; genus Laticauda; species Laticauda colubrina. Next base: position 10,433,120 of record BLBF01000059.1, on the reverse strand, counting down.
TCATTTTCAAATAATGATATGTTGAGCAACATTTCATCAAGATCTCGCTTCAAACTGAAATGTTTTTTTAATAAACATCATATTTTTTTTGCAGCTTCCAGGAATCCCAATTTATTGAAAATACTGTATAATACACAAAATATACATACTGAGGTTCTTTGGTTCTAGGTTTGTCAACTTTATCATTAGAGTTCACAAAAACATGTTACCAAAGTTAAAAAATTAAACACTGTAATTTTAATTTGAACAATAAATTGACTTTAAAAAATAATTTCTTAATGTCATGTGGGAATCCAGCCTTTGGTAGTATAGAATCTGGAAATTCCAAGATGTCAGCATAAGAAAGCAAATAGCAAGCTAGCAGACCCATCTCTTGGTCAGAAAAAGAACAATTGCAGAAAGCTTGCTTCACTCCTGTCTGAAGGCATAAGAAAGGTTTCCCAGCAGTCACCTGGGACTTCTAGACCCAACTGTTGGATCATGAATAAGAATCACCAAATGTTACTCAAGCAAGAACATTAGAACACCAGAACCTAAATCAATGATCATTATTACTCACTGTTTTCTTTTGACTTTGAACATCCAATTTCCCTCTTCCAGGAAATGTCCCACTCCCACTCCTTTGTGTGTCTGGTCCTTTTTAGTTTGTCATCAGTGTGATGGTGAAGCTCTTGTTCTTTCCTTTCTTATTACCATGAACTGCTCAGAAATACAATACTTGTCTGAAGATCAGTCAATAAATAAATGATTTGAACAGATTTCCTTTTCAGAATCAGCATATACTAGATGTGAACAGCAGGCTTTCTTTCTGTCTCTTTTTAAATCAGACTTCTATAAAGTGCAAAACACTGCAGCAGTAATAACAAATTCAATCCTCTTGGCATTTCCAAACAATATATGTTGAATTTAAGAAAAACTAAGCAAATCAATGGAGACTTGGAAGCCCGTTTTTGAATGATTCACAGGATCAAGTACTAGGTAGTACTTGAAAAGGTAGCTGTTGGTGGCATTAATTTAGATGTCTGTCTCCACACTAATCCAATTTGTTCAGTTTAACCCTTGCTTAAGACAGTTTGCATGTGGCTTCTTGTAAAAAGAAATCTATGGTGAAAAACGTGAAGTGAGCTAACAGAATTGCCATTTCTCTGCTGCTGCTCCCTTCTTCCATCTCGGACAAGGAGCAGAGAAGGGAAGAGATAGTGAGGGCACCATCCCACTTCTCGGTAAGAAAGATGAGCTCAATGTAAGGCTTGGCATGAGAGCTGTCATTTTGGGAAATAATTGTAGTTCTTTTCCCTTGAACAATGATAGAAGATTTAAAGGATCCATTTCTTCTCAAGATCCATGCAGTATCTTCATATGAGGAGGAGAGGAAACCAATCAACCCCAGACCAAATAGCTAACTTATTTCCAACCTCCCCACCCCAAATAAGGAAAAATGCTACAATTTGCAATGTTGAAGTGAGATCTAGTAGGGAAAGAGCATCTCATCCTAAAACCAGTTTTTGGCAACTGAAGAAGGCTAATTCATATGCAGATTTGATACTAAGCTTTGCCCTTGTGGAATCTGAGAATAGCTTCTTGATGGCCAAAGACATGGAGTAGATGGAGGCATTTTAACTTTCTGAAAGGTCTACCACTCTCCCCTATTTTAAATGTACAGTATGTTGTTATTATTAGAAGGTAATGCCAAAGTGGAAGCAATTTTGGATATTTTAAAAACCAGGAGATTGTGAGTTATAAGAATTTCTGTCTTAGGCATGACAGTTGGCTGGGTGACTTTGAACCAATAACTAGGAGACTGTGACTTCTAGTCCCACCTTAGGCAAGAAAGCCAATTTGTTGACTTTAGGCCCATAACCAGGAGACCATGAGTTCCAGTCCCAACTTAGGCATGACAGCCATCTGGGTAACTTTGAGCCAATCATCAGAAGACTGTGGCTTCTAGTCTCTTAGGCAAGAAAGCCAATTGGATTACTACAATACTCCAGATTATTGGCCCAATCTGGAGACTGAGAGTTCTAGTCCTACATGACAACTGGTTGGGTGACATTGAGCCAATCACTCTCTCACACCCAACTCGCCTCACAGGATTGTTATTATGGGGAAAATAGGAAGATGAAGGAGTATTACTTATAAAGTAATAAAGGCAGGATAAAAAAAATCAAATACATAAAATAGAAAGGTCTGGAAAAAAAATTAAGCTTACTCTCACAATATTTCTGTCCTTCCTGTGAATTCTGAAATACCCCTATTAAAGCACCTTAGCAACGTGTTTCTTCCCTTAATTACTGCTGACATCTTCATCAAATTGTCCAGAGCAAAGTTGGTATTATTTTCCTGAGAGGCTGCCATTAATTCAGAAGACATCAGGAGTGTGAATAGTTTAATTGTTCCTCCCAGTGTGTCTTCCCTAGCATTTGCCTGTGTTGAATAACATCTTCAAAACATCACACAATTACAGGGCACAACTTGGTTAGACCTCCCCCTGGGTTGTTCACAAACCTCCCATGGTTTGAGCAGTCTAAAAGCCTGCATCTTCTCAGAAAGAACCCCTCCTCCCACCCACCCTTACTACTAGCTGACAAAAGATTGGCTTCCCCAAGGAATGTGCCCAGGAACTGATGACAGCATCTCGAAGCCTGTCAATCCCCCGACTTGCTTGAAGAGCTTTCAATGGGGGCGTCTTTGCAGTCTCACGCAGGGTTGACATGGTGATGGGTGTCATGTCAGTACTGAGTGTGTGGAGCTGACAGAGCTGGGAGAATTATATAAAGCACCCTTCCCTACTTAGACATCTGACTTGCAATATCTACCCTCCCTCTCTGTGGGACAGTGCAAAATTAGTTGGCTGTCTTTGGAGCTGAGTTGGATGTTTTGGCTTTTTTTTAATGATTTCCTTAAAAGGAGGGAGAGCCCGAAGTGCAGCAGCTCTTCTCATCAAATTCATTCAGTCACATTTGGGAGGAATGTTCTTGGTCCATAGTTGGTTTTTTGGTGAAGAGAAGCTGGCAAAGGTTGACACTTAGGGCTGTGGGACATGTTGGGAGATCCCACTCATTTGGAGTTAGAATGTTCTGGAAGAGGTGACTCAGAAAGGGCTTCTAATTTAACCTCCAAGCGTGGGGTTTAGAGAAAGAAGTGTTAACTGCCATCTTCCAAGGACAGCTGATGAATTATAAGTGGTGCTTGACTTACAGTCACAATTGTTGGGTGTAAGCAACCAGATCCATGCATGTAAGGTTCAAGCTATCTACTCGAATCTCCTCAGATTGCTTCCCTTCTCTTGGGAACAAACTGATAAGGTTTCATGGATTTAGTGGGAAGGAGGGTCATCCCTAGATCTCTTGTGGCTAATTCCATGCTTGATCCCTCCTCCTTACCGGGCTGGTAGTTTCTCAACAACAATGTAACCAGAGTTTTGGTTGTAAGTTGTTGCAGTCATAAGTCAAGTAACCATCAGACTGGACTGGTGTTTACCACACTTTTTTTTTTACAATAGATGTAAAGAAAATCACCATGTTTATTCAGTGCCTCATGTTGTTGTCAAACAATCTTTAGAATGGACAGTTTTTATCAGAAACCATAAAAAAAATCATTACAAATATGACTGTGGGAATGCAGCAATCATAACTTCAAGGAAGTGCCATAAGTAGTTTTTGGAAGTCTATTCTAACTTCAAACAGCCATTAAACAACTTGTTGTAAGTCGAGGACTCCCTGTTACCTCCCTATTCATTACCTTTTCAGATTACACTTGCAAGTTCAATATCTGTGGTCTTAACCCTTTTATCTGTCATCATCCCTTTATTGCCATTGCCATTTCAAATTCCATTTTCAATTGCTAGAGCTAGGAAATTAATTTAGAATAAAGCTGAGTCCTGCTTCCTGAGCTTCTAAGCAAAAGACAAGGGAAGTCATAGGTCCAAGGTCAAACTGGAAGCATTATTCCTTCAAGAGTGAGTTTGACCCTCTAACCACCAGCCGTACTGGCAGATTACATGCTTACGCAGCTGAAAAACCGAAGTGAGTTTTTTATCACTTATTACTGCATTAGACATATATTTCTGTCTGCATTCCTGGTTTGGTTTACCTTTTTTCTACCAGTGGCAGTTTGCTGTTCCTTAATATCTGTCCTCCATCTTCCTAGCTTCTGGTACATATTGTTTTCCACTCTCTTTGCTTTTGACACTTTCCTTTCAAATCTAACATTTCTTGCTGGCAATAAGCAGAGGACGTCCCACTGAGTTTAAAAAAAAAAATGCAGTTCTATAAAATCCCCCCATTCCAGCCTTACATATTTCTTCTACATCACCACCAGGCGACGGTGGTGATGTAGAAAGGCAGAATCAAAGAGAAAGAAAAAAAACACTTTATCATTCCGAGGTCCTGAAAGTTACTTTCAGACAGCTGTTCTCAAAATGAGCATATTTGCAGCATACTGGGAGACAATAATGAAAGCTGAGGTTCCTGTTTCAGATGTCACTAAGTGTGACAAACAAAGAAACTGCCTCAGTTCCAATTCATAATTTTGTTGTTATGGTGGATAGAGTGATTTCAGAATGAGAAGATTCAACCAATTGGTTCAGCAATGATTGATTTTCTTTAAAGGTGAAAGTCTACCAATTTAATAGGTCAGGCTGATTTTAGAGAACTAGTGTCAACCCATCCTATAATTTAATTTTGACTATCTCTACTACTCAAAAACAAAAAAAGTATCACTTTTTTGGGTATGTTTGGGATATAAAGTAGATTATCTCAGTTAGCAGTAATGAACTTGGAAAAATAATAAATTCAACGGGCAAATCAAATGATCCATATTATATATTTTTTCTTCCAATAATGCACAGAGATCATAAGCAAACCATAGGTTAATTGGATGTGCTTCAGGATAAGGGGTAGCATATCACCACAGACTGAGAAAGTACTGTTATAACACTACCAATTCTTGGTAAGGAGCAAACTGGATTAGACAAAACTTGCCAATCAAAACTGCGTTATTCATACATCTATTTCAGTTTCTCCATAGGAAAGACTAAAAAAAATGTATCCCCAGAGAAATCATTCAGCCCGAATTGATATAATATGAAGAGATTCAGGCAGATATCCTGCAGCAATTCCAGAGATGAGAAATTAGCTGTGTCTAATTAATTTGTTTTAATGCCTGGTGAGACGAGAGAGAAAAAGTATTTTATGAAAACTTTGGGTAATACATTTCTTCAAGGTTTTACTCTGGTTGGAGAAGATGCAGTTGGTTCCTTCTGCACCAAGTAAAAGACAAGGGCAAATCTCTACTTAGAGCCTGGTTTAAAATGTCCATTAATCATTTTGATCATCAACTGTTGAATTATTTTGGATTCATATGAAAACAGATGATCTTTCTGGGTTCTGGCCTCAAATTTTGAATATTTCTGTTGGCCAAAGCCAATATCTTGATTTGTACATATAAATGGAACCACCTAGGAACCAGTTAAGTTTTCTAATTAGTATGAAATAAATGTTATCAAACTTTAATTTTTAACACATAATAGAAAGATCTCTAAAAGCACAATTGGAAAGTAATGCAGCGCATATATATAATATTATAGTGTGACCTTTATTTAACAACCATTTGAGGGGAGAGGATGTCTGTTGCTCCAAATGTCCATTAAATCTGAATTCATTCATTTACACTGATTCATGTTATTTTCACAAATGACAAATTGCTTCACTTGCTTAATAATGTCATTATGCTATTGTGTTAATTGTCACAAATGGCTTCTGTATAATGCAATCTAATGTTCATTTATGTGAGTCATCCAGATTAGTTTGGATGTAATAGTCTTGTGTGCTATTTGGAGAGGATAACCAGACAACACTGCATCTATTGCATTAGGAAACTACTAAATGTGGGTCCATTAAATCAAAGAATTACTGTGATTATGTTTTGAAGAAAGTGAAATATCATCAAATGCAGGTTTTCTCTCATCTGGTTCTACATAAATACTTTGAAGTCAACTTCCCCTTATTTTATCCGAAGGCTTGTGGGAGCCCTGAATCCACAGAAAATGCTCCATGTTTAAGAAGAAACATAACATGAACTGATTGTCCTGAAGTTGCTTTTTCAAAAGGCAACTGGACTTTGTTTTTCCTTGAAGACATCTTGCTTCTCATTCAAAAGCTTCTTCAGTTCTTCATAAGTTTTCAGAACTGAAGAAGCTTCTTGGATGAGAAGCGAAATGTCTTCAAGGAAAAACAAAGAAAGTCCAGTTGCCTTTTGAAAAAGCACTTTGGGGACAACCTGGATGACTGATAATCTCCAGACATTCAACATGAATTGATGCTCTTTGTTGTCAGGCATTCATACAGTTTTTCAAAAAGCAGGTTCATCCACTGTGAGTACATCTCTATTGAAAAATATTTTGAAAGCTTGACAATTTCTCACCCAATAAAATACTTTCTGAGTAATATCCACCCTGTGATTTCCTTATATCTTTCAGCAATAATGGACAGAGAGGCCACAAATGAAGAAGAATGCTTCAAATTATAAATTGATTCTGTTTTGATTAGAAAAAGAAAACAAAGGAGAAAAGATGCAGAGAAAGAAAATCATTTTATAGCTGTGTGGTTTTTGTTTCTCGAAGAAACTCTAATATGTTCCAAGCTGCCCTACATCTGAGTTGGGAGTATGTATGGTTGTGAAATAGTTTCCTAAATTTCCCCTGAGTCAGAACCAGTATCTTTATATTTTTCTTCCCAATGAGAAAAATTACACTGTAGTAAAACTTTTTTCTCTTGTTTTTATTATTATTTAATAAGTATCAGTCATTCAAAAGCCCCCCCCCCCAAATGGCATGCTTTTGGCTTCATATCTTCCTGCCTTTAGTCTTCTGAGCATGTAGGAATGTTGTTTTATTTTTAACTCAAAAGAAAATGGGGAGATTTTGGGGGGATATATTTAAAAAACAATACGTAGTTTGCTGCATAAAGAAGTTCAGTTGAACTTCTGATTGTCAATAATGCATTAGTGTTTTTACTGTATATCCATGTTAATGGAACCTTTACAAATAAGTGCTAAGGTGTTTTTTTTTCATATAATTGGTATGGGGGTAAGCACAAGAAAAAAAATCAAACCATATAAATGAAATTTTGGTTGGTAAATTGCAAAACGTGTTGTACTTAACTTAGTTATTGCCGAGAGCACCCTGAATATTCTATCTTTCTGTCTGCTTTCTAGATCTAGGAATATCAGTTCTCAGAAGGTCTCAGGCAGTATTGCTATGGGGGGGGGGAATTAACATGCCCATATTGAGAGAACAACGGATGGAAGAAAATGGCAGCAACTTGTTAAAAAGTCCTCTGTTGTCCTACTTCTGCAAGGGCACAATACCTTATCTATCTGACTGGTTTGGCACTGCCACCAATCAAGACAAACACAGACTTGAGCAGATAATTAGAACTGAAGAAAAAACAATTGCTACCAATCTGCCTTCCATTGACGACCTGTATACTGCCTGAACCAGAAAGAGGATTGTGAAAATATTTATAGACCCCTCACATCCTGGACATAAACAGTTTCAACTTCTACCCTTAAAATGACACTATAGGGCACTGCACATCAGAACAACTAGACACAAGGAGAGTTCCCCCCTCGCATGCCATCACTCTGCTAAAGAACTAATTCCCACAACACTGTCAAACTGTCTAAAAAGGAAGTATTACCATCATTGCTCTTATCTTCCCTATTACCTATCTCATTATCTTCTTTGGTCTATAATTTTGTTGCTTATCACTATTGTTGTATGGACATTGAGAGCTTAGGCACCAAATTCTTTGTGCATCTAATCACACTTGCCCAATAAAGAATTCTATTCTATTCTGTTCTATTCTGTTCTGTTCTGTTCTGTTCTGTTCTGTTCCATTCTGTTCTATTCTATTCCAATCTCCATTGATATTTATCTATGCACTTTGGGATGAACATTCTTTGCATGGTGCAGAATATGAATGCATTTCCAGGGGTAAAAATGCAGACGACAGAATTCAGGTGACCCTGAAGATACAGATAAACCTCCAAGTGGCCTTAACAATTCTCAGAAAGAGTGCTAACAAACAGATAACTTGCAAGGAATATACATCCTTCCATTCTTCATAATTCAGTCAGAACTGAAGAAGTTTCTTGGATGAGAAGCAAAATGTATTCAAATAAAAGAAGAAAAGTCCAGTTGACTTTTGAAAGAAAGCACCTTTGGGACAACCAGGACCTGGATGACTGAGAATCTCCATAGGCATTTAGCTATTATACTTCCCAGCTAGTAGAACGAGACCCAGAGACATCCCAGTACTTATTAGCTAATAAGTAGCTAATAAACAAAGCAAACTAATTCAGAGTGGAACTAGAAGCAACATCTGGAATCTGTCCATCTAGCGTTCCAAAATAGAACAATCAGAAGCTTAAGTGCTGAGTAGCTAGTTAACAGAACATACAGAATAACAGTGTTGGAAAGGACCTTGGCAATCCTCTAGCTCAACTCCCGGTCAAGCAGGAAACCCTATAACATTTCAAACCCTATAGCATTTTAGTTTAGATTGTCTAAGGTTTTGTGTTTTATTTTGATTGCAATTTTAGGTTGCAACATTGTGCTGAAAAAAAGAAAACATAGATAATACATTATTAAAACAAAACTACCACTTTCTTTAAAAAATGTATTGAACACTGAATTAATTTACTCAAGCAATTGTCCCCTGCAAAATCAATAAATTTATCCTCAGAGTATTACTTTAACTCAACTGCTGATCTTTGGCAGTTAATTGATCAGAAGAATTATTTGTGAAGCCTTTTCCTCACTTAGATTAATGAAACCTGAGAACTTTAATTTTATTTTTATTTATTTTTATTTGTCAATTGCTTACAAGATAATAGGTATAAGTAAAAACATAGTTATGAATACATGGATACATATAAGAAAAATTATATATATATATAATTTTAAGAAATATATATATAAATATATATATATGTGCTGTTTAGCTTCCTTCGGGTATTATCCCACGTCATTGTAGTTCTGTTAAAGTTGTAGCAACGTTTCAGCAGAAATAAATTTCAGCCATACAGAAGCCTGAGGATGGCAGATGAGATTCTGCTGAAACGTTG
>BLBF01000059.1:10412786-10423591 GCA_015471245.1 Laticauda colubrina | reverse complement strand
GTAAACTGCAATTTGAAACTGCTGGATTCTTGTTTAGCCAGTCATTACAAAAGCCTTGTTCCCAAACTCCAGACTGGTTAACAAATTAAGAATTACTTCATGAAGTTCTTTTAGGATAATGAAAAGTTTCACAAAATTGAAAGATGTTCAGTACATCGCTGGGGAGAAGACCTTAGAATAACAATACATCTAGGTGAAAGTTTCTTGCAAAAAAAAAATAGTGCTGGGACTTGCTACCCCCATCACTTCTTCCCACTACAGCACAGAATTCAAAGGACCGATAATAAGGATTCTGTACTTCTTAAGGCGCATGCTGGCTTCCAGATTCTGGAATGCATTCTTCATGCATTCTGCCTTATTTAATTGGCTTTTTATATATATATATTTCTCATTGCAGCAACCTTAAGTAAAGGAAACCAGAAAGGAACAAGAAGTGACAGGAAACATTAGCACTTAGCTCTGAGAGCAGGGCTAATGAATTGTTCAACGCAATGAAAATTAATTTAAGGAAAACTGCTTAGATTAAAAGTGAGATCCGAAGTCTGCTAACAGCGTGTCAAAACAAGGCTTGAGGAAGTCACACATGAGTAGTAAAAAAAGAAAAATTCTAATTTCAAATTTTGTTGGCTGGAATGTGTGTGTGTTTGTGTGTCTGTCTGTCTGACTCTGTCCCTGTCTCTCTGTTTCTGTTTCTGTCTCTGTCTCTGTCTGTCTCTGCTTCTGTCTGTCTCTGCCTCTGTCTGTCTCTGTCCCTCTGTCTCTCTGTCTCTCTCTCTGTGTGTGTCTCTCTCTCCTCCTCCCTGTCTCTCTCTGTGTCTCTATCTCTCTGTGCCTCTCTCTGTCTCTGTTTCTCTCTGCCTCTCTGTTTGTGCATGTGTTCCCCCTTCTTTCTATGCAAAAATACTTGTCTATATCTGTCTGGCATTAAAAGAAAACTTCTAAAAGAGTTTTCTATAGCACTTGTCACTAAACCAGGATGTGTTGGGTGTCTGCTTTGAGTTCTGAAGCAACAAATTCTGAAGCTTAGGTTTCACCATGAAACTGGTGCTATGTAGCAAGCTAGAAGGGCAAATGTGAATCAAGTAGTTGTAACTCTGAGTCATGTCTCATTTTAAATTCACTTCGCTTTTTACAATGTTACACGGTGCAGTAGAAAATCATGCATGCTGTAAAAAATTTGGACAGAGTGAAGGTTCATGTTAGAGCTCTGAATCAGCCACAAAAATAAATACCAAAAGATCCAGGATTAATAAAGAAAAGGGTATCCTCATCCCACACACTGTGACACTATGGAATTTTCTATTACATCCAATGTGGAAAGAAAAACTCTTAATTTATTTTTAAAAGATGATTAGAATTGCCACTGCAATTTTACATGACATCAGTGGAAGTTTAATTTCCTAATAATAGAAAGTTCCATTTCACTTTGTTGTGATGTGACCTTCTTTTAAGAACTGGGTCCAGTTTTGGATGTCACACTGAGAAGAACTCTGAGAAAGTGGAACGGGTTCAAAGAGAAAGAAGAAACATAATTAGACAATTAGAAACTAAGCCCTTCTGGTGAAATGCTTTTGTTTAAATTCCTGCACTGAGCCTGAGATTGAATTCAATGTTTAAGTGACCTCTCCCAACTCTAGGATTGTAGAATGGATGGATGGATGCAGTGGTGGGAATGTAGAATTTGTAATGCCAGTTCTGTGGGTGTGGCTTGGCGGGCAGGCATTGTCTTGGTGGACATGGCAGGGGAAGGAGACTGCAAAATCTCCATTCCCTCCCCATCCCACTAACCTGCTTTCCAGCTCTGTTCTCCTGTGCAGAGCAACCAAAGAAGACCCAGCCAATCAGCTGGGACTTGGGAGGCAGAGAATAGATGGGGGGCAGAGCCAGTCAGAAGTGGTATTTGCCAGTTCTCCGATTACTCAAAATTTCCACTACTGGTTTTCCAGAACTGGTCAGAAGCAGCTGAATATCACCTCTGGATGAATAGATGGATGAATAGCTAGTAAGCAGACTAGCTTTTCATAATTCCTCTCCAGACAAGGAAAGGATTAGGACAGCTGGTACCGCAGTGGTGAAAATGCAATATTAATGTTAACTAACTCTGCCCACTGCCTAGAGTTCAATCCTGATGGGGCTCAAGGTTGACTCAGCCCTCTATCCTTCCAAGGTCAGTAAAATGAGGAGTCAAGTTGTTGGGAGTAATAAACTAACCTTTGTAAACCTCTCAGAAAGTGCTGCAAAGCATCAAGGAGTGGTCTGTATATAAGTCTAAGTGCTATAGCAATTGCCATTGCTAAGCACTTCAAATTATTCACAAATGCTCCAAACAGCTGTTCCTTGTCAGGAGATCACAAGATAGCAGTCTCTGGCAGGTTTAGGACACTGAGAGACAAGGAGAAACCACTTTATGCTCAAATTGCAGTTGGTGCCTTCAAAAGAATACAAAAGGATTTGCTTATCTCCCTTTCGATTCATTTTTGGAGATTGTGAATTGCTTCATAGTTATTAGGAAGCTTTGGACTGACTGTTTTGACAGTACCAGGCAAGTTTCCTTCAATCCTTAGCAAAAGAAGTTTTAAATACTGATTTAAGGACTTCATTTTTTTTCCGTTTGTAATAGATAGTGGAAGGCTGATTAAAACTTTAATTCTGAAGAGCTTCAAATGGACTAAAGGGCTAGGTGGATTTTAAATTAGCTTTTGGAATTTGATTATAAGAATCCTTCCCATGGGAAAACACTTTTCTTTAGAATTCCCCTTAAAAAGAAACATGATGGGATGAGTGTTTGAAGGTTGGACACAAGAAGGAACTGAAAATTACAATTAAAGGAGAAGAATGATTTCATTTACTAATACAGAATGAAGCAAAATATCTTAACAAAGGATATATTGGAGGATATTTTTGAACAGTGGACCCAGAAGATAATTTTAAGAGTGTTTGCCTTTATAGATAGACTATGTTTCAAGATATTATGGAAGAGGAACAAGTTTTACCAAAGAAGACTGAGACAGATTTGAAAGTGGATTTAAAAATAACAGGGTACAATTATAATTTGGAAATTATAATTATAATCTCTCTCTCTGGAGAGAGAGATGTATCAGCTGAAGTTTTAATAGTTATAGGGGATATACAATAACAAATCAAAAGAGTAACTTGGTTAACTTTCCTTTATTGGATTTAAAAAAGAACTTGATAAAGCTTTTAAGAATTTTGTGAGAAGGGACAGAAAAAGGAGACAAAAACAAGTTCTAGGACGTTATTTGAAGGGACTAAAAGTCAAAATTATTAAAAATAAAAGGTAGGAATATAAAGTTGATTTATTTGATCAAGACTCTGTTATTATCTCTGTTAACTCTTTATGGGCTTTTGTTGATCAGGATTGAATAACAAGGCTTTAAAGATTTGTTTATAGATAAGAAATGGGATATGAGGAGAAGAGATTATTTCTTGTATTTTGAAAGAAGGTAATCAGTTACTAAAACTATTTTCTTCACCATATTCTTATTTTTCTTTCATTTTTCTTTTGTTCTCTATTTTTTCTTTTCCATGCTTCCTAATTTTATTTTTATTCTTTTTTTTAGTTTGTATTAATTTTTATCTTTTTAATTGTGTTTTTTAAAAAATAAAATTACTATAAAAAGAAGAAAAAAATAAACAGTTTGAAATGGTAATGAGCTCAGGGGTATACGTCCAATTTGGAATGCATGAAGCACGGAACTGAATTGAGTCAATCAGATCAACTTTGATTAGTTCCATAGTGAATGCAAATGAAAATCACATCTCCACCTATTCTTAGCAGCAGCAATGTTGGTTTTTTTATGATGGTTCCTAGCAGATGCTGTTTTCTTGTTCTAAATTGCTTCAATATTACAACATTCCAGAGCATTTTTTAAAAAAGCTAATTTACATGTGCACACCAAAACCAAACCAAAATAAAGCAGAGCAGTAAACATTTTAAAGATGTGAAGTTTGTGAAAAGTTCAGAATGACTTAATTTGATATTTTCATAGCCTGTCAGGGCTGAGGGGAAAAAATATACCTCCTTAGCCCTGCCTTTGGCAATAAACTGAATCCTGGAAAATCTGGAAGGGAAGCTTTTAAAAATATACTTCTAATAAAACAGAATTTTCTGCTGGAAGGAAAGAAAGGATGAGGTGTCTGTTATAGCTTCTGGCTTCTGTGGCTCCTTTCTTGCTGTCTATCTTCACAATGTGCGAACAGAGAACGCTTCCAATTTGTCCAAGATTTCAGCAAAAAACCCTGAAAAACAAAATGGAAGACATTGGTCATATCTGATCCTGATAGAAGATGCCCATAACATTTGCCTCAGTCAGACAGAGAGTAAACCTTGATCGTTCCAAATACAATGACCACATTTGCACATTGCACGGAGAAGCCTCTGTTTCTTTCCATGAATTATTGAATAAGACATTGCTGGGTGTTTTCCACTCATCCTTCGAAGCAACAATTGCTCGATGTTTACACCCCAGTGAGCCCAAAGCTACACAACTCCTTTATAACGCAGTTGTCATCCCGAATCGAGATTGAGCTGTCAAGGCCTTGAAATCACCGCTATCCTTCACACGTGCAGAGTGGCAAAATGGGTGGCTACATAAATTGACATAACAAATAAATAAATGTCAGCTCCATGGCTGTTATGGAATGAATGAACCCAGTGATTATACTCCCCTCGAGACACAAGGCTTGATGAAGGAAATCAGCATAGAAAGCGACTTCTGAATCAGCAGCTCTGGCTGGCAGCGATGAGATTTAAAGGCAGCTACTTGGGAAAGCTTTCGCTGAAAAACAGCCCGACCCCTCAGTTTATGTGCTGATGTTACTGATGTTCTCCTTTGACATATTTTGCAGCATTTGGAAACCTCAATTTCTCTCAACGGCCATTGAGGGTTTCAAAATGTCATTTTCTTTTCCCTTGACATCTTTATTTCACTCTACCACTCAGATTATGTGCCAGGGCTGTGCTTTGCAATAAAGGCAAGTGATTTCCTAAAATATAGTTTTGAAGTCTATTTATTATTATTCACTCTAGAGTTAACTGTGACGGCTGGGGAAAACATGCTCCTTTCCCACATTCTGTTCAGCGGAGAGAAAACTGACTAGGTTATTTTTGCAAAGTCAACACTGACAACATGCAGATATAAACAGATTTGTGCTCCACACTACCAGTCGGGATAAAGAGAATTTTGCTTCCCATGGATTCTATTCCAATAGGGCTCAGCAACACCCCAGCTTGCTCCCATTATAGTATAATATTCTGCTGGTTCAAAGTTCTTCTTTGACTTTGCTTCTGAGTTGATATTCTCCATAACAATCAAAGAAAGAGCTGTAGATGATCATGCCATGAAAGACATGAAAACATTCATTTAGGATTTTTCCTGACACAAAACTTCAAGCATTTGGCTTGTTTGTTGATTTGTTTGTTGGTTTGTTTATCTGTAACCACACCAATATTTAAAAAAATAATTCTAATAAAAATAAAAATAAGTTGAAGGCATTTTAAAAATAATAAATCAAACTTGGACTCAGAAATTGGATCAGCCTTTTTTAAAGTAGAGGGTCATTTACTGAGATGGTGTAGTTGGGTGTAGGGCATGTCAAATTTTTCAACTTTCAATTTCCAAGGGGTGCTCAAAAGTTGTGACATGCCTTCAGAGTTTGTGTGTGTGTGTGTGTGTGTGTGTATGATTTAACATTTTGTCTGTTTCATTTACAGTCTTTTTGTATGTGTGGATGTATGTGTGTCTTCAAGTCATTTGACCCCTGACAACTGCCTAGGCTAATCCCTGTCATTTTCTTGGCAAGAGTTCAGAGGTGTTTTGTCCTTGCCTCCTTCCTAGGGTGGAGAGAGGAGTAGCAATAAAGGAGAATATTTGTAGCTCAAGGTTGACATGAAGGATCCTTGGTGCTCTCTGAGCGTGCTTGTTTTCTTGCAGATGTTTCATTGAACAAACTAGGTAACATAATCAGTGCTAGAAAGGAGTGGGGAATTGTGGAGTGGAGCAGGATGGGGGGGAGAGGAGGAGGAGGATGAGGATTGTGGTGTCCTTGGTGCTCTCTGAGTTCACTTGTTTTCTTGTAAATGTTTCATTATTCAAACTAGGCGAGGTCATCAGTGCAAGTAAGGAGTGCAGTTTGCTATCAGTTTATATTCTAGTATTCTTACCCTGGGTGTTGTCTTAGATATTCTTTGGTTGGGCTGTTTACTGTTGTAAATGCCACTAGGTACTGTTACTGTACCTCGTGGAAACTGCCAGAGAAAGTATGGGTGGAGTCTTTCAACCCCTTGTATTAGAGCTAAGATCCAGTCCATTCCCCTGCCAGGTCAATCACCTTGCAGTGGGCTTACTGCTGGTCACAATGCATATAAATAAAAAAAAAGTCCTGGATCTCCCTGGACTCCAGGATTCCAGCAGGATGGATGAGAATGCTAGCAACACGTGTTTCACTAACAGTTCTTTGTTAGTCTTCCAGCTTCCTGTGTCCCTGCAGAAGCCATGATGGCACAGTGGTTAGAGTGCAGTACTGCAGGCTACTTCTGCTGACTGCCGGCTGCCTGCAATTTGGCAGTTCAAATCTCACTAGGCTCAAGATTGACTCAGCCTTCCATCCTTCCAAGGTGGGTAAAATGAGGACCCAGATTGTTGGGGGAAAGAGGCTGACTCTGTAAACCGCTTAGAGAGGGCTGCAAAGAACTGTAAAGCGGTATATAAGTCTAAGTGCTATTACTATTGCTGTGAGTTCCAGTTCCCATCTCATGGAGCCTCAGCATGCACAGAGTCCACCACCACCTGCAGTTAGGCAGAACTACAAGTGACTGGCCCAAAAGGGGATTAGAACTCACAGCCTCCTCATATCTAGCCCTGTGTGTCTTAACCACCTAAGCCTAAGTGGCTCTCCTACACACTGTCATTCATGTACTGCTAAAATAGAGGGTATTTTCCCCTTCTCTCTGTTTTCCCCTAGCTTCTTATCCATGAAAACATCATGGAGCATTTCAACAGATTGGTTCTCCATGGCCAAGACAGAGTTATCAAAACCGCTGGAACTAGCAATCACATTTTAATTTCCACATGATTCCTGAATGTAGCTGACATTTAGGAAGCACAGCAAGTCAACAAATCATTCTCTAGGGGATTTAAGCCTGGGGACCTTTTGTAACTTTGGATATAAGCTACAATGCATAATTCCTTGCCATTCCTCAAATGTTTCTTTCTCAACAAAGGGGGCTTGGCTGTGATGGTGTCTTACTTTATCTGCAGAGGGCTTGAGAACTTTTTAAAAAGATTTTTCTTGGTGGTGTTTTTCTCCTGACTTTATTCCTCAGATCGCCATGCCTAATGTGTGTATTTCTGTTACATGGAGACCAAGGAGAGAACCAACCTAGAAATAAGGAGAAATTTCCTGACAGTTGGAACAATTAACCAGTGGAATGGCTTGCCTTCAGAAGTGCTCCATCACTGGAGGCTTTTAAGAAAAGATTGGATACCCACTTGAAATGGCCTGAAATGATACAGGGTTTCCTGCTTGAGCAGAGGATTGACCTAGAAGATCTCCAATGTCTCTTCCAGATCTATTCTTTTTTAGCACAATGGATACATGCCTGCCCAATTTCCTGATCTACAGAATACAGGAGAAAAGATCTGGAAGAGACATTGGAGATCGTCTAGGTCAATCCTCTGCTCAAGCAGGAAACCCTGTATCATTTTAGACCATTTCAAGTGGGTATCCAATCTTTTCTTAAAAGCCTCCACTGATGGAGCACTTCCGAAGGCAAGCCATTCCACTGGTTAATTGTTCCAACTGTCAGGAAATTTCTCCTTATTTCTAGGTTGGTTCTCTCCTTGGTCAGTTTCCATCCATTGCTTTTTGTTCTGTCTTCAGGTAATTTGGAATATAGGTTGACACCTTCTCCTTTATCTGAAAAAGAAGAATTCTCACATGATAACAATAGCAATAGCTATTCACCATGGTTATTGACTCTATTTTTTTTCTTTTTGTGAAGCTGTCTTCAGTTTGCCATTTCTTCCTCTGGAAGTTGCTGGAAATATGATTCATGTTGGAAGATGAATTCACATTTATGTATTTATTTCATAATAGCACTGAGCACTTAGACTTATATGCCTCTTCACAGTGCTTTACAGCCCTCTGTAAGCAGTTTACAGAGTCAGCCTCTTTCCCTCAACAATCTGGGTCCTTATTTTACCCACCTCGGAAGGATTGAAGGCTAAGTCAACCTTGGTTTCCCCTGAGATTTAATAGAAATGTTGGATACCAATGAGGCTTCAGATAACAAAGAGATGACTGATTATATAACAAAGGATGGAAATATTATGACCACTTCCAAACTTAGAAACGCCACCTGACATCCAGAGGAATTTGACAGTCTTCTGCCTCAGAAGGAATTTTGAAAGCAAGTTCTCTTCCTTTCATTTGAATTAGAATTGGTTGGGGGGAAATGCAAGAGATTTTTTCCCCCTGCCTGGCGTCAGTTTGCATAATGTTTGTTGAAAATGACTTGCAGGCACACAAAGCTACTCTCTCTGTTTTTTTTTTTTTTTTAGTGATGGAGAGTTTGGATTGTTCGAGCACCATGTCAGTCATGGAACCAATTTTCTTCCACCACTGAACAATTATTATTTTAAGAATGTGATATAAATAAGATATAAAAGAAGCACAAAATCATTTAAAACACCAAAGAAGCTTTCATGATATCAACATTCTCAGCCCTGAAAGGCAAAGAGGGAGGAGGAAGCAAATAATTCATCTGAAGCTTAGAGCAGATAAGTGGATTGAGAGACAGAGAAAATCATCAAGGGACTGACCTACAGACAGGAAACATCTTCAGGAGAACAAAGCCTCAGGTCGTACTATCACTTACCTGCTCTGGTCAACATGTACAAACCAACCATTTCTTTTCTCCAGGCTTGGAGAGAAATACTGATGCTAGGATGGGGTCTTTCATAACAGAGTTGACCTCCAAGATTTTTGGTGGAGTGATCACCACTAAATCTATAAATATCTCATTGATGGTTTTGTAGGAGGCCTTGTGGTTTATCTCAGATATGGAGGTGGTGTTAATGGACCAAAGCACATTATCATATACTAACTTGCTTCTTAAAGACATGGTTGAATTTGTGTGTGGGTTCACAAGTATGTTTACTGCTGATAGCGCAACTGAGGAAAATGGGTAAGTGGGCAGCTGGTTGTTAGGATGATACCATTTCATCTTACAAACTTCTACTGCCAGTGGTTTTTCTTCCAACAGATTTCATGAGTTATGTCAAATTGCTTCTGGCTTCATTTAGAATTTATGTCATTATTTCTGATATTTAAATAAGGGGTTATTCCCACTGGTAATCTTTAATAGCTTTTTTTTTAATGCAATCTTTAATTGTTAAGAGGGGGATTTAAATTAAATGGAAAGGGGCTTGTATACTTATGAATATAATTCTTTATTGGCCAGGTGTGATTGGACACACAAGGAATTTGTCTTCACTGCATAAGCTCTCAGTGTGCATAAAATATATAAGTGATAAATCATCATAGTCATCATAAATACATTCATCATGAATCATAAATATATAACACTTAGTAATAGTCATAGGATACTAAATAAGCAATCAAAATCATATTAGGAATTAAAACACACAATATAAATAGTAAAGATACAAGCAATAAGGCTATAGTCATACGTAGAAAGGAGATAAATAATAGGAAGGATGAGAAGAATAATAGTAGTATAGTTTTAGTAAATAGTTTCACAATGTTGTGGGAATTAGTTGTTTAACAGAGTGATGGCATACAGGAAAAAACTGTCTAGTTGTTCTGGTGTGCAGTGCCCTATAGTGTTGTTTTGAGGATAGCAGTTGAAACAATTTATGTCCAGGATGTAAGGGGTCTGTAGATATTTTCACAGCCCTCTTTTTGACTTGTGCAGTATATATGCTTGTATTACATTTTTGGTGTTTTTATCTGTTAAACATAATCCTTAATGCATTTATGGGAAAAAGAATGTTTCTCACTTGGACAAATATGACATTTACCTTTCAATGTTACTTCAATTTTCATTGATTAGCATGGGCTATGTAATTCCACACTTAAGGTAAATTAATTGTTAAATCTCAGAGGTCTGTTTACAAATTTGAGGCCTTTTTCTTCGTGTCTTGTTGGGTTTGAAAAACAGGCACTGCTTATCTTTGGCAATCACTGTACATATAGCTTACTTACACAAACAGTGGTTGTAATGTCCACATGGTAGTTAATAGATAAAGAAGCATACTTGGGAAATATTGCTTTTGAGAATATTGTTTATATTTCCAAAAGACCTTCAATTTTATGGCCTTCATTCTAAGATTGCTATCATTTGGTGATACAGCAAAGGAGAACTTGATTTTTCTTCAACAGGCAATAGCTGTTTCACAATATTAGGACATTTTGAGATAAATTCTGTGGTAATATATAAAATATAAAACAAGCCTATAAATTTTTACCCTGTTAATGTAGGCATATGCCCCTTGGGGATGCAAATGGTTTCTGGCTACATCAAAGAGTTTCTACATTTATGCTGAGAATGACAAAAACCGAGAAAGTCTATTTCAAATATAATCTTTACATTATTCATAATCACATCAGATCTACACTATGTTGCATCAGATAGAAATGGATGCATCACTTTTTGGAAGTTGTTCCTTACTGTATATAAATTTTATTTGCCTGCCTGCCTGCCTGCCTGCCTGCCTATCTATCTATCTATCTATCTATCTATCTATCTATCTATCTATCTA
>BLBF01000059.1:10383133-10409043 GCA_015471245.1 Laticauda colubrina | reverse complement strand
AAGGAAGGAAGGAAGGAAGGAAGGAAGGAAGGAAGGAAGGAAGGAAGGAAGGAAGGAAGGAAGCCACAAAGCTCAAGCAGGAGAACCTATACTATTTCAGATAAGTGGTTGTCCAGTCTTTTCTTCAAAACCTCCAGTGATGGAGCACCCATGATTTCTGGTGGGAAGCTGTTCCACTGATGAATTGTTATCACTGTTAGGAAGTTTCTTTTTAATTCCAGGTTACTTTTCTCCTTGATCTTGCATTCTGAATTCTGGACCTGAATTTAGGAGCTCGGTAACCTCCAATAACTGTGAATTTTGGGGGAGTGTTGCATAGAAACAATTCTTCTTATGAGATATATCCCATTGTTTGGGACTTGTGGAACTGGTGGAGAGATTAAACACTTGCTTTGTAGGCTTCTCTACCTGAGATGAAAAAAAAAAGAAAGAAATGCTTGGTCATATTAGAAAATGTTCCAGCTCTCCATAAAACAATTGAAAAGACTTTCTTTGAGCTTGCTAATTTCTAGCATGCTAGATCCATTTAGAAATATCTGTACTCCTCTCTCTCTCTCTCTCTCTCCTCCCTCCCTGTCTCTCTCTCTTTTCCTCCTTTGCAATTACAGTAGGCATTGATTTGAGAGAGTGAAAAAGGCAATATTGAAAATGGTGAGAGTTTGTTTGCCCATAAACCTTTTAAAACCAATATCCACTAAAGGATATTGATTGGGATGTTTAATTTATCATGTTGTCTCCGCACGAGAACATTGATTGTTTAAGGCTTACATTTATACAATGAGAACAGATACTTGTCCTTGCAGTTATCAGCTATTTAAGTAGCATGCTCCACTGAATTCCAGGATGAGCTGGGGTCTTTGCGGACCTAACTGCACTTGCCTGGTTATTATATTACTCCTTCTGTTTACCTCTCTGCCTTTAGTATAGGGGAGTGGGGGAAAAGATAGAATTGCCCAACTAACAATCAGTTTGGCAAGATTCATGAATGTTTCCTTGCAAAATGTGAGACTTTGAATCCAATGGGCTGGAGACATCAAACTTGACTTGGGGAAAAATGCATTGGGGGAAAATCTATAGAGATTCTTCTCTGGCAACATTGAATTGTTAACTAGGGCATACAAAACCTTTGCCAGATCAACTCTTGCATACAGCTCATCTGCCTGGAACCCACGCTAGATATCGGACATTAACACGATTTAGTGGGTTCAGAGGTATTTCTCGAGAAAAGTACTACTCCACTCACAACAGAATTCCCTATGCCTCCAGGCTTTAAATTTTGGGCCTGGACAGTCTACAACTGTGCTGCCTGTGGTCCAATCTAAACATAGTACACAAAATTGTCTGTTACAACATCTTACCTGTCAATGACTTCTTCAACTTCAATCACAATAATACATGTGATACAAACAACTGATACAAACTCAAGGTAAACCATTCCAACTGGATTGCAGAAAATATGGACTTCAGCAACAGAATGGTCAATGCCTGGAACACCCTATCCGACTCCGTTGTTACAGCCTGAATCCCTCGCATCTTCAATCTCAAACTGTCTACCATGAACCTCCCACCATTCTTAAGAGATCCTTAAAGGGGGTGTGCATAAGCGCACCAACGTACCTTCCATTCCTGTCTTACTGTCCCCATTTGTCTGTATTTACTCCTTGTTTATGTTCATACTTATCTTGTTTATGTCTTGTTTATGTTCATTCCTATACTTGTTATCTTGTGCATGTTTGACAAACAAACAAATAAATAAAAGTCTCAGCCATCCAGGTCATGTTTGTTCCAGAGGTGCTTTTTCAAGAGGCAACTGGACTTTCTGGTTTTTCTGTGAAGACATTTTGTTTCTCATCAAAGCTTCTTCAGCTCTGACTGGATGGTGTGGAATGGAAGGATTTAAAGTGTATTCCTTGCAGACAGATGGTCATTTATTTATATTCTACAAGGAGTCTAAACCCTTCTATTCCCACCATCCAGTCAGAGCTGAAGAAGCTTCTTGGATGAGAAGCAAAATGTCTTAAAAGAAAAACCAGACAGGCCAGTTGCCTTTTGAAAAAGCACTTATGGTACATTGGGAGAATAAACACTAAGCTCTTCCACATTATCTCTTCCATCAATCAATTATTTGCCCAGCTTGGGATGACCCCATCCCCAAATCTCAGGGGCATTTATTTTTTTACCTCCATTCCCATGGAAGAATGCTCACTTCATGTCCATTTTAGGACCCTTCATGTCCTTTTAGGACCATATAATGTCCTCAGAGTAGCACAGGGGAGTCAACCCTTGGAACCCTTGGACTTCAACTCCCATCATGGGGAATTCTGGGAGTTCAAATCCACAAATCTTAAAATTGCCAAGATTGGACACACATGTTCTAGCATCACCTCATGAAAAATAGCAGTTCTGGGTTTCCTTTTGCATCCTGGAATGAAGCAGTTTAACTCCTTGCTGGGTGTGCAATGTCAAGATCATATAAAGAGAGCTCTACAGCAAATAAAAGTGAGAAGACTGTTACGTGTGCTCCCCAGTTTGGTTTATGGTCATTGATTCAAACACTCACAGCCCTGGAAACTCAGATCTCTTTCAACCAAACATTGGGGCACAGCAGGTTCTTCAGAACAATGGCCCCAACTTTTTGGGCACCAGGGACCCGTTCTGTGGATAGAGGTTTTTCCATGGAGTGGAGGTGGCGTGGTTTTGTGTGCTGCCTGCATCTCACGGATGGGGCTTTGCTTGTTTGTGTGGCACGGTTTCTGGTGTGCCGAGGCCCGGTGCCAGTCCATGGATGGAGGGTTGGGAACCCCTGTTTTAGACTACATGGAGACCCAATGAATTTAAAATAATTTTACTGGTTAAAAGATACATTTTTCACACAGGCACACACAGATTCATCTACACTTACCCATGTCATTTTCAATGAAGCTGGCAGGCACTAGATGACTCCAAGAATGGGTGGGCTTTAGGACTCTTTTTAATCCCTCCAAGTCCTTGCTTTATTGGGTCTCGAGACTAGCAGCTGTTGATGAGATTTGGGGAGAGGTTTCTCATGTGCTCAAGCCCAACTTCTATTGTCTGATTTAGGTGAAGTTTTTCCTTCATTTCTTTAATGACCTAGTTCCTTCTTCTTGATCTCCTGAAGGGATCTTTGAGACTGGATCTCTGAGCCATGGGGTGCAGTGGTTAGAATGCAGTATTGCAGGCTAACTCTGCCAACTGTCAGCAGTTTGATCCCGACTGGCTCAAGGTTGACTCAGCCTTTCATCCTTCCAAGGTTGGTAAAATGAGGACCCATATGGTTAGGAGCAATATGTTGACTCTGTTATTGTGCCATTGTTACTGTTATTTTGTCCACCCTATTTTAAGTGCCTACTTCCTCTTTAGGTTGGCAGCTTCAAGTTAATCTTGCAGGACTAGCCTGTAAAAAAAAAAAGAATGTTGAAAACATCATTTTTATCCTCCCCATCCCCAACCATCACTAAATGAAATACATGCCAGGAGGCAAATAATGTTAGTGAAGGGACTCTGGCATGGAAATATGGGGTTAGTGGTGGTGTGGTTTTCTTAAGCCTCAATACAGGTCTTTTGTTTCTTTAATGAAATTCTTTGTTTTTATCTTGTTTGCCTTCCAGAGTTCCTTGGATGGATAGTCAGCCATATAAACTGCTGTAATACATTAATAAAATAAATCAGTAAGTATTAGGTCCAAAGGCTTACAGGCACAGATGGAATGAGCTCCATACATCCTATCCAAACCTGAAATGAGATGAGGAGGGAAAACTGGTGCTCTATTAATAGCCAGGAACTTTACTATTTTTCTAATTTCAGTGTGCAAGCTCTAGTTTGCTGTCTCCACTGTTGCAGATCTTTAGGGTGATTACAGAAGGAAGCATGAAAGCACAATAAAAGCTCATCAGAATAACAATAACAGAGTTGGAAGGGACCTTGGAGGTCTTCTAATCCAACCCTCTCCTCAAGCAGGAAACCCTATACCATCTCAGACAAATGGTTGTCCAATCTCTTCTTTAAAATGTGCAACGTTGGATCATTCTACAGAGGGATTATTGAGTCTGTCATCTGCACCTCTATAACTGTCTGGTTTGGTTCTGCAACCCAATAAGACAGACACAGACTTCAGAGGGTAATTAGGACTACAGAAAAAACAATTACTACCCACCTGCCTGCAATCGAGGACCTGTATACTGCAC
Organism: Laticauda colubrina; assembly: GCA_015471245.1. Classification (NCBI taxonomy): domain Eukaryota; kingdom Metazoa; phylum Chordata; class Lepidosauria; order Squamata; family Elapidae; genus Laticauda; species Laticauda colubrina. Next base: position 10,404,838 of record BLBF01000059.1, on the reverse strand, counting down.
AAATCAAAAAGAGGGCTGTGAAAATATTTACAGACCCCTCACATCCCGGACATAAACTGTTTCAACTCCTTCCCTAAAAAGAATGTTATAGAGCACTGCACACCAGAACAACTAGACACAACAACAGTTTTTTCCTCAAATGCCATCACTCTGCTAAACAAATAATTCCCTCAACACTGTTCAACTATTACAAATTCTACACTATTATTACTATTAATCTTCTCATCACTCCTTATCACCCATCCCCTCCCACTTCTGATCGTATGACTGTAACTTTGCCTCTTGTATCTTTATGATTTATATTGACTGTTTCCTAGTATGATTTGATTGCTTATTGAACCCTATAACTTTTATTAAGTGCTGTACCTTATGATTCTTGATGAATGTATATTTTCTTTTATTTACACTGAGAGTATTTGCACCAAGACAAATTCCTTGTGTGTCCAACCATGCTTGGCCAAAAAAGAATTCTATTGTATTCATTTACAATTTCTGGAGGCAAATTGTTCCACTGATTAATTGTTCTGACTTTCAGGAAATTTCTCCTTAAACCCATGTCACACTGCACCAACGGATGCAAAGAGGATGTAAAGCGGAGAAAAGCGCTTGCTATCAGTTGGTTAACACGATGCATCCATTGTGTACTCACTACATCCGTGATTCATGCTCTCTATCCGTCCAGCATCCATCTACTGAGATTTCATCCGCTGAAAAAGTTTTGAGCTGCATAAAACTTTTTGAGCATATGAAGGATCCAACACGTCTGTTCTACATCCGCTAAGCATACGGGGAACATCCGTTATACGTCCGTTGTCATCCATTACACATCCGCTATATCCGCTAGGCATCCACTGCGCATCTGCGCAACTCACATCTGCTCCAGCGGAAAAAGGACACTGGGAGGAAGCGAAACGGACGTGGAACGGACACATAGTGTTAGTAGCACGGACTTAGAAAGGATGAAAGCGGATGCAGCTCGCATATAAAGCATTAAAATGGAAAAAATGTTCACAGAGGGGACCTATCTCGGATATTTAGGATGTCTGGAGGATGTCTAGAGGATGCGGAAGGACACCTAGCGGAAAACCTATATTTCCTATAAAAAGGGGGAGGAAATCACCTGGATCTCACTTTCAGTCCACCAGTCCTGCTGTGCAGACCTCTTCAGCCTTGCTCTTGCTCTTGCTCTTGCTCTTCCACAGCATCCAGTCATCTCCACCATGGATCATCGCACACTACTTTTGGTAGCTGCTATCATTCTACAACAGTGCGAAGCCCTCTAAAGGCTCTTTCACCTGTTCTACGCAAGGAAAAGGAGGCATCCAAGAAGTGTGTGGGTCCGAAGATGGATCGCGAGAAGAGCCGAGTACGGACTGTATGACAAGCTGATGGTGGAGCTGAGGAACGAAGACACTCGTGCATTCCAGAACTTCATGAGGATGCCACCAGCCATGTTTGACGAAGTTGTGGAGCGGCTGAGACCCAGGTTGACCAAGGCAAACACCAACTTCTGGCCCAGCCTGGACCCTGGGCTGAAGGTGGCACTGACTCTGCGTCACCTGGCCTCCGGGACCACGTACAGGAATATGCAGTATGGCTGGAGGGTGCCACACAACACCATCAGCATTGTGGTCAGAGAAGTGGTGCAGGCCATCATCGAAGAATACATGGAGGAGCTCCTCCAGTGCCCCTCCACTGAAGAAGGATGGAAGAAAGTTGCAGAGCAGTGGTATCAGAGGTGGAACTTCCCCCACACCGTTGGAGCCATAGATGGGAAGCACGTGGCCTGCAAAGTTCCAGCCAACTCAGGGTCCACTTATTTCAACTCCAAGGGCTTCTTCAGCATCATCCTCTTTGCCATGGTTGATGCTGACTACAAGTTCATGTACATCGATGCTTCAGGCAATGGGTCAGCTTCAGATGCCCAGGTATACAATGCCAGTGACCTCAAGGAGGGGCTGGAATGCAACCTCATCGTGGGCTTCCCAGATCCAGACCCCCTGCCCAATGACACGCAAGATGTGCCCTACTTCATCTTGGGGAATGACGCCTTCTCCCTCAGAACCTACCTCATGAAGCCCTATACTTCCAGACTCCTCACCCGTGAAGAGAGGATCTTCAACTACAGGCTGTCCAGGGCAAGGCGGGTGGTGGAGAACGCCTTTGGCATCCTGGCCAACAGGTTCCAGGTACTTCTCACCACCATGCAGCATTGCCCACAGACCATGAGGAGAGTCGTGGAAGCTTGCTGCATCCTGCACAATCTCATGCGCACCCGCTACCCAGTGTTGCAGAACAGGCTCATGGACCACCAACAAGGCAATGGGGACATGGAGCCTGGAGCCTACAGGATGGTAGATGCTTAATGGATGCTTCCTTCAGCCAGTCTCATCACACTAATGAGATTGTGCCATGTATGTTGAGTGGCCCAACAATGAACAGGGCATTTAATAAAGAGTTGTGTTTATGTTGAAATGTGTTGATGAATGATTAAATTGTTATTGATAATAAAGGGCCATAGGTGTGGCACCTGGGAGAGTGGACCATACAGTCCCACTATGCTTGCACTGGAGGTTTGTCTATCCCACTCCCACTGCTATCCGTACCAATCCCACAGCTATTACCCATCCCACAGGTATCCCTGCCCATCCCACTGCTATCCTTACCCATCCCACAAGCATGCAAAGGCTTAAACCATTTCTAAAAGTTTCCACCAAGACTTTATTTACTAAAATAAATGAACCAAGTGTGTGAAGCAAAGATAAACTTTATTAATAACAAACTGTAAAAGCAAAATGACCTGAGAAAAGTGTCCCAAGCAAAGATAAAGTCAACAGGTAGCAACCTAGTCTCTGGCACTCTTCTCAGTCACTCTGAGGCGTGCCCATGGTCTTAGGGGTGAAGGGTCCAGGTGCTGTGGAGGTGGCATTGGCTGGAGTGCTGGTCTGAGGCGCCATTGGGGTGCCCGGCCCCGAGAGGACAACAGGGGTTGGTATATGGAGGAAGCTCTCAGAGAGCTGGCTCAGTCCCATGATGTTGAGAGCCCCTTCCTCCAGGACATGGGGTGTCAGTCCCAAGACCGATGACAGATGTTCTGAGGCCGGGCTTGGCTGTGGGGTGGAGGAAGGAAGAATGTAGTGGGGCTGTCTGGTCTGCAGGTGAGCGAGATGAGGCGTGGGTGGCATCTGTGGCGTTGGTGGCATCTGTGACATCAGTGGCATCGGTGGCATCGGTGGCATCGGTGGCATCGGTGGTGTGCAATGTTCCTGTGCCTGGACTGGGAAGGGCTGCCTGTGCTGCTGGAACTCCTGGTAGCTGTAGCCTTGGTAGGTGAGGGGCTGTTAAAAGCCTTGGAAGGGCAGTGACATCACCTGAGGTGGAGGAGCAGACCTGGACTGGGTCAGAGCAGGTTCAGCTGGGCCTGGAGGGTGGTGCAGAAGACCTGTGATCCTCTCCTTGATCACCTGGTACTGGGATTCAGGCATTTCCATGAGAGTCTGGTTGACGTAGGTGAGGAAGGGCTTTCTGTTAGAGGATGGTATGTCGGAATGTACCAGCTGAGAGAGGAGATCTATGCTGCTCTTGATCGTGTCCCTGATCTTCAAGAGGACAGTGTAGCTCTGTCCCTCCGGTCTGGCTCTCTGCCTGCTTTCTGGGGAGGTGGAGCTGGGGGTGGGGATGGGCTGGTCTCTGGTGGCAGCAGCTTCTTCTTGCTCCAATTGCAACAGGGAGTCCTCCATTTGCTCCACCATGAGGAGTGCAGCTGTCGGGGGGTCTCCATTGTGGTGCGCTCCACAGATACCTGCCTGGACACAGGAGCTGACTCTTGTCCAGAAGAGGACTAGCTCTCTGTGGGCTGCCTGAGAGTGAGGGTAGACAGAGGGGCTGCTTCTCGGTGGCGGATATCAAACTCCAAGAAGCTGCACTTGGCCATCATGTAAGTCTCCCGGTCAGTGAGCTTAACCGCGGCCTGGCCAGACTTCTTCAGGTGCAGCTTCCTGTACCAGGTGTGCATGTGCTTCCACTATCCGAGGAGGACATCCGAAGTGTAGCCCAGGCTCTCCACCTTCTCTCTCCAAGCCACCTGCTTCCACTTGGTGTCTCGATAGAGCCTGTGTCCCTTCCGCCAGAGGTACTCATTCTCCCTCAGCCATTCGAGCACCTCATCCTCATGTTCCTCTGCAATGTCTCCACACCCTACTGTCTCCTCTCACTCTTTTCTCGCGAGTGCCTCTTCCTCCCTCTGGCAGGGCCTTCTGGGCCCTCATCAGTAGGGCTTTGAGGTTCTAGGGGCTGGTCCACCACACCAGCAGCAGCACCAGCAGCACCAGCAGCAGCACCAGCACCAGCAGCACCAGCACCAGCAGCACCAGCAGCATCAGCAGCACCAGCAGTAGCACAAGCAGCAGCAGGACCAGCAGGATCAGGAGCAACACCAGCAAAGTAAGCACCAGCAGAAGCACCAGCAGAAGCACCAGCTCCAGCAGAGTCAGCACCAGCAGCAGAAGCCCCAGCAGAAGCAGAGTCAGCACCAGGGGGTGGGATGGTGGTCCTGTCCTTCTTGCCAGGGCTGGCAGGAGTAGGCATAGGCTTCTTCTTCTTCCCCATGCTTGTTGGCTGAAGATGTGTCTGGCAGCAGGTCTTTTCTCTGAATGGTGACCTGCTTGCGAGCTGCCTCCTTTTATATCCACGGGGCTGATGCAATGCATCCTCCCCGCATGCGCAGTGAATGCTTTGCATCCGCTAGGCATCTGTTAGGCATCTGTGATGCATCCGCTTCATCCGCTCTGCATCCACTCTGCATCCGCTCCTTCCGCTGCGCGTCCACTTCGCTGTTCTCCCACAGAAGCCCTGCAGATGTGTCATCTGCTTCCATCCGTTAGGCTTCCGTTGAGCATCTGCTTAACATCCTGGCTACATCCTCCCCCCGTCCGTTCCTTTCTATTGTTGTCCACTCTGTTTATGCAAATTTGGGGCACTTTTGAGAGCGGATAACAACGGATGGAAAATTTGCTCGCCCGCTGTGTCCTTTTTCATATGTTTTGCATCCGTCGGCCGATGTGACCTAGCCTTTAATTCTTGGTTGCTTCTCTCCTTGATTAGTTTCCACCCATTGCTTCTTGTCCTGCCTTCAAGTGCTTTGGAGAATAGCTTGACTCCCTCTTCTTTGGGGCAGCCCCTGAGATATTGGAAGACTGCTATCATGTCACCCTTTAGTCCTTCTTAAGCCCCTGTCACACTGCACCAACGGATGGAAAGAGGATGTAAAATGGAGAAAAACACTTGCCATCCGTTGGTTAATGCAATGCTTCCGTTCTGTACTCACTGCCTCTGTTTTGCTTCCTCTCTATCCGTCCAGCATCCGTCTATTGACATTTCATCCGCTGAGAAGGTTTTGAGCTGCACAAAACTTTTCAGCGGAAAATGTATCCAATGCATCTGTTCTGCATCCTCTAGGCATACGGGGGACATCCGTTCTGCATCCATTACGCATCTGCTATATCCTCTAGGCATCTGCTGTGCATCCGCACAACTCAAATCCATTCCAGCGGTAAACGGACGCAGGGAGGAAGCGGAACGGACATGCAGCGTTAGTAGCACGGATGGAGAAAGGATGCAGCTACACACCCGCGTCATCCGCTATGCATCCGCTCTGCATCCTCTATGCATCCGCTCTGCATCCTCTACGCATCCTCTATGCATTCTCTATGCATCTGCTCTGCATCCGCTTTGCATCCACTTCCATCCGCTAGGCTTCCATTCTGCATCCGCTTTCCATCCGCCCTGCGTCCTCCCCCTGTCCATTCCTTTCTGTGTTATCCGCTCTGGTTATGCAAACTTTTGCCCCTTTTGAGAGCGGATAACAACGGATGGAACATTTTTCTCGTCCGCTGTGTCCTTTTTACAAATGTTTTGCATCCGTTGGGCAGTGTGACAGGGCCTTTAGGACTAAGTCCTCTAAGTCCTCCAAACTAGACATCACCAATTCCAGCAACTGTTCTTTATATGTATTAGCCTCCAGTTGTCTAATCACCTTTGTCACTCTTCTCTGTACTCTTTCTAGAGCCTATCAAATCACAAGTGGTACCTTCAGCTTCTGTAAAAACTAAAATGGAATACATGTTTGTTGTTCTCCAAGTTATATGGATTGCAGTCAGTGGTGGGATTCAATTTTTTTTAACTGCCAGTTCTGGTGGGCGTGGCATGGCTTGTGGGCGTGGCATGGTGGGCATTGCAGGGGAAGGATACTGCAAAATCCCCATTCCTTCCCCATCCCATTAACCTGATTTCCAACTCTGTTCTCCTGTGCAGGGAAACAAAAGAAGCCCCAGCCAATCAGCTGGGACTTGGCTAGCAGAGAATAGATGCAGGCAGGGCCAGTCAGAAGTGGTATTTGCTGGTTCTCCAAACTACTCAAAATTTCTGCTACCAGTTTTCCAGAACTGGTCAAAACCTGCTGAATACCACCTCTGATTGCAGCTTCAGGAAATGTCTTTAATATGTATTTCTTTTCTGATTATTATTTTTTTTTTAAAAAAAGCATTTGTTTTTCAGAATAACTGTTCAAAATTAAGTTTCCAAGGAAGAAAGGATGGAAGGTGAGGGGAAGAGAACATAAAGAAGGAACATAAGCAGGCAAGCATTTCTTTTGGAGTTGCTCAGGGACTACTGAAATCTCAAGAGCTTCCCTTAGCAGGGCCCACACGGATGAGCACAGGGAGTGAACAACTCCCTGGAGTGATTGCATCAAATCCTTTGGGGTCTCTTCTACAGCTTTTTCTGAGCAAAGCATTGCTTCAACATTTGGATGAATGCTAGCAAAACAGTTGCAATCTGTCACTGTAGTAGAGGAAACAAAGACATAACAAGTGTACACTTAAGCATAAAATTGAAACATACAGCAATTTGGTTTGTGTACAGGTTTCCACCCACTGTACTGCATGTTTGGATGGTTAGTTGCTGACAGGACGGATTACCAGCTTCAGTTTTTCAGATCTGGAAAGTCAGTCATAATGCAGAGGAGATATGGTTCAGCCTAGACAGATAGATTGTATGTTAGAGGGGAACTTAATAATATGAAGATTTAGAGCACCGAAAAGCATCCTGATGCCCTCTACCCAGGTTTTAGATCACAACTCTGAATTTGTTGGGGATGATAAGAGTTGAACTAAAAACATCTGGAGAAAATAAGGTTGCATCCCAATAATTGTTGATTCCTGCTGGGACAAATTCCCAGCAGCTTTCTTGGCAAGATTTTCAGCATCAGGGTTCCAAGTAATAGACTCATAGCAAGCAAAACTCCGAGATAGATAGCTCAAAGAATAGCTTTATTGGATATACCATATTGGCACAGACCTGGTGAAAACCAATTCTTAAGATTCCTGCAGTTTTTACCTAATTAAAGGTAAAAGTTTTTCATTTTCTCAAAACAATCAGTCCTATGGCCCAATCATGGCTCTGTCTGGTTGCCTGGTGAACTCACTCCTCCTTTCTCTGGCCAGGTGTGAGAATGTCCTTGGTTCCCAAGAGAAAGTATTTTATTTTGGCTACAAAGTCCCAACTATCTCAAATCCCCTCCTCCCTATCCCTCAGCTCCAATGTAGCCACACTGAAGCTCCAAGATGGCTTTTGCCAGGTCAGCTTCAGGGCTGACAAGGGGCTCACCATTGCCGCATACTTCCTAGGACAGAGACTTAGAAAGAGTGACCCAAAAAATGCCTTTTCCTATTTTCACCACTTCTACTTTGACCCTTGTGGTTGTCAACTCATTTATCAAAGTACTAGATGGATTTTTATTCACATCAGCAGGTACCTTCTGAGGAAAAAAATAAGACTTTTTCAAAAACAATTATGAAGAATCTGAAAAAAATAAATCAATGACTTTCAAAAGCCTGCCCCAGGTTGGCAGGTTCAATTTAATCATAAAAGCAATAGGACAAAATTGGAACTTTTGTTACATAGCTAATAATCTTAAAAGGCAAGTTAGACCTTTTAAAGCAAACTCTCTATCCCATTGCCTTCCAGTCATTTTTATATATTTTATAGTTCAATCAGAGGTCAAACTAGGATACCAGGAAGGAGAAAAAAAAGGAAAAGAAGCAGAAAGAAAAGGAAAGAGGAAAGGAAAAAGGAAAGGAAAAGAAAGGAAAGGAACTAAGCCAAGGCAAGGATTTAATTATGGTTATTAGGATAGGTGGGTAGAATCTAATGCTGCCATTTTGTTTCTAAAATTTAAATTGGGAATCATTTGGGGGAATCTAGGCCTGCCTTTTCTCCTTGAATAATTCTCAAGGTCAGCCCAAGATGTTTTCTGCTTGAAGCAGAGAACAAAACACCTTCAATTTCATATATAGAATAGAGTGACCATGTGTCTTATTTTATAGAGGATAATTGCCTATTTGGAAGATTTCAGAGAACAGTCTTTTGTTTGAAGTTATTATCTTTTTATCTGAAAAACTGTCCAGTCCAAGTGTGATATAATGATACAACATCAGAAGATGGGAAAAGAGAGCTTCTGAAGATGCTCATAACATCATCTGGATGTTGAATTGTGGGTAAGGTCACTAGATCATAATCTTCCGTATCACTCAAAGATGGATTTCAGTTTAAATTCTACATCTCTTCAAGAACATTTTTTAAAATCATACAAAGATTTATACTGAAATCTAACCTATTTCATAGAACCTCTAATATACATATTTTGTTCTGTTTTGCCTTATTTGCTGTAAATGTCCTCTTGATATGCAATTTGCATATTGCAGTGTAACATTCAGAAAACCACTCCCATGGATAATATTCCCAAGGATTTAGCAATGGTAATAGTCTAAAGCTTTTACTTTACTCTTACTTTGATAAATTTGTATTATAAAGTGAACTGAATGCCTTCCACAATCTTCTATTAGTTAGGAGATAGGAAATACTGGTGAATAATGTGACTGAGTTTATGTAGGAGATGACCAGGCTGAGAGTCAAATGAGTCATCAGTCATGAGTCCCTGCATGCTCACAAGAGATGTAAGTCCAACCCAGCTTGAATTCCTTTATATTCTTAACCACCACTAATTTCCCTTGACTGTTAGTAGATCAGATTCTTGTAGAGAGCTAAAGTTTGCAATAAATCTCTACACTCATTTGAACTGCCTGATTTCCCCAGCGCTTGACAGGTTATGTTTATGGGTGTGTTGTTATTTTGTGGCTAACAATGTGATTTGTAGGCTTTCCATTCACAGCACTGAACCAATGATATGGACGATGCTCCAATTAAAATATTGCAGTTTGATTCTTTTGCCTTAAGGTCAAAGCTCGTCAAATGTTACCCAAAACAAAACAAAAAAACTCCTTAGCTTCATTTTCCTTGCAGAGTCCTCTATTTATATCCCAGTTGATTTCCAGTTCCCTCTCCTTCAAGTGTAACATCTTTAACAGATGAGAATCTGCCTGCACGAGGCAGGAGGGAGCTTTTATTTTTATGAGTTTTATCATATTGTTTGAAAATAATCTTCTGTTTAATGAGAAATAAATGTCACCATGAGACAAATTCTGATGAGCTTTTCTTTTATGATCATGGGTTCTTAAATTGCTTTCTTCCTTTAAGCCAACTTTTCTTTTAATCTAGGGTAGCAAAAAAATAATCCCAGAGTCACTTTAATGGTTTATTAGAACTCACTGATTGATTTGTTCTCTGCAAATACTCACAGGCTAGTGATAGCAAGAAGTCTGCAAGATTCACCTGATCTCCAACAAAATATTACAGAGTATGGTGTCTTAGATTTGGTTTTCAAGCCATATCCTCTTCCAGAATGCTGAAAGAAAGAATGACTTTGAACAGTCACTTAATGAATGGTAACTCAAGAACTATCTCTGCTTACTGCTGTGTGGAATATGTGCAAGCCTTCCTTGAACTCAATTCAACATCTTTATTTGGGAATTGGCTCAGATAATTTCATGGACTTTTGCTACTAACTTCTTTATTTCAGCCACTACATCCCATCATCAGCAGAACACAAATCTCATCGGGAGAATAAAAGTACTTTAAACCAGATAATTCTGTAAGAATTTATGAAGCAACTTGCCTCCAGAAATTGTGGATGCTCCAGAAGTTTTCAAGAAGAGATTGGAAAACCATTTCTCTGAAATGGTATAGGGTTTCCTGCCTGACCAGGGGGGTGGACTAAAAGACCTCCAAGGTCCCTTCCAGCTCTGTTTTTCTGACATGAAATCATATACTTAAGATAATAAAAATGACCAGTCTGCAGGCAAGAGGATTCTAATTTTCTTTTTCAGTTTAGTTTATTCCAGTGTTTCTCAACCTTGGCAGCTTGAAAACGGGTGGACTTCAACTCCCAGAAATCCCAGCAAGAGGACTTTCCGAGCCTGCCATATCTATATTTCCTGGCAAAATACGTGGGAAAATCCTATTTTCTGGGAATTGAAGTCCACTCGTCTTCCAACACTCTAGGTTGAGAAACATTTATTCCCGTGATGGCGAACCTATAACATACATGCCAGAGGTGGCATGCAGAGTCCTCTCAGTGGGCACACATGCCGACGCCAGCTGCTCTTCTGGTTTCAGGCATACACATGAGCACTGGAAAATGTCCTGAAAATCAGCCAAAAAGCAGGCCTTTCTCAGGCCATTTTTTTGGGCTGTTTTTGGACCAAAACGGCCTGAAAATTGGCCTGAAAACAGTCTATAAAATGGCCGAAAATGGCCTGAAAATGGCCTGAAAAATGGCCAAAAAAGTCCCCAAAAGAGGCATGTGTGCACTGGCCAGCTTTTCTTTGGTTTTATGATGCCCCAGCACCTGCACCTGCATGCACATACACACATGTTCTGGTTTGGGCACTCAGTGCCGAAAAGGTTTGCCATCACTGACTATTCTATTGTTTGAATTTTCTCATTGCTAAACATGCTTAGTTCCCATTAGTCTACTCTTAAGAGAATGTGAGGGCTCCGGTAGTGAATCAAGAGGTTGTTGTGATAGTTTAGAAAACCTTTGGGATTTCTGAAAGTAATAACTTAATCTCATAAAGGGTTATTATCACAGGTGGGCTTCTACCCGTTCTCATCTATTCACTAGAACCAGTTGTTAGAAGAAATTACTGGGCTAATCCTGTAAGGAAGGCAGGAAGGAAACATTATGGTGTTGCTTACAGAAACTGCCTCTCCATTAACTCTTATTACATTCTCGGCAGGACTAGACTTCCTGTCTCTGGAACTCCTGTGGATTTTTTTCCCCCTCCTTTGCTGTTTTTGGACTTTGCTTGTGTGGATTGTGTGGACCATTCAAAGTTACAATGTCACTGAAAAAAGTGACTTATGATCACTTTTCACACTTACGACTATTCTAGCATCCCCACAGTCATGAGAAGCCAGGTGAGGAAATGCGTGCCTCGATGTGAGTGATATTGAGTTGGCCATACCCAGCCAATAACATGAATCACCAAACCATGTCCATCCCATCACATAACCACCAAGCCACACCCACTACCTAAGCTATGCCCACAGAACTGGTTGTTAAAAATGTAAATCCCACCCCTGGTTATTATTGTTTGGGGTCATCACACCTGGCCTGGGAAAAAAGCTGGCTGGGTGGTTTTGGGCTAATAATTCACTCTCGGACTACTTCACCTCAAAGGGATGTTATTGTGGTTAAAATAGGAGAATGAAAGAATATAAGGTATATTTGCTGCCTTGAGTTGTTCACAAAGTAATAAAGGTGGGATAAAAATCTAATAAATAAATACATAAATTTCAAGTATTCAAAGAGGGCAGCAGGATGGTATCAGCATCTATCAGTTTGTTCATTTCTGGAATATGAGGTGTAAAGTCATGGAAAGATTAACTGTGACAGAGAAATGTGTTGTTATAATAACTTTCTGGGAAAACTGATTAAAATATATCCAATACAGTGATTGTTAATTTAAATTTCCTTCTCCAAATGTCTCCATGTTTCTTTTGATGCTTCTTGTGAATGATCCACCATTCAAACTCTCCTCCATCGTGCAAATTATTTGTTTTTTATTTATTTTATTTTTCAAGCATGTATTAGATAAGAGATATAATTAGAACATAATTATGATTACATGAAATGGGTATGAATAACGGGACATTAGGACAGGGACCATAGGCACGTTGGTGCACTTATGCATGCCCCTTACAGACCTCTTAGGAATGAGCTGAGGTCAACAGTAGACAGTCTGAGGTTAAAGTTTTTGGGATTTGGGGAAGAAACCACAGAGTCAGGTAGAATATTCCAGGCATTGACCACTCTATTGCTGAAATCGTATTTCCTGCAATCGAGTTTGGGTGATTTACCTTAAGTTTGTATCTATTGTGTGCTTGTGTATTGTTGTGGTTGAAGCTGAAGTAGTCATTGACAGGTAGGACATTGTAGCAGATAATTTTATCTACTATGATTAGGTCAGACCGAAGGCAGTGTAATTCTAAGTTGTCTAAGCCCAACATTTCAAGTCTGGTGGTGTAAGGTATTCTGTTGCGAACAGAAGAGTGGAGGAATCCTCTCGTGAAATATCTCTGGACTCTCTCGATTGTATTAATTAATTAATTAATTAATTAATTAATGTCTGTTATGCAGTGCAGGTTCCAGAGAGATGAGCTGTATTTGAGAATTGGTCTAGCAAATGTTTTGTATGGTCCAGTTAGCAGTACAACATTACCGGAGAAGAAGCTAAGCAAGATTAGGTTAACAACTCTTAATGCTTTTTTGGCAATGTTGCTGTTCAGTTGCTTAGTTGTGTCCAATTCTTTGCAATCCTATGGACCATATAGCACACTAGGCTCCTCCATTGTCTGCTGGAGTTTGCCCAAAATCATGTTCATTGCATGATTGACACCACCTAACCATCTCATCTTCTGCTGACCCCTTCTCCCTTTGCCTTCAATCTTTCCCAACATCAGGGTTTTAGGTCCTTCAAAACCCTGCTGAAAACTCATCTTTCTTAAAGCTGTATGTACTACAACATTATATTTGCTATTGTTTGCTTTCTTACTTCTCCCTCTTCCCTCAATTTTATATTTTAAATTACCTTTTAAAAAAGATGAAACCTAAGGCTATGGAAAGTTGCCCTTTTTGCTTCACAGATCAACAGTGAAGTTAAAGGAGAGATTAACCTAACATTTAACATCAATAAAAAGAGGAGCAAATACTTCTCATTCCCTGCCTCAAAGAACCTTCAAATTACTTATCTGTAGTTTTGTCCTTGTAGAGGTAAGCAGAAAGAACAACCTTACCAGAGGTGGCTTTCAGCAGGTTCTGACCAGTTCTGGAGAACCAATAGCAGAAATTTTGAGTAGTTTGGAGAACTGGCAAATACCACCTTTGACTGGCCCTGCCCCCATCTATTCTCCACCTCCCAAGTCCCAGCTGATTGGCTGGATCTTCTTTTGTTGCCCTGCACAGGAGAATGGAGCTGGAAAGCAGGTTAGTGGGATGGGGAAGGAACGGGGATTTTACAGTATCCTTCCCCTCCACGCCCACTAAGCCACGCCCACCGAGCCACCTCCGCAGAACAGATAGTAAATTTTTTTGAATCCTATCTCTGATCCTTACCCATCTATTAGTCAAAGAAATAAGAACTATCAATAGGTATGCAAGCGAAAAAGAACGGTGGGGGGAAGATTTGTCTCTTTTCCTTCCAGTTTATTCTGAAATGGTATAGGTTCTCCTCCTTGAGCACGGGCTGGACTAGAAGACCTCCAAGGTCCCTTCCAGCTCTATTCTATTCTAAATTCTATTCTGAACTAGAGGTACAAGAAGCTTTTACAGTTAGTCCTTGACTTACAATCATTCATTTAGTGACCATTTGAAGATACAACGGCACTAAAAAATGGCTTATGGCCATTCTTCACACTTGCGACCATTGCAGCATCTCCATGATCCCATGATCAGAATTCAGATGTTTAGCCACTGGTCTGTATTTATGATGGTTGCAGGGTCCTTGGGTCTTGTGATCCCCTTTTGTAACCTTCTAACAAGCTTAGCAACCATGTTAAAAACTTCACAACTGCAGTGATTCACTGAACAACTGTGGCAAGACAGGTAATAAAATAGAGCAAAACTCACTTTACAAATATCTCACTAGTAAGTGTGAGCTGGGCTCAGTTGTGGTCATAAGTTAAGGACTTCCTGTACTACATCATGCAATTTTGCCTTCAGATTTTGCCCTCAAATTCTTCCTACTCTTCCTATTCTCCCACCACCACCATTCCAGCTTGTCTAAATTGGAAAAGTTAAGTAGATTCTGCCTTGGTGAGAATTTGGGTCATAGACTACTTGTAGGCTGATCTCAAATGGGAAAAAAAAAAAAAAGCTGGAACAAGAGAAATCACTTCTGTATTTTTTGCCAAGAAAAGTCATGGAATGTCAGGCTTAAGAAACCAAGAATAATATGAGTAGTTATTTCAGAGTAGTTTCTTTATTGTTGCTTGCCTATAGACAGAAATCTTGTCAGACTAAAGTGCTTATCTGCATAACGATTAAATATACTCTGTGAAATGCTATAAAAGGTCCATCTTCTTCCTCTTCCTGCATACCAAGAATCATATGCTATATTAACAATAGTAATAGCAACAGCACTTAAGATTCAAACAGTATATCGCTTTACAGTGCTTTACAGCCTTCTCTAAGCGGTTTACAGAGTCAGCATATTGTCCCCAACCATCTGGCTTTTTATTTTATTTATTTATTTTATTTCACCATTTTATTGTCCTTGGAAGGATGGAAGACTGAGTCAACCTCTTTGCTTTCTATAAAAGAGCCCCTCTCTCTTGCAACTCTGGTGTATATTCCACCACATAAGTGCCCATTAAGTCACCAGGTATCAAGTTCATCTGAAAGGAGTCTTTATTTCTAATCTTTATACTTAACAAATTTAACTATACTTAATAAAGGGACCCGGTGGCTCAGTGGCTAAGATGCTGAGCTTGTCGAACAGAAAAGTTGGCAGTTCAGTGGTTTGAATCCCAAGAGCCACATAATGGAGTGAGTTCCCATTACTTGTCCCAGCTTCTGCCAACCTAGCGGTTCGAAAGCATGTTAAAAATGCAAGTAGAAAAATAGGGACCACTTTGGTGGGAAGGGAACAGCGTTCCGTGCGCCTTCAGCGGTTAGTCATGACCATGGAGGCATCTTTGGACAGCGCTGGCTCTTCAGCTTTGTAACGGAGATGAGCACTGGCCCCTAGAGCCAGAAATGACCAGTACATATATGCAAGGGGAACCTTTTTTTTACCTTTACCTTTAAAAAAAAAAACATTTGACAAACCAGGCTAAAACTTCAGCAAATTACTATGATATTCCACAAACCATCTTGATTATGGTATACACTGTAATAAAAATTAAGAAAAGAAATAGATATGAAAACAGGCAAATCCCAGGCTGAACAGAGTTGGAATAGAGCCAGGGTTAAAGCATCATTTTCTCAGCTTCTGCTGGAAGAATGTCCTTCCCTGGATTTTTCCTTGTCTTTTTCTTGAAAAAAAAATGGTTCCAAAAGGCCATTCTATTTTGGAGACGTTGCAAGTGGGGAAAGAGAAAGCACAGGAGAATGTTGTTGGATTTTAACATTGTTGACATCTCTAGCATCTTACATTTTAGACAGAGTCTACAATTGCAAAGATTGAACTAGCTATGGTTGATTTTCTGTCAACTGTCACTTTTTTTTTTTTTTGCAGCCATTCACCAAGTGATTTTTTTTTTTTTTTTTTGCCTGCATGCAGTGTGTGATTTCTCTATGAACATCTCCAGATCAAGTTATAAAGGAAATGCAGGATAATGATAATGATGTCATGATATATTAGGAACTCTTCATTTGGCAGTCTCCAGCAGGCAATCCACTTTAAAGTGCAGTTAATGTCAGATGCCTTGAAAATACCACAAGTTGTCAATTATTTTGCATTATTAATGTATGGATGTATGTTTGCCATCAGAGGTCATGTGAAGCAGATGCAGATTGGACTGTTTTGCCTCAAATAGCCTAAACATATTAGACAACCCTCTTTATTCTCATGCATAGGAAATTTAGGTGGGGGGAGAGGAATAATTGTGACTATGAAGGTTAGGCTCGTAGAAACCTTTTTCCCGGTTGGTCTTTCTTTCAAAGAAATGCAGAGTGTCACTCTCAAGAATTTGCAATGTTATCAAGATGCTAAGACAGGCAATTTTCTCTCCCTTCAGGTCCTGTGCTTGTTTAATGTCAATCCTTCTTCATTTCCCTTGGTTGCATTGTCAGTTGATTCTTTTGAAGGAATTGACTGACAAGTTGCTCAAAAAAGCTTATTAGTTGGGGAGACACAATCCTTGGGGCCAAGCCCAGCCAGATGCGACTGCATTTTGGATGCAATCCAGAGGAATTTGAGGGAAGCATCAATTGAAAAGGAAAAAAAAAAGAAGAGATACCTGACTGTGGTTAAAAAACAAAAAACACATAGTGTAATACGACTATTTCTGGAATGAAGAATTTCAGACTGCGTGGATAAAATTTAGTGCTGGCAGCTTTGTCAATCTCTCTCTATGTCTCTTTCTGTCTCTCTCTCTCCCTTTCTGTCTGTCTGTCTCTCTCTCTCTCTCTCTCTCTCTTATTGAAGTTTTTAATTTCAGTAATAAAAACAAATGCAAATTAAAGTCAGGGAAAGAAAGTAAAATAAAAAGAAAATTTAAGAAATGCAAAATTAAAGAAGCACAAAGAAGAAAAAAGAAAAGGTAAAGGAAAAATTCATGTAGACATTCCCAGGTAACCAGACAGGAAATACTGAACTATTATATATCTACATTAATATAACTTAGAACTCTGAAAGTACAAACATCTTTTCCAGTTTTAATTGCTTGTTCCATTAGGCTGAGTATTCCTTGTTTCTTTCTCTGACTGTTAAATGACTGTGGGCTCACAACAATACTGAGAGTGAGGCCTCTTGTCGCCAAACCAACTTTCATGCCTTATGGCAGAATTTCAATTCCCAGTCTCCTTCTGATTGGGCCAAAGTCACCCAGCCAGTTTTCGCACCTAAAATGGGATTAGAACTCACAATCTCCTGGTTTCTAGACCAGCACTTTAGCCATTAGGAGCCGCGGTGGTGCAATGATCAGAGTGCAGTACTGCAGGCTACTTCTGCTGAATGCCGATGTTCAGCAGTTTGAATCTCACCAGGCTCAAGGTTGACCTTCTATTTTCCATTGCATAGGCAGTGGCTATAGAGTTAAAAATGAGAGCATGGAATACTGTTATCCAAAACAATAGAAAAATAACCCCTGGGAGTAAAAGTTATAACTCAGCCCCCATACTTTGGAATGGTTTACCATGGAGATCCATAAAACCTTCTCTCTCACAGAGTTTTAAAGGTAGTTTTATTTCACCTGGTCATTGACCCTTCCTTCATCTTATTGGTATCCATCTTCAAGGAAGGTTGACTTATCGTTACAGGTGTTGTTTATATATGAATGCATTGGGGTAAGAGAAGACTCATAAAAGTAATGTAGGCCTGAGTCGTATTCAGCCTGATCAACTCTACCTGCCAGCTGTAGACATAAAAATTCAAGACCAGATACACACAGAGGCACATGCCAAACAAAACAAACCATCAAACCCATCTGAACTGCATACAATTTAAATCCCTGGCTCAGAGGTGGTATATTCAGCAGGTTCTGACCACTTCTGGAGAACCGGTAGTGGAAATTTTAAGCAGTTTGGAGAACCAGCAAATACCACCTCTGACTGGTCCCTCCCCCATCTATTCTCTGCCTCCCAAGTCCCAGATGATCAATCGGGTCTCCTTTTGTTGCCCTGCACTGGAGAACAGAGTTGGAAAGCAGGTTAGTGGAGTGGGGAGGAAATGGGATTTTGCAGTAACCTTCCCGTAAAGTGGGGAGGGAATGGAGATTTTACAGTTTCCTTCCCCTGCCATGCCCACCAAGCCATGCCCACAGAACTGGTAATAAAAAAATTGGAAACCCACCACTGCCCTGGACACTTGTCTTTTCATGGCATCATAAAGTCTGCTACCTACACAAGTTACCTCACTTTTCTCTCTTCCTTCCAGTGGAACATTATGTTCCCAACGCTAAAGGAGTGGTTCTATTTGTGAAAGTAGAAAAGATAACGGCGAAATAAACAGAGAGATTTATGGGGACAAAGAGCTGTGTGTGCAAGTGTTATCACATAGATTCCCCCCCATCTTGGTAATTTAGGTTTAATTAAATTAATTAAGACTTCATTTTAAAAAAAGCTTACAGCAGAGTAATTAATATATTGGCTGTTCACACTACATGTTGACAATAAACCACAATTGTCGTAATCACATAACTTGCTGTGTGTTTTAGTTTGATGTGATGGCTTACTTCATTCAACACATGAAGACAATGGATGGGGTTCCACAATAGATTGCAAACTACATCAACCCATGTTAGGCTAGCTTAAGTACAGTATGTGAATCTTACTAAGATATGCTTTAACCTTTTTTTTTTTTTTACTTTCAATCTTGTCCAGTTCTCAGAGATTGCCTGGAGAAGTCCCTGCAGTTTCCTTGGCAAGGTTTTTTTGGAAGGAATTGCCATTGTATCCTTCCTAGAGCTGAAAGAAAGTGACTGGCCCAAGGTTGGCTCTGAGACTATGGTGGGACTGGAACTCAGAGTCTCCCAGTTTCTAGCTGGATGCCTTAACCACTGTACCAAATGGGCCCTCTGTTTTTTATAACCTCTAGTCTCATTAAATTTAGTCTAGTAATTTCTCAATAGAGAAGCACTCTCTGCTAAGGTGGGTGGGTTTTGCATGATCAAAAGTGGTGCATAGAGGGACAGAAGGTTTACTTAGAAGACCAAATGGGTGAATGGACCAGTCAATGAGCAAAACCCCAAATGTATAAAATCAAAATTGCAGGCCAGAAGGATGGATGGAAAAAGTTCAGCCATCTATTTGCAAAAATCAGTCAGTATTTAAATGCAGGACTTCAATAAGTTGAATATTGAAAGAAAGACAGGAAATGAAAGAAAGCATCTCTCTTTAACTCCCCCCCCCCCCAATATCTTTTTTGAAATGGTCTTTAGTTCTTCACTGTTTAAGGATATAGGGTCCTGAAAATAGAAATTACTCATCCGAAGAAAAGGATATAAATTACCAAGATTACAATTTCTCCAAAACCCAGCCCTAAATATTGGATTTTTGGGTTATTTTTGAATGGCCTTGTTTTTTCTTCTTTGGTTTTCTCTATCTTTACAGGTGAGAAGTTACAATGCCTGAGTATAGATGAATTAGCATTGATTTGTATAATTTCTTTCATTTTTCCAGTTCCAAATTCAACATATTCTATTTCTCCTCTGTTTTTCTTTTTAAATGCTTTGCATGAAAATCTGTTTCTGTGTAACTCCAATATAAGTGATCTCACTTAGTATGTACATTGTTACAAGCAGCTTTTGTGTACTGTATATTATTTTCACAAAGATATGCACTTCCGTAAACCCTTTTTAAAAATGCATCACAAAATTTGAAGGAGTGCCTTGCCTGTTTTGAAGGATAATTATCTTTCAGTTTGCATATCAATTTGAAAGGGCAAAATTAGATTGGATCACATTAAAATGTTAATCAAACAGAAGAAAGGAAGGAAGGAAGGAAGGAAGGAAGGAAGGAAGGAAGGAGAGAGAAAAAGAAAGAGAGAAAGAAAGGAAGCAATCAATCAATCAATCAATCAAAAATCTAACAGAGAGACAGGCTGAGCTTGTTGGCTTTATACATAAAATGACCATATGGTTTACCTACATCATCCATTCTTAAATCTCCAAAGTCCAATTTATAATTCCCAGTCTGCAGGATCCAGCAGAGTGGAAAAGGCTAAGCCAGCGAAAGAAGGAGAAGCAGCTGATGTAGAGAATAACAGTGAGAGTTTGTTCTTCATGCTCTTGTTTATTGATAACACATTGTTTGGTTTGGTGGTAGCAGTGACTCAGATAGAAAGTCCATACAGAGAGTGGTAGGGACAGCAGAGAACATTATAAGAAGCTCGCTTCCCATTATTCAGGATGCTGCTTATAAGTGCTCTATGCTTAAAGCTCGAAGCATTGTTAGAGACTCCACACACCCACTTTACAGTCTATTTCTATTGCTCCCCTCTGGGAGGAGATTTTGAAGTATTTCTAGCAGGATGAGCAGATCCTGAAACAGCTTTGTTCCCTAGGCCATCCGTCTGGTAAACTCACAAGATTCTTTTTTTTTCCCCCTCAGCCTGTACATTTATACATCTGAACTAGACTGTGTGATTTTTATGTGTCATACAATATATGTGGGTATATGGGTATATGCATATTATTTATTTATTCATTTAATTATTTATTTGTTTGCCATGTTTATGTAGTGTATATCGGAGGTGGTGACCCTTTGAGACCTGTATGCAATGAAAGTTCATTTTAATGTATGACGATTAGTGTACTTTTAGAGTGACAATCAAGTTATTCTAAGTCTAAAAGAAAAGAAAATTGGGATGGTGAGGACATTTGAGAAATTGATGAATTATATTATTCCTTTGGGCATAGCATCTTGATCCCTCTACTAAAATAAACAAGATGGTACATTTTAGATTGTGCATGGGGTTAATGTCACATCTTATTTATCTATATAACATAATCTTTCTGATGATGTAGATATTCCTTACTTTGGGCACCCACTGTCAACAGTCTTCCGATATCTTGCTCCACTTTTTTAATTTGTTCCAAACTAATGGAATCTTATAAAGTAATAATTTAAAGGGGCCTGAAATTTTGCCTCCATGCTTTTTCACACAAATAACTTTTAGCATGGGGAAAGAAATTAGGAAATGAAAAATCAAAGCTGAAAATGTGCCTGGTCTGGCCAAGGATTTCAGAAGAAAAAAAAAATGTCTCTCATGCATTTTTATGGGAGAATCAGTCGGGCCTCCTTCTCTGTTATAAGCCTTCTTCCATCTTCTATTCTGCTTTCATGACTCCAAGAAGACTTATTTTTATGGTGTCTGAAAGAATCCTCGAATCCTCTTGCTTGTTTTTCCAGTTTTGCTTATTTCTACTTGATCCCATCTCTCTCACCTAAGCTACTTTAAGTCATCATCATCCTTTAATGAACCCATAATCCCTTGTGGGGCAACCGAATGGAGCTAGCAGAGTGTTTAATAGCCGGATGCCCTTCCTGTCACCAATGCAGAGGTTTGTTCAACAGATATATTTTCATTGTTCCCAGAGAGAGAAATATCTGCCTCTACCTACGATCATATTCACAGCCTCCTGATGGTGAAGTGAGAGCTGTACCTCTAGGCCATTGCAACACTCTACCTAAGCTACTTTGAATGGCTTACAATCAAAAGCACACCATAGTATAAGCAAAATATGAAAGGTAGGAATACAGTAATCAAAATTAAAAAGAGGGAGATCCAATCTAGAAAAAAACCCTGAGAAATTCCCTGACAGTGAGAACCATTAATCAGTGGAATGACTTTGCCTCCAGAAGTTGTAGATGGAGACTGGAGGTCTCAAGAGACTGGAGGTCCCAAAGGTGTTTTTTTTTTTTTCAAAAGGCAAATGGACTTTCTTTGTTTTTTTCCTTGAAGATGTTTTCTTCTAATTCAAGAAGCTTCTTCAGTTAAGAGTGGTATGGTGGGTCATTAAAAGAGGAGGAGGAGGAGGAAGAAGAAGAAGAAGAAGAAGAAGAAGAAGAAGAAGAAGAAGAAG
>BLBF01000059.1:10360680-10381020 GCA_015471245.1 Laticauda colubrina | reverse complement strand
AAGAAAAAGAAGAAAAAGAAGAAAAAGAAGAAAAAGAAGAAAAAGAAAAAAAAGAAAAAAAAGAAAAAGAAGAAGAATTTATTCAGTATTTTCTCAGCCCTCTTTTTGGCTTGGGCAATATACAGGTCCTCAAAGGCTGGTTGCAATTATTGTTTCTGCAGTCCTTACTATCCACTGATGAATATCAGTTCATAATTGCCTGGAGTTGGAGGAAGAAGATGAAGATGATGATCTTCATTCTAGTCTCTTTAATGAGTTGAGGTTAACCACTTGGCCTGTTGGACTGAATGAGATGTTAATACAAGGCACGTGGGCAGGAATTTCCTTGTGCTGAAGGCTACCAAAATTTTCCCTGGGCCACTTCAGAAACTGTTAATGATTTGTCCAAGTCTGAATTCAGAAATATCAATGGAGGGAAACTATTTGCAGAATAACATAAAGTCTTCTAAAATTATTGTTAGAAAATGAATGGCTTGTCCACACCGAGCAAGATACACAGCAAACTCTACTTCTCCAGAGAGGTGACAAGACTGCATGAGTGTAACAGCCTACAAGACACTGTTGGTTATCTCCTACCACACTGAGCAACATTCAGACACCGAATTCCAGTCTTAGAACATGGACCTCGTCCCAATTAATCAGGGAAAAACATGCATCAGCAGTCCTCTGATCATGTCATTTTTCCTAACAATCCCTCAGGGATGCTTCACATGGCGCACAGTGTTCAACCTAGATATCTTGATTCTGTTGCTATTCAATTTGCATCAGCCCTTTTCCACATTTGGGGTCTAAAAACTCACCGGGGGAGATTTCTTAAACACATATCTGACAATATTCTGACAGCTGAGTGACTTCAACTGATTGAATGGGAAAGAAAGCCCCATAAAAGTAAAGTTGTCTGCAGCATCTTATTGCTATTATTAAGCTCATATAAGTGTGTTTGTGCCTGAGAAAGATGGATGTGGATCTCTCTCCCTTCCATCTCACCATCTCACACCTCCACACACACATGTATTACAAATGCACATTCCAAGTTGTAAAGATGCATGCATCTATCTTTGCAGAACTGCATTTAGAGAACTCTGAACAATGGGAAAGGGAGGAACATGATAAATAAGTACTCTAACCACTGCTCATGGATCATAGGGAGCAAATCAGATCAAGACTCCATTTAGATCTGGACTGTCCCTGTCTGGCAGGAGCTCAGCAAGATTTCAGTCAAACTTCTTTCCCAGCACTGATTGGAGAAAGTATGGGTAGAAACTGGTTGTTTCTCTGGGCCCAGCATTAGTTCTGTAATCAAACAGTGTCCCCATCTTGAATCAATTCCTCTAAAACTTTGGAAGGGTAGTCCCAAAGGTGCTTTTTTTTTTTCTTTTTGGATTTTTAAAATTTTTATAATGAAAAACAACAAATAAAACCTTCTTTCAGTTATACAGTGTGTCAGCTGGGTACATATATCATGTGCACAATATTTATGTACTTTTCTTCTTAAGTTTACATTCATATTATATTCTAATCAACATTATATATCATATTATATCGTTATTATACTATCCTTAGATTTTTTTTATTTCAATTTCAAGCTATCCTTAAAAGCAAATCCCAACTCTGACTAAATTATATTCATGTTATAACTTATTCAAAAGTAATCAATTATAATATATCATTACTATTACAATATACTTCAATTTCTTACTCTTCTTTCTAACCATCCATAAAATAAGTCCCAAATCTTATAATACTCCTTTTCTTCCTGCTCTCTAACTGCTAATGTTAATCTACTCATTTCTGCTCATTCCATTATTTTCTTAATCACCTCCTCCTCCATCAGAATTTTCTCATTTTCCCACTTTTGAGCGAATACAATTCTAGCTGCTATTATTACATTAATAATCAAATATGTTATGTCTTTACTAGAACTTTCAGGCAACATCCTGAATAAAAATATCTCAGGCTTTAAATCTATGTGTTTTATCATTTTTTTCCAACTATGTGTATTTAGTCCAGGATCTTTTAGCTCCTATACATGTCCACCACATATGGCAATATGATCCAGGTATCTGATGACACTTCCAACATTTCCCCGATTTATCCTTGAACTTCTTTGCTAATCTTGCTGGGGGTAGATGCCATCAAAGGTACTTTTTCAAGAGGCAACTGGATTTTCTAGGTTTTTCCATCAAGACATTTCACTTCTCATCCAAGAAGCTGGGAAGCCTTCTTGGAACTGCTGAAAGAGGTGCTGCGCTTTTTGCAGGATGTTTTTTTTTTCTTGTTTGTTTATTTCTGCCCTGTGTTCATTCACTTTTGAAGACAGGCACAGGCTGTTGGAGACGAGTCTATGTTGTCTGCACCTCAAACTGAAGCACAAATGGTTCCTGTAATCTGCAATCATTATTTTTTTGTTCTGGAAATTCATTTCTGCAGACGGAACTTCCTGCAGAAAGCACAGCTCCACAACACAGTCCTTTCAGCACCCATTTGCATTACTCAGGTGACCCTGAGGACACAGACAAACCTCCAAATGGCCTCAAAGACTCTAAAAGAATGCAAATGAGCAGCTGTCTGCAAGGAATATAAATATAAGACCTCAACTACCTATCAGAATGGTCAAACAAATGGCAACTTCAAATCTCAACAAATAAATGCTCTGTCCTACATATTGGCACAAAAAATAATAATCAGAAAATAAAATACAGGCTGAATAGTCAAGACCTTGTTGATCATCCAAACTCTGTCAAGGATCTTGGGGTACTCATCTCTAATGATCTAAGGGCTAGAGCCCACTGTAACTACATAGCCAAAAAGGCATTAAGAGTTGTTAACCTAATCTTACAAAGCTTTTTCTCTGGTAATATTACACCAATAACTAGAGCATACAAAACATTTACTCGACCAATACTCGAATACAGCTCATCAGTCTGGAACCCACATTATGTATCTGATATTAGCACAGTTGAGAAAGTCCAGAAATATTTCACAAGAAGAGTGATCCACTCTTCTACTCGTTGCAGAATACTTTATGCCACCAGACTTGAAATTCTAGACCCACAAAACCTAGAACTACACCGCCTTTGGTCCCATCTAAATATAGTATATAAAATCATACATTACATTGTCCTACCTGTCAATGAATACTTCAGCTTCAACCTTAACAATACAAGAGCAAACAATAGATACAAGCTCAAGGTTAATCACACCAAACTTGATTGCAGGATATACAACTTCATCAACAGAGTGGTCAATGTTTGGAATACTTTACCTGACTCTGCGGTTTCTTCCCCAAACCCCCAAAACTTTAACCTTAGACTTTCTACTATTGACCTCACCCTTTTCCTAAGAGGTCTGTAAGGGGTATGCATAAGCACACCAATGTACCTACCATCCCTGTCCTATTGTTTCTTTTATTTTTCTTATATGTGTCCATGTATTCATAACTACGTTTTTACTTATACCTATTATCTTGTAATTGACAAACCAAATAAAAAAAACAATAAATAAATAAATAGATCCTTCCATTCCATACCATCCAATCATAGCTGAAGAATTTCTTGGATGAGAAGCGAAATGTCTTCAAGGAAAAAATAGAAAAGTCAGTTTCCTCTTGGAAAAAGCATCTTTGGGACAACCATGACCTGGATGATTGAGAATTTCCATAGAGCTTTGAAAGGATATTTGGGTTTTCCAACGTTGACTTTGGCAGTTGAGTATTGTAGTTCCATTGACTTTAACAGAATAACAGAGTTGGAAGGGACCTTGGAGGTCTTCTAGTCCAACCCCCTGTTCAATCAGGAAACCCTACACCATTTCATACGAATGGTTGTCCAATCTCTTCTTTAAAACTTGCATTGTTGGAGCAGCCATAACTTCTGAATGCAAGTCATTCCACTGATTAATTGTTCTAACTGTCAGGAAATTTCTCCTTCATTCTAGGATGGTTCTCTATATGCCCCAAAATATCAATACATGTACCATAGGACTGGAGAAATGTATTCAGAATAACTAAAGGTTATCAATTTTCCTGCCATGATTCTATAAGGCGGTCAAGGAAGACAGCATTAAACATACACACCTTTACATCAAAGAGGGTATAAAAACCAGTTAATAATGGCTTCACTCTTCACAGCAGAGACTAGGTTGTGCCAAACAACAGCACCTGCCTAGTGGGTGGTATTTCAGTGAACAAATTTAACAAAATCCCCTCCTTGCAAATCAGAAGAAAACCAGACTCCTGTTATATCAATAATTTCTTCCTGATTTACAGTGAATTGGTCATCACTTCCAGGATTAGAGTTATCCCAGCTAAACTTCCTTGGAATTTAAAATGTCACATGCCAATATAAAAACTGAGCATAATGCATTTTTGTGTAGCCCTGCCAAGTGAAAAATCCACTATTCCTCTTCAGATCCCAGAAGACAGAAACTTACTCCTTAATGATGCTTTCATTTTACAGTTCTTCCTACATAGGCATCTATCTTTCTGTCAGTTTTACAACTATGTGTTTACCCTTCTCCCTCAGAAACAGTTGTTCTCAAGTGCCATCTATTGTTCTCTTCCGCCAGTGAAATGATTTATCCAATTGCAACGGATAAAATCTGCAAAAATATTGAGTACAGATGCCAGTGAAAAATGCAAGCTTTATTGATTGTTTATTGATATTCCATATTTAAAAACCACCCATCTCCCTCACAGAGCCACTCTGGGTGATGTACAAACAGGAGCAAACTCCCTCTTTTCCTGAATCTGAGAAAATTCTATGCCTTTTCCTGAAGTAATGTTTTTATATATTTGAGAAACGATCTGCCATATTTTCCAAGTGGGACTCAAGACCTTCATTTCCAGAGTGAGGAAGAAAGTCTGTTATCTGGAAAAATAAAATGCATGCATTAGTGTGGAAAGATGACTTGGGCTTTCCAAACAGGATTAACAGAAAATGGACACATGTATAAATACGAGTTAAAACAAAAGATTTTATCTGAGCTTATTTGACTTCCTTTTGACCTGCAAAGAACCTTTTGTAGCTTACATGTAAACTCACTGATGAGAAGGATGAAGATATTAATTTGCTGACAATAGGTCGAAAGAGAGGCCATGTTTTTGGTCACTATCAATTTTAAATATTATTTGTGTTTGTTGCTTGTCAGGAAAAGCACAAGAAAAAGGGGAAAAGTAGCCTTCATTCAAATTAATTAAAACCTAGATAATTTTTAAAAATACTTCCTCTGAAGGTCACAAAATTATATGCAACAAAATTGTAATTTCTACCTTTTACAACATCATTGTTTTTTCTTCCCCTTTGCTTTATTTCTCTTTTGCTCTTTTGATTCATTTCATCTTTTAAGCTTGTCATATAAACAGACTTTTCCTTTCCCAATTTTATTTTTATAATACATGGGAAGTAAATCAAGCTGAAACATAATGTTTGCCTTGATAAACTCATAACCAAGTGGGATTAAAACAACTCATAACCAAGTGGGATTAAAACCATAACCAAGTGGGATTAGGTTTTTCTTGAACCTAAACCAATGTTACCTATGACAATATTTGGCTTTATTTATCT
Organism: Laticauda colubrina; assembly: GCA_015471245.1. NCBI lineage: Eukaryota > Metazoa > Chordata > Lepidosauria > Squamata > Elapidae > Laticauda > Laticauda colubrina. The sequence goes on along the minus strand of BLBF01000059.1, from coordinate 10,375,456 downwards.
TTATCTATTTACATATTATAGTTTTATCCTGCTTTTATTACTTTACTAGTCACTCAAAGCAGTGAACATACATAATGCTCCTTCTTCCTTTTATTTTACAATCACCATGTGAGGCGGACTTAGTGAAGAGAGAGTGACTGTCCCAAAGTCACCCAACCAGATTTCATTACCTAAGGCAGAACTAGAACCCATAGTGTTCTGGTGATTGGCCCCAAATTATCCAGTTGGCTTTCATGCCTAAGATGGGACTAGAACTCAAAGTCTCCTGGTTTCTAGACCAGCACTTTAACCACTACATCAAACTGGTTCTATGGAAGCTATGATTAGATTAACAGAGTTGAAAGGGATCTTGTAGGTCATCTTAGTCCAACCCCCTACCCAAGCAGGAGACCCTACACCATTTCTGATAAATGGCAGTCCAGTCTCTTCTAGAAAGCTTCCAGTGATGAAGCTCCCACAACTTCTGAAGGCAACTTCTGTTCCATTGATTGATTGTTCTCACTGTCAGAAAATTTCTCTTTATTTCTAGGTTGAATTTCTCCTTGATCAGTTTCTATCCATTATTCCTCGTCTGGCCTTCAGGTGCTTTGGAAAATAGCTTGACCCTCCCTCCTCTCTGTGGCAGCCCTTCAAACATTGGAACACTGCTGTCATGTCTCCCCTGGTCCTTCTCTTCACTAGACTACCCATGCTGAGTATTTGCAACCATTCATCATATGTTTTAGTCTCCAGTCTCCTAATCACTTTGATATGCTCTTCTCTGCTGTTTTGTGCTATGCCACATTTTATTTCCTTAATAAACCCTACCTAGGCAAGGACAATGACCTAATGAACTTCATCACAGTTTGAGATTGTTTTGGTGTGGGGAATCATGGGGAATCCCCAATTAGTACGAGTCTTCAAATATCTTCATACACAAACTTCTTTTCAATTTAAGCAATGGTGTCCAAATTTTATATTTAGGGGCAGACAGCTCTGTGGAGACCTTAAAATAGGACAAAGGCATGTCCTGGAAAAACAGAAGAAAAGCCACTCCAGATGTGTTCAGAGGAAGTTTCATCTAACTAGACTGATGTTTGAACAATACTGCCTTAAAAAGAAGTCAAACCAGTACTTCCCTTCTCTTGTTTCCTTTTATTTCCATTTCACAACAGAGGATCTGTTGCTTGGTAATGCACAATGCCAACTCATCAAGAATAGTAATTAACTATAGTATAGCTATAATAATAAGTAAGTATAACACATTACATAATTGGTAGTAAATTACACCTGTAAATATTTGGTCTCAGATTCCTCCATCCAATGCCACATGTGGCTCTTAAGGATTAACCAAGTTCCAAAAGTCTTTGAATCTGTGTTCTTCAAACATCTCTGTGTGAAAATGGTGTAAATATTATTGCACACCCAGGACCATTTTTACAAGGACATTCGTTCATCCATACATATATTTTTTTGCCTCTCTGCCTTGGTAACTACATAGCCAATACCACATTAAACCTATTTGTCCATCTCTCTTTATCTTGTGGGGTGGTTAATTTTCTATTTTCTGTTCTGATTGGTGGCATGAAAGCAAAAGTGTGTAATGTAGATAGGGGAGAAATTTTTACTTGTTCTCTTTTGTCCCAAATTGAATAGTGATCATTACACGAACAATGGATGTTTAAATAGACCATTGTACTTTGCGGATACAATTCTCCTTTGTGCCTAATTGTTCCACCTGTATTTAAAAACCATTGATTATGGCTGCCATTTGTGAAGGGAAGTGCTGTACTGAAGGATTATTTAAAAAATTTACAGCCATCGTGTAACTACTTTAAAAAAACGTATAAGCAAGAAAGGTGAATTTTTTTAAAAAAATAATAACCGTTGTTGAAATGGAATTTGTTAATTTGCTTGGTGTGGGGAAATGAGTTCATTGTCCACATATAGGAGAAAATTGAAGAACCTTCTTTCCAGATTGTTTTCTTATTCTCTTTCTCTCTCATCTGTCTCTTAATGAGTCAATCAGTCAGTCAATCATATCCCACTGCTTCTGTACCTTTCCTTAATCTGACTCACTTCAAAATCTGGATTAGTATTCTGGAAGACAAAACCTTTTTTAAAAAATAAATTGTAGCAACAAACAAACAAACAAAAAAAAACCTAACCCAAATCAAAACAATACAAACAAAATGTGTCCTGGAAGAAAACAAGGCAGGATTAAAGCTTCTTTGTGAAATTAGTGCAAATGATACGATCTATGGAAACCAGCAGACATCAACAAAAGTAGATTTTTTTGAAGAAAGATCAGAGGAAAGGCAGATAAACCCGCTTGGTGGATTTGACACTTACATATTGTAGTTCTCGATCAATTATGTCCTCATCAAACTGCAACTTTGAGGATTTGGGCTCATGACGGTTCTCCCTAGTGACCTATCAGTCACCAGGATACAGACTTGTTATTCAGTTAAGAGATCAGTTTCTCAGATGGACAACCTAGGACATGACTGCATTGCTCTTTTGTATTTTGTTGTGTTGTCAGCCACTGGCCCCTCCAGCAGCTGAATCAGAGGAGGAAGAGGCGTGGGAGTTAGGGTCAGCAGTAAGACAATCTGGGAGCTCCGAGGGAGAAGAGGAAATGGAGATGGTAGAGAAAGAGAGGGGAAGGGAGGGAGGGAGGGAGAGAGAGGAAGCTTAAGCCATCTGTCAGTCCTCAGATGGAGAGTCCATAGTCCTCAGGTCTGGAAGTGGCTGATGAGGAAGAGGAGGAACAGCTGGGACCAGTGCCTGATGCACAGATGTGCAGAAGGCAGAGGAAAGCAGTAGAAATCTGTGGGCAGATCCTTGGGAAGGAAGAACCACTGCTGCTAGCAAGGCCCCACCATAGCTCTGGGGATAAAAGGCAGGGGGCAGAGATGAATAGATGTGGCAGACAATTATTCATCTTCCAGCCAGCCGGACTTCTTAGCTTTCATTGAAAGAGAAACTATTTTCTGGGACTAACGGCACTCTTAACAAAGGCATCTTGATTGATTGCTTACATAAGGTATCATGGGAGTTGCAGTCTAAAATATTTGGAGGTTGTATACTGTTCTCCTAATGGAGTTCCTTCATTTAAATGGGATAACATACATATGAACTTTTCCAACCCGATATGAATTGACACACTGAGATTTCTTTACCTTTCTTATCTGTGAAAACATAACAGCTCTGATGCTGGCCATTGACAGCCATTCTCATGCTGGTTGGGATTATTTCCCAAACTGTTATCATGTCACTCACCTATATCTGGTATCATCAAATATGGTAATATTAGCTCTCACGTCTTACAATATCCAAGTGATAGCACTACAGGCTTTGGGCCAGCCATTGTTAATTCATCAGGAACCCCGTTATTGAATAAATCTGTCAGTATCTGAACGGAAATGCAATGATTTGCAAATAACATTGCAGGTAATTTTAGAGGAAATTAAATTGGAGGAGGCGGAGAAAGGTGAGGACAACAGCACCAGATCCTCGCTGGAAGAGATAATTATTCTGACTTGCTATTTTAATCACAGCTGTGAAACACTAAATGTGTTCCTAATCTCTTGTTAAAGAATAGGAAGGGGGTGCATCCTTACACCCAAGTCAGTTCAAATTGGCATTGCAATGCATTCTTGGAAAGACTGATCCTATCTTTTCTGTGTGTTGATAGCAACCACAGTAAAAAAAAGGGTTAGTGACACCCATTTCTGCACCCATTTCCAGTTTTAATAGTGTGTATAGTTTAACCACTTGCAAATCTCTCAAGGGACATTGTCTGTGACTTGGTAGATGTAGCTGGGCACTCAACAAAGAATTCCATTACAAGGTTCCAGCAACTAGATAAATAATCTGTGGCATCATAGAGTTAAAGAGCACAACTCATTTTTCAGTAGGAGAAAAGGGGTTAGTCCTAATTTTTAGTCCACATAATAGGATTTGTGTGGTTCTGTCTCATAGAGGTGGCCTCCTCCCCTCTAAAAAGCAAACAAACAAAGAAGACTAAGACTTCAGTTTACTCCCAAATGAATGTAGGATTAAACCTTCTCTTTGACAACTAGATAATTTCTAGTTGTTGCTTTCAGAATTTTGAGAATTGTAACCCTAACATTTCTGGAGGGTGCTCGTGAAATACAAAGCAAACAGTTGATGCTATATATTTCTGGCAGCAAGGAAGGTTGTCACTGTCCCTTTTTTCTGTCTCACACTTTTCTCTTTCTTCCCTTTCTATTTTTCTAATTTTTGTTTCTTCTAAATGTTTATCTTATAGTGAAACTTGATTAAAAAAAAGGTTACTACCAACATTCTGGAGGAGTAGACGGAAATTATTTTAATTTGTTCTCCATATTTCCTACATGTGTTTGACAATATCTCACCTATTCGCACTATACATACAAAAACATTATTATTCCCCTTTTTTCTTAGAGGCATTTTATTCTTCCTTGTGTAACACAAGAGAAGTTATTCTTAAGTAAGAGGAATGTATATTTTATTGTTTTAAGGGAGGTTTTCTTCTTCTTTCCTTTCAAATATGATTCTCTTTTTTGTCCTGGAATAGTTCTGTGGTCAAAAAATCTTGTCTGGCCATTAGGTTCAAGCTGTAGAAAGGAAGAGGAGGAGGAGGAGAAAGAACTGCTGCAGAAAAAGGAGCAGCATGAGAAGAAAGAAGGAAGAAGGAAGAAGGAAGAAGGAAGAAGGAGGAAGGAGAAAGAAGAAAGAAGAAAGAAGAAAGAAGAAAGAAAGAAAGAAGGAGGAAGAAGGACGATTAAGGAAGAAGAAGGAAGAAGGAAAAAGGAGGAAGAAGAAGAAGAAGGAAGAGGAAGTTGTCTGAACTTCCACTCTACTGCAACATGGAAGATGACCATTTTGACCCTACTCTCTACTCATATGAAAGTTTCTTTTTCCCTTTAAAAATAGATTGCTGGAGACAGAGAAAGAAAGAAAGAAAAAAGGCTACAAAGCACACTTCCCAAATAACAGAAGCCATCTAAGTCATTGTTTATAAACAATGTTGTCTTCAAGGAGGACATTTATAGTCTAATTTTGGAGGACAGCTGCTTTTCCTATTAAGACTCCAACAGCAAAGGGGTGTTGGAGGAAACAACAGCAAAACCTTTCCCGACTGTCTAGCGATGGTACAATAAACAGCTGGGAAACACTGAGCAAGATTAAGATTTCGTATCAGTATGAAGATGTAACTCATCTTAAATGTAATGATGATTACACAGGGGGAAGGAAATTCCAATTTTAAATGTTGATTATTAAGCTAACTGAAATTTTTAAAAAAATCCTCTGATTTCCTGCAATGGAACTTTATTGATTGCATGCATTTGTTATTGCATTTTTGTTCATGTATTCAAGTATATTTTGGCACCTCTCTATTATTTTCTTGATGCTTATTATTTATTCTGTACCTTTGAGTCAGTTTTTGGCTCCTGATAATTGCCTGAACTAGTTCTTGCAGTTTTCTTCTTGTTGTTTTTAATTCTGTGTTGGAAGCACAGAAATGTTTCTGTGATGAAAGGATTTGCCAGTGATACCACCATTGCCCAAGAAATGCCGAATTAGGGGTTCCTTTCACGTCCACATGAAGTTGCCCACTGAAATTGTACCCACTTATCTACTTGTGATTGCCCGCTTTTGAACTGCTGGGTTAGCAGGAGCTGGAGCACGTGATGGGGCTTCACCCTGTCCCGCGCAGTAACAAGTCTCAAATGTGAGCCTGCCGATTGTCAGCCCAGCGTTCTAACCCTATGAGCTCCTTATAGTTTTCTGGGTAATGTTTCCTGAAGTGGTTTAACATTACCTCCTTCCTAGTGCTGAAAGAAAGAGACTATGTTGTGGCTCACTGGCAACCTGTGCAGACAGCAGCAGAATTGGTCAGTGGGGAAGAACAGGTACCAGTCCGGGACTCTGGAGAGGACTCAGACAAGGGTCCTGTGTCTGATGCAGAGATAGGGCCAGGACCATCTGGGAGTGGTGTGCTGACTCTGGAGCCTCCAGAATCTGGCAGCAGCAAGGCAGAAGAGCAAGGGGAGCCTGTTCCCAGTGTATGTGCGCACAGAGCTGCTAGAAGGCAAGAACAGCTAAGACAAAAGAGGTGACTCAGGAGTAAGGCTTGGAGATGATTGCCCCTCCCCAGGTATATATAAAGTATATATAAATGTATACTTAAATGTATACTTTAAGGTATAAAGGAGCTGCAAAGTATAAAGGAGGTATAAAGGAGCTGCAAAGATAGAGAAACCTTTGCAGGAAGCAAAATTATTTGCTCTGTTCAGATTAAATCTCGAAGCTCTGTGTGGACTTTGTACTTCAGTTTCCAGTTAATTTGGCACTTTAGTTGTTGGCAGCAATTCAAAGGAGATAAAGGTGGGTTCTTATTTCAAGGGACTGTTTGGGACTCTTTATGGGCAATGTTGAAATAAAACAAGAGTTATTTTGACTAAGCCTGTGCTTAATTACGGTCTCAGGAAGACTTGATCAGAACAGACTAGCCCAAGGTCATCCAGCTGGCTTTCATGCCGAAAATAGGATTAGAACTCACAGTCTCCTGGTGATTGGCCCATGGTCACCCAGATGGCTTCATGCCCAGGATGGAATTGGAACTCCTAATTTCCCTGTTTCGGCTCTAAGAATTCCCTGCAAGCACTGCCTGATGCCTCTACTCACGTTGCCTTTTGTTAGAACAAAAGCAGCCTAGCCAAATTTGTTCCAAGAAGGAGAGTTTATTTCCAGCTGGGTGCAAACATCATGCTCAAACAAACATCAAGCTAGCCACAAAATGGTTTATTCCAGTGTATAACTGGTTTCATGCCAAAAGTGGGACTAGAACTCACAGTCTCCTGGTTTCTAACCTTTTGCTTTTAATAGGCTTATTATTAACAGTGGAAAGGCAATGTTATTATGCAATATAGAACTTCTAAATCAGAAGTCCCCAAACTTGGCAACTTTAAGACTTGTGGATTTCAATTCCCAGTATTCCACAGGCAATCATGCTGGCTGGGGAATTCTGGGAGTTGTAGTCCACAAAACTTAAAGTTACTGAGTTTGGAGATCCCTGTTCTAAATTCTAAATAAAAGGAGTGGCAGTGGTGAAATGAAATCTGAGGTACATTTTCCAGTATCTCTACTTGAAGCTGGTGCTTGAAATTCTGGAGTTATGTTGATACAAGGAATAGATCAATCTTTTACAACTGGGTAATATCCATATTCAAACTGGATATGAATTCCAGAAGATGCAGCTCAGATGAAGCAAAGTTAGAGCTTATTACTTTCATTTTCTTGAAGTCCTCACCTGAGTATGCAACATCCAGGTAACCTTGCAAGAAGAAGGAAGATCAGGATGATAAATTCTGGTGTCCTTCTGAGCATGTCTCATGGCTTTCTTTAAAAATGAAAATGGCACATTCACCAATCATTGAAAGATAATGTGTCTACCTACCTAGAATTCAATATAACAAACATTCACCTGTCCAAAAGAACATCTATCTTTCCCACTATGGAAAGATAAAACAATTGAGGCATTTGTTTTTTAACTTCTCCACTTCTCTGCTTTCCTTTAAGGTTAAACTTGCATCTCACTGGTGGCCATTTGTTTCTCCCCAGAAACTGGCAGCTGAATCAAACCAAGAAGTGCATTTACAGATGTGTCACTGCGTTAAAATCTTGACAGTTTTCAGAATCCACATACAAGGTGGCTTTTGTCACTTCCTAAAGTTGTGAATGTCTCTTTGGATTTGCTGTTAACATGCTGAACCAAACTACAAATATTCAGGAGATAAAGGCAACAGAAGTTTAATATTTGATGATAGATGGAATCTTGTTCCCACTGTACCATTTTTCTCTGAGTATTTGTTCAAGCGTATCACTCTCCACAATATTTATTTATTGAAGAATGTATACTTCTCTCTTTGGCATCAAGCTGATCTTACTTATCAAGTTGGCCACTGGCTCTTTCCAACAAAAGGGACAAATATGGATTTTCAAAAATGTATCACAACTTTTTGTGGTACACATATTTTTTTTCTAGACTCAAGGGCATATACAAATAATTGCACATGAATGGGGGAGGAAGCATAATATGGTCTATTTGCTGCATATGTGTGTTTTGTTTGTGTGTGTGAGCCTTAGAAAAACCAAACATCAAAAAAGACCTTCCACCCCATTTCTTTTCTGTACTTTTAATCCATATTATCGACCGTAAGACCGAGCAATTTCATTTTTAAAAATAAATGCATAAATAAAAGGCCTCTTAAAATACAGATGTGGCTGTAAATCTACCTTGAGTCGGAAGCATGTTACTAAATTTTATGTTGATTTTCAATATGTAATGTTCTTATTATCCAAGCACATTAGCTGGGCTCCTTCAATCAATTGTGTTACTGTATATATCTTTCCAGGGAGGTCACGAAGTGAAGCAGGAAAGAATCTTGTGGCCAGTTTTTATCATGACATAATAAGTTTATGAGTTCAGAAAAGCTAATGTTATAATAAATGTGTTAATCATTAAATATTTTTTTGTTTTTCATACTAGATATCAACCTCCATCCTCGGTCATCTGATTCAACCTCTGTTTTTTAAGCCAGCCATTCATCTTAACTTCTTACTGTGCTATTCATCTAAATTTCACTAGGAAGTCCTAGATGGAATATAATCACTATGTCTTATTGCTACTGCATAGCAACTGGAACTAAGTTACAAGTAACAGGTAAGATAATATGATTAATAATATAGTGTTAATTAGATTGGAAGGCAAGGGAAACAAGGCACTAAAGCATTCAGTTGACTGTATCACTGTGTCCTTGCACAAACAACACATAAATACATATTTAGGGTCAAACTTGCATCCTTCTTTTCAATGTCTACTCAAAAACAACAGAGGTCTTTATCTAACAGCTGTTTAGCTGGTTTAACTATAGCCTCAATTATGTGAAATCAGAAGGATTAGATGAGCCGCTAAGGAGAATTAATCACAACTTTAACAACTGATTCTACAGCAATAATAACAATAAAAAAACCACTCATAATCAGCCAGTGGGATAATCCAGTCTTAACCTCAACAACTGCTGTTCTCTCTCCTACAATATGCCCTTTAGTGAAGGTTATTAAATATTGTGATTGTGAGACAATGTTGGTGATGATTGGCTAGGAAGTTGGGCTGAAATGGATGAGTCAAACTGCTCATTGTTCGGCTAATGGTATCCAAAATTATTAATCCTAGATTAGTGAGAGGAAAAACAGGTGGTTTTCCATGATTTTAAAGATTCCAGAAGAGAATAGCTGGTCTTAACATGCATTTCTGCCACTTTCCATTTCTGCCACTTTCCATTTCTGCCACTTTCCATGACAGCAGCTTCATTTATTCATTCTATGGAATGAATAAAACACCCTGATCTCCTACAAATCTATTAGCACTCACAACTAGGATTGGTCTAAATAAACTTTTATGAACATTTTCAGGTATAAAAAAAAACAAAGAGAAAAAGACATGGTGAGAAATGTTTCTATCAAGCTTCCTATAATCTTCCTATCCTTTGTTGCTATTCACAGCCGCTCTTTCCCTTCCCACTCTCTTAGAAGCTAACTTCCATTTGAAGTTGCATGACTGCTCTGTTTCCAGAAGTTAGTCCTATCCCTGAAAATATAAAGATATTATAAATGAAGCAAGACAAACTATCCTTGCAAAAATACAACAATGATATCTTCTGCCTTGTTTACATCTTCCTTTTAAAGTCTTCAGCGTAATTATCCAAACACACACACATGTATGTTTATGCATACATACATACTTACATACAGTATATTTTGTTCTTTTTAATCAGTTCTAAGATATGTTTGACTCTTTGAGACTCCATGGACCACAGCAATTCAGGAGCCCATGTCCTCCACTGTTTTTCTGAGTCTGTCCAAACTCATGCTCAATGACCAGGGATGGGCTTCAAAAAATTTAGCAATGGGTTCTCTGCCCGGTTGCTGGATGAGCATGGCCATGGTGGGCATGGCCTAGTTATCTTTCTGCACCATGATTGGAGGGGCATTTTTGCCCTCCCTGGGCTCTGGAGGCTTTCTTCCAGCCTCCAGGAGGGTGAAAATGACCTCCTAGGGCTCTGGAGGCTCTCTGGAAGTTGGAAATGGGCCAATTTATGGCCTTCCTGAACTTCTAGGAGGCCCGTTTTTCACCCTTCCTGAGCCTCCACATGTGCACTCCTGCATCCAAAAGGGGCTGTGTGGGGACTCCTGGGAAGGGAGGGGTGAGCTGGATAAATGGATTTGGCGCTTTGAACAGAATCTTAGCTAGGAGCTCTCCCGAACCCCTGCGAACCCCCAGCAGCCCATCCCTGTCAATGACTCTATCTAACCATCTCCTCCTGTGCCTTCCCTTCTCCTTTTGTCTTCTGTCTTTCCCAACAATCTTTTCCAATGAGTCTTCACTTCTTGTTTGGTAGCCAAAGTATTTGAACTTTAGCTTCAGTACCTGTCCTTCCAAATACATAAACATATTGTCATAGTTCTGAGCAATTAACCCAATTTAATCAGGACTCGGAAGCTGCATTCAGGTTTGAAATTCCTTTTATTGAATACATTATATCAGCACTTAGAAAGGTGACCCTGGGTCTGAGTATTTCCCGTGCTTCAGAGTAATAAAAAGAATAGAAACTTCCTACCTTCAGGTGTCCTGCGTCATGTTGACCAATCAATCTTGTAGAAGCTTCCCCCTCGGTCTCAGAAGATGTTTGTTGTCATGACCTTGATTCTCATGTTGCTTCTGATAGATGCTTTGTCTAGCAGATTAGGGCAACCCATTCCAGTCCATTCTAACTCCCCGCTCACCCCAGTAAGTACCAACTAAGCAACAAAACAAAAGTAGCTTCAACTGAAGTCGTTTCGAAGTTGACACATATCCATTCTATTCTATCCAATTCTATTCTGTCCAATCTTTTGGATGAGCAGTATCAGTAAAGCTACAAGGCAGCCTTACTGACACCAATATCTTCAAGTTTTCCATTGTTTTAATTTCCCAACAAGGCCAAGTTGCTAGGTAAAAAAATGTGCCAATCTTATGAGATCTCAAAGAGGTAGCAAAACCCTTATCTAACACATCTAAGTGCAATTAAGATGTGCAAGCCTTCTGCATTGCCAGAGCCTCTGTTTCTGCCCCCTTCTTTTGTCTGCTCCAGGATCCATGATCTACTCAGAATTATAATAAGAGGAAAGCAAAAAGCAATGAAGCCTGAAACGAGTTACCTGGGACATTACTATTTGTGTGGTGAACATATTGAGTATCCCCACTGGGAAAAAAGGTTCATTTAATCTTCTGTTGATGATTCAACATGCACATAGAATGGGTTGGTCCAGTCTTGGGCAAGCAACAACTTCAGTAGATCATCAAGAGATGCCAAAAGCATTTTTTTGCAAAAAACAAAAACAAAAAAACCCACAAGGAAACTTTTGAAAAGATGAAGACACTCAAGGAAAGAACCAAGTAAGGGATGGCTTAAGCAAGAAACTCCAGGAGAGCTTTTACTTTATCCAACACAACTAAATATACATTGTATATTGTAAAATAAGCCATTCCAAACTGTCCCAGGGTTAGTAGAAGAAAAAATATATATGCAAGGGAAGCAGTAGAGTTTGTGGAGGTGGTTTAAAGCCCCTTGGTTTCCATCAGAGCATTTTAAAATCTTCAAATCCCAATAATCCACTGCTAATTATTTAAAGATAAGCAGTGATAATGAAAGGAGTTGATGATATTTTTCTGCACTTTTTTTCTTGTGTATGGCAATCCATGAGTAAATGTCTGCCTGTGAATATCTATGTGTATAGAAAAAAGAGAAAAGAATTAAAGCATGTTTCGCTACAAAGCAGCAAAACTACTGTGCAGCCAACTTACTCTTAGGAATACCCTTGTTCTAGGGAGGTCCGTGACTCAATGGGTGTATTCTCAATGCATGGCAAGGATCTGAAACTTAAACCAAAGGACTCAGTCTGAAAGTAAAGGGCAGGTGATGGGGAGCTAAGTTGTAGTGGTACAGTGGTTAGAATGCAGTATTGCAGTCTAATTCTTCTGACTGCCAGCAGTTCGATTCTCAGTGGCTCAAGGTTGACTCAGCCTCCCATCCTTTTGAGGTTGGTAAAATAAGAACCCATATAATTGGAGGCAAAATGCTGCCTCTGTAAACTGCTTGAAGTGAGCTATAAAGCACTATGAAGTGATATATATAAAAGTCTAAGTGCTATTGCTATTTAAGATGCGATTATAGGCCTATTCACAAATATCATTTGAACATCTTCTGACTAAGTACAAGCATACACATCAGGAGCGATGAAAATTGTTGTCTCTTTTGAGAGAGAGAATGCAAAATAGTTTTACATCAGACTGAATGAGAATTGAAAAATACAGAGTAATCCTTCTGCCCAGGGACATTGCTAGGAATTTACCTGTCCTATTGAAGGATATGGTTCAAATTACAAGTGAACGTTTGAATGGTGCAAGAACTAGGGTTTTGCCAAATTAACCATAGATGTCCTGACATCATCTATTAAGCAGGGGGACTAGAATAGAAATTCTAGTTACATCAGCACCTTGGTGGCTGATCTTAGAAGTTATGCTGGCATATAGAGTGTTATTTGGGTGGGGGCCCACTTAAGACATTTGAGCCTGGAAAAGGGTAATTACAAACCACAATTGTACTATTGCCAAGAAAACTGCATGGATGTATTCAGCAAGAACAAAGCGTGTCTTGAAGAAGTCTCTTTGTTTAATCTGGAAGTACAGGGATGAAACAGAATCTTCTGCATGCAAACCCTCAATTCTACTAGTGAATGATGAAGGAAGAGTTACAACTTACAACCTAATCCTTGATGCAGCCAGAACAAAGATGCTTTTGTCTAATCAAAAACTAATGGAGGTGCATACATGTAAATGATCAGTGATTGGTTTCATGAAGGTCCTCTTAAAAAAAAAAAAGTCAGCATTCAGGATCATCCTAGACACCACTTTTCAGAAGATCCCCACATTGGTTAAAATAAGCATCCTACAAACAACCTCAAATGAGCTCTAATTGCCTAAAAATGCTGCATTATAGCTGAGACAGAGATAACAATGAAGTATGTGACTCTCACAGTATTGTACTGATTATGTGGCACTTTCAGGATCAGTTGCAAGTGGGAAAAAATTAACCCATTGCCACTGGAGAAAAGAATCCTCGATTATGGAAAGCAGGCCAGGTAGATGGGATTGAGTTTGATTGTGTGGTAGAGGCAGCAGGCACAATTTTGGAATTCAGAATGACCCCGGTGAGGGATTCCATTTTTAAAAGTGTCATTTATGTAATTTTACCTAAGAAAGTAAATGGCTGCAGATCAGAGCTAGAATTGTACTCAAAAAAGTAAAGGGAAATTTAAAAAAAAAAGGAACTATACAACTCAAAGGATAGAATGAAAGAGTTGAAAGGAGTTATTCACTTCTAACTCCCTGCTATGTGCAAGAATCCAAAATAAAACATTCCCAACAAATTAAAATATTCCCAAATTCTGTCCAGTTTTCCCTTTGAACACATCTTTCTAGCCAGTTGCTACACTGCTGATCTTCCCTTACTTTTCATCAGCCAAGTTAGCAGGTATTTAGACTAACTTAACTACCTGTGAAGAAAATGTAAAAAACCCAACCTGTTTAGAAGGGTCTAACTATCAACTTGTGAGGGTGAATCCAACAGTGGGATCCTATCTGTTCCATTACCAGTTTGGTGATCGCACATGCATGCAGCTTTCCACACACCAGTTGAGGCCTGCAGCACCAATCAGCTGAGAGGATAAAGAAAAGAAAAGCGCAAGGGCAGGTAGGAGGGCCGATTTTCTGCTTTTCTCTTCTTCCTCCTCTCAGCTTATTGTCGGAGGCTTTTTTTTACTTCTGGTTTGGCTGAACTGGGAGGAATTTTTGCTACCAGTTTGACCAAACCAGGCCATACTCCCACTGGGTGAATCCTAATTCAACACCCCCAGATAGTTCTCTTTTCTTGTTAACTGTTCTGATACTCAGCATAAGAGAACAGAAAAAAGTAGGACAGCCTTTGAGAGGTTTTCAAATTATGTCACCGTCTTAATGTGTGTTACAATGAGAAAAACCACCAGACTAAGGAATAATAGGTAAAAGAGTGGGGAAATTTGTAATAGCTGATGTTTCTTAGCCAGTTGGGAGACTACATATAGCTTTCTATTTGCAGGGTGGATAACACCAAAGTGTCCTGTGCTCCTGAGAAAGCTACCTTGTTCTTTCAAACAAATGGGTATAAGATATTTTCTGTGACTTGGTAGATCATTAAAAAAAATGCTTTCCAAGATAGCATATACTCAAGAAAAAGCAATGCACAATACATGATTACCACAATGTTCTCCAATTCTGCCTTAAGTCTTTAAAAAACTTCAGTAGTTAATACTTAGTTGCTAATAGAGTGAAGCTATTTGTCAATGAGATTCATTGATGGAATGAGGGCAAAGAAGAAGCCGCAGAAAGCCATCAAGTCAATTGCACTGAGATTTGGTAATGGTAATGAAAGGGAGAGACAATGTGACAAGTTTTTTTTGAACCTTAAGATATTTGAACAAGAACCGAAAGTAGAAAAATTAATTGTTGAGTGAAGATAACAAAATAGAAAAAAGAAGAGAGAAAAAAGAAAAAAAGAGGGAGGGAGGGAAAGAGATAGAGAAAAAAAGAAAGAAAGAAAGAAAGAAAGAAAGAAAGAAAGAAAGAAAGAAAGAAAGAAAGAAAGAA
>BLBF01000059.1:10339194-10351070 GCA_015471245.1 Laticauda colubrina | reverse complement strand
CTAGAGGATGCCTAGCGGAAAACCTATATTGCCTATAAAAAGGGGGAGGAACTCATCTGCATCTCACTTTCAAACCAGCAGCCCAGCGGTGCAGACCTCTGCAGCCTTCATCTGGCTCTTCCTCTTCCACAGCACCCAGTCATGTCCACCGTGGATTGTAACAAAGTCCTTTCAGCAGTCACCATCATTCTGCAGCAGTGCGAAGCCATCTGCAGGTTCTGTGAACACTACTGCGAGAAGAAAAGGAGCCACCCAAAAAGAGTCTGGATCCGAAGATGGTTCACCAGAAGAGCAGAGGACGGACTGTACAACAAGCTGATGGTGGAGCTCAGGAACGAAGACCCTCGGGCGTTCCAGAACTTCATGAGGATGCCTCCAGCCATGTTTGACGAAGTTGTGCAGAGCCTGACACCCAGGTTGACCAAGACAAACACCATCTTCCGGGCCAGCCTGGAACCTGGGCTCAAGATGGCACTCACTCTGCGCCACCTGGCCTCAGGGACCTCCTACAGGAGCATGCAGTATGGCTGGAGGGTGCCACACAACACCATCAGCATTGTGGTCAGAGAAGTGGTGCAGACCATCATTGAAGAATACAAGGAGGAGCTCCTCCAGTGCCCCTCCACTGAAGAAGGATGGAAGAAAGTTGCAGAGCAGTGGTATCAGAGGTGGAACTTCCCACACACCGTTGGAGCCTTCGATGGCAAGCACGTGGCCTGCAAGGCTCCAGCCAACTCGGGGTCCACTTATTTCAACTCCAAGGGCTTCTTCAGCATCATCCTCTTCGCCATGGTCGATGCTGACTACAAGTTCATGTACATCGATGCTTCAGGCAACGGCTCATCTTCAGATGCACAGGTATACAACAACAGTCACCTCAAGGAGGGGCTGGAACGCAACCTCATCGTGGGCTTCCCAGATCCAGAACCCCTGCCCAACGACAAGAAAGATGTGCCCTACTTCATCATGGGGGATGACGCCTTCTCCCTCACAACCTACCTCATGAAGCCCTACACCTCCAGACTCCTCACCCGCGAAGAGAGGATCTTCAACTACAGGCTGTCCAGGACAAGGCGGGTGGTGGAGAACACCTTTGGCATCCTGGGCAACAGGTTCCAGGTACTTCTCACCACCATGCACCATCGCCCAGAGACCATGAGGAACATCGTGGAAACTTGCTGCATCCTGCACAATCTCATGTGCACCTGCTACCCAGTCTTGCAGAACAGGCTCGTGGACCTCCAGCAAGGCAATGGGAACATGGAGCCTGGGGAATGGAGGCAAGGGCGAAACCTGATTGACATTGAGGATGTTCAAGGCCCCAACAGAGCCTCACATGAAGTGAAGAAGCCGCGCAACCTCCTGAAAAACTGGTGCAACTCCCCAGCTGGAGCAGTGGAGTGGCAAGACAGGATGATAGATGCTTAATGGATGCTTCCTTCAGTCTGTCTCATCACTCGGATGAGATTGGGCCATGTATGTTTGGTTGGCCTACAATGAACAGGGTGTTTAATAAAGAGTTGTGTTTATGTTGACATGTGTGGATAATTATTACATTGTTATTGATAATAAAGGGTCATAGGTGTGGCACCTGGGAGGGTGGACCATACAGTCCCACTATGCTTGCACTGGAGGTTTATCTATCCCACAGCTATTACCCATCCCAAAGGTATCCCTGCCCATCCCACAGGTATCCCTGCCCATCCCACAGGTATCCCTGCCCATCCCACAGGTATCCTTGCCCATCCCACAGGTATCCCTGCCCATCCCACAGCTATCTTAAGGCATCCCACAAGCATGCAAAGGCTTAAACCACTTCTAAAAGTTTCCACCAAGACTTTATTAAAAAAAAATGAAGCAAATGTGTGAATCATAAATAGACTTTATTAAGGCTGGCAGGAAGGCTGGCAGGAACCAAGGCTGGCAGCAAGGCTGGCAGGAAGGCTGGCAGGCAGGCAGGCACCAAGGCTGGAAGGCAGACTGGCTGGCAGACCGGCTGGCAGCAAGGCTGACAGCAAGGCTGGCAGACCGGCTGGCAGCAAGGCTGGCAGCAAGGCTGACAGACAGACATGCAGGCAGGGCAGGCAAGGCAGCCAATCCGTCCGGCAGCAGGTCTTTCCTCTGAATGGCGACCTGCTTCCCAGCTGCTTCCGTTATATCCATGGGGCTGACGCAATGCATCCTCCCCGCATGTGCAATTAACGCCAGGCATCCATTAGGCTTCCGCTGTGCATCCGCTAGGCTTCTGCTCTGCATCCGCTTCATCCGCTGTGCATCCGCTGTGCATCCACTGTGCATCCGCTTCATCTGTTCCATCCATTCTGCATCCGCTGTATCCATTCCGCGTCCGCTTCACTGCAGCCCCACAGAAGCCCTGTGGATGCGCCATCCGCTCCCATCCGCTTCCATCCGCTGGGCTTCCATTCCGCATCCGCTTTGCATCCGCCCTGTGTCCTCCCCGTGTCCGTGTTATCCGCTCCAGTTATGCAAATTTTGGCCCCTTTTGAGAGCGGATAAGAACGGATGGAACATTTTGCTTGTCCGCTGTGTCCTTTTTGCATCCGTTGGGCAGTGTGACATGGGCTTAATACAACTCCCATTTAGGCAAACCAAATCCTCCTCTTATTCCAGCATCTTGCAAAAGTTTTAACTTTTTTCTCGCTTTCTTACCTTGCCATATATATTTCAACACAATTTTATTTAAATCTTCAAAGTAGTCTTTTCCAAGCCTGATTGGAATTGTTTGAAACAAATATAAAATTCTGGGTAATATATTCATCTTGATTGTTGATATTCTCCCTATTAATAACAGTTGTAAATTTTCCCATATTCGTGACCTGAATTTTCAAGAGGTCTGCAAATTCTTCCTTTTGTCTTGATAGCATATTCTTTGCCAAGATCTTTGTCTTATCTTTATTTATTTTCAAGCCAGCCACCTTTCCATATGTCTCTATCTTTTCTATCAATTTTGATGCTGTTTTTAGTGGGTCTTCTAAAATAAAAACCAGATCATCTGCAAATGCTTGCAAGTTAAATTCTTTCTTTTTAATTTTAATTCCTTTTATTTTATTTTCATCTCTAATATTTCTATTTAGCACTTTTAAAGTGAACACAAACAACAGAGGTGACAATGGACATCCTTGTCTTGTTCCTTTTCTTATATCAATAGAGTCTGTCAGTTCTCCCTCTATCATTACCTTTGCTGTCTGCTTATGATATAAAGCTTCTACTGCTTGAATAATTTTTTTTTAACCAAAGCCCATCTGTTCCAGCAGTAACAACATGAATCGCCAATTCACATTATCAGATGCCTTCTGTGCATCTAGAAATATCAGAGCCATTTGTTTTTCAGGGTGTGCCTCATAGTATTCCAAAGTGTCCAAGATTACTCTCATGTTGTCTTTAATTTGTCTCTTTGGCAGAAATCCATTTTGATCAGGGTGGATAAAATTATTTAAGTATTTTTTAAGTCTTTCCGCCAATATTGAAGCAAAGATTTTATAATCTGCGTTTAGTAGGGAAATAGGTCTATAATTCTTGATTTATAATGGATCAGTCTCCTCTTTTGGAACAAGTGTGATATAAGCTTCTAACCATGATTTAGGTATCCTCTTCTTTAACATAACTTCATTCATAACTTCTAGCAATGGAAAGTTCAATGATTCTTGTAATGTTTTGTAAAATTCTGCCGGAAGTCCATCTAGGCCTGGTGCCTTTCAATTATTTTGCTTTTTCAGTGCTTCAGTTAACTCCATGATCATTATATTGCTTTCTAACATTGAAACATTGTTTCAATCTCTTTAGGTATCTGGGGTAAATTTCCTTGTCAATATTCTCTTGTGTGTATAGTTTCCCATAATAGTCTCGAATAATTTCCTTCTTCTCTTTACTACCTTAGCAAACTTGGCCTTGGTCATCTATTAATTGCAATATTTTCCTTGATTCTTTCTCCTTTCTAAGTTTATATGCTAACCATCTATCTGATTTATTTGCATCTTCAAATTAGAGGTTTAGCACCTCTAATTTTTTGCGCTAATTCTTCTTTTTCTATTAGACCCATTTTATGCTTGGTTATATCCATTTTTAACTTAATGTCCTTTTTCTGTGGCATTTTCTGTAGCTCTTTTTCAAGTCCTTTATACTCATCTTCTAATGCCTTAAAGGCTAATCTTTTCATGGTATTTCTTTTCCTTGTATAGTCTATTATCAAGCCACTGGCATATGCCTTCATTGTATCCCATACGTTCTGCATTGATGTATCTTCTTTTTTGTTTTCTCTAAAGAAGAAAGCCAGTTCTTTCTCCATTCACTATATGAAGTATTTTGCCTTTAATATAGTATTATTTAACATCCATCTAGATCTTCTTCTTTGTCCTTTCCATTTAATTGTCATTGGATTGTGATCTGCCCAAGTACTTATTTCAATATTTATTTCTTGAATATCAGTTAACAATTCTGTTGACATCCATATCATATCTATTCTGGACCATGATAAGTGTCTATTTGAGTAGAAGGTGTATTGTTTGGTTTTAGCATTTCTTTCTCTCCGTGTATCTTTTAAGTTTATTTCATTTACCGTTTTTAAAAAAGATTTAGGGAGAGTCTTTCTATTTTGCTTTATTGTTTTCTGTGCTGTATAATCCAGTTTATTGTTTACAATTCCATTAAAATCTCCCATCATAACTATATTAACATAGTCCAGTTCAATTGTTTTCATATGTAATTTTTTTATAGAATTCTTCTTGATTGTCATTCAGGGCATAGATTGCAAACAGGAGTGTTTTTGTATTATTGTCCATTATTTCCACCATTAATATTCTTCCGTCGTCATCAGTATAAATCAATTTCGCTGGGATGGTCTCTTTAATATAAAAAACCATTCCTCTTTTCTTGCATTGTGTCAAAGAAGTAAATATTTTCCCTAATTTTGGCTGTATCAACAATTGTTCATATTGTTTTTTCATATGTACTTCTTGTAGGAAGATTGTATCAAATTTTAATTTCTCTAATTTATGAAAGGTTTTCCTTCTTTTAACAGCTAAGTCCATTTATATTAATTGTAATCAATTTTTTCTCTTCCATGGTTATATTTTGTAGTTAGGTTTGACAGCTCTCATGGATCTTGGTTCATGTTGTTCTTTGGCTTCCTCCTTTCCACCTACTGTACCTTCTTCTTTTCAGTCATCATTTGGGAGTCCTCTTGGAATTCAATTAGTGAAATTTCTTTTTCTGCCTCTTCCTCCCCTCTGAAAAATTCTGTGTAAAATGATTCAGCTTTCTCAATTGAGTCAGTTCTATATCTCTGTTCTTGCCATGTGAACATTAAACCTTCTTGAATCAGCCATCTATAATTCACCTCTTTTTTTAGTGACAATTTGGTCAAGAATCGGTATTCTCTTCTCTTCTCATCTCTCTCACTCTTCTGGGTACTTGATTCAAGACCACAATCTCCTTATCTTTGTATTTCAATGTTTTCTCTCTTGCCACTTGCAATATTTCCATTTTTATGGCTTTCTTTGTAAATCTGATGTGAACTTCTCTTGGTAAGCTATTTCTCATTACATATCTTGTGAAGACTCGATAAACCTCATCTATTCCATCCATCATCTTCTCTTCAGTAATTTCCAAAGCTTCAGCCAATATTTCTATCATTATCTCAGCTAGATTTTGTCCTTTTTCTTCCTCTATGTTTTGGAATCTAAGATAAAATTCTGATCTGTCCATCTCCCATCTCAGCATACCACTTTTATCTTGTTCAACCACAGTTAATCTGTTATCAATGTCTCCAATCTTCTTGTCTCTTTATCTTCTTCTTCAATTTTTTGGAGTCTCTCATCATACGTCATCATTTGTTGGATGTTCTCCACTTTTTCATTGGTTTTCCCTGTTCTTTGTTCAATGTTCTCTATTCTCTTTTCAATATTCTCTGATCTTGTTTGAATATTTTGAATTCCTTGCATAATCATCTGCAGGGTCACTTTTTCTTGTTCTTTTTCTTGCCTAAACATTGTCTGTATTGAACGTTGTCGTCCAGATGGTGGAGAACAAGAAGTAGAAGTTGAAGAACCAGGAGCTGTTAATTTCCTACCCATTTTGAGGAATTCAAACTCTTCAGGTTTTTCTAGACCTTAATCCAGTTGTGAAATAACCAATTGCAGTTCCAAATAAAAATAGTTGGAAAAAAGAAGCCAAATAGTAATAATAATTTTTAAAAAAGAAAAAATTTCTTCAGGTTCTTGTATACCTTAATCCAACTGGTTGGTTAGATGACAGTAAAAATTCAAAAATGAAGGAAAAGACCATAAACACACACAAAAAAGAAAAAGTTGTAAAATCCTAAAAAAAGCAAAAAAGTAAAGAAAAAGGCTAAAAAAAGAAAGGAAAAATTCTTCAGGTTCTTCAACAGCTTAATCCAATTAAGAGGTCTCAAATATAAAAGGATGCATAAAAATAAACCAAAGAGGGAAAAAAAGGTAGATGGAAACACAAAAATACCAGGAAGGGAGAGAGAAGAAAAAGGCTACTCCCTTAAAAAGAAAAGGAAGGGAAACATTAATACTAAAGCTTTTCCTTTAAAATAAAAAGCAGGCATAGAAATTTAACTTCCAAAGACAAGAAAAAAAAACAAAGATAAGTTCCAAAGAGCCAAAAATCCAAATAGCTATTATAAAAGAAAAGTAAACTGATGAGGAGGGGTAGCACAGCTTAGAAAGAATAAAAAGAGCACTCTGCACTTTGTTTAATTATCCAAGGCTCTTGTTAACTCTCTTCTCCAAAGACTTATCACCTTTTCTTTTCCTAAGCTTCAATACCAGACTCCAGCTGTTGATAGAAACCCAGAAGAGAACCTGCAATAATGCTCTCCCATGCTCTTCCCTCTATCTTATCAAACAGGCAATGTCCTGGAAAAAAAGTCTCAGTTCTTTCTCAGCTTTGTCTGGTCAAAAGAAAAATAGAATATTTCCAAGCCTCTAGTTGGCAGTGTTACAAAGTTTCTTTAGCTTTCACTATCCCTCTCCTTTTCCAAGCAAAATATAATAAGAATTAATTAAAAAAGAAAAAGATATTTTAAAAAAATAACTAAAAGGGAGTCTCTGGTTTAGAATATTCTAAAGTCAAAAAGGAGAAAAGAACAGATAAAAAGAAGAGAAAAAAACCAGTCCAGTTTCAAAGTATAAGATCATGTGTAGAAAATCCAGCAATGAGAAAAAAAAAAATATTACTTTGACATTCCTGTTTAAAATCGCCGCTTAATCACTTCTGTCAAAACTTTTACAGATTCTTTCTTTCCCTTAGGGTGTCCTTTGGGATCGTAGAATATAGAAAAAAATCTCACCAAACCGGCAGCACACACTCTCTCTTCTCTTCCGTTTCGGAGCTGTTCCAACTTCAGCAGCTTTAACGGTTGCCTCTTTGCCGCTGGCAAAAAGAGCTTCTCCAGGATCTACCAGTATCCCTGGGATCGACAGGATGTGCTCTTTACATTCACTGTCTCTTCAGGATGGTTTAGATGCACACTAGAAATTTTTCATGGACCTTGTTTCTTCATTTAATTCAGCCAACACAGAAAGGGTGAGGAACTATTTGTCTGGGATGTTTTAACCTGGATGCCTACATTGTTGGACTAGATGGTATAATGTCTATTCCTGTTGTAGAATTCTAAGTCCTAATTTCAAAATCTATCTAAAACAGATCATTTCAGATAAAATGCAGGGAAGCTCTTCAAGCTGAGAGATGGGGGGAAAGAAAAAGAGAAGGAGAGGGGGAGTGAGAGGAAGAGAGGGGGAAGAAGGGAGGGATGGAGGGAGAGAGAGACAAAGAGAGAGAGAGACAAAGAGAGAGAGAGAGAAAGAGAGAGAGAGAGAGAGAGAGAGAGAAGCCTACAACTGAGAGAAAAAGTGATGTCAGAGAGAGAACTATTGTTTCTACCCAGTTTGAATACAGGTCCTTCCTCACCTCTTGCTACAGCCTGGGCCATGAAATGACCCCAAGTCCAAGATTATTGATGGTGATGATGATGATGATCCACTCCTGAAGATAAAGATGCCCAATCATGTTTTAGAGAATGGGTGATGAAATTCCAGCATTCCAACTCAGTTGCAACCAGAATGCCAACCCCCAAGGCTTAATGAAGGCTCTAAGACAACAATGGGTGCCCACTTCTCCTCTAGACAGCTTTCATGTGTAT
This sequence comes from Laticauda colubrina, assembly GCA_015471245.1. Lineage (NCBI taxonomy): Eukaryota > Metazoa > Chordata > Lepidosauria > Squamata > Elapidae > Laticauda > Laticauda colubrina. Next base: position 10,342,882 of record BLBF01000059.1, on the reverse strand, counting down.
AACAAATTCTTCAGGGACACAACACATGCTATCGTGAACAGATGACAACATAACATAGAACAAGAGTGCTTTACACATTGCAATGAATGCTCATTGTATGGAGGAGGGGAACAGGAGCCCACTGGCCCTTTGCATATGCAGAAAGACTGCCTTTGCTAAAGCAGCATATATATTTCAGTCTTCTTAGTTACCTTGGGAACTAGATATATCACATCATTCCTGAATGCTTATCACAGTACATCACAATGAGAGTCCTTTTAATAACCAATTGAAGACGAATTGAAAGTATAAATTATGCATCTCATGTCCAGCTGATGAGTTATGGAGTCCCACCCCATCCCTTTCTCATGAAGAACTGGCACTGCAATGTAGATTTCAGCCTTTTTGAAAGGATGGCCTTGGTTGGGAGTGTCAGTCATTCTTTATGACATGAAGAAATATCCAATAGCTTTTTGACTAATACATCTTAAAGAATGGCAAGAGCAATTATGCCCATTATAGAGACAGGCAAAAGGGGAGATGGATGAGCCATGTTTATAAAATCAATTCAGTACCATGAGCAGGATGCAAAATCTTGACATCAAGCCAAAGCTTTCTTATTCTAATGTTGGATCAGTTGTACAATATATAGGTGGCCAATACCGAAGAGCGAACAAGATGTCGTGGGCAAGGGCCAAGCTCCAGAAGCACTGGTACTTGGAAGATCTAAATTTCATGAAATCTTTCTAAGATTGTGTGTTGTACTTGACTGGGGAGAATCTGTCAACTCATAAATCATTCCTGTGGCTGTTCCCAAGTTGACATTAGAAAGAGGGGAGAACAGCCTGACGGAGCAGTGCTGCAGATGAAGGCCAGAAGCACATTCCATGCTTATCTTGTGGAGATTGTAGCCTAGGCTACTGGATCTTCTGCCCCTGGAATTTTTCCATTGGAGAGCGTGATTGGTGACACCTAGTCCAGTGAACGTGTTTTGTTGAAGAATCTGATATTTGACACACCCAGGAGGGTAGGGGGAAACAGGGTCATAGGTGACAGTAAATTACATGTTTCAGAGTTGGCTTCATACAGGATAGTGCCAGACATGTTGCTCCTAATAAATCTTTTGAATTCTTTTGAAGCTTGGCTCATCATTTAATTAGGGCAATCTTTGGAACCCTGACAGCATCTCTGTCCATCTTTGGGCCATCCTTCTTAGATAAACCATGTTGAGCTTTAGAAGAGAATTGCCTTTATAAAAAAAAAGAAGACAGCTAACAGACTGTAACAGATTAACAGAGCTGGAAGGAACCCTTGGAGGTCATCTGGTCTAACCTCCCACCCAGCAGGAGAACCTACACCATTTCTGATAGATGGCAGTCCAGTCTCTTCTTGAAAGCCTCCAATGATGAAGCTCCCACAACTTCTGAAGGCAAGTTTGTTCCATTGGTTGATGGTTCTCACTATCAGAAAATTCCTTTCTTATTTCTAGATTGAATCTCTCCTTGATCAGTTTCCACCTATTATTTCTTGTCTGGCCTTCAGGTGCCTTGGAAAACAGGTTGATCCCCTCCTCTCTGTGACAGCCCCTCAAACATTGGAACACTACTCTCATGTGTCCCCTGGTCTTTCTCTTCACTAGATGAGCCTAAGTACTCTTAGAATAAGAATGGATTAATCAAGCTTTCTCCTAGCCTCATTAGAAACTTTTATGACATTGAATAGCACATAAATTGCAAAATTAGAGAGGGTGAGAAAGACAGACAGACAGACTGATGGATAGACAAAGTGGCTGCAAGCAATGAGCATGATAGCCTAACTAATAGAGAAGATCTCAAGGTTGAGACTGTTGTTCTAAGCCTTTAGTAAAGACTCCAAAAATGTTCAATTATTGCAAGCTTTCATCTACATCTTTTGAGCCCTTAATTCTGCAAGATTGATCTTGTACTGTCCTATGTAAAAGATAGGAAATTGAGGGTAAGAAGTAGAGATTATGCTATTGCTTTGAAACGAGTCTACTACATTTTAATTCAACTTATCCTCCTTTAGCACATCCAAGCCATCCATCATTAAAGAAACCATTATGCTTAAAATATTAATCCAATATGTTATTAATAACATAGCCTAGGAATCTATCTTTCAAAAGACAGTTTTTAACATCTTGTTCCCTTTTAATTTGCAGTTTGTCCTTTTTTCCCCAAAAGGAAATTTCTCTTTGAACAGTGTTAAAACTGCTCCAAACTGTATGACCTTAAATATCACTTTTTATTTTTTTAAAAAAGAGGTTTTTTAATAGTTAAGATATATACTTTAATAAACCATTATCGAATGTGCAATTTAGATCTTCCTTTTTTAAAAAAAAGCATACTGTCAAAAGGAAGGAAGCTTTTTGAAAATATACATATAACAACTACTCCTCTCGATGTTAGATGGATATCAAATTGGCTATTCAAAAAATTCCTGCCCTGGCTAAATAAATATTTCTTTTTTTTAAGAATGCACTCAAATTAATTGCTGCATGCATATTGAGGCAACATCAAATGTTATTTTGCTTGTGTGAAGAAACTAGATGGAGTCTTTCCTTCACTTTGTATTATTTTGGATACATTTTTTTTAAAAATTAGATTACCTTTTTGGCTGTCTGTGACCAGAGCCACAACAGGAAGCAGGCAAGGCATTCTTTTCTTGTAACCATTTAGATTAAAAGAGTTGGAAGCAATAGAGGGATCCTACCTTAGTCGCTACCAATTTGGTGGGTGATCACATGTGTGGGTGTATGCTGGCACCCCTAATGCCTGCAGAACTGGGCTGAACTAAAAGCATACCACCACTAGTTGGAAGGGACCTTGTAGGTCATCTCGCCCAGTCTCCTGCCCAAGCAGGAGACTCTACCATTTTGGACAGATGTCAGTCCAATCTCTTCTTGAAAGCCTCCAATGTTTGAGTGCATTTCTCTAGGATACTATAGAAATGATCTATACTGAAGCTTTTGTTAACACATTTTACATGGGGATACTTTTAGAGTTGATCTGAAAAGTCCATCTGGCACAAAATGTAGCAGCTGTTCCTAATAAAGTCCTTTGAAAGAGCTTGACTCCTGGTGATATCAGGGAGACATCCCTGCAATTTTCTTGGCAACAATGGATCCGTTTCCCTGCTACTTTCTCCCTGTATGTTTCTGCAACTTACAAGTCCAACTAAATCCCGAGGATTTTCAGGTCTCCCACTGAAGAACTAACTGTCCTTAGGTCCAAACCTGCTTAAATCAGCCAAGGACATTGGATGCTGCTACCCACTCAGCACTGGATGCTAAGCATGTACAACTTCCATTAGAGGCAGGGAAATGAACTATTAACATCTGAATCTGTTTTAATTGGAGAAGATCAGGATTGAAGTATCCTGAATACAGTAAGGCTGGCACGATAAATGGAACAAATTTTCCTCAGAATCACTCAGATCTTGGAGGCCTTCTAGTTCCAACCCCCTGCTCAAGCATTTCAGACAATTGTCTGTCAGTCTGTTCTTATAAACCTTCAGTGATGAAGCATCTATAACTTCTGAAGGCAAGCTGTTCCACTGGTTGTCCCCAAGGTGCTTTTTCAAGAGGCAACTGGAGGAGGAGGAGGAGAAAGAGAAGGAGAAGGAGAAGGAGGAGGAGGAGGAGGAGAAGAAGAAGAAGAAGAAGAAGAAGAAGAAGAAGAAGAAGAAGAAG
>BLBF01000059.1:10327991-10339184 GCA_015471245.1 Laticauda colubrina | reverse complement strand
AGAAGAAGAAGAAGAAGAAGAAGAAGAAGAAGAAGAAGAAGAAGAAGAAGCTTCTTTGATGAGAAGCAAAATGTCTTCAATGAAAAACAAGAAAGTCTAGTTGCCTCTTGAAAAAAGCACCTTTGGGACAACCATGATCTGGATGACTGAGAATCTCCATAGACATGCTCCATTGGTTAATTGTTCTCACTGTTAGGAAGTTTCTTCTTAGCTCCTTGATGTACTTTCCATCCATTGTTTCTTGTCATGCCTACAGATGCTTTGGAAAATAAGTTGACCCCCTCCTCTTCTTTGTGGCAGCCCTTCAAATACTGGAAGAGCTTTCATGTTTTCACAATTGAACCCAAATTTTCTGTTGCTAAGTGAGACATTTGTTAAGTGAGCTTTGCCCCATTTTACATCCTTTTTGCCATCTTGTTAAGTGAATCACTGCCGTTGTTAAGTTAGCAACATGGTTGTTAACTGAGTCTGGATTTGCCATTGACCTTGTTTGTCAGAAGAGTGCAAAAGGGGATCACATGACCCCAGGACACTGCAACCATCATAAATATGAGTCAATTGCCAAGTATCCAATTTCTGATGACGTAACCATGGGGATGCTGCAATGGTCATAAGGGTAAAAAATGGTCATAGGTCATTTTTTTCAGTGCCGTTGTAACTCTGAATAGCCATGAAAGTTGCTTTAGTGAGTTGAGTAAGTTGAGTCCTACCTGTACTACAGCCTTTTTATCGAAGGGTTTCTCCAAATGGACACCATTAGAAACTGTGGATTACTGGCTATATAATCCATATCCAGTTCTAGAAAAGTATCACTCTGTGAGTGAGATGGGTGGGCTGTAAATCTGATATATCTCCACAGATTAACAGAGTTAAAAGGGACCTTGTAGGTCATCTAGTCCAGTGGTTCTTAACCTGGGCGATATTATCCCCCAGGGGGCAATTTCATTTTTCAGGGGAGTGATGGAACGAAAGGGGTGACGTGGGGGCAAAGGAATGGAAGGGGGGTGATATGGGGGCAATGAAGCAAGAAGTTTTGGGGACACTTTTGAGATTTTTTTCATATAGTGAACCACTGTTTATCTGTCGTACAAAAACATCAGATCACTCGCTATTAGTGGATTGAACTGTGTTTTAAAATGTTCCTCCAGCTAGCTTCAGTACAGAACGCCGTACATATGTGAATACGCATCGCTCATCTTCATGCGTGTTGCGCAGCAGCTTCTATCACTCTACCCATTAAATTTGTTGCTCTGATTTTTGTTGCTTTCCTTCTGTAAAAAATTTCTTTGTGTCTTTTTAACCCTTTTTACAGTGTGCATGAATCTATATTTTCCTCAAATCTTAATTTAGTTTCAGAGTTTTCATCTTGAAATTCTTAGTTCCTGCATTGCAGTTTGTTCTTATGCCCTTTTTATATTTCTTTTTGCATCTTAAAATTCACATGTAATTAAATAATTAAATGTTACTGGTTTTTTCGGGCATTTCATTTTCTTGCAGTTGAATTTTGTTTTCAGTGGTCATTGCATTTAAGTGTCTTGAATAAATAAGATAATAATGAAACACTTGTATCATGAAGTTTGGGAGTAAAGTGATGGGTGGCATCAGAATTTTTCACACAATTGAGATATGGGAAAAAGACTGGAAATAAATTGTTTGCATTGATATGTCCTGATGACAATTCTGAAGAAAACAAAAAACGTGTTTGCATAAATTGAAGAATTATTTCCCTGTGTTGTGATTGAGAGGTTATGTTGGGGGAGGGGGGGGCGATGATAACTTCCTCAATGGCTCAAGAGGGAGAATTATTTCACAAAGGTTAAGATCTAGTCCAACCCTCCATCTAAGCAGGAGACCCTACACAGATGGCAGTCCAGTCTCTTCTTGAAAGTTTCCAGTGATGAAACTCCCATAACTTCTGAAAGCAACTTCTGTTCCCTTGGCTCTCACTGTCAGAAAATTTCTTCTTATTTCCAGGTTGCATCTCTCCTTGTTCAGTTTCCATCCATTATTCCTTGTCTGGACTTTGGGTGCTTTGGAAAATAGTTTGACCCCTTCCTTTCTGTGACAGCCCCTCAAATATTGGAACATTTGCTATCCTGTCTCCTCTGGTCCTTCTCTTCACTAGACTAGCCATGCCCAGCTCCTGAAACCGTTCTTCATATGCTCTTCATATGTTCATATGATATCTCCATTTCTCCCTTTGCCTAAATATAATTTCAGGGAAGGCAATACTGGGGCCACTTCTCCAAGGTGCAGCCAGAAATTTTGAAAAAAGAAAAAAAAAAAGGATTTCACAAAGCTTAACATCTCAGGATATTCTGTCCCCTTGTTAAAAGTAGCATTAAGCCTTTCCTTAATTTTCTGCATGTCTCAGAGTGACCTTTAGTGGCCGAATAATATATTGCAGACACAATCCTTTAACTTTACGAGTCGCTGGGAGAGTTGCATTTTTACATTCTTGTTTCAAATAGTGTGAACCTAATCCATTTTGCTATCTATCTTTCCTTTGCACAGACAGCACACAAAAGCAGCTTCTTTAAATATATCTGGAACTCATTTAAATCACACAAGTTCCTTTAATAACCCTGCTTATTATAATATTATTACAGAAACGGTGGTACCATTCTAATCATATACTGGACTCTCAGAAAATTCTGTATAGATCCCATGTGATGTCAATAAAAATTTTGGTTGGAGGGTTGTTGGTTTTTTTTTTGTTGTTGTTTTTTTGTTTTGGTCAAACTAATGGCTGGGGAAGAAAAGGTTATTTTCCCCCCCTCTGGCTGTCTATATAACTACGACATGTTTGCATTAGCCCAAAGATGCACATCAATGAAATTGCTTTATGTGTCTACCAATCTGCAGCCTCATAAAGCAGCAGTTTTGCCTTGCCTGTTTTATTTATACACTTTATAATTTGGGCACATATTTATTGGCATCTTTTAAAAAGAGAAGAAAAGAAGGGGGGAATGAATAAAGTTGGGCAGACTAGTAATTCTTGGAGAGCTATGGATTGATTTGACTTCTGCAAAAGTGAAATGAAACTACATACCTGAACTACACGCTTGTTGTCAGAGATGGTAAAATGGTAATGGACTATATGTAGCAAATGTCTCCATTCCCTCCCTCTCTCCCCTTCACAACAGCCAACTAGCCAGCCATTTCAAAGTTGAGCAAGATTACACATGGACAGATGCTGCCTTGGAAGCCAAATTGCTGCCAAAACAGCAGCTTCACTGAGGAGTGGAAGAACAGATGGGCATTGCAATGCTTAATTGTCATCTCTCCATCCCTGGTGTCTCTTCAAAGAGGGACAACAGTTTGCAAAAAATATAACCCTGTGGTAAGCAAGTCATCAAGACATGCTTGGCCACATAGAAACAAAGCTGAGAGTTTGCACATCTAGGGATCAATACAAATGGCATTCCAGTGCAGCACACGTGAAAGTGAGACTCTTTATAGATAACAGATTAACAGAGTTGGAAGGGACCCCGTAGGTTACCTAACCCAACACCCTCACCCACCCAGACCCTATACCATTTTTGACAGATGGCAGTCCAACCTCTCCTTGAAAGTCTTCAGTGATGAAGCTCCCACAACTTCTGAAGGCAAGCAAGGCAAACTTGTTCAGTACTTCAGAATAACAACAGAATAACTGAGATGGAAGGGACTTTGGAGTTCTCCTAGTCCAACCTTTGGTTCAAGCAGGAAACCCTATGCCATTTCAGGCAAATGATTGTCCAAACTCTTCTTACAAACTTCCAGTGTTGCAGCATGCACAACTTCTGGAGGAAATCTATTCCACTGATTAATTGTTCTTACTGTTGGAAAATTTCTCCTTAATTCTAGGTTGCTTCTTTCCTTGATTAATTTCCATCCATTGCTTCTTGTCCTGCGATCAGATGTTTTGGAGAATAGTTTAACTCCTCTTTCTCTGACAGCCCCTCAAATATTGAAACACTGTTATCATGTCACCCTTAGTCCTTCTCTTCATTAAACTAGACATACCCAGTTCCTGCAAACATCCTTCATATGTTTTAGTCTCCAGTCCCCTCATCATCCTGGTTGCTGTTCTCTGCACTTTTTCAAGAGTCTCAACATATTTTTATAGTTTGGTGACCAAAATGGGATGCAGTTTCTAGGTGAGGTCTTACTAAGGCTTCATAGAGTCATATTAGTACCTCACTTGATCTTGATTGTATCCCTCTGTTAATGCAATTTAGGATTGAGTTGGCTTTTTTTCTTATTTTAGTGAGATGTAATGGAGAACCTGATAACTGGATGGATGGATGGTTATTCAAATGGCTTTCCCCCTCTTGGGATTGGGGGTCTTGGGCCAGAGTTTTAGCTTGCTCCCTATTTCAGAATTATAAACCAAAAGAAAAGGGTGTGTGGATTGTTGGCATTCCCAGAGTGAAACACTTTGAAGGACTTAGAGCAGTAAGATCCAACCTTGGGAACTTTAAAACTTGTGGACTTCAATTCCCAGTATTCCCCAGCCAGCCACTTGAAGTCCACAGGTCTTAAAGTTGCCAAGGTGGGACATCCCTGGCCAAGAGGAAGGATGCTCAAGGAACACATCCAGTCCTCTCTGCTGAGAATATCCACTCTTTTGATATAGTTGTGTTCTTCTCAAGCTGACTTCCAAATTCAGCAGGAACAGTTTTAGAGGAACTTGGGTTTGTCACTCCAGAATTCTTCTTTCACTTACAGTATTTTCTTTAAAGAATAAGAAAGCTGGGGGTGAGGGGAATTGTTGACATTAATCTTTCTGCCCAGACCCTATTTGACAGCGTGTCTTGAAATTGATTCGTACACATGTAAAGGTCAGGTCTGTTACAATGACATTCCCTCTGCTATGACTTTGTCCTGTTTTTAATGGCCCTTGCTGACACTAATTTCATAACAAGCCATTCCTTTTTGCTGGTCTTGATTGGAAGGGGTTGATCCACAGTTTATCTCCATTTTCTTGGGTGCAAAGTTGGATAAAAGGCTACCTGGCCAATAATTGGCAGCCTGCTTTCTCAGCAAGGAGCATTCAGATGAAACAAGTTGTCCAGGGTATTTAACTGAAAGATTAAAGAAGGAAAATCTTGATCCACAGAAGGTCCCCCTTATCCCTATAGAAAACACTTCAAAAATAATAAAAATTGCCTCCAATATGCTGGAATATAGTGCAGTGTCATTCCAATTTTTACCTTTCAATTTTTGTTCCTTGCTCTTCTTCTCCCCCTAAACACCTGTTTCCTTGTTAGTCCCTCCAGCTGCCTTCTTTGGTTGTTTTCTATTCATTACAGCATCAGATAATACACACCAATGGACTTATTTGTCAAAATATATTGGAAATCAATTTTCCCTGATGAACGCTGGGCTCCTGACATACAACTGTAACAATAATTTTAATTAAAGTTTGCTGCAATACGCTGTCTATCGCCAGCATCCATCAGCTTTTGTCTCTCTTTTTTGCCATCTTTAAAGGGAAAAAAGGGGTGGGAAGAGGAGGAAAGATTATGTTTTATCAGTATAATCTTTATCAGATGGAAGGCTGATGCAGCTGATATGCTGATGGCCCAATCATTGGTGGCAGCTACAGAAGGGCACCAAGTCTGCATCTTCTCTATAAATGGTTATTTCTAAAGGAAAGTAGGAGATCCTACAATTAAACAAGGAAAAAACAAATGTGCAGGTATACAATAGGCAGTACCTGGCTCAATAGTACAACTATGAGAAGGATCTAGGTGTCCTAATGGATCACCACTAAAGTATGAGACAGCAGTTTGCTGCAGCTGCCAAAAATGCCAATGAAATCCTGGGCCACTTTAACAGAGGGATAGCATCAAGGTCATGTGAAGTGATAGTACCACTTTATATTGTACTAGTAAAGCCCATGTCACACTGCACCAACAGATGCAAAGAGGATGTAAAATGGACAAAAAAGCTTGCCATCCGTTGGTTAACGCGATGTACTCACTGCCTCCATTTTGCTTCCTCTCTATCCGTCCAGCATCCATTTATTGATGTTTCATCCGCTCAGAAAGTTTTGAGCTGCCCAAAACTTTTGAGTGGAAAATGTATCCAATGCATCCGTTCTGCATCCTCTAGGCATACGGGGGACATCCGTTCTTCATCCATTATGCATCTGCTATATCTGCTAGGCATCTGCTGTGCATCCGCACAACTCAAATCCGTTCCAGCGGTAAACGGACGCAGGGAGGAAGCAGAACGGACGCGCAGCGTTAGTAGCATGGATGGAGAAAGGATGAAAGCAGATGCAGCTCATCCGCTCTGCATCCGCTCTGCGTCCTCTACGCATCTGCTCTGCATCCGCTCTGCATCCTCTACGCATCCGCTCTGCATCCTCTACGCATCCTCTAAACATCCTCTACACATCCTCTATACATCCGCTCTGCATCCTCTATACATCCGCTCTGCGTCCTCCCCACGTCCGTTCCTTTCCGTGTTATCCGCTCTGCTTATGTAAAGCCCATGTCACACTGAACCAACAGATGCAAAGAGGATGTAAAATGGACAAAAAAGCTTGCCATCCGTTCGAAAACACGATGTACTCACTGCCTCCATTAGGCTTCTTCTCTATCCGTCCAGCATCCGTTTATGGACATTTCATCCGCTCCAAAAGTTTTGGGCTGCCTAAAACTTTTGTGTGGAAAATGTATCCAGTTCATCCATTCTGCATCCGCTATGCATCCGTTCTGCATCCGTTACGCATCCGCTATATCCGCTAGGTGTCCACTACGCATCCACGCAACTCCATCTGCCCGGACGTGGGGAGGAAGCGGAACGGACGCAGAACGGATGCAGAACGGATGCCTAGAGGATGCAGAATGGAAACAAAGCGTTTAAAATGGAAAAAAGGTTCGCAGAGGGGACCTATCTCGGAAATTAAGGATGTCTAGAGGATGCCTACAGGATGCCTAGAGGATGCCTAGCGGAAAACCTATACTGCCTATAAAAGGGGGGAGCAACTCACCTGCATCTCACTTTCAGAACAGTAGCCCAGCGGTGCAGACCTCTGCAGCCTTCATCTGCCTCTTCTTCTTCCACAGCATCCAGTCATGTCCACCGTGGATTGTAACAAAGTCCTTTCGGCAGCCACCATCGTTCTGCAAGAGTGCGAAGCCATCTGCAGGTTCTCTGAACACTACTGCAAGAAGAAAAGGAGCCACCCAAAAAGAGTCTGGGTCCGAAGATGGTTCACCAGAAGAGCAGAGGATGGACTGTACAACAAGCTGATGGTGGAGCTCAGGAGCGAAGACACTTGGGCGTTCCAGAACTTCATGAGGATGCCTCCAGCCATGTTTGACAAAGTTGTGCAGCGCCTGACACCCAGGTTGACCAAGGCAAACACCAGCTTCCGGCCCAGCCTGGAACCTGGGCTCAAGGTGGCACTCACTCTGCGCCACCTGGCCTCAGGGACCTCCTACAGGAGCATGCAGTATGGCTGGAGGGTGCCATCCAACACCATCAGCATTGTGGTCAGAGAAGTGGTACAGACCATCATCGAAGAATACAAGGAGGAGCTCCTCCAGTACCCCTCCACTGAAGAAGGATGGAAGAAAGTTGCAGAGCAGTGGTATCAGAAGTGGAACTTACCACACACCGTTGGAGCCATAGATGGCAAGCACGTGGCCTGCAAATCTCCAGCTAACTCGGGGTCCACTTATTTCAACTCCAAGGGCTTCTTCAGCATCATCCTCTTCTCCATGGTCGATGCTGACTACAAGTTCATGTACATCGATGCTTCAGGCAACGGCTCATCTTCAGATGCCCAGGTATACAACGCTAGTCACCTCAAGGAGGGGCTGGAATGCAACCTCATCGTGGGCTTCCCAGATCCAGAACCCCTGCCCAACGACACACAAGATGTGCCCTACTTCATCGTGGGGGATGACGACTTCTCCCTCACAACCTACCTCATGAAGCCCTACACCTCCAGACTCCTCACCCGTGAAGAGAGGATCTTCAACTACAGGCTGTTCAGGGCAAGACGGGTGGTGGAGAATGCCTTTGGCATCCTGGCCAACAGGTTCCAGGTACTTCTCACCACCATGCAGCATTGCCCAGAGACCGTGAGGAGGATCATGGAAGCTTGCTACATCCTGCACAATCTCATGCGCACCCGCTACCCAGTCTTGCAGAACAGGCTCGTGGACCTCCAACAAGCCAATGGGGACATGGAGCCTGGGGAATGGAGGCAAGGGAAAAACCTGATCGACACTGAGGATGTGCAAGGCCCCAACAGAGCCTCACATGAAGCGAAGAAGCAGCGCAACCTCCTGAGACAATGGTGCAACTCCCCAGCTGGAGCAGTGGAGTGGCAAGACAGGATGGTAGATGCTTAATGGATGCTTCCTTCAGCCTGTCTCATCACACGGATGAGATTGGGCCATGTATGTTTGGTTGACCTACAATGAACAGGGCGTTTAATAAAGAGTTGTGTTTATGTTGACATGCATGTATAATTATTACATTATTATTGATAATAAAGGGCCGTAGGTGTGGCACCTGGGAGGCTGGACCATACAGTCCCACTATGCTTGCACTGGAGGTTTATCTATCCCACTGCTATCCTAACCCATCCCACAGCTAGTACCTATCCCACAGGTATCCTAACTCATTCCAAAGCTATCCTTACCCATCCCACAAGCATGCAAAGGCTTAAACCATTTCTAAAAGTTTCCAGCAAGACTATTAAAAAAAAGAAATGAAGCAAGTGTATGAATCAAAAATAGACTTTACTAACAAGAAGCTATAAGACAAAAATGAGTCTCTGGCACTCCTCTTGGTCGCTCAGTCTCAGGGGTGAAGGGTGCAGGTGCTGTGGAGGTGGCTGGTGCTGGAGTGCTTGTCATCAGCTCCTCCAGAAGCAGAAGCAGCAGAAGCCCCAGCCCCAGAAGAGCGAGCCCGTGCTGCAGAAGCCCCAGCAGAACCAGAGTGAGGGCCAGGGGGCGGGATGGTAGCCCTGTCCCTCTTGCCAGGGCTGGCAGCAGATGGCTGAGGCTTGCTGTGCTTCCGCATGGTTGTGGGGTTGCTGGCTGGCAGGGAGGCTGGCAGGAACCAAGGCTGGCAAGAAGGCTGGCAGGGAGGCTGGCACCAAGGCCGGCAGGCAGGCTGGCAGGAAGGCTGGCAGGAAGGCTTGCAGGCAGGCAGGCACCAAGGCTTGCAGGCAGACATGAACCAAGGCTGGCAGGAAGGCTGGCAGGCAGACATGAACCAAGGCTGGCAGGAAGGCAGGCAGCAAGGCTGGCAGGTAGACCGGCTGGCAGCAAGGCTGGCAGGGAGGCTGGCAGCAAGGCTGGCAGGCAGACATGCAGGCAGGGCAGGCAAGGCAGTCGATGTGTCCGGCAGCAGGTCTTTCCTCTGAATGGCGACCTGCATCCGAGCTGCTTCCGTTATATCCGCGGGGCTGATGCAATGCATCCTCCCCGCATGTGCGGTGAACGCTAGGCATCCATTAGGCTTCCGCTGTACATCCGCTAGGCTTCCACTCTGCATCCGCTTCATCCGTTCGGGGTCCGCTCTTCATCCGCTCTTTCCATTCCGCATCCGCTTTGCTGAGGTCCCCCGGAAGCCCTGCGAATGTGCCACCCACTCCCATCCGCTTCCATCCGCTGGGCTTCCGTTCCACATCCGCTTTCCATCTGCCCTGCGTCCTCCCCGTGTCCGTGTTATCCACTCCGGTTATGCAAATTTTTGCCCCTTTTGAGAGCGGATATCAACGGATGGAACATTTTGCTCATCCACTGTGTCCTTTCTGCATCCGTTGGCCAATGTGACATGGGCTTAAATTTTTGCCCCTTTTGAGAGCGGATAACAACGGATGGAACATTTTGCTCGTCCGTTGTGTCCTTTTTGCATCCGTTGGGCAGTGTGACATGGCCTTAAGGAAGGTCCCTTCCAACCCTGTGATTCAATGATCCTTTCCTCTTCTGTGCTCAGTGTTGGAATGAATTTACAAAAGGACTGTGGTTGCATTAGCCATATTACATTCATTTAAAGGAGCCTCCAGGTAATTGAATTATCCCACGTTGGCTGCTCTGTTGGTCCATCCGCCTTTATTATTACCTTTTTTGTCTCATGTGTACAATGGAATTGGCTGAACCTCCCTTCGTGCACACACACCCAACACAACTCACAGTGAGGACACAAGTCCCTAACCCATTACACTATGTGACCTTGTTGCACAACACGCCGGCCCCGCAAGACTATCATACTATATTGATATGAAGTTATTTTCCATTCAGAAGTCTGACAGCCCATGGGTAGAAACTGTTCTTCAGCCTGTTGGTGCAGCTGCTATGCTTCTATATCTCTTACCTGATGGTAGGAGAGTGAAGAAGTGCTGACCAGGGTGTGAGTCATCTCTCTTCAAGGCTGTCAGGGAAAGGAGCATTAGAAAATTGTTTCCTCCATCAGTTAAAATCAGGCTCTATATTGCCACTATGTTGCCTTGGTCAGCATCACCAGTTCTGCTCCCCAGTGCCTCAAAAGTTGTTTGAAAATCATGTACCATTTCATAATCCCAAAAACAAGATTCAAATAATCATTGCTTTGCCCCAAATTGTCATACATCCCAGACAAACAAAAATTATCCCAACTCTAGTCAAAAAAAGGAATATTTTACAGATTACAGATTAATAGGTTGTATGTACTACCTAGTATTTGTCCTGCTGCATGCTATGTTTATATATTACAATCAATCAGCCAACCAATCAATTAATCCAAAAGATTCCTGTGTAAGTCTGGAGAGCTGCACAACTATCAAACCACCTTTACCTTTGAAAGATCTGCTAGAGATCTGAAGGTATTGGAGCAAACCAAGAACCTGAAAATAGGGAATGGGCAACCTACAAACTCTACAGTGACATGATGTTTCAAAGAAAAGACAAGTCTTCCAAAACTTTCAAATACTGCATATTATAGCTGAGCTGGAAGTAAATTGAAAATCATAGCCAACCACATTGGACTGTGGGAGTCAGGAACTGCTAGGGAATTGTAGCAGCTTTTCCTAGGATTGTGAAAAGTGCTTTATCTCCATACAAATTCTATGAATTATTTTCATATGTTGTATGAAACTGTCTGTCTGTCTGTCTGTCTGTTCCTCTCTCTCTCTCTCTCTCTCTCTCTCTCTATCTATCTATCTATCTATCTATCTATCTATCTATCTATCTATCT
>BLBF01000059.1:10317203-10327743 GCA_015471245.1 Laticauda colubrina | reverse complement strand
TATCTATCTATCTATCTATCTATCTATCTATCTATCTATCTATCTAATCTGCTAATTTGTGTTCTTGATGATATTTTTTTAATGGTAACATATCTTATCTTTTAGGAAGTAAAGTTATCCTTGTTCTCAAGCTTTTTAGAGATGAATCTGGATGTGAAACGTAGCTATTCTCCTTGCCACTCATGAGTGACTTCAGTAAATTAGATTGTAATTACCTTCTGCCTCTTTCACTTAGAAACAGGTGGGTGGAGACCCCCTCCTCTCCAGGGAGACTTCAAGAACAAACAATAAAATGTTTTAGACAATTCTTTGGGACTGGAATATCAAAGGAATTGTTTATTTCCTTTTCCTTTCCTTTTCCTTTCTTTTTACTTTCCTGTCTTGCATTTCCTTTGATTCTAGCAAAACCAAGAGAACAGATCAATAAACCCAGGCTTCAGTATTCTATTGATTGGTCTCTTCTCCCTCTCCTTTATATTACTTTATGCCAAGGAATAAATTGAAATAGGTCATAAGAGAGAGAAGACTAGTTATTTTTGTCTGCACTTCTGATTTCTAAAGAGGGGTAAAAAGAGGTTAACTGCAGCAATGGATGGAGCTGCCTTACTATGATAACAATTTTGAAGGCCCCATGGTGTCTGAGAAACAGAAAAAAAAGTGGTTCATAAGCACGGATCTCTGCAATTTCTATCTACATTTTTACTTAGAGGTAACTATACTTTAAAAGCTGTGTAATTAACTTCAAGTAAGAGATTAAAAAGAAAAAAAAATAGAAAATATGGCTTGTGAAAGCTCCATATTTATTCTAACTACCTTTTTTCAGTAGATTGAGAATCTACTTCTGTTAACTAACATGGTCAAGATAATCTGAAATTTCTCAGTAGCCTTTCCGAAAAGATATTATTTTTTCTTCTTTTTTACCCACAGAAAAAGAAACTTTAGTGGAACATTTTTTAAATAAGGTTTAAATATTAAATATTCTGATATGGATTGACAAGCACCCATCATCATTCATGCAAATAGTATTCCAGAATAACAGTAAATGTGAGACCTTGTGATATGTGCAGAGTGATGATGGACAAGTTGTCAATACATCTAAAAATGTTGTGGGGGGAGGGGCACAAAATAGGGCTATGACAGATAAAATTATTTGTAGAAAATGAATTCCAGGAACTTTAAGAAAAGTTGTCTTGGAAGATGGACCATGGATTCTGATACTCTTTACTGGTAACAAAGGTAGACCTTGTAGAAGTCTGTCTATTTGTACATAGATCCTTTGCTAAGTTACATACAATATCTGGTTATATTTAACTGCATTTCATGGTTTTGTCACAATATAAGTACCGTAGTCTTTGACTTACAATAATTCTGTCAACCCTGAAGCGCACCTGGCTGAGGCCCTCTTTGAGACTTCAGGAGTGCTCCAAGGAAGGAGTAGGGGGGAAGTACATTAAGGGGAAGTGGGGGGACTACATTGATTTGTAATCAAACAAAAAGTTTTCCTGTGGGAACCAAGGACATTCCACCAGGTGTCTGGGGAGAGGCGGAGTGGAGTAACCAAGCAACCTGCCAGCACCTCTATTGGACAATGTGACTGTTGACTTGGGGGAAAGAGGGAACTTTCACTTTTTAATTAGGTGAAAACCATGGAAACTTTCAGAGTCAGTTTTCATCAATTGTGCCAATATGTTGTATCCAAATTAATTGTTCTTTGAGGAATCTACCTGCCTCGGAGTTCTGCTTTCTATGGGTGCATTACTTGGAATGCTGAGAAATTCATTTAGTGATCGTTCAAAGTTACAATGGCACTGTAACAAAGTGACTTATGACCATTTTTCACACTTTGGGCTGTTGTAGCACTCCCAAGGTCACATGATCAAAATTCAGATGATTGGCAATTGATTCATATTTATGACAGTTCCAGTGTCCTGGGATCATATGATCAACCTTTTGTGACCTTCTGACAAGCAAAGTCAGTGGGGAAAGCCAAATTTTCTTAACAACCATGTTAGTGTGGTGGTTTGCCGGCAGCAGGTGCGAATGGCTGAGGTCTCAAAGAGTGAGGACTCAGATGAGGGGCCTGCATGTGATGAAGGGATAGGGATAGGACCATCAGGGAGTGGAATGCTGCCTTTGGAGATTGTGGAGGCTGGCAGCAGTGATGAAGAGGTCTCCGAGGAGCCCGTGCCCAGCGTGCGTGCATGCAGGGCTGCTTGAAGGAAAGAGCAGCTGCAGCAGCACAGGCAACTCAGGAGTAAGGCTGCAAGGCAATGGCCCCTCCCTTAAGAGATAAAAGCCAGCTGAGAAACCAGAGTTCTTTGCAGGAAGCAAAGAAATTTTTGCACTCAAGTCTTGTGGATGTTTGGAGTATTTTGGTTGGTGTTTGGCGACTCTTTGCATTTGAAATATTTCTTGGCAACTTTATCTAGTATTCTTGGCAGCCTTGCACAACCATGGCAAGGCTCCTTCTTATCAGAGACAATTAGTTTGAAACAGCCTTTTAACTGGGAAGGAACAGAAAATTAAAAGATTTTGTTGTTACCTTCATTTTGTATTGGTTTCCTTGGAACAAGGTTTGGGTCAGAACAGTTACTAACTTAACATTGCAGTGAATCTCTTAACAACTGTGGTGTGATCACCTGGGGTGTGGCACAAAGGCATCACAACCAGAAAATAGGTATGAGTCTTTTTATTTGCTCCAACTTTGCCCCCAATGTCCTGGTTACTCTCGGGCCTGGAGAAAAGTTCTCCCATGAACCTACAACAGCCTCTGGCTGCAGATACTCCAGTCCAAATGTTGTAAGCAGAATGACTGCAATCAATCACTTCAGCAAGGCAAGATAATGAGTCCAATAATTCCAGCAAGGCAGATAAGCACACAGAAGCACAGCGATAATTCACACAGACAGAAGGAATGCCAGGAATGCAGGCTAAAACTCCTACTACTAGATGAATTCAGTGTATGTTCCTGACAAGCACCCTCCCAACTGCCTCTTCTTTAAACTCCATCCCCAGGTGTGCCTTATGAAGGGAATTGGGGCCCTTTTCTTCCTCATAAGCCACACAACCTATGTTCTCTTCTGTGTTCTTCCCTGCGTGCCCTAGGATGAAGAAGGGGTGGGCCTTGGTCTTCCTTTGAACTCCATCTCCCTTGTTCTACCACTTCCTTGCTCTGCCCAGCCTGGCTTTGCCCTTCCCCAGTTTTCTCCACAGCCAACTGACCCACTCTCCAACCCTCTGTCAGTTGTTTGTCTTCCCCCTCAGATTCAGACTCTGACGGGGGCATTACATGTGGTAGGAAAAGTCATAAAATGGGGCAATTGTCTTGCCTAGTTGTGGTTGTAAGTCAAGGACTACCTGTATCAGTGTTCCACCATGGGATGGAAAATCAGAGTTCCAGCTTGCAAGTGAGACAAAGGGGCTGAGATGCGATTCCTTCAAGTCTAACCTTTGCATTGTTCCAAACATGATTCCTTTTCTCTTAATTTGCTGGGCAGTCTCCAAAGAGAGGTTGTAGAAATGTCTTACCACACTCGAGCAACCTTTGGCCCACAGCCATGGAAAGCAGCATGGAACCTCCCAAGGAAGGAGAATGACAACTTACCTAGGTGATTGCTTTAAACAGGAACTTGGAGATTTTAGCTTTTAATTAAGCAATTCATGAGTGAAATTGGCAGCTGCCTTCTTGGTTCCATATACTTTTACAAGTGGTGGGATTCAAATTTTTCTAGTATCAGTTATGTGGGCGTAACTTGGTGGGTGTGGCAGGGGAAGGATACTGCAAAATCTCCATTCTCATCCCACTCCAAGGGAAGGATACTGCAAAATCCACATTCCTTCCTCATTCCTGGGGGAAGGTTACCACAAAATCTCCCTTCCCTTACCACCCCACTAACCTGCTTTCCAGCTCCATTCTCCTGTACAGGGCAACCAAAGAAAACCCAGCCAATCAGCTGGGACATGGGAGGCGGAGAATAGATGGGGGCGGGGCCAGTCAGAGTTGGGATTTGCCAGTTATCCAAACTTTCAAGCTTTCCAGAACTGGTCAAAACCTGCTGAGTAACACCACTGACTTTCACCCATCCCAGCTTCTGCCAATAGCTCCAGCCTGCCCTGTTGAGATGGGCTTTGAGATTGGCATGGGAACAAGGAACAGTTACCGCTTTCTCTCCTGACAAAAAGCCAGTTAAGGTCTCTTAGGTTGAGACTAAGATCTTTTGACATGCTGTCTTAAAGTATCTGTCTCCAAACTCTGGAACACAGGAAGCTGTTTCTGGCATCAGTATTGCTGAAAGTGGTTGCATCTAAACTACTAAACAACTATCCCGATCACAGTCATTGGATGAAGTGGAACAAGTGATCTCCCATGCATCATGACAGCCTTGTACAAACAAGGCAGATTGTATAATTTGTGCCAGTCCTATCATGAAGCTGACACAGGTGATTATACTTCATGATGTCACTGTAGCTTCTGCTGAGAACTATTACTCAATGCAAAGAGTCAATTTCAGCCGCTTTGAAAGAGCTTGAATGAGAAAGGAAACACGAATGAAACACAGAGTATTATTTTGTTGGAGCTCTGCATTGATAGAAAGGTAAGGCTCTAGAAACAAGAAATGAAATGATAAAAAAGCATTATATATATGTTTATGTATATGTATGTGTACATATGTATATATATGTATAATGTTTTATTGATACATTTTTAATACATAAAAAAGTCCCATATCTATCTCAACAGTGTGTTGTCTGGGCGCAGTCAGTTTTAAATAGAGATACAACATTAATCTTAATAGTAATCATAATAGACATATTAATGACAAAATAATAATTTATCCATCTTACAAAATTTTCAATAAAAATATTACCTTTTTGATCTTTTTAGATTCTAAGCTCTGTTTCTCTTAGTTAATTATTGGTAAAACAAGTCCCATGATAAAAAAAGTATTCTGTTTCTTCCTTTTTTTGTGTGTGTTTTGAGTGATAATATATCTATCTCAGCACATTCTAATATTTTTACAACACTTTCATCTGTAGGGATCTCTTCATTTTTCCATTGTTGTGTAAACATAATTCTTGCTGCCATTAATACATGGTAAATTAAGTATGTTTTCCCTTTGTTATATTGTTCTGGCAACATACACAACAAGAATATTTCTGGTTTCAAATCTTTGGGTTGCTTTATCATTTTTTCTAATCAAATATATATTTTAGTCCAGTATTTTTTCGCCTTTGAGCATGTCCACCAAATATAGTAATATGAACCTGGTATCTGATTACATTTCCAACTTTTAGCTAATAAATTTTCATACATGTTTACTAGTCTTGCTGGTGAAATAAGAAAAACATATTTCACAGTGATGAAAAGAAAATTAGATTTCCTCCCTATAATTTACCCTTTATTTAATCATTTTTGTATAATTATAAATAATAGCAAGGTTGTCTTAGATTTGTTAAGAAGCAGAACCTTTTCCATCTAATTTTCCTATTTATTAGAAATATTAGAGAAAGAGTCGTATTCAGGTTGTCTTCCTTTCAGATAAATATTTTTATAAAAATGCTGCATGAGATGGACTTGTTACATTTCTCCTAACATTACATTTGACAGGCTGAACCAATGAATACCTGCTTTTCCAACATGAAGGTCTTGTAACAAGCCTGTTGCTGAAGCCAAAAGTCTCGCTTATTTCTTTGCAATTTTGTATTTCAGTTTAAATATTGATGATTTGCCTTTTGGTTGTATGGCTATGACTTAATACATTTCAGCCATGGTAATTTGTAAACCTTGATATATATGGTTTAGCATGATACAGGATATCAACTCAGTCCATAATGACTTGTTCAACAAACCAGGTCAAAGCAAATTCATGGCTTGTATCCAATTACTTAGTAAATTATCTGTTTTTGTTTTCCAGCTGCCTAATTAAGAAAAGAGGGAAGGGAGGGGAGGGGAGAGGAGAGGAGAGGAACCACCAAATGCCAAGCCTAATTTTTTACATTAAGGAATGTTTTTAAGTCTACGAATATCTAAATACCAAACTATGTGGCTGCCTATATGTGGGTATATGTCAATACTGGTCTGGCAAGCTTGGTGTTGGGATAGAAGTTCTGTTTTTTTGTATTACAAATCACACATACAGAAGAAATAGACCTCTGGTTGTGACCCTAAATTTATCATTTTGCAGATTTTAATACTCACCACTCACTGCCAGTAGTGCCCTATTGGTGGCTAATAAGGGCTTCCATATTTCACAGTCAAGGGATACATTGGTGAGCATCACATTATACATGATTGTATTTAAGGTTGGCTTTGGACTATAATTATATATATTATTTAGAGGCAATTGTGAATTATTTTCCCTCTATGCTCAGCCACAATTCAACCTAAGCATTTGTTATAATTGCTGAAAAAAGTCTTAAAATGGAATGTTGACACCCTTTATAAATAAATCAATGAATAATAAGTAAGGCTATAAGTCTATTTACATGTTTGTAATGTGAGTCTTCCATATAAATAAATACTGTATGCATGGGGTTTTTTATGTACACAAGGCATTAGAAACTCCAGCAAAGAACTATTTGATAATTAGACACTCAGTAACTTGTAAATGTCTTTACACATAAAAGATGAATATATTGTTTGATAAAATTTAGTGTGATGTGACTCAGTATTCCCCACACACATTTTTTCTCCTGTGCACGGAATGGGTGATTTAGGTAGCTAAGCAACAGGGCCCATGTTGCAAATTTGATAATCAACTGCACCTCTTGCTCATAATTTTTGGGGGTTGTTGAAAAATTTAAAAAGCAAGCAAAAAACACATTGTCATCAGTATGCTGAAAGCACAAACATTTGAATGCGTGCAGGAAGGAAACACAAAGGGGCTATGAATGCAGATGAGCTGACATTTGACTTACATATTAAACAATAAACATTAGAATTGTTGTAGTTTTCCCCATTTGCTACATAACATTAATTAGCTGGTAAGTCAGCACACTTATTTCCTAGGCCTTAGCCAAAGTCTCTAGCATCAGCAGTAAACAGTCCCACCAATATCCCACAGGATACCAGCATTCTCTTTCCCATCTCTGTGACATATATTGTACACTCAAATTCCTAGCTTATATATAAATAAATAACAAAGATCCATCCAATACAATAGTATATCAAATAGAGTCTTGTCTTCTGCCTCTCCTTTTAAGTCTTTTTTTTCACCCATCTACTCAGCCCCCTTTGAGTACATAGCACACATTTCTCTAATATAAGAGTATAACTGTAGAACGGAGTTGAACGCTGGAGTTCTTAACAGTCTCTCGGTTGTTTGCTTGCAAACATTTCATTACCCAACTAGATAATATTATCAGTGTAGTAGGTGTGAGGCTTGTTGCCTGTTCATTTGCAGTAGTTTGCTCTGCCAATGTTTGTGGGGGTGAGGTTTCCTCTTTGGTAGAGCCTTGATTTGAGCATTGTTTTCTCCTAGTTGCTTGTCTTTTTAGTTCCTTGTGTGGTAGTCTTTTTACTTCCTTCCTTGGCTTTTAATTGCCTCGTTTGGAAGGTATGCTAATGTGGTTTATCTCTGTGTGTCTACTGATGGCTGATTTGTTTAAATGCCAAGCTCCAGGAATTCTTCAGCACTTTTTGGACTTGGCTTGGTATATGATAGTAGCAGTTTGCCAGTTGAAACTCTAATTGAAGCATTAAAGATAAAGGATACAGAGGATACAGACTATTTTTTAAGATGGGATTTGTTTTACAAATGGTTAGGCAACAGAGGTAGAAATTAAAAGTTGGAAGAATACTACTATATACAAGTAAATGCTGTTACTATTATTGACATCGGGTAAAGGTAAATTGACCCAGACATTACACTGTTTATTAAGCACTCATATATGTTAAAGAAAAATGTGCAAATAAAATATATAAAGTATATTTTATATACTTTATATTTACAGTATATATAAAAAAAGAAACTCTAGTTGACTCTGCCCATGTGTTGCGATTTTAAAGAGTTTTCCTTATGTCTTCTGACAGTTAGTTGGTGTTCATGGATCTTCTCTCCTTTTAGTCCTACAAATTATAGATTGGCTTAGTTTCTAGCCTAATATTTGCAAATCAAAATAGTCTGAAATTGTCCAATACAGGCTCTTGTTACCTCCTAGAATGTTATTGACAGCAATCTATGCTGCTCCTTTGACTAGTTGGCAAGGATTTTCTTTTACAGTTGACAGCAGTTGTAACTTGAGTCAATGCTTACAAGAACTCCAGCTATGAATTTTTCATACAAACAAAGGAAGCTAAGACCTGGCTTAGTTGTTTTATTAAACATACAAGCAAAGAATCTTCAGGGAGGACATTCCATACAATTATGGAGCTGTGATTGATACCATGGATAAAACAGCTTTACTGATGCTAATACCTAATTTGCTTCAGCAGGTCACTTTGGAGAAATCTCACAAGAAAGAAATGTCAATTTGCTTCAAGAACTGGAATTTAAATGGGGCTATGCCTCTTCAAAAAAAAAAAAAAACAATCAGAGGAGAAAAATGGTTGTGTTGTACAAATTCACCTACTGGTTCTCCAAAGGAAAAGCTACATTTTTCAAATAAAAATTGGAATCTTATGAAATGTTTCAAAATCATTCCTCAATTGGGTTTTGTGGCTTTGTATCTGTGTATGTGTGAATTCCTAGAGCTATTGCTCTTCATGATGCAGAAGTTACATTTTTGAAGTTTGTGCAGATATAGGTGTAGGCTGATATATTTTCTTTCAAACATGTGACTACCTATTTTTTTCCTATTTCCCTTTACTAAAAAGATAAAATGATTCCAATGAAGACATACCCTCTATGCTGGTTTTACATCATTAAAAAGCCAAAGAGGGAAATAAAAGGAAAGTGCAGGAACAAAGAATGGATTCAATCTTACATAAATGGCTGACCCATTTCATATAAACTATTGCAACTTACTTTCTGTTTAATGATTTTTGCATTTGTCAGAAGATCTCAAGGGAATGTTCACACTGAGCTTTCTATTGCTCATTCTTTGTGTTGTATTTAGCACTGGAAATGCTCTGGAGCCTGGTGGGTTTGCCTGAATCAAGTTTTGTACTTTGAGTTGAGCTGTCTAAGCCATTCCTTTGGATGATAATCAATAGGTATCCAGTAATAGATAGAGCAACATTATCGCTATACATATTCTCATGTTCAGTTGGTCCCAAAATCTCCCTGGCTTCATGTGAGCAGGATTTTTATGTAAATTTAGAGATGAAATCAAATTTCCCTGATGGAAATTTTTGTAGCCATGTCTGTGAGAGTCTTTTTGTTTAATTGATAATGCAATAAATGAATTAATAAAATCCCTAAGGAGAAAACATTAATTGTGCTACTCTCTGAAAACTGTTGGAGTGTTTCTATTTCTACTGAGAAATTGGGAATTGTGGTCCCTCACTTCCTCTGTGTTTACAAGTAGATGAAGAATGCTGAGAATTCATTTGTTGATGGAAACATCTGATCTGTCTTGAAATCTTAGAAAAGGCTAGTCTTTTCTGCATCATTCTAGGTTTCCTGGTCTTTTGTGTATTCCTTACCCATTTCATTGCTAAGCTTTATTTTTTTGAAAAAAAAAACCTTTTATCACCCACAGAGATTATTTGAAACCTCAAATTCAGTCATGGCATTTTCAAGGAGGACAATATTTAGAAATGTTTTTTAAAATGCTTTCCTCACTTAGTTCCCAAAGCAAATCCTTAAGTGAACCTTTTATTTTGGTTGTCCCAAAGGTGCTTTTTCAAGAGGTAACTGGACTTCCTTTGTATTTGAAGACATTTTGCTTTTCATCCAAGAAGCTTGAATAAGAAGTGAAAGATCTTCAAATTAAAATAAGGAAGTCCAGTTACCTCTTGAAAAAATATCTTTGGGGCAACTAGGACCTGGATGACTGAGAATCTCTATAGACATTTTATTTTGGTTATGTTTTAGTTGCCTGTTGCAGAACCTGATTGGGACTGAGGGGGATTGAAGTTCCCAATCACCTCAGTGACTTTTGTGCCTAAGGAGGACTAGAAACTGA
Source organism: Laticauda colubrina (assembly GCA_015471245.1). NCBI lineage: Eukaryota > Metazoa > Chordata > Lepidosauria > Squamata > Elapidae > Laticauda > Laticauda colubrina. Next base: position 10,317,675 of record BLBF01000059.1, on the reverse strand, counting down.
GTCTCCCCATTCTTCGCCCCTGTATCATGCTGGTTATCCATTTTTGATGCCAATTGATTCCTGACTGTGCTAATTGGCATCAGCAAAATTTGTTTGCTCCACAAAGCTCCAACCTACCAATCAGGTTTTGATGTTACACAGCTGCCCCATACTTGAAAAAATTATCCTGCCAATATTTACCAATTCTGCAGCCAACGACATGCTTGAGAGCACAAATAAAGATTAAGGTTTTTCACAATTTTCATATTGCCTGTTGGCATCCAGGTTAGTTGGCACCAGTGAAAGTTATGTTCTTCCTACCAAATCCCCCCCCCAATATTCTAAAATTGTAATTCTACATATATATTACAAAGTAAGGCTACTTCTTTTTTTAAAAAAGTGACAGCTAAATTTGAGTAAGAATGGACTAGGCTATCATATTTATGTATAACACAGAAACAAGTTAATGTTAGAAATATATGGAGATACATAT
>BLBF01000059.1:10290489-10314164 GCA_015471245.1 Laticauda colubrina | reverse complement strand
AAGGAAGGAAGGAAGGAAGGAAGGAAGGAAGGAAGGAAGGAAGGAAGGAAGGAAGGAAGGAAGACTTAATATCATTTATAGATGGCAAATCATCTATACTACATTTGAAGGATACAAACTGTTCATCTCTCAATTAGGAATAATTAGTGCTCATGTTCAGATTTGAAATTCTCCTGTTTGTACCCATCTAAATGAGGCCATTGTATTTTTTGGGGGGTGGGGAGTGGGGGCAAAGACAATGGTGGAATCTAGAATCTGGCAAGATGAGATGCCAAATTTTCAATCATTTTACCCCAAGATCTCACACAAACTTATTAGATTACATATATATTTTTCTCTTTTTAAAAAAAGATAAAGTGGGTACAGACTAATAACTCTTCCTGATTGTGTTATGGGGATTGTAATACTAAATCTTGATTGGTTCACTGGGTGACATGCAACATTTAATAGCTCAAGGCTAAAAAACAATAAAATATGGTACCAAATTTACCTCCTGTGAAGCCATGGTCAATGAACATACATCTTAATTAGTTTAATAAGCCAAACATTGAGCATCAAGAAAATAAGTGATTAGTAAATCTCCTCAAATAGGCTTCAGTTGAAATGTGCTCCCATTTTGCAGGCATAATAAACATTTGGAGAATTGTATTATTTAACATCTATTTGCCCACATGGCTCCAAATGATGCATATTTGGAGGCTGGGCAATAAAACAGAGTTAGCTGGTTAGCCATCAATCAGAAGCTAAGTCGGAGCTAATAGTTCTTCCCTAATGGAAAAATACAAAGAAAGGGTTATGAGTTTGGGGCGATGGAGCCTTTATGAAGTAATATTTAGGGGACGTATCTTATTTTCTATAACAGAGAACAATAGGTGAGAGGAGACGCATCAGGGCAGTAAAAAATAAGTCATCATTTTCAAGTGAGTAATGATTTTTTTTTCTCTTCATCTTTTGGGCTTAAGTTATTTGATTAAGCCAATAAAAGGAAGGGAGAAATTTAGAAGAAAAAAAAACCCAAAAAAGTCACAATGTCTGAGCATAAATAGAGAATATGACAAATTGCTTTCTTCTTACAGCTGAATATATATTATATTTTTTCCCCAAAAGACAGCCGATAAGTGTAGATTCTTTATTTCCAGCTCTGTGTTTCTCCTTTGATTTCTGATCATGACAAAGACCTAACTGTATCCTAGTCCTTGATTTAAATCATTTTATTTTAAAGGATCAAAGAATCCCCTTCTAGGGCTTTTTTGTACATTTGTGGGGTTGGTGAAATCAACATTCCTTGTGTTTCCTCCCATCTCCTTTATTGTGTCAGAGTTCAGAACATTTGTTGGCAATAGCATTTACAGCTGGATAATTCAAGCCTGGCTGTTTCTTCCACCCTCTTTCTCTTGTCCATTTTTAACTGATGACCAACAAAGAAAGAAGGAAGCTCTGGGCTGAGATTTAAAATGCATTGCCAATGGAACTCATGCTCTTTTACTGAGCACAACACACAAATGCTCTCTAATGGTATATGTATGGACTTTGTATGTGTTGTGGTTCGTCGGCAGCCTTTGCAGATGGCAGAGGAATCAGACAGTGGGGAACAAGGGGGCCAATCTGGGAGTCTGGAGAGGACTCAGACGAAGGTCCTGTGTCCGATGCAGAGATGGGGCCAGGACCATCTGGGAGTTATGTGCTACCACCAGAGTCTCTGGAGTCTGGCAGCAGCGAAGCAGAGGACCCAGGGGAACCTGTTCCCAGTGTGCATGTGCACAGAGCTGCTAGAAGGCAAGAGCAGATGAAGCAGAGGGGGCAACTCAGGAGTAAGGCTGGGAGGTAATTGCCCCTCCCCTAAGGTATAAAGGACAGGCAAAGGTGATGAAACTTTTGCAGGAAGCAAAGTTGTTTGGTTCAGATTCATTCTTTAAGCTCTTTGTACTTCAGTTGGTTTTTGTTCTAGTGCATTTAACTCTTCTATTGTTGGCAGCACTTCACAGGAAAGCAAGGTGGGTGCTTATCATGAGGGACTGTTTGAGATTCGTTACTGGCTGGGAATGAAGATACTTCCCAGCATTGAAATAAAACCAGACTTATTTTTAAAATAAATATGTGCGTAATTACGGTCTTGGAAACCTTGGTTTTCTTATGCAGTAACTATTCAGTTCTATTTCTAAACACCCTACCCCCTTTTTTAAATTAAGGAAAATGTTGGGGATAATGGCCTTTCTCTCTCTGAAAGTGATAATTGTGGCTTTAAGTTGATAGAACATAATCTTTCTCTCCCTTTTGGCTCCTCCAAACCAAAGAGAGTCTGACCCAGGCTGCTTCCAAAGTTTCTTTCAGCTCCTTTCTCCAAAATTGGCTGTTTTTCTTCAAGAATCTCCAGGCTAACCAATACTCTTCATATTTAAGTTAGAAGAGTTTATTTTAAGGTCTTTAGACAACATTTCAGTAGCTGTTGTCTTCCTTTGTCCAAATTCTCCTTCATTTTCTGAAAGTTCCTTCTGGATTTTTTGTTAAGGTACCACTTTTCTTTGTCAATTTAGCACTTCACCCCACCCCTATTGTTTTTCTTTGCAATGGGAAAAAAAAAACTTCCTACCAGAACCTAAGCTAAACTTTCCTCAGATTTTAATTATTAGCTCTCTAGAAGAGTTTGTTTGAGTTCCTGGACTGTCTTCAAGTTTCTGTAACGGATCCAGAGAGCAGCAGGGCCTGCTCTCATGGTCTCCTTCACACATTTCCCCATGTGTAGCATTGCTGTCCAAAAAGAAAGGGAAAATAATAATGTCATACAACTGACTCCTTAGATACTGCTGCTTTGCAGGATATACTTAGAAACTTATAGCTATAGATCAGGGGTCTTCCAACTTGACAGCTTTAAGACTTGTAGACTTCAACTCCCAGAATTCCTCTTCCAGTCAGGTTAGCTCAGGAATTCTGGGAGTTGAAGTCCACAAGTCTTAAACTTGCCAGGTTTGAAGACCCTTGCAGTAGATTAAGAAGATCTTTTTAAAAAATAAATTAATGGCATGTAAGAGCTTTGATAGACCCAGATTCTAGTATGCACAGGTCTAAACTATGTCTTTTTTGTTGTCCTTGGTGCTCTATGGGGCTTGTTTTCTTGCATATGTTTCATTATCCAACTAGGTAATACCATCAGTGCTAGTGAATGTAGTGTTTGTCCTCTATTTTAATGACAGCATCATGCCCTGTAGTATTGGTAAGAATGTGGTTTGATCCAAATTCACTATATTTTCTTGTCAAATAAGCAGCTTGTAATATTGTCTTTTCCTGCCTTTCTTCTTTCTGGATACTCTTAACCAGAGGTGGTATTCACCAGGTTCTGACCAGTTCTGGAGAACCACTAGCAGAAATTTTGAGTAGTTTGGGGAACTGGCAAATACCACCTATGGCTGGCACTGCCCCATCTATGCTTTGCCTCCCGAGTCCCAGCTGATTGGCTGGTTTTTCTTTTGTTGCCCTGCACAGGAGAACGGAGCTGGAAATCAGGTTAGTGGGGTGGAGAGGGAATGGGATTTTACACTATCCTTCCCCTGCCACACCCACCAAGCCATGCCCAGAGAACTGGTAGTAAAAAAAATGAATCCCACCACTGCTCTTAACACAGTTCTCAGACAAAACACATAAAAAACAACGACAACTAATGTTTCCAAGTATATTAATAAATGAGTATTTTGAGGCGAAGGCATTTGAAAATCTGTATTTAATCATGTATGGAATAAAGTGCGTTCTAGTGTAAAAAAAAATAAAACAAAATAAATCTGTCTCCTGAAATGATATTGTCTAAGCTTTAAGAGGCGACAGGACTCTAATTTTTTGAAATGCATGAAAGCAAGAAATTGTGCAGGTAATGTTATGACCTGCCCACCTCTGTTGGGGAAAGGGAAGCAAAAAGGGCCCAGTCATATTGGAATGGTCCAATTTTCAAGACTTCTGTTTCTTACATCTCCCTGTGTTTCAAGTTGTCCTATTAAAAAAATAGACCCACTTGTGAAACTTGTTCAGTACTTCAGAATAATGGAGTTGGAAGGAACCTTGGAGGTCTTCTAGTCCAACCTCCTCCTCAAGCAGGAAACCCTATACCATTTCAGACAAATGGCTGTCCAAACTCTTCTTAAATACTTCCAGTGGTGGAGCACCTGAAAATTCTGGAGGGAATTGTTCTAATTGTTGAAAAATTTATCATAGTTCTAGGTCCTTTCTCTCCTTGATTAGTTTCCATCCATTGTTTCTTGTCCTGCCCTCAGGGAGGAGAATAGCTTGACTTCTCTCCGACAGCACCTTAGATATTGGAACACTGTTATCATGTCACCCCTAGTCCTTCTCTTCATTAAACTAGACACACCCAATCCCTGCAAACATTCTTCATATGTTTTAGTCTCCAGTCCCCTAATCATGTTTGTTGCGGTTGTCTGCCTCTTTCTAGATTTTCACATATTTTTAATATTGTGATGACCAAAACTCCCAATGTTGTCTTACCAGAGCATTTATAAAGTGATATTAACACTTCACGTGATCTTGATTTTATCCTTCTGTTAATGCAGCTTCGGTCTGCATTGGCTTTTTTGGCAGCTACAGCACACTGCCTGGCTCATATTTAAGTGATTGTCCACTAGAACTCCAAAATCCCTCTTGCAGTTAATTCTCTTGCACTTCACTTTGAAAGGAATAAAGGAATTTGATTCCTTCCTTCCCATAGATTAGAGGAGTGTGGTAAAATCATAAGCAGTAGTCAATCAATGCAGCACAATCTTCATATTTTCAGACAGCTGAAACATGGAAGATAATATGTTTGAAGGCTCCAACTCAAGAGACAAAACCTTCTCCATACTCAATCAAACATGGCCTCAAGCATCCCTTTGATAAATCCAAAAACCCTGCTTTCCGACAAACATGCTTCCTGACAAAAGGAATTTTGTGCTTTAGTTAACTAAAAAAACCTGCAGAAAACAATTACGGCATTTAATCAGTAAGACATTTTAAATGTATGGCGGTTGCTTGACATGCTTTCTCAATTTTTCCACCCTGCCTGATGGGGGAATCAATTGTAATCAATTGCAAACTCATTATTATCAGTTCCTCTCCAATAACTTGTCTCTGCTGATGGAGTTTCAAAGGAAGACTAGAAGGGATGGAAGAAGCAGGTTTCAGAGCCAGATGCAAAGTTCCAAAGCAGCTTGTAACACGCAACATGGGGTATTGTTAGAAGGGAAGAATAAGAAGCCTTTTTGTCTTCAAGAGTGGATTTGTTTTGTCACCGCAGCTGTATTTAAATTCAGAAATTAATGGGACAGTGCATTGCTTGCCTGTATTTTATTAAAACAGCTGGAACTTCTTCCGTAATTGTAGTAATCTTAGACATAGAGATAGCTGCTTCAATGAGTCACAATAATTATGTACCTGTAACCACATAAAGTTGGCAGACCTCCCAATTAAGAAAAAAGAAGTTTTATAACTACAATACAGAAAACTGCAAAATTCCTTTGTTTGGACTAGCTGGTATTTTTAAATGTGTGAAATCTGTCACAAACCATTCTCTTCACGTTATAAGTGAGCACACTTCCCATTGCAATAAGAACTTTCCATATGCACACTGTGAACATCTATATACAAACTAGAAAACAGGAATGTGTCAAAATCTGTCCTTTTTCCAATTTTTGCAATCAAGTTTGCATCTCAGAAAAAGTGTGAATGTAAGTGGGAATATTAGGGGTAAGAATGCAGAATAACACATTTTATTTGGGGAAATAGCTTGGAAAAAGGAAGGCACTGTATGAGAAGGAATCTATCATGAAAAAAAATGTGTACAAAAATTCATATATCAGGATAAATGTGTTTGAAAATAAGGTTGTCATCAAATTTCATCACTGATAGAAATAAATCTGATAAAGACCTAGGGATTTTAAGCCAAACAGGGGGGAAAAATTACAAAATGAGCAAAATTGGAAGAGCAAATTTACCCATCTTTACCAGCCACACACAATATGTCCATCTTTACTAAAGTTATCTGCAGTGATACACAGTAAAAGGATAAAACTAGCTTGCAAATTAATTGATTTGGACAAGCGAGAATTGGGTTACGGAAGGGTTGCTTAGAGACCAAAACGAGAAGATCTTTTTCATCTTTTCTCAATTTGACTCTACATTGGACTTAACACCATTATGTTTCCCCATTATATGAGATCAAAATTTAACAAGGACAGGAGAAGTTCCAAACGAGGGTATTTTTATGGATGTTTGAAGGTCCATAATGAGAACAGGAAATATTGCATAATTGAAGAGCAAGGGAGTACAAGATAAGCTCATCAGGGTAACAAACTGAAACATGCCACTTGCAAAGCACCAAACCTGATTTATTTTGTATGAATTCAACAGAAGTTACTTTGAACTGTGAGCAGAATTTCTTTTTACATTGTCACCTGGTCTCGATGCTCAGGGTTAAGGAGATCTGAATGGTACCACTTAATGAAGCAAGAAAAAGCAAAGCAGAAATACTGAAGTAGTTAGGACTCAAAAGAGTTTCCAAAGGTATTGCAGTTAACAGCAATTTCCTTGGCACAAAGTGTGATGGCAAGTTTTTTAAAAAAAATAGAAATTTTTTTCAATGAATACACCCAGACTTCCTCAGATAAATGGAGTTTTTGTGGCTTTACTCTGTCACAAAGGTGATGTGCCATCAAGTATCATGAATGGTTGCATGAACTGGGAATGTCTACTCTAATGAAGATAAGGTCTAGGGGTGACATGATAGCAGTCTTCCAATATTTAAGGGACTGTCATAGAGAAGAGGGGGTCAATCTATTCTCCAAATCATCTGAGGGCAGGACAAATTACCCTGCGTTTAGAAGGTTTGATCAGTAAAATAAAAATAAAATGGTACATAATAATGAAGAGAGCTTCCAGCATTCTAAGATCAGGCAAAAGTTATGTCACCTGCTTATTAGAGATGTAGAAAGAATACAATGAGAAACTCCAGTACCAATATGTTGAATGAACTTATTTTTTTAATACCATCCCCAGAATGCACAAGTATCTTTCCCACATGATTGAAGCAAGTACATCAGTTTCCTCTATCCCCATCACGCAAAGCAAGATTTAAAATTATATGTAATCTCCATAAAAATCAAAGTACATTTATGAACCACAACTACTTATTTGGTTGCTTGTAGATCACCTGTCAGGATTCCGGCATTTACCCCCATTTAAATCACGAGTCTCCAGCTAAACTACCAAAACTTAAAAAGGATTTATTGGGAGTTAACTGTCAGGCACTGCCTAAGTAAAAACCAGGAATCCTAACCACTAGACAGGTGGGGGAGAAGGTCATCCTCTGCCAGAATCCTGACAGTTAGCCAATTCTGAGACACATAATTCATTGTCACCCTTGACCCTAGTTTTACCCCACCCCCTGGGCATATTGTAATTCATACTCTCCAATGAACCACCTCCATAGTCCAGAGTCATCAATCATGCCCTCCAGTTAGAATTTTGCATGGCAGAAACTTCAGACACCTAGTTACTATCTTTGAAAGCATTTATGGAATGCAGTTTCAGTTTGCAAGCTACCACACTACTCCCCCCTCCCTTTCTGTTGGCAATTCTAAAAAGACCATAGAAATATTTTCTGAGTTGACACCACCTTTATTATTTTTACAAATAATTAAAGGTGGTACCTATATTCATCACACAGGCCTCCTGCAATTTTCTCCACAACAACAACCTTGGGAGGGCAGTTGGGCTAAAGTCACCCAGGTGGCTTTCATGCCTAAGGCAGGACTAGAACTCTCAACTTCCTGGAGATTGACTCTAAGTCACCCACCTGGCTTTCATTTTTTTAGGTGGAACTAGAATTCACCTGTCAACTACAAAACATGTATACAAAATGTTTTATGAGTTGACATTGGAATAACTGCCGGAATCCTGACATCACCATTTCCTGGTGATTGGGCCAGTCACTCAGCTGTCTTTCATGCCTAAGGTGGGACTAGAACCCACAATCTCCTGCTGATTGGCCCAAAGTCACTCAATCAGCTTTCATGGCTGAGGTTGAATAAAACTCATGGTCTCTGGCTTTCTAGCCTGGTGCCTTAACAGTTAAGATAGATAGAAAGATATAATTCTTTATTGGCCAAGTGTGATTGGACACACAAGGAATTTGTCTTTGATGCAATGTTCTCAGTGTACATAAAAGAAAAGATACATTCATCAAGAGTCAAGAATCAAAAGGTACAACATAGTCATAGGGTACAATAGTCATAGGGTACAATAGGCAATCAAATCATACTAGGAAACAATAAAAAATTGTTAGGATACAAGCGACAAAGTTACAGTCATACAGTCACAAGTGGAAGGAGATGGGTGAATTGAAGAATGGGAGGATTAACAGTAATAGTAATGCAGTCTTAGTAAATGGTTGGACAATGTGGAGGGAGTTATTTGTTTAGCAGAGTGATGGCGTTTGGGAAAAAACTGTCCTTGTGTCTAGTTGTTCTGGTGTGCAGTGCTCTATAGCATCGTTTTGAGGGAAGGAGTTGAAACAATTTGTGTCTGGGACCTGAGGGATCTGTGGATATTTTCACAGCCCTCTTTTTGTCTCATGCAGTATACAGGGCCTCAATGGAAGGCAGGCTGGTAGCAATTGTTTTTTCTGCAGTCCTAATTCCTCTCTGAAGTTTGTGTCTGTCCTGTTGGGTTGCAGAACCAAACCAGAAAGTTATAGAGGTGCAGATGACAGACTCAATGATTCCTCTCTAGAACTGGGCAGTTTGAGCTTTCTGAGTTGGCACAGAAAGAACATTCTTCATTGTGCTTTTTTGATGACGTTTTTAATGTTAGGTGTCCATTTTAGATCTTGTGATATGATAAAACCTAGAAATTTGAAGGTCTCTACTGTTGATACTGTGTTGTTTAGTATTGTAAGAGGTGGTAGTGTGGGAGGGTTTCTTCTAAAATCTACCTCCATTTCTACAGTTTTGAGTGTGTTCAGTTCCAGATTGTTCCGGTTACACCACGAGGCAAGTTGTATAACCTCCTGTCTGTATGCAGATTCATCGTTGTCTCGAATGAGACCCATCACTGTTGTGTCATCAGCAAACATCAGTATTTTAACAGATGGATCATTTGAGATGCAGTCATTGGTATATAGGGAGAAGAGAAGTATAAAAAGCACACAGCCTTGCGGGGAGGGGGACTGTGCTAATTGTACAGGTATCAGATGTGATTCTGCCTAGCTTCATCTGCTGCTTCCTGTCTGTTAACCAGTAGACTGAACTATAATATATGGATAAGACCAGCACAAAAATAATCCAGTCCAAAAACTAACAGAAATGGACCCCATCTACATCTTCTGAACTATTGTGAATATGTTATTATACTCATTGGATTTTGTCTATCTAAAACTTCTTGCAGCAATTCTGTGTATCAGCGTATCTAAATATATATTTTAAAATCTGTGGAAATACTTTAGAAAGGTGCAAAATTCTGCCTTGCAACATCTTTCCATTCACATGTTATGGGAACAGCATGCAACTGAATTAGTAGAAATGTCATTCATGGTTGAAGTGTTCCAGTGAAACTGATTCCTAAAGAAACTGAGTAATATTTGAAATCTGACAATACTAACCCTGGCATGAACACGAACAATAGACAGTAGCAATTGTGGAGATTCCACCTTAGAGGTGGCCATCAGCTCCACCTGCCAAGTTCAATGAAGTCTTCAGTGCTTAACATTTGATTGGAAATAAAAGTGACTGATTCGTTCCCAGGTAGCCATAGAATAGAAGAATGTACCATTCTGCGCTGAAGATTGAAAAACACCTGAGGTTATGTTACCATAAAAAAAAAATACTGCAGTGAATTTAGACTAGGAAATCATAGGCATTTCATATGGCAAAACTTGTTTTTTTTCCTGAGCTAATTCAAAGTCTGGGTTTTTTTTTATTTTAGAGTTTTATGCAGTTCTATATTATTTTGTTTCTTTTTTAAAATAGCTGTTTGAAGACTTGAAAAATTTCTTTCTCTCCTAAGTTTGTAGAGAAGAAGATGCTACCCTGCATCATTTTAATTAGAAATACACTAGTCTTCTTTTAAGTATATTTATGGGAATTTAATATGGGAATCTCATATTAAAAACAACGTACCTTATGTGTAACCAGAATTTGAAAACAACATTTAATATGGCAAAGTACTTGAGTAAAATGGTTCGGTTGAGATCGGCATCTGTGGGACTGATTGGGGTAGATTGTAGGGGTGATACTGAAATATAATTTTATCTTATTTTACTTATCTATACATTAAATTATTGTATTTTATTCCAATTTCATTTTAAATTTTATTTTATTCCAATTTCATTTTAAATTGTTTTTATAGGATTTTAGTAATAATTTATGTTTGGAACTCTATATTTTGGTATGGCCTATGGGCCAATCAATAAACTAACAAATTAACTAACTAACTAACTAACTAACTAACTAACTAACTAATCAACTAACTAATCAACTAAGTATCTAACTAAAGTAAATTTAATGAAAGTGGCTAACTCTTGGCCAATCCCACCCATCCTCTGACAAATACGGCAATGAACTTGAAAAGGATCATCACGCTTGAAAAGGATCTTTTCTGGAGTTTGTGAGCCGGTGTGGAGTTTGGTAAACAAATCCCATCTCGAGTTGTTATCTTCAGTACTCATCTGCTCAATTAAATGGCACTTAATGGAATAATGAACAGCTGGGAGCAATGTACAAGGAAAGTTCATTAAACCTAGTGAAAAATGAATATAATTCAGAATCAATTCCCATTAGCAAAAGCTCAGCTTTGCACATCTCTTTAGACGTTTTATTGTAAATTCATGCATAGTTTGGACATAATGATTTTCACTTTTGTTTAAGCCCACTTCAAGCCCTTCCTATTAATAATAATAATAATAAACCAACAAGCAAGTAGGAGGTAAAGTTAAATCCTCTCTCCCCCTTCCTCTTTTTCTTCTTCTTCTTCCTCTTCCTCTTTCTGGTATTGTATAAAATATTTAAATGATGTAATTTGATTCTTCTGGCTGTGCCCTTATTGTGTCAAGTCAAATTAGCTAAGTATACAAATGGGAGTAAACAAAGGTGACAGATAAATGAAACACAAGAGTTTAAAAGTGTCAGGAGTAGCTTTTGCAAATGATCTGTCCATCAGCTCCTTGATGGTAGTTCTGTGCTTTGCCATGCAAGGAAGTCAAGGAAGAACACCAGAGCTTCAGACTTAATTGCTTTTTATAGGACCAGACACATTCCCTTCCTCTCTCTTCCTTTCTCCTCTCCTCTGTCACATAGGTTGCTGAACTTTTCTCCCCTCTTATAAACTTTCCAGTCTTATTTAAGAAGGCAGCCAGCATTACTTGAAATTGAACCAGCGATGGAAATACTGGTGTAGATTTGATCTTCGTCTCATTAGCAGCAGTGTTTGGAATACAAAGCAAGATGAATTCATGAAGGGTTTTGTGGAAATCCCCAAAGGGACTGTCTGGGCACATTGAAATATCCTTGAATCCAGAAACCGCCATCTTTTTTGGGGGGAAATTTTGTACCACAATTTTAAGAATTCTGATACAATCTGATGCACATCTTTTGGACAAATGAACAGGTCAGAGCTTCAGCGATCCATCAATGTTGACATTTTCCATTTGTTTTGACATAGTTCTTTGCACAGATTAAGTACATTTAATACCACAAGCTTTGAGGGGGGAAATTGTTTGGAAATACATTTGCAAATAGACATTTAGGATTTATTAACAACTGTTGGTAAATGCAGAAAAAAAGATGAAGTGAATATTTCAAAGAGACCCAAACTGGATGTCCGACACATAAAATTCATATTTTATACATTTTACCTTAAAAGATGTAGTTTGTACAAAGTACACATTTCCAATATAGTTCAGCTTAAACACGTGCATATTTATGTGCATGTTAGCACCATTCCGAACTATAAAAGAGCTAAGAGCTATATCATAAAATTTGGGGAAATGGAAAAACTGAAATGTAAAGTGCTTTCTTTTAGTCTGAAAAGATCGATTCAGCTTGCTTTCACTTAAAAAAAAAAAGCAAACTGAACATGTACTTGTGTTTCTAAATACAGAAGAAGGCCTTCTCATCCAACTTCCAGCTCAGGTAGAAAACCCTATACTATTTCAGACAAATGGTTATCCAATGTCTTCTTTAAAAAAATCTGCTTCACACTGTGTCAGGCGGAGCTCCATTCAAAATCCAGGAAAGAAATACTTAGACTCTTTAGAGAAAAGATATCTTTTACTGAAAGTGAAGTGGTAGCAACCAAAGAATTCTGAATCTGAGAAATTAGGTGCGCAATTCACATATACAAAGTGATGGAAATGTTCCCATCCCCAATAGTTCAGATGACACTTCCAATTAGAAGTTGTGGATATGATCATGAGGACATCTTCAGGTGATGATGAGGCCTCTGTCCGTTGACCTTGGCATATTTTGATAACGGGTTGCAGTTGCGCAGAGAGAAGAAAGCTAAGCGAGAAATAGAAACCTAACTCTATTGTATGCTTCCCCCCCATTTACACAACAGAAGAAAGCAATACCTCCAGCTCACTTCCCAGACCTATCCCTTCCTCCCCTTCCCCCCCCCCCCGTTTCTTATGACAGCCGAAAGATGCAAAGCAATAGTAGAAGATCTTGAAGGCTGACATTAGGCCCTCCTAGAAAAAGGAAAACCATCAGTCCTAGAGGAGAGAGAGGAGAAAATATAAAGACAATTATGAATCATTAAACAATTTTAAAACCATACACTCCTAAGGCTTATCAGGATACTTGGAACGAAATGCTTTGATCAACCTAGGGGCTTTAACGTCAGTTTCGTTAACCCATTCGGCTTGCGAAGAAGGGAAATGTTTCCAGGCTACAAGATACTGGAGTCGACCCCTCCATTTGCGAGAGTCCAGAATTTCTTTAACTTCAAAATGTTGTTCACCTTCAATCAGTACTGGTATGGGAGGGTCAGCCTGGATGGGTCTTAAATCAGAAGTACGTTCAGGTTTTAGCAAACTAACATGGAAAACCGGATGAATTCGTCGAAGAGTTTTGGGTAAGTTCAGCTGGACTGTTACAGGATTTATAATCTGTTCAAAGGACCAACATATTTAGGACCAAGCTTCTTTGACTTTTGAGTGGTCTGCAGGTATCTGGTGGACAGGAAAACCTTGTTGCCCACTTTATATTCCTTCTGTGGGGATCTTTTCTTGTCTGCAAATTTCTTATGAGCTTGATGGGCCTCATCTAATGCTTTGCATGTCACTGGCCAGTTAAGTTGGAGTTGAGTTATCCATTCATCCAACGAATATGGATGTTAGGTTTTTCACGAGGAAGTTCAGGTATGGGAACGAAATCTTGTCCCGAAGCCACTTTAAATGGAGTAAATCCAGTACTACTGTGTACGGAGTTGTTATATGCCACTTCGGCAAATGGTAATAATTCGGACCAGTTATCTTGTTGATAATTTATGTAACATCTAAGATATTGTTCTACCACCGCGTTAGTCCTCTCACAGGCCCCATTAGTTTGGGGGTGGTGGGCAGAGCTTAACCCCTGGGCGGAGTCTATTAACTTCAGGAACTCTTTCCAAAAAATTGAGATAAACTGGACCCCTCTGTCAGAGATTATGCGTTCCGGAACGCCATGTAACCTATAGATATGTGAAATAAACAGTTTAGCCAGCATCTTAGCAGAGGGAATCTTGGAACAAGGTATGCAATGCACTTGTTTGGAAAACAAATCAGTCACTACCCACCACTTTCGGGTAATTCTACTATAAAGTCCATAGAGATTTCCTTCCAGGGAGCTGTTGGTCTCACTACATTTTGTTACAATCCTACTGGTTTACCAGGAGGTCTCTTTGCCGAAGCACAAATTGGACAGCTAGCTACATAAGCTTCAATGTCCTTCTTTAAAGTAGGCCACCAGAATTGCTGCTTAACCAGATGTAAGGTCTTCACAAATCCGAAGTGGCCAGCTGCTTTAGAATCATGAGCCTGTTGTAGTATTTGGCCCCTTAGCACCTGTGGCACATACAACTTGGCCCCCACCCAAGCCAAACTATCTCTAACTGTATAGTCACTTGAATGAGCCAGGAACCATTCATTTAGTTTTAAAGCTTCTTTTAATTGTTCGGCTAGGTCATTTGATAAAACCACTTCTTGGTTCTTCTTTTGGGCTCTGGTGATCACTGGGGCAGCTAGATGTTTGGCTGAGACAATTGGGCTTATCACCTCCTGGCACATACTATTGGGGTAGTCTAGAGTGTCTACCCCGTATATTGGGGTAGTCTAGAGAGAGCATCCGCCATGAAGTTCTTCCCTCCTGGAATGTACTTCAATGAGAAATTGAATCACTTGAAGTACTGGGCCCAGCGAACTTGTTTAGGGGACAGTTTCCAGGGCGTTTTTAAGGCTTCCAAATTCTTATGATCAGTCCATACTTCAAATGGGTGTTTTGCTCCTTCCAAGAAATGTCTCCAGGTCAGTAAGGCCCAATGAACTGCAAAAGCTTCTTTCTCCCAGACGGCCCATCTTCTCTCTGTTTCAGACAGCTTACGGGAGGTATACGCACAAGGCTGTAAGGTCCCTTTCTCGTTGATTTGAAGTAACACCGCTCCAATAGCCACATCACTTGCACCAGCTTAAATCACGAAAGGAGTGTCCATCTCCGGGTGCTTCAGCACTGGTTCTGCAGCAAACAGTCGTTTTAGCTTTTCAAAAACTGCTTGGCACTCCATGGACCATTCCAGCAGCTTGCCTGGCCTTGGCTTCACCTCCCCTTTTGTTTTTAAGAGATTTGTGATGGGCATTGCTATCTTAACAAACGTCGGGATGAATTGCCAGTAAAAATTTGCAAACCCCAAAAAGCTTTGAAGTTGTTTTCTGCTGAGTGGTGGAGCCCATTCCAGAACAGAACGCACCTTCTCTGGATCCATCTCTATGCCTTCAGATGAAATGCGATATCCCAAATAGACAATTTTGTGTTGGTGGAATTCACACTTTGACAATTTAGCATACAACTTAGCAGCACACAGTTTCTGTAGAACTGACCGCACCAGTTTCACATGTTCATCCAGAGTTTCCGTGTAGATAAGGATATCATCAAGATAAACCAGAACCCCCCTGTATAAATGTTCATGTAACACTTGATTGATCATTTGCATGAATACAGCTGGGGCCCCTTGTAAACCAAAAGGAAGAACGTTGAATTGGAAGCAATCCATCGGGCAGTTAAAAGCGGTCTTCCACTCATCCCCTTCCTTCATTCGAATTCGGTAGTATGCTTCTCTCAAATCCAACTTCGTGAAAATCTTTCCCTTCGCTAAATAGGCCAACATGCCCTTCATCAAAGGAAGGGGGTACACGTTTTTCCACAGAAATAGCATTCAAATATCTGTAATCCACCACCAAGCGTTTGGAACCATCTTTCTTTTCCCGGAACAACACTGGGGTTGCTACCCGGGGTCTAGCAGGTTGAATGAAACCACATTCCAGATTTTTATCTATAAACAATCTTAGCTCCTCCAATTCCCCTGGGGTCATTGAGTACAGCTTTGGTTTCGGGAGCTTCACCCCAGGCAAAATCTCAATAGCACAGTCTGTTGGCCGGTGAGGCGGAAGCTCATCCAAGGCCTTCTCACTGAACACTTCTTTTAAATCCCAATACTCTTTGGGAATTTTCTCCTCCCCTTTCATGGGCTCAGTACCTGTGGAAGCTATTTCAATTAGGTCCTCAGGCTTTGGCTGGGATCTGGCCCCTCCTCTCGGTTGCTGCTTTGTGCGTATGCGCAACAATCCCTTCCTCCAGTTAACCTGGGGGTTCCATTTCCGGAGCCAGGGCAGTTTCAGTATTAATGGTTGCTCCATCCCAGGAACCACAATAAAATGCAGGGTCTCATCATGCTCTCCCATGACCATTTCTATAGGTTCCGTGACAAAACGTGCGGGGCAGCCTCCAGCCACTGATCCATCTAGTTGGCAAAAGGAAATGGGCATCTTCAAAGGTTCTAGCTTTAGGCCCATTTTCTTCACTACTTCTGTGTTGATTTAAGACCTTGTGCACCCAGAATCTAACAGGGCTAGCATTTCCCCTTCGACCCCTGAATTGGGTACCCTCAACTTTACCGGAATGGTCATAGGGCCCACGCTTGGACTTACCAGGAAGTCGTCTTCCGAATCGAAATCCTCCTCCTCAGAGTTCACTGGGGCTTCTGATTCCTCTCCTGTGGGACGGGCGACCTCTGCGGTCTCTTTCGACTTTAGTGCTGTTTCGCGAGGCTTCGCTGGGGATTTTTCAGGTTTCTTTCCTACCTTTGGCGCCCCCTTTGGCTCCAGCTTGACTCTGCAGTTCACAGCCCATTGACCTTCCTTCCCGCATCGAAAGCAGGCCGAGGGGTTGGGTCTTGCCGCCACTCCTCCCTTCTGAGATTTAGGAGCCTCTTGAGGACGTGGGGGGGAAAACTTGCTCCACCCATAATCTCCCCACTGTTTACTTCGGGTTAAATCAATCTCCACTTCTTCTGCCAGCAAGTATCACATCTGCAAGTCATTGGGGTCTCTTCTAGCAATGCATCTCTGGTACACATCTTCATTTAAACCATCTTTAAACACTTCTATCAGGGCTTCTTGGGGCCAGCCTCGGAAATGGCCGGTTAACTGTCTAAATTCTTGGGTGTAATCAACCACAGACCTGCGCCCCTGTTTTATGGTTTTCATCCTAATTCGGGCCTTGCGCTCTGCCAGTGGGTCCTCAAACCTAGCCCTCAGTGCAGCCATGAACAGGTTATAGTTCAGCAGCTGGGGAGCATTATCATTATGCAAGGTCACCATCCACTCTGCCGCTGTTCCCTCCAGAGCCCTGATAACACACCTCACTTTGGCTGCTTCTGAGGGAAAATCCTCCCCGTATTCTTCCATATGGCTCCAAACTTGGGTTAGGAAAAATCCCAAGGCTTTGGGATCCCCCCCATATTTTACTTCTAACGGAAGCAGCCTATGAGCTCTACGCCTTCTAGGAATCACACCTCCTGCTGAAAGCCCCGGGGCTGTTGCTGGATCGGGTTGATTTATGGGAGAGGGAGCTGCTCTGCTTCTTTTGGCTGGGGCTACTTCTCCTCCCCCTTCATACCTTTGTGCAGCTTGGGGTTGATCAAAAGCTTCATTCAGGAGTCTCCTGGCTTTATCCAGCAAGAGTTCCCTCTTTTCCTTCTCTTGCCAAGGTTCCTCTTTTCCACGCTGGCGGGTAGTTGTGACCCCGGGGGGGGGGTCCTTCTCCGGATCTTTCCAACCAACTCCCACTGACCATCTGGGCTGCACAGCTGGATCCTCTCCCAAACTGAGCTCTTCTAGCGATTGGGCCTCCTGCACCAGCACAGAATCTTGCCCTCCAATGGCTCCCGGATCCTCTTGGTCACTATTTGAAGATGACATGATGTCCAGGCCCCCTCAGAAGAAAATTGGGTATTCTCTCCGGGTGGGCTGGTGGTGGAGATTCAGAATAATGTCAGGCGGAGCTCTATTCAAAATTCAGGAAAGAAATACTTAGACTCTTTAGTTTAGAGAAAAGACATCTTTTACTGAAAGTGAAGTGGTAGCAACCAAAGAATTCTGAATCTGAGAAATTAGGTGCGCAATTCACATATACAAAGTGATGGAAATGTTCCCACCCCCAATAGTTCAGATGACACTTCCAATTAGAAGTTGTGGAGCTGAAGGATGGAGCTGAACATTTATAACAGAGTAACAGACTTGGAAGGGACCTTGGAGGTCTTCTAGTCCAGTGGTCACCAACCGGTGGGCCATGGCCCACTGGTGGTCCGTGAAAAAAATTTGGTGGTCTGCAAAGAAATGTCACCCCCAGAGCACCCCTCCCAAATCAATTAAACCAGGCTGCGTGGGAACACAAGGCTGTGCCCGCAAGAACCCTCCCCGCCCACTCATTCCTTACCTGGCAAACTTGACTGCGAAGTTGCTATTTTTCCTTTTTTCCCCCTAACCATCAGCTGTTATGCCATACTGGGAGATTTAGATTAGCTAAAAAGCAGGAAATCATTACATTTCTTGCTTTCTAGCTACTCTTTACATTTTTGGCTCTGCAGCCCCGAACCTTCCTTAGGACTGAAGCTTCTATTATTCAGTGCAGACTCAGGTAGCCCATGGCAGAAAGATAGATCTCTGAATGAATCTATGATTCTGTGAGCAACTCAATCTGCCTGCCTGCTTTGCCTGATTTTGGGTAAAAGTTGCTCTTTTTTATAAAAAAAATCAATATTTACATAAATATTTATAATATTTACATACAAGCCATGCCCAGCCAGTCACATGACCACCAAGCCACAACCACAAATTAGGCCATTTCCACAGAACCAGTTGTTAAGAAATGTGAATCTCACCCCTGTCTCTCTCTCTCTCTCTCTCTCTCTCTCTGTGTGTGAGAGAGAGAGAGAGAGAGAGAGAAAGAGGGAGAGGTTAGATCATTTCTCTCTCTCTCTCTCTCTTTCTCCCACCAATGTCAGCAAGCCACCATCAGTCAAACTTCATATTAGTGGTCCCTGGGATTTAAAATTATGAGTTTGGTGATCCCTGAGATCCAAAAATTATGAGTTTCATGGTTGCTGAGTTTGGTGACCCCTGAGGATGACCACCAAATGGGGTGGTGGTGCTTTAGTCTACCACCACCCCACTCATGCGGGAAACCTTACACCATTTCAGACAAAGGGCTACCAAATCTGTTCTTAAATGCTTCCAGTGTTGGAGCATTCACATCTTCTAGAGGTAAGTTGTTCTGCTGATTAATTGTTCTCATTGTCAAGAAATTTCTCCTTAGTTCTAGATTGGTTCTTTTCTTGATTAGTTTCCATCTGTTGCTTCTCTTCCTGCTCTCAGGTGCTTTGGATAATAGCTTGACCCCCTTCTCTCTGTGGAAGCCTATCAAATATTGGAACACGGATATCATGTCACCCTTAGTACTTCTTTTCATTAAAGTAGACATAGAATAACAGATAACAGATTAACAGAGTTGGAAGGGACCTACACTATTTCTGACAGATGGCAGTCCAGTCTCTTCTTGAAAGCCTCCAGTGATGAAACTCCCACAACTTATGCTGTTCCATCAGTTGATTGTTCTCACTGTCAGAAAATTTCTCTTTATTTCTAGGTTGAATCTCTCCTTGATCAGTTTCCATCCATTATTCCTTTATTCACATCAGCCTACTTGTTAGGAACAGGCCCCTGACTCATATCTCCATAACATTTTCATTCTTGATTCTATCTCTTCTTGTTTTACTACCCAGAATTATTAAGTATCCCGTTCCTACTGCATTCAGTGCAGTTTTTCTTCTGACCAAGGCTTTCTGAGACCATAATTAAGCACACACTTAGTTAAAACAATTCTTGTTTTATTTCAATGCTGGGAATTTTTTTAAAAATTTATTTATTTATTTATTTGTCAAGCAAGTATTAGATAACAGGTATAAGTATAAACATGATTACGAATACATGAAATTGATATGAATAAAAAAGAAACAATAGGACAGGGACAGTAGGCATGTTGGTGCGCTTATGCACACCCCCTACAGGCCTCTTAGGAAAGGGGTGAGGTCAGTAGTAGACAGTCGAAGGTTAAAGTTTTTGGAGTTTGGGGAAGAAACCACAGAGTCAGATAGAGTATTCCAGACATTGACCACTCTGTTGCTGAAGTCATATTTCCTGCAATCAAGTTTGGTGCAATTTACCTTGAGTTTGTATCTATTGTGTGCTTTTGTATTGTTGTGGTGGAAGCTAAAGTATTCACTGACATTGCAGTGGATAATTTTATGTACCACACTTAGATCAGACCAAAGACAGCATAGTTCCAGGTTGTCTAGGTCTAAAATTTCAAGTCTGGTAGCATAAGGTATTCTGCTATGAGTAGAGGAGTGGAGAACTCTTCTTGTGAAATATTTCTGGACTTTCTCAACTGTATTAATATCCAATATGTAATGCAGGTTCCAGACTGATGAGCTGTATTCAAGTATTGGTCTAGCAAATGTTTTGTATGCTCTAGTTAGTAGTGTGATATTGCCAGAGAAAAAGCTATGCAGGATTAGGTTAAGAACTCTTAATGCCTTTTTGGCTATGTAGTTACAGTGGGCTCTAGCACTTAGATTATTTGAGATGAGTACTCCAAGGTCCTTTACAGAGTTTAGATCATCAACAAGGTCTTGACTATTTAGCCTGTATTTTATTTTCTGATTTTTTTTGCCAATATGGAAGACAGAGCATTTGTTTGTTGAGATTTGAAGTTGCCATTTGTTTGACCATTCTGACACATAGTCAAGGTCTTTTTGAAGGGTATCAGTATTGTCTATGGTGTTGAATAGCTTTACATAATCAGTGAACAGAACACAGTTGCTCTTAATATGATCACAGAAGTCATTTATGTAGAGTATAAAGAGAGTTGGTCCTAGAATTCTGCCTTGGGGGACACTACTGTTGACAGGTACAGGATACATCCCCAGCTTGTAATAAGCCCCAAACAGTCCCTTGAGATAAGCACCCACCTTTCTCTACTTTGAATTGCTGCCAACAACTAAAGTACCAAATTAACTGGGGAAAAAAACCCCAACCAAAGTACAAAGTCCACATAGAGCTTCAAGATTTAATCTGAACAGAGAAAATAACTTTGTTTCCTGCAAAGGTTTCTTCACATTTGCCTGTCCTTTATACCTTGGGGAGGGGCAATCACTTCTAAGCCTTACTCCCGAGTCACCTCTTTTGTCTCAGCTACTCTTGCCTTCTAGCAGCTTTGTGCACACATGCACTGGGAACAGGCCCCCTTGTTCCTCTGCCTTGCTGCTGCCAGACTCTGGAGGCTCCAGAGTCAGTACACAACTCCCAGATGGTCCTGGCCCCATCTCTGTATTGGATACAGGACCCTCTGTCCGAGTCCTCTCCAGACTCCTGGACTGGTCCCCATTCTTCCCCACTGGCCTATTCCGCTGCCATCTGCACAGGCTGCTGGCGAACCACAACAGTTTTTGGTTCCTCCTGATGTATTCTATGCTCACCTTCATATATCAAATACCAACCAGACATTTTTCTAGCTTCTACATGGGATAGCTGGACATTTCTCATTTGAAGGTAATCTGGGAACATCTGATTTCTTCAATTCGGACAAGGAACCAGCATATATGTGCAAAATAAGCGGCTAGGGTATCAGATTTTTTGCTACCTACAGACCAGTTTCAGTTCTGTCCACTGATGCTGAAGAGCCTGATTCAGAAGACTGAGATATGATCTTCTTAGTCTCACCTTATACCAATAAACTAGTAGAAGAACTTAACAGATATTTCTTAAGATACTTAAAACTGCAGTTGCACTCTTTTTCCCACTTTTTTCCTGGATCTTGGTCCTAAATAAACATGTTTTGGCAGACTTCAAAGGGAATTCTAGAAGAATGTTTTGATTCATAAATAAATCCACGCTGGAGGATGGTGAAGAACTGTACATCATTCTCTCCAAAGGCCTCCAAGGCAATATGGAGTGACCTGATTTGTTTGTCAGATCACAGTGGGAAGCAATAAATATCTCTGAATGAAAGCCATTATTCTTTCAGAAAGTAACGTCCAAACTATAATTTACCATAACTTTCTCCCTTCTCTTCCTACAACTCTTGCTGGTTCCTCCCATTGAGAATGGGGGTTGAGGCACGGGGCTAAAAAAAAATCATTCTGGGGGCTGGAAATGCTTTTGATCAAAATTATATAACACTTTAAAGCACAGTTACCACTTGGGCTGTGTGATTTTGAAGAGAGAGAAACCTTGTCTTTGATGAACAATGTTTGTTAACAACAATAGATAAAATGAAATATCTCAAAAGATGAAAAGGTGAGGGATCTGTCCTTGTTTTGGAGTCTTTCCACATATTATAAAGATGGAACCAATGGGAAATGGTAGGATTGAACCAGAACTTTGAATCAACCTGAAGTGGAAGAAGGAGGAGGAGGAGGAGGAAGAAGAGGAGAAGAACTAGACTTTTTCAGTACTGAGGAGGGGGAGGGAGGGAGGAGGGAGGAATTGGTTATAAATTCATTTACATTAATTAATTTGGATTTTTATAAATATATATAAACATATAAATATATATAAACATAAAACATAAAATACACATACACACATACATACTTATATATAAGGGACAGGGTGGCTCAGTGGCTTAGACTCTGAACTTGTCAATCAGAAAGGTTGGTACTTTGGTGGTTCAAATCCCTAGCACCACATAATGGAGTGAGCTCCCATTACTTGGCCCAGCTTCTGCCAACCTAGCAGTTTGAAAGCACATAAAAATGCAAGGAGAAAAATAGGGACCACCTTTGGTGAGAAGGTAATAGCATTCCATGTGCCTTTGGCATTTAGTCATGCCAGCCACATGAACATGGAGCTGTCTTCAGACAGCATTGGCTCTTCAGCTTTGAAACAGATATGAGCATCACCCTCTAGAGTTGGCAACAACTGGCACATATGTGTGAGGGGAACCTTTACCTTTACCTTGTGTCCAAAACAAGATAACAAAATAATACACTGGTACCTACAGATACAGAATACATGGGCCAGGGGCGAACTGAACTATGAGAAGACAGTTGGAGGATAATAGCTCTTGGTTTTTTTCCCCTGCATAAATGAGGGAACCAACAGGTACAAATCCCCCCAAATTAACTCTCCAGATTTTATAAAATAAAGACACTCACACGAGAGTTTGCAACAAATATAGCACCAGTTGATCTTCTATAAGGGTGAGCAGGCTGAGATCTGATTAGATTTTGATAAAACAAAATTTTGTTGAAAATTTTAAAAGAAAACCCAAAATTGTAGATCATGTTGGAAGAGTGGAAGGGCAAAGAATAGTGATGGGAGAAAGCAACAAAAAACAACTTCAATACAGTTGCTAAGAACAAGCTGCTATGGAGTTTCAGTAAACTGTGAAGCTGACCTGGCTGAAGCCATCTTTTCATGCCTGATAGTTGCCATAAACTTTGGATGGTAGAAAGAAGGGGGCAAGTAGATAGAACAGCCACAGTCAAAACAAAAAGTTTTCTTGTGGGAACCAAGGTCATCTCAACAGGTGGCTGCTGAAGGGGAGTGGAAGGACCAAGCCACCTGCCAGCTATGAGACTGAAACCATGGGATCATTTAGACTTGGTTTTCACTAGCTCTACCAGTATGATGTTTCCAATAAACATGTCCTTTGAGGAATCTACCTGCCTTGTAGTTCTGCTTTTGGTGGATGCATTACTTGGAACTCTGACAATAGCCAAATGAATGTGTACAGTTCAAAACAAGGTTTTTTACTTTTATAAAGTAAGTTCCTAAAAAAAGAGCCCAAAGTGATGCTTTTTTCTTTCATCTTCATGTTTACTTTTAAGACAATTGTTTGTACAGTTTTATAAATCATAGTGAATGCAAATAAATAAACCTCTTGGGTCTGATTCTGAAATCTTCCAACAAAGGAGTACTAAGGAATTTTTTCTAGGGAACAATTGAGGTTGAGAAGGATCAATGCAGCTGCTAACAGGACTCTATAAATAAGGGACAATGAAAAGAAGAAGAAGAAGAAGAAGAAGAAGAAGAAGAAGAAGAAGAAGAA
>BLBF01000059.1:10250913-10263061 GCA_015471245.1 Laticauda colubrina | reverse complement strand
AAGAAGAAGAAGAAGAAGAAGAAGAAGAAGAAGAAGAAGAAGAAGAAAAAGAAGTAGAAGTTGAGAAGGTTGAGAAGGTTCTGGAGAATGAAAAGTCAAGAACTTGTGGGACTTCAGAATTTAGACGGACAGGCACTTGGCCCATAACACACCTGACATAACAATATGAACATAACAAAAGAAAAAGGTTTGGTTCATTGACATTGCAATACCTGGTGATGCACAGATTGTAGACACGCAGCAAGAAAAAAATCACAAAGTATCAGGACTTACAAATTGAAGTTGAGTGACTTTGGAAAAAGAAAGTGTGTGTTATTCCAGTTGTAATTGGAGCCCTTGGAGCAACACCTAAAGGGCTACCTCACTATTTGGAAATTCTGAATTTATCAGACTTAAATACCCTGATTCTACAAAATACCACCCTACTTGGAACAGCTTATTTTCCTCCGATGCTACCTGAACAGTTCCTAGGTCCTTGGTTAAGACTCGAGCTGTTGAGCTATCAACCAGCCCCAAAGGCTGTGCAACTCACTAAAGATTAAGAATACCTTTAAAGAATACCTTCATTGTCATTGCATTCCACAAATACAATGAAATTTGAAAGCTATTCCAGCACAGTGTCCTAAATGCCACATCACAATCACACTACAGAGTATTTAAAAATTAAAATAATAATAATAATTAAAAAAAAACTTAGTCTAAAATCTATTTAAAACATATAAGTTAAATAGTTTTAAAATGCTACTATATATGTAGGACTAAATCACAAATGTACTGTTTGATTTAAGACAATTATTGCCCTGGAAAAGAAACTGTTTCTCAATCTATTAGTTCTCCTTTTAAGACACCTATAACGCCTCCCTGATGGTAGCAGTTTGAAAAATGAAGACCAGGATGAGAATGGTCTGTGAAGATTTTTAATGCTCTAGAGAGGAGTCTGGTCTTTGCAATCTCTTCCACAGAAGAAAGAGAGCAACCGATGATTTTTTGGACTGTGATTATAACTCTCTCTTATCCATTACAGAGCATCAAGCATACCACACCATTACACAGTGTGGCAAAATGCTCTCGATGGTAGAATGGTAAAAAGTAACTTCTCTACCAGACCACTCTTTTTCAGCAACCTCAGAAAGTGCAGGCGCTGTTGGGCCTTCTTTGCAGTGGCCATAGTGTGGACTGACCAAGTAAGGTTGTCGGAAATATGAGTTCCTAGAAATTTAAAACTATGAACTCTTTCCACACAATCTCCATTGATATATAGTGGGAGATGCTCTGCTTTGCATCTTCTGAAGTCTATAATCAATTCTTTGGTCTTTTTGATGTTCAGAGGTTATAATTCTTGCACCAGTCTGAGATTAAATAATAATAACAATAATAACAATAACAACAACTTACTTACTTCGAACAGCTTATATCCTCCGACACTACCTTAACAGTTCCTAGGTCCTTAGTTAGGAGTCAAGCTGTTGAGCTACCAAGCAGCCCCAAAGGCTGTGAATCTCACTAAAGATTAAATAATAACAATAACAGCAACAATAATAGTAATAATAATAATGGTAATAATAACAGTAATAATACATAACACCCCAGAGTGAGCAATTGTTGATTTAAAAAAAATGGATAATGGAGTACATAGTGCAGAAGAGAATGAGAAAAAACACACACAAAAAAGTTCTGCATCTAGAAGTAGAATGACTATGGCAAAAGAAAATGGCAATAGTAAAAGGTGTCTTGGGTGCAATTCTAAAACATCTGGAACACTTGAACAACATTAGCACTAACAAAATGACCATCAGTCAATTGCAAAAGGCATCTTTATTTGGAATAGCTTGCATCCTACAATGAGACCTTTCAGAATCATCAAACAACACCTGCCTATCTGAAGTTCTTGCAAAGGACTCAATAGGTGGATAAACATTGGAAATCTAATCCAAGCATCTGACTGACTATGTGACCAACCATAGTAGTAAAGTCTAAATAAATATTATATCATTTTGAATATCTTAGTAAAATCGGCAGGATCTCAGCAACCCAGCATGATTCATTTATGATGCCTGTTCCCTTCTCTTCTTCCTCCTCTTCTTCCACCTCTGACCATGATAGACAATTAGATTCAGCACTCTCACTTTAATTATCACATTAATTCAGTCTAGTTCAAAATATATTCTGAAGATAGCAAGTTTGATGATGCGGCATCCACAAATTAATCCTGCATCAGATGCTGGAAGATCAGAGGAACTTCTAAGGGGTTGATGGTATCATTCTCCATCAGGGCTCCAAAAGCTACAATGGCAGCTTGTAATCTTTGGAGGTATAAAATTAATTGGGTCTAACTTTTAATACAAATTAATTAATCAAGTAAGCAATGAGGGTGAAGATTATCAGTCATCCAGATAGAATTGCCTGGAAAATGAGTCATGGCAATTGGACTTATTTTCTTCTTGGTTTGAGATATTTCATTGCCCATCCAAGCAGCTTCTTCAGTCTGAACAAGTTGGTTAGTTGAGAAGGTTCTTATGCATAGGCAGGATTAGTCATAAACCAGTTGAATTGAGCCTTCAGTATGTTGGCCTGATCTTTAGGGCCTGACAATATGAAAGGCTTTGGGTTGCTCATTTCTTTACTAATTGTGTAAATTTCAAATTGCTGTTGATGATTTTGAGAACAGTTGGAATATTACCAGTAGTTAGATCTAGAATAGGGTATACACATATACACAGGTATATGTGTTTGGCCTTTGGCACAATTGTTTGTACAGAAGTAACAAATGTATTAATGGACATTGTGTTCATGTTGTACTCATGTTATTACTGCATGTGGAAAGATAGTGTTGATGTTTTAATTGAACCACTAAGTTGCTGAACACTTAATCCATAAAAATTATTCACTCATTTTGAGAGCCCTGAAATCCAATTTAGAAATGTTTATCTTCCTGCCATAGACAAAAGAATGAAATTCTAAAGTTTGATGGCTTTTCCCCCTCTTTTGACTTTAGATTTCTTTGAAAATGTTTTTTCAAAGGAAATCAAATAGAAGCATATAAATTGTCAGCTTAAGTGGATGGAATCATTTTTATTTTAGAATGTAACTGGCAGGAATGCAGCATTATGTATGTAAGTAACTAAATGATTACTACCAATTTGTGCAGTATATTTTCCTTGCAAAAATTTTCATTGGAGCTAAAATAATGAAATGTAGTACCACTTCTGTATTTAAGCATTCTGCCAGATGAATTTTACAATTTCACAATTGTGTCAGATTCTTTCTACAGTCTCAACTCTCAACAAGGTAATAGCTTCATTCTCAATTGAAAATGTCATACAGATAAGAATGTGAAAATCTGTTTTGCTCTTCTTCCAATAATTTTTCCTCAGACAAATTCAAAATTATGGGGTTTCATAATTTATAAATAATATAAGAAAAGTACACATAAAAATAAGGTTTTTGTACACATTTCTTAAATTATAGCCTCTTCCTTTCCTCTTCATTCCTCTTTTTATCCTTTTCCTTTTTTGTAGGAAACATCCTACTGAAATCTTTCACCTCCTATACTCACTAGCAAGCAGGGAAGTAAAAGATGAGTCTTTTTTTAAAAAAAACCAAATTTCTGCATATTTATTTATCACATTTTCCATCTCACTTATCTTGCTGATGTCTTCTGTGTCTAGATCAAACTTTAAACTGCCAGAATGAAGCCACCTTCCTGGCTTTGTCATTGGCCAAAAATTAAGCCTTTATCAGTACATGTTTCTGCTAGTAGCCGACATAAGCAGCAGATAGACTAGGCGCTGCATCTCTCCACATTTACATAATGTATTGTTAACCACTAACAACTTCCACTTGAGCATTAACAGAGGGATACAATCAAGATCACGTGAGGTACTAATATTCTATAAAGCCTTAGTAAGACCTCACCTAGAATACTGCATCCAGTTTTGGTCACCACATGTTGAGACCCTAGAAAGAGTGCAGAGAAAGGAAATCAAGATAATTAGGGGACTGGAGGCTAAAACCATGAACAATGGTTACAGGAACTGCCTAGTCTAGTGAAGAAAAGGACCAGAGGAGACATGATAGCAGTTTTCCAATATTTGAGGTGCTGCCACAGAGAGGAAGAGGTCAAACTATTTATCAGAGTACCCAAAGGCCAGACAAGAAAACTGATCAAGGAGAGATTCAACCTGGAAATAAGAAAATTTTTTCTCACAGTGGGAACAATCAACCAACGGAACAGAAATTCCCTTCAGAAGTTGTGGGAGCTTCATCACTGGAAGATTTCAAAAAGAGACTGGACAGCCATTTGTCAGAAATGGTGTATGGTCTCCTACTTGGGCAGGTGGGGGTTGGATTAGATGACATAAAAGGTCCCTTCCAGGGGTGGGATTCAAAATTTTTAACAACCGGTTTGTGGGTGTGGCTTAGTTGGTGGGTGTGGCTTGGTGGTCATATGACTGGGTGGATGTGGCTTGGTGGTCATGTTATTGGTTGGGTGTGGCCAACTCAATATTGCTCACATTGAGGCACGTATCTCTCACCTGGCCTCTCATGACTGTGGGGATGCTGCAACAGTCATAAGTGTGAAAAATGGTCATAAATCACTTTTTTCAGTGCCATTGTAACTTTGGTCACTCCACACAAGCAAAGTACCAGCAAAGGAAGGGAAAAAAAAAACTCCAGAGAACTTCCTGAGACAGGAAGTCTAGTTCTGCCAAGAATGTAATAAAGGTTAACGGGGAGGCAGTTTCTGTAAGCAACCCCAGAATGTTTCCTTCCTGCCTTTCTTACAGGATTAGGCCAGTAATTTCTTTTAACAACTGGTTCTCCGAGCTGCTTAGAATATTAACAACCGGTCCTAGTGAATAGGTTTGAACTGGTAGAGTCCCACCCCTGGTCCCTTCCAACTCTGTTAATCTGTTATGTTATATTGGTTTTACATTTACTGTAGGCACTCCAACTCTCAACCTATTTAGTGTTCTTCAAACAGTATAAGGGAGGTTGGCTTCCTCAGCCATATCCTCCTTTAATGATATACCTTTCTCAGTTGTCTCCTTCCACCATCTTTTAATTTGATTTTGTTCTTGTGCACTCTGAAAAATGTTTGCTCTTGCCATAAAGCTCTTCCTAGATTTGAGTCAGCAGGCTTGGGGCATTTGTCCATTCAGAGGTTGTCGAGAATCATTCTCTTGGTTACCTCAGCTGCTGCCAGTACTTCTCTCCTGATCTTAGGTGGGGCAATGAGAATGAGAAAATTTGTTTTCTCAATTGGTGTAGGTTTGAGACGACCGCTGACTAAGTATAATACTTCAATGATGGCGATATCAGTGTTGTTTCATGTGTGCAGATGCACACTGCGTATGTAGCTTTTCTTCCTGTACTTTCTGTACTTGGTGCTCATTTGTAAAACCCTAAATACTAATATTGTAAAAGTGCTTTTTCAAGAGACAACTGGATATTCTGGTTTTTCTTTGAAGATGTTTCACTTTTCATACAAGAAGCTTCTTCAGCTCAAGTGGCTTCAATGGCTCTCTCAAACAGGGGAGTCAAACTCAAGGCCCGGGGGATGCATCTGGCCCATGTTGGTGCTTCGATCTGGCCCATGTGGTCGCTCTGGAAATAGTGAAGGACCAGTCTGTGGTGCCTCTGCTGGGAAAAATGGAGGTCGCAAGGGTTGCATGTGGCCCTCCCAAGCTCTGTTTTCACTGGCAGAGAGTTGCAGGGGGGTGTTCCAGCTGAAAATGGATCTTGGGAGCCTGTTTTCACTGACAGAGCACTTGGGCCACCACAGGTGTCCCTCAACATAAGTGATGTCATGCTGGCCATGCCCCCTGGCGACACCCCCCCATCCCACCAAGGTCAAAACAAACCTGATGCAGCCCTCAATGAAATCAAGTTTGACTCTCCTGCTCTAAAAGAATGCAAATGACCAGCTGCCTACAAGGAATATAAATCCTTCCATTCTCCATCATTTAGTCAGAATTGAAGAGGCTTCTTTGGATGAGAAGTGAAACATCTTCAAAGAAAAAAAAACCCAGAAAGTCCAGTTGCCTCTTGAAAAAGCACCTTTGGGACAACCATGACCTGGATGATTGAGAATCACCATAGACATTTACCTAAATACTAATGTCACCATCAAAATACATTTTTTTAAAAAGTGATAAACCAATGCTTTTTGGGTCAAAGCATGAACTTTGCTTCTTGTATTTGCCTCCTGACCAGATTTAAATTAATGTTTATGTTAAAAAGAGACTCTGAATTCAACACTAAAGGCCCAGTCCCACTGGCCGATGGATGCAAAACGTATGCATAAAGTACACAGTGGATGAGCAAAATTTCGGGGGTGGCTCTATCCGTTGTCATCCGCTCCAAAAAGTGGTGAAAATTTGCATAAACAGAACAGAAAAGAACAGAAAAGAAGAGACGTGGGTAGTATATAGCAGGGATGTTAAACAGATGTTCATAGGAAGCCTAGTGGATGGAAGCGGATGACACCTCCGAAGGGGTTCTGGGGGAGAATTTTGAAGCGGATGCATAGCGGATGAAGCAGATGCATCACGTACTGCTAAAGGAAAGAAAGGGGATGCCGCGTGGATGTATATTGGATGCAAACCTTTCACTGCTCATCCTTTCTATTTCTGTACTACTAACGCTGTGTAGACGTTCCGTACACCTTTTCTTTCCTCCCTCTTTCCATTTTCAGCTGCAGCGGATGTGAGTTGCGAGGAGGCCCAGAGGATGCAGAGAGGATACAGCGGACGTTTAACGGATGATAAACGGACATAAAATGTTTGTTGCTCATATGTCGTGGATGTACATTGTACACGGCGGAAAGTTCATCCGTTCACAAAGTTTTGTGCAGCTCAAAACTTCTTGCGCAGATGAAATCGCAGTGGACGGATGCTCGACGGATAGAGCGTATGAAACACGTATGCAATGAGTACACAACAGATGCACAGCATTTTCCAACAGATGGCAAGCTTTTTTAAACATTTTACATCCTCTTTGCATCCGTAAGTGCAGTGGGACAGGGCCTTAAATAGCAAACTTTAATGATTGTCTCAGTTTTCCATTTGTGTGGAAGGGGGGAAGAAAGAAACAAAGCAATTTGAGAAAGTGTCTTCTGCTCCAAAATGTTTTAAACAAAGTTGATGGAAGGAAAGATATTACACCAGTGGTTTTCTGGGCTTCTGTCTAATTAGATTTCAACAAGACTATGTGATAAAGAAACATATTTTGTCTGCCTTAGAAATAAGGTACAATTGAGAATTTAAGAACATGTGCTGTTGATAGACCATTATGGACAGCAAGAGATTCACGCTAATGGCTAAATTATATCCTGGTCCAATCAGGGTTATTGCTATTCCCAATACGACATTTAAATGACTTAAATCAGCAACAGGATTGCTATCTTAATTTGCTAATAGCAAAAATGGGGGAACAGAGGATCAACTCGCCTAAGTGACATTGGCTGGATTCAGCAGGATTTAAGCAGATTAGAAATTGCAGCCATCGCATAGCAGATGGGTTTTTTTCCTCCCCAACACGCAGCATCAAAATGTGAAGTTAGTTAATGAATTTCTGACATGTAATGTCTCTGAAAAAGCTATTCTCGGTAAGTCTGGGGTGAAGTAGAGCAGAAAAACACAAATATAGCAAAGTTGAGTTGGATCAAGATCTACTAATCTTCACACTCTTTTGCAAATGTATTTCTTGAGGGAAAGAAACAGCTCCTTTGATCAGCCCAAGATAGAACCAAACTGTATGCTGCAGACCCCTAAGACACATTATTTTGTTGGATGTCCAATGTATGGATAAGGTATCTATTTATTTTATCTTATTTGTTTGCAGAGAAAATAATATTTGTGGCACAGTGGCTAGAATGCAATATTACAGGCTGATTCTGTTCACTGCTGAGAGTTCAATTATGACTGGTTCAAAGTTGACTCAGCCTTCCATCCTTCTGAGGTCAATAAAATGAAGAATCGGGTTGTGAGAGCAGTATACTGATGATGTAAACCACTCAGAGACTTCTGTAAAGCACTCTGAGATGGTATATAAGTCTAATGAGTCATGTAATGTAATGAGTCGATCTCATATATTAGTTTTACCTTTTAAGTTGCATTACTGAAATAAATGAACGTTTGCACTATATTCTAATTTTTCGAGTTTCACCTGTATAAGCCTTCTTTTCCCATCAGTCATCTTCTATTTCTCCCTCTTTTTTTCTCTAAGACTAGAGTCCTGGATTGTTGATCTGAACAAATCTCAAATTTCAATAGATCTTTAAAAAAAGGGGGACTCTTTGGTGGATGAAGCTCTTTAATGAATCAGGCAGGAGAGGTTCCTATTATTGATTCATAATGTTCTAATTTCTCTCTTCAACTAAAAGACCACCAGCTTTGTTCACATTAAATTAAGGGTACGTTGAACAGAGGACTTCCCATGTTCAAAAAGATCAGGCATTAATTTAGTTATTAAATATTGACAGGGTGGAATGATTTCAAGGAGAGGAGGAATATGAAAAAAGATAATCATTCTCCAGGGCCATTGGTAAACCCAGATTACCAATCATCCCTCCCAGTCCATGTAAAATCTTTCTTAATGATAACAACTATTCCAGGTAGCTAGGAAGACTGCCAGATACCCGATATCAAACAGTTTTCACACCCTAAGACAGTACAGATGTTCCAAAATATTCTACCACATATTTTCAATGAAAAGGACTTCCAGAGAGAGAGAAAAAAAGTTTTGCTATGCAGATCTTCCTTGACTGACAAGTGCAACTGAGCCCAAAATTTGTGTTGCTAACTGAGTTTTGCCCCACTTTAGAACTTTTCCTACCACTATTGTTGTTTTTCTATAATTTTTTTATTTTTATTTTATTTTACAACATATCCATTTTTCAAGTCAACAGTATGTCATCTGGGCACATATATCTTGTTCACATATTCATATTTGAAATACATCTCTTACAGTGGTGGGATTCTTTTGTTTTTTTTACTACTGATTCTATGGGCGTGGCTTGTTGGTTGTGACATGGCTTGGTGGTCATGGCAGGGGAAGGATACTGTAAAAATCTCCATTCCCACCCCACTTCAGGAGGAAGGTTATTGAAAAATCCCATTCCCTCCCCATCCCACTAACCTGCTTTCCAGATCTGTTCTCCTGTGAAGGGCAACAAAAGAAGACCCAGCAGATCAATTGGGACTCAATGGGAGGCAGAGAATAGATGAGGGTGGGGCCAGTCAGAGGTGGGATTTGCCGGCTCTCTGAACTATTCAAAATTTCCACTATGATTTCTCCAGAACCGGTCAAAACCTGCTGAATACCACCTCTGATCTCTTACTATAATGTCAATAGTTACATTCATATTAAAAACTACTCATCCTTATTTATCTTATCATTAAAATAATCTTTGTGCATTTTGCCTTATATTTATTTAACTTCTTTCATTTTCCAGCCATTTTACAAAATAAATCCCGTATCATATAACATTCCATTTCTTCTTGTTCTTTAATTGACAATCTTAAGGCTAGGTCACATCAGCTGATGGATGCAAAACGTATGTAAAAAGGACACAGCGGACGAGCAAATTTTCCATCCGTTGTTATCCGGTCTCAAAAGTGCCCCAAATTTGCATAAAGAGAACGGACAACAACGGAAAGGAACGGACGTGGGGAGGATCTAGCGAGGATGTTAAGCAGATGCTCAATGGAAGCCTAGCAGATGGAAGCGGATGACATATCCGCAGGGCTT
This sequence comes from Laticauda colubrina, assembly GCA_015471245.1. NCBI lineage: Eukaryota > Metazoa > Chordata > Lepidosauria > Squamata > Elapidae > Laticauda > Laticauda colubrina. The sequence goes on along the minus strand of BLBF01000059.1, from coordinate 10,253,308 downwards.
CCAGGGGAGAACAGCGAAGTGGACACGCAGCAGAAGGAGTGGATGCAGAGCGGATGCAGAACTGATACAGCGGATGCATCATAGATGCCTAGCAGATGCCGAGCGGATGCCTAGCAGATGCAAAATGTTCACTGCGCATGCGGGGAGGATGCATTGCATCAGCCCCGCAGATATAAAGGGAAGCAGCTCGCAAGCAGGTCACTATTCAGAGGAAAGATCTGCTGCCAGATACATCTTCAGCCAACAACCATGGGGAAGAAGAGGAAGCCTGTGCCTACTCCTGCCAGCCCTGGCAAGAAGGATAGGACCACCATCCCACCCCCTGGTGCTGACTCTGCTTCTGCTGGGGCTTCTGCTGCTGGTGCCGACTCTGCTGGTGCTGGTGCTTCTGTTGGTGCTGCTCCTGGTGCTGGTGCTTCTGTTGGTGCTGCTCCTGGTGCTGATGCTTCTGCTGGTGCTGACTCTGCTGGTGCTGCTCCCGGTGCTAGTGCTTCTGCTGGTTCTGACTCTTCTGGTGCTGGTGCTGGTGCTGGTGCTAGTGCTGGTGCTGCTGCTGCTGCTGCTGCTGCTGCTGCTGATGGTGCTGATGGTGCTGATGGTGCTGATGGTGCTGATGGTGGTGGTGTGGTGGACCAGCCCCTAGAACCTCAAAGCCCTGCTGATGAGGGCCCAGAAGGCCCTGCCAGAGGGAGGAAGAGGCATTTGCGAGAAAAGGGGGAGAGGAGACAGTACTCCATTGCAGAGGAACATGAGGAGGAGGTACTCGAATGGCTGAGGGAGAACGAGTACCTCTGGAGGAAGGGACACAGGCTCTATCGAGACACCAAGCGGAAGCAGGCGGCTGGGAGAGAGAAGGCGGAGGGCCTGGGCTATACTTTGGATGTCCTCCTGGGGTGGTGGAAGCACATGCACACCTGGTACAGGAAGCTGCACCTGTAGAAGTCTGGTCAGGCCGCACTCAAGCTCACCGACCAGGAGACCTATGTCATGGCAAAGTGCAGCTTCCTGGAGGGTGAGGTCCACCACCAAGGAGCAGTCCCTCTGTCTACCCTCACTCTCAGGCAGCCCACAGAGAGCCAGTCCTCTTCTGGCCAAGAGTCAGCTGCTGTGTCCAGGCAGGTATCTTTGGAGCGCCTAACGACAGAGACCCCCCCGGCAGCTGCACTCCCCATGCCAGAGCACATGGAGGTCCCCCTGACACAGATGGAGCAAGAAGAGGCTGCTGCCACCAGAGACCAACCCACACCCACACCCAGCTCCACCTCCACAGAAAGCAGGCAGACAGGCAGACCGGAGGGGCAGAGCCAAACTGTCCTGCTGGAAATCAGGGACACCATCAAGAGCAGCATAGATCTCCTCTCTCGGCTGGTACACTTCGACATACCATCCTCTAACAGAAAGCCCTTCCTCACCTACATGAACCAGACCCTAATGGAAATGCCTGAAGCCCAGTACCAGGTGATAAAGGAGAGGACCACAGGTCTTCTGAACCACCCTCCAGGCCCAGCTGAACCTGCTCTGACCCACTCCAGGTCTGCTTCTCCACCCCAGGTGATGTCACAGCCCTTCCAAGGCTTTCAACAGCCCCTCACCTACCAAGGCTACGGCTACCAGGAGTTCCAGAAGCACAGGCAGCCCTTCCCAGTCCAGGCACAGGTACATTGCACACCACAGGTGCCACCGATGCCACCGATACCACCGATGCCACAGATGCCACAGATGCCACAGATGCCACAGATGCCACTGATGCCACCAATGCCACAGATGCCACCTACGCCACAGATGCCACCGATGCCTCACCTCGCTCACCTGCAGACCAGACAGCCCCACTACAATCCTCCTTCCTCCACCCCACAGCCAAGCCCGGCCTCAGAACATCTGTCATCGGTCTTGGGACTGACATCCCATGTCCTGGAGGAAGGGCCTCTCAAGATCACGGGACAGAGCCAGCTCTCTGAGAGCTTCCTCCACACACCATCGCCTGTTGTCCTCTCGGGGCCAGGCACCCCAATGGCACCTCAGACCAGCACTCCAGCCACTGCCACCTCCACAGCACCTGGACCCTTCACCCCTGAGACCATGGACATGCCTCAGAGTGACTGAGAAGAGTGCCAGAGACTGGGTTGCTACCTGTTGACTTGATCTTTGTTGGGACACTTTTCTTGGTTCATTTTGCTTTTTTAATAAAGTCCTACAGTTTGTTATTAATAAAGGTTATCTTTGCTTCACCATTTTAGAAATGGTTTAAGCCTTTGCATGCTTGTGGGATGGGTAAGGATAGCTGTGGGATGGGCAGGGATACCTGTGGGATGGGTAATAGCTGTGGGATGGGTAAGGATAGCAGTGGGATGGGCAGGGATAGCTGTGGGATGGGTAATAGCTGTGGGATGGGTAA
>BLBF01000059.1:10239758-10250903 GCA_015471245.1 Laticauda colubrina | reverse complement strand
ATGGGCAGGGATAGCTGTGGGATGGGTAATAGCTGTGGGATGGGTAATAGCCTTGGGGCTGGGTAATAGCTGTGGGATGGGTAAGGATAGCAGTGGGATGGGCAGGGATACCTGTGGGATGGGTAATAACTGTGGGATGGGTAGTAGCTGTGGGATAGATAAGCCTCCAGTTCAAGCATAGTGGGACTGTATGGTCCACCCTCCCAGGTGCCACACCTATGGCCCTTTATTATCAATAACAATTTAATCATTCATCAACACATTTCAACATAAACACAACTCTTTATTAAATGCCCTGTTCATTGTAGGGGCCACTCAACATACATGGCAGAATCTCATCAGTGTGACGAGACAGGCTCAAGGAAGCATCCATTAAGCATCTACCATCCGGTCTTGCCACTCCACTGCTCCAGCTGGGGAGTTGCACCAGTGTTTCAGGAGGTTGCGCTGCTTCTTCCCTTCACGTGAAGCTCTGCTCGGACCTGGCACATCCACAGTGTCTATAAGGTTTAGTCCTTGCCTCCATTCATCAGGCTCCATGTCCCCATTGCCTTGTTGGTGGTCCACGAGCCTGTTCTGCAACACTGGGTAGCGGGTGCGCATGAGATTGTGCAGGATGCTGCAAGCTTCCACGATCCTCCTCACGGTCTCTGGGCGATGCTGCATGGTGGTGAGAAGTACCTGGAACCTGTTGGCCAGGATGCCAAAGGCATTCTCCACCACCCGTCTTGCCCTGGACAGCCTGTAGTTGAAGATCCTCTCTTCACAGGTGAGGCATCTGGAAGTGTAGGGCTTTGTGAGGTAGGTTCTGAGGGAGAAGGCGTCATCCCCCATGATGAAGTAGGGCACATCTTGTGTGTCGTTGGGCAGGGGGTCTGGATCTGGGAAGCCCATGATGAGGTTGCGTTCCAGCCCCTCCTTGAGGTCACTGGCATTGTATACCTGGACATCTGAAGATGACCCGTTGCCTGAAGTATCGATGTAAATGAACTTGTAGTCAGCATCGACCATGGCAAAGTGGATGATGCGGAAGAAGCCCTTGTAGTTGTGATAAGTGGACCCTGAGTTGGCTGGAGCTTTGCAGGCTACGTGCTTGCCATCTATGGCTCCAACGGTGTGGGGGAAGTTCCACTTCTGATACCACTGCTCTGCAACTTTCTTCCAGCCTTCTTCAGTGAAGGGGCACTGGAGGAGCTCTTCCAGGTATTCTTCGATGATGGCCTGCACCACTTCTCTGACCACAATGCTGATGGTGTTGTGTGGCACCCTCCAGGCATACTGCATGTTCCTGTACATGGTCCCGGAGGCCAGGTGGTGCATAGTCAGTGCCACCTTCAGTCCAGGGTCCAGGCTGGGACGGAAGTTGCTGTTTGCCTTGGTGAACCTGGGTCTCAGCCACTCCACAACTTCGTCAAACATGGCTGGTGGCATCCTCATGAAGTGCTGGGATGCACGAGGGTCTTCATTCCTCAGCTCCACCATCAGCTTGTTATACAGTCCATACTCGGCTCTTCTCGCGATCCATCTTCGGACCCACACACTTCTTGGACGCCTCTTTTCCTTGCGTAGAACAGGTAAAAGAGCCTGAAGAGGGCTTTGCACTGTTGTAGAATGATGGCGGTTAGCAAAAGAAGTGTGCAACGATCCATAGTGGAGATGACTGGATGTTGTGGAAGAGCAAGAGCACGAGCAAGGCTGAAGAGGTCTGCACACCAAGGCTGCTGGACTGAAAGTGTGATCCAGGTGATTTCCTCCCCCTTTTTATAGGAAATATAGGTTTTCCACTCGGTGTCCTTCTGCATCCTCTAGGCATACTCCAGACATCCTAAATATCTGAGATACGTCCCCTATACGAACGTTTTTTTCCGTTTTAATGCTTTATATGCGAGCTGCATCCGCTTACATCCTTTCTATGTCCGTGCTACTAATGCTGCGTGGATGTTCCGCATCTGTTTTGCTTCCTCCCTTTTTCCATTTTCTGCTGGAGCGGATGCGAGTTGCGTGGATGCACAGCGGATAACGAGCAGATACAGCGGACGTGTAATGGATGTAGAACTTTTGTTCCCCGTATGTGTCGCGGATGTAGAATGGACACGGCAGAAAGTTCATCCGCTCAAAAAGTTTTGAGCAGCTCAAAACTTTTTGAGCGGATGAAATCTCAGTTGACGGATGCTGGACGGATAGAACATATGAATCATGCATGCAGTGAGTACAGAATGGATGCATCGCATTAACCAACGGAAGGCAAGCGTTTTTCTCCGTTTTACATCCTCTTTCCATCCGTTGGTGCAGTGTGACAAGGGCTTTAATCTTGTTCATTTCTGCACATTCAAATATTTTCATATGCCAATATTGTTAAGCGAATCACTGCACTGGTTAAGTTACTAATGCAGTTGTTTAGTGAATCCGGCTTCCCCATTGAATTTGTTTGTCAGAAGGTCACAAAAGGTGATCACAGCACCCCTGGGACAACTGCAACTTTCATAAATATGAATCAATTGTCAAGCATCCGAATTTAGATCATGTGACTGTGGGGATGCTGCAATGATTGTAAGGGTGAAAAACGGTCATAAGTCATTTTTTTTCCAGTGCTATTGTAACTTTGAAAGGTTACTAAATGAACTGTTGTAAGTTGAGGACTACTTATATTCTAAATACTTAATCTTCATGCACACCAGAGGTGGTATTCAGTAGGTTCTGACCAGTTCTGAAGAACCAATAGTGGAATTTTTTTGTTAATAAAAGTTTTATTTAAGTTTTACAAAACATACAAATACAAATAAAATATCTTTTTTTTTTAGAATAGCATGGCCCTGGGGTTATCACTTCTCCATACAGACATGAACTCAATGCATATTTATCTTATATATTCTAATCCATATCTTATAACTATTTTTGCAATTTTTTCAGTAGCTTTTCCCTTTCTTTACTTCCTGTAGCCTTATTTTAAATTATCTCATTCCTTTCTTAATTCAATTACATATCTTCTTCTAATTTTTAAAATCTTTCTAATCAATGTTTTTATACTTTTGTCTGTCCTGTTTACAATTTCATATTATCTTTTCTCATAAAACAAATTTTCCCCTGTCATTACTAGACTGGAGTGTATCTTTTTTCAAATCTTGTTTAAAAATTTAATTTACACCTTGACAGTTATAGCATTCATTTTCTAACTTCTATTTTATAACACATACCTATTTTCAATCGAATTCTGTTTAATTCATTCCCTTAAAATACACACTAAATTCTTAAAAGAAAAAAGTATATATGTATATATATATCTGTGTATATATGTATAACAACAATAAATGGAATAATTATTCTATTCAAGTACAGCTCTGCCATTAATATTAACAATAATCTTTTACATTTCTATTTATTTTAACAATTACCTAGTAATATCAGTTGTCTTTCACTTTAATCATATTTCATATTTTACTTATATGTCTTTAAATAAAAAACCCGAACAATAGTTATTAACAGTAGTCAATAAAGTTATTATTCTTATTCAAGTTCATCTGTCAACTGATAAAAATCTTCCATGTTTCTTTTCAGTTTTTTTTTTTAATTTCTTTTTAAATCATTGAGAGCCTTATTCTCTTTACAAACAAATATTCCACTACAGATCAATCGAATTTTTTTCTATCGCCAGTAGTGGAAATTTTGAATAGTTCAGAGAACTGGCAAATACCTCCTCTGACTTGCCCCACCCCCATCTATTCTCTACCTCCCGAGTCCCAGTTGATTGGCTGGGTTTTCTTTGGTTGCCCTGCACAGGAGAACAGAGCTGGAAAGCAGGTTAGTGGAATGGAGAGGGAATGGGATTTTGCAGTATCCTTCCCCTGTCATGCCCACAAAGCTACACCCCCAGAACCAGTAGTAAAAATTTTTGAATCCCACCTTTGATGTACACATATCCAGAGGTGGTATTCAGCAGGTTCTGACCAGTTCTGGAGAACTGGTAGCGGAAATTTTGAATAGTTCAGAGAACTGGCAATTATCACCTCTGACTGGAGATTTTACATTATCCATCCCCTGCCCCATCCACCAAGCCATACCCACAGAACTGGTAGTAAAAAAAAAATTGAATCTCACCACTGCACATACCCCTCTGCCTTGACTATATACTTGAACTCTGCTAAGAGGAGGGAAGGAGAGAAGGAGGGAGGGAGGGAGGGAGAGAGAGAGAAATGGGATGTTAGATCTTCTTAAAACCATGTGAATATTTGGAGGTCAGTGCATTAATCCATCTGTTCTGAACTTTCACAGCTAAAAATAAAAGGAGGAACTATTTAGTATTAGTATAATAGCAAATTCTTCATTTTCCTCTAGAGGTAAACCTTAATCTGGCTCTCTCGCAGTCTGGCTTCATGCAGCCTCTTGTAACAAGCTCTAAGCAAATTTAGATACTAGTGAATATGAATTAATGGAAAATAATAGTCACACCATCCAGAGTGCTTAACAGTTTGATATTTCACAACTGCCAATGTGTTCCTGAACATCTTTATTATTCAAGACTCCCAGACTATGTTTGAAATCAAATATACACATTCTCCTCTGTTGTTGGCAGAAGATATCATGAATAGGGTGCTTAATTAATAAGCTTCTTCCCCCAACTAATGATTTCATCCAGCGTGAGTCTATGGAGGCAGGAATGAAAATGGGAGGGTTGACTCTTGTTGAAACAAAACAGATTCAAAGGCTAGCAGGACCAATAATAAATAAATGACTGATAGACTGATAGATATTGGTATCCCTTGGATCTGGAAGGCAAAATCGTGAAAATGTGGTTTACTTACTTTGGCCATGTCACACAGGGGAATCTGATGGAGAAAGCAATTATGTTTGGAAGAATTTGTGGTCAAAGGGAACCAGCACATCAAAGAACACCATGGCTGAACACCATCAAAGCTGACACCAACCAGAGCAAAGAAGCACTCAAAGAAGTAGTGCAAAGTCAGAAGATGTGGAGAGACCTGGCTCATAGAGAGGACTGCTGGTATGAAAGAGGGGCCAAAGAGGCCATCTACAGTACACTAGGACTAACAGCCCTCTCTCAACAGAGCGGGAGGGATACGACACCACCTATCTCCTGTTTACAATACAATCCTTTCAGCAGTTCCAAAAAGGCTCCACACCCATTTGCATTATTCAGGTGCCCCTAAGAGCACAGATAAATTTTCAAGTGGCCTCAACCACTCTCAGAAAGAATTCTAATGAGAGATGACTGCAAAGAATATAAACCATTCTATCCTCTACCACTTGGTCAGAGCTGAAAAACCTGCTTGGATAAGAGGCAAAACATGTTCAGGGAAAAAAGTAAGTACAGTTGCCTTTTGGAAAAAGCACTTTGGGGACAACCATGATCTGGATGATTGAGAATTTTCATAGACACATGACCAATAGACTCACTGAAGAGTTGAATGTCTGTGGAGATTCCAGGTCATGGTTGTCCCAAAGGTGCTTTTTCAAGAGGCAACTGCACTTTCTGAAAGTCCAGTTGCTTCTTGAAAGTGCACCTTTGGAACACCAAGAATTGGGCACAACTGAATGGATATCATCATCGTCATCATCATCATTATCCCATGGATCTGTCATCAGCTTGGGAAGACCTAAGGAAAGGCCTTTAATTCTCTGATTTGTATGAGTGAGATTCTGTTCTTGTATTAAATGGGGAAAAACTTTTATTAACCATGTGCCATGGAACCCACATGGCTATGAAAATTCCATAGTAACAAAGATATCTTAGAAACGTAGGTGAGTAGGGAGTGGAATGAAAAATATCCCCCAAAATATGACTCCATCCCATCATATGTTGGCAGTCGATATTGTTATGTCTTGTCGGAAGACTTTTAAAGCCATGATCCCAGAGTTTAATGAAATACTAGAGGAAAGAAGGTTGAAAAGGAGAGCAATCAGTGTACTATAGATATCGTGGCAGAAAACAACAGCAGAAAGAAGATTCCTGAACTCGGAGTAGCACATTCAGCTGAGATGTAGAACAGAATATTTTCCAGGAGAGGAAACTGTGTTTCATAGCAATAACTGAGCATCAAAGAGCACAAAGGTCAAAATGAAAGAAAGTGAAGGTGTCCAAACTTGTAGAGACAGTTGATTGTCTCTATTTTCACTCTTATCAGTCAGGAACAAGATACAGAAGAATGATTAAGAATATCTATTGAAGACAACTGGCAACTATACATAATGTTGACATCATCAAAAGACACAAACTATATTCAAATGCATATAGAGTTGAACCAGGAAGAATGTAACATATACATATTTTGCATATTAATTCAGAGGATTGAAAGAGCTTGAGAGTTGTAGATTTGAAACAAAACAAAGCAATAAAAATAGAACTAACACTTCCATATTCTTTCGAGTTCATGCCAAGCAAAAAGAAATATAGCAGTTTAATTTCCAATACTGTTAATATTTTGCCCTCACAGAGATATACTAGGTGGGAAGGATATAAACGATTGGTGTCAATTCATGTAATAAACACCAAACAATATATAGATAACTAAAAACAAACCAAAAGAAAAAAAGAATAGTCTGCCTCCAGTATGAACAAAATCTATCCCCAAGAATTTATTCTGGTATATTTCTCTTTTTATTCAGTCAGGTTGCTTTTCTTTAGTTTTGGATTATGGAAAAAAGAGATGCACTGAAATCACAACTCTATTCTGAGTTACTTCGCTCAGGCTATTACTGTTCTGAAGTACAGGTCATCCTCAATTTACAATAATTTGTTTACCGACCATTCGAGCTTACAATGGCACTGAAAAAAATGACTTATGATTGTTAGGATCATCTCAAGAAAAAGGAAGATCAAACTTATTTTTAATCCTATCCTTCACAGTTTTCCAAATTAAACTATCTCTTGAAAATTACCTCTTCATATATAAAAATATCTTACAATTCAAATGAGATTTCCCCATATTATTAAATTCTAACTTTTTAATGAAATTGTAGATTGAGAGGATGAAAAGAAATCTTGGAGGCCATCTAAATGTCCAACATCCCTGGTGTCAAGTTGTCATGGACTCCCATCATAGTCTTTCTTTAGCATTTCTGGAGAATCACCTACCCACTTTCAAGACAGCCTCTTTCTGGTCAAAGAACAGCATTAAATATGGTGGTGAGTGCAGAAAAAAAAATCCAATTAAAAATACTAAAGAAGCTGACTATGTTTAACTTTGAATAAAGAAGACAGGAAATCTGTCCTCAAACATATGGCAGCCTATCGTAGCAAAGCCAGAACAGATGCTGCCATCAAAAGGTAGCAGAAGGAACTGATTGGTAGAAAATTCAGGGATGAAATTATTCCTAAAACTTAGTAGAAACATTCTAAGAGGAAGAGCAATTTGGCTGTGGATTAGAGGTGGGAGGACTACCTGTCAAAATTGCGAGAGTTGGACTAGATAAAATCTGGGAGTAAGATCTTTCCTTGAAATTGCATCCTTAACAATGAGCACCCTTATTTTTAAAGCAAACCCTAGCAATTCCAGAGAAGGCAAAAATCAAATCCCTCTTTCAGAAGAAGCCAGAAATTTAAGCTGCCTAAGCAATCAAGGAATGAAACATTGATCGGATATTTAAAAAAACTTTCAAAGTAAAAAAAAAAAAAGAAATTAACTATCTGGGTAAAATGCTGAAGTTAAGAATAATGGGCAGGTCACCGAGGAATAAAATACAGCTAACATGACAGCATTATTTTTAAAGACAGGTGTGAAAAACCAAGGGTGATTTATAATCTAAATGTAGGAGACTTTTTGCTGATGCTTAAATAGCATCTCTTAGTATCAATTATCATTCTACTGAAGTCAGAAAGTGGTGGAGAGGCAAAACATTTTCATCTCATTCGTGTGTCCTTCTTTTTAACCATTTGGCATATTAGATACTTTCAGTTCTGCCTTTGCTTCCGTGGGATGACACCAAGACCAAGCAATCTGCTATTATATCCATTAAGAGCCAGGCAGTCTTCTCCCTCTTTGACAAGCCAATTTGTACTGAGGTGGGTGGGTTTGTCAGCCTTTGTAGATTGGACCCAGCTGGGGGGGGGGGGGGGAGTCTCGAATACCTGCCCAGCCTTGGCAGAAGTGACAGTAGTTGGTTTGACAGAACCCAAGATGCAAAAGAGTCCACAACTGCAGTTGAAGAAATGTGACACATGAATATGTACTCACAAAACATGGAAAACAGCACAGTCTGGTTTGGTTTTTTAAAAATAAAAAATAAAGCCCCTCTCTCATTGTTTTTACTGCAATGATATTTCAGGTGGAAAGTTGTGATCCACAGCTCCTAAATACAGTAAGATTGTTTTTTAAATAATTTTATTAATGAACAACAAACAGAAAAACATTTAAAAGCAATGAACATGGTGCATACATTAAAAGAAATACAAATTTACACATGTACATAAATATTAATCATCATTGATACAGTTACTCCTTTCTTTTTTTAAACCAGTGGTAAAACTTCTCCCAAATTTTGTGATAATCAGATTCAGTCTTATCTTTTAAATCTTGAATTTTTCTATACATTTCAGCACATGACCAGATTTTTCAATTATTTCCATCTCTTCTGGCATATCATTTCCTTTCCATCTTTGGGCAAGAGCTAGTCTTGCGGTAGTGGTGACATGGACTATTAGGTATATTATCTTGTTATCATATTTCCCAACATTGATTCCCAATTAAAAAAATTCAGGTCTGAGCTCTATTTTAATTTTATACAACTCTTCTAACCAGTTTCAGCCAATATATTTGGACTTTTTCACCTTTCCTCCATACATGGTAATATGTTCCAATTTCTTTGTTGCATTTCCAATATTTAGGAGATAATTTCGGATACATTTTTGCTAATTTTGATGGTGGAATGTGTCATCAATAAAAATTTTTTAGTAAATTTTCCTCATATGATGCTGTCAAGGTAATTTTCCTATTCCACTAAATACAGTAAGATTGGAGCACCTCTCTACTTTGGTTGTCGTAGAGTTGCATCTATCAAAGCAGTAGATGTGGTTTTTCACAGGGTGGACCCCAAATGTTCTTCCACATAATTGCCCAGTTATTATCTAAACTGTGTTCTGGAGACACAGCTGACCATGCAAAACAGCAGTCAATGATCCAAAAAGTGGACCCTGTACTTAAGGAATATACTAAGGAGAAGGAGGAAGAGGAGGAGGGGGGAGGAGGAGGAGGAGGAGGAGGAGGAGGAGGAGGAGGAGGAGGAGAAGAAGAAGAAGAAGAAGAAGAAGAAGAAGAAGAAGAAGAAGAAGAAGAAGAAGAAGAAGAAGAAGAAGAAGAAGAAGAAGAAGAAGAAGAAGAAGAAGAAGAAGAAGAAGAAGAAGAAAAGGAAGGAAAGGAAGAAAAGAAGAAGTTGTTATTTAAGTATACGCTGGAGTCTACATTCAAAATCAGGAACTCATATCAGCAAAGTGACAAGCCCTGGTTTGGTAGTTTAATTTTAATCTTGGCTTTCCAAATGTGGTAGGATTGGTGGAGCTGAGCTCTTTTTGCTCAACATTTAGATCTGTGATACGAAGAACCTTTCTGTCTCATTCCTCACTGATGAATAGTTCATTCACTCAGGTAGCAGGTGATATTGAAGGAGCCTCTTTGGTGGAAGAAGGAGATAAAGTTATCACCATTGCTTAGATCCAAGAAAACATGACATGTGATTTTTCCCTCCCAGGATACAGCTACCAATAAAAGAGAATATTTGTAGTTCAAGAGTTGAAGTGAAGAGTCCTTTATACTCTCTGTGGTTGTTTTCCTTCAAATATTTCATTGCCCAAACTAGGTAACATTATCGGTGCTGATGAAGTTACCTAGTTTGGACAATGAAACATCTTCAAGAAAGCAATCAAGCTCAGAGAGCACATAGAGCCCTATCCTCCTCCTCCTCCTCTTCTTTCTCCTTGCACTGATGATGTTACCTAGTTTGGGTAATAAAATATCTGCAAGAAAACAATCAAGCTCAGAGAGCACCAAGGATCCCTCCAGATACAGTTAGTTCTCAACTTACAAACACAATTGAGTCACAACTAGTTACTAAGCAAGGCAGTTGTTAAGTGAGTCACCTGATTTTATGACTTTTTTTTTACATGGTGGTTCAGTGATCTGGCTTTCCCCATTGACTTTATTTGTTGAAAGCTGGCCAGGAAGTTTGCAGATTGTGAACACATGACCCCAGGATACTGCAACCATTGTAAATACATGCCAGTTGCCAATCACCCACATTTTCATCAGCTGACCCTTGACAATGCTGTAATGGTCATAAGTGCAAGGGCTGGATGTAAGTCAGAATAACAAAATAACAAGAGTTGGAAGGCACCTTGGAGGTCTTCTAGTCCAACCTCCTGCTCAATTTCAAAAGGTCACGAAATGAATGGTTGTATCTGGGTTGGCATGAGGTGACCTGGGAATTTTTTTTAAAAAGGGGAAAGTTTCCATTCCCTGGGATGTTGCCATGGCAACATTCTTCAAGAAGCCCTTAACTTAATGAGAGAGAAAGAGCTGTCATCACCAGAGAATCCCAAAGCATATGGATACAGCTTATTTAGCAATTCATTGCAAATAACAGTCTTTAACAGGTAAATTCTATGAATGCTATTTTGCATTTGATTATGAAAAAGGGAAAGAAACAAAATAGAATTTATCCATCTGTTCCATGCCTTTCAAATAGGTATGTTCGAGGTACCCTTCCCATAGGAGTATCAGAGGGGATGGGTGAACAGGAGTCACTGTTTCTTAATTATAACTTAGTTGTAACTTAATTGTATAAATTATATACATTAATTAGTTATAATCTGTTAAAATTCTTCAGGGATCCTGAGGATAACTTTTTATATATATATATTTAAGAAAGCAGTACTGGATATATGATATATGATAAATAGTTAGATAGTTAATTAGAGAGATAGATGGATGGATGGATGGATGGATGGATACTGTAGATAGACAGATGGATGGATAGTTAGATACATGATAGATGGATAGATGGATGGGTAGATACTGTAGATGGATGGATGGGTGGGTGGGTGGGATAGATGGATAGAGGGATAGAGGGATAGAGGGATAGAGGGATAGAGGGATAGATGGTTAGATGGATAGATAGATAGATGGATAGATGAATAGA
>BLBF01000059.1:10221775-10234758 GCA_015471245.1 Laticauda colubrina | reverse complement strand
AAACTTATACTGGAATAAACTATATTCTTGATAGCACAAGCGTATCTGTTATTTTTATCTGTTAATAAACATACAAGCTTAGCTCACTCATTTATCTGTTTGCCTATCTGACTAACGCTGCACATTCTGTTTAGCTTGTCTGCCTAACCCTGGTTGGGGAACCCAGGCTTAACACTGGTTATGGGCCCAGAGGCTGCAAAGTCAGTTTAACTAGGTTAAACAGATTTATGTAAAAAGTGAGAGTTTGTGTTGTTATACATTACAGTAAACAGACAGCTGTGTTTTATTAATTATATTTTTATATCCATATAAGAAAAACATGGCACAAGTCAATTTACAAAGTTTGTCCCTTATATCCAAGCTGGATGGAACAAACTATGTATCATGGTCTACAAAATGTAGTCTACTTCTACAAAGTGAAGGTCTGTGGAACATAATTGAAAATCCACCAAACGTAGAAGAATGGGATCCAGAGGATGAGGAAGACAGACTAAAGATAGAAGAATTTATGCATAAAAATCAACAAGCCATTTGCATAATTGGGTTAACCTTAACTGATCAACAGCTTGTTAATATCCACGGAGAGAAAACGGCTTTTGGGGGTTGGCAGAAGCTGAAGAGGATTTATGTTCGAGATAATGTTGGTGCTCACATAAATCTAACACGGAAGCTTTTCAGGACGCATCTCCAAACAAATGGTGATATGTTGAGTCATTTAAAAACTATGCAAAGCATTTTTAAAGAACTTCATGAGAAAGAGCTTATATTCTCTGAACTACACCCAGTTTACATAATTCTATCTTCCCTTGATGAAAGTTATGATAACTATGTAACTTCACTTGAAATTTTGCCAAAAGAAAGTTTAACTTTAACTGATATAACTGGCAGATTGATCGAAGAGGCCAGAAGAAGGCATGAAAGAGATGAATTAAGGAGGGAGCAACCTCAAAAAGAAGATAATGAATCTCCTACTGCATACGCAATTAAAAAGTGTTTTAATTGTGGAGGAAGAGGACATTTGGCAAGATTTTGTAAAAAGGCAAAGCGCCAGAACGCTGGCCAGAATACTAAAAATCATCAAAAAAATAAATAAAAATTTAGAGTTAGCCATGTATACTAACGGAGCTGTAAAAAATAATTTATGGGTGGTTGACAGTGGAGCATCCCATTGTATAACAAATGATAACAAAAATTTTATTAAAATGTCCCAGAGTACACAGCAGATATCGTTAGCCAATGGCTGGAAACTGAAAGCTAAAGGTGAAGGTATAGCATATTGTTCTTTTATAAAAGAGAATGTAAAAATGTTATATGTACCACAACTTAAGTTTAATTTAATTTCAGTTAGAATTTTGGTTAAACTAGGATATGCAGTTACATTTAGGGGAGATAACTGCATAATTAAAAAAAGAAGATAAGAGAATTACTGCATCTTTAAGAGGTGGATTATATGTGTTAAATGATGATGGTTTAAAGGTGGCTAACACAATTTATGAAAATAAGAAACCTCATGACGAATGTATTCACTTGTTACATCGAAGGCTAGGGCATTTAAATTTTAAAATGCTTAAGAAAACTGTTGAATTGTCTAAGGGAATAAGTTTGAAATCTTGTAATAAGTATTTGCAATGTAATGCCTGTAATCAAAATAAGAGCAGGGTTATACCGGCTAATAGAGTTGATGGATTTACTACTAAAGAGCCTTTAGAAGTAGTATTTGCTGATTTAATAGGTCCGAAAAAACCAAGTGTAGGAGGAGCTCGCCACATACTAAGTATAATGGACCACTATTCTAGATATGGGTTTTGCTATTTAATGAAGAGCAAAACTGAAACATATCAAAATCTATTTAATTGGATAAAATTTGCGGAAAGAAAAACTAAAAAGAAATTAGTAACTCTCATCACAGATAATGGTACAGAATTTACAAATAATAAATTTCAGAACAGACTAAGAATGTTAGGTATTTAACATAAAATGTCTGCACCATATAGGCCACAACATCATGCCTTTATAGAGAGAAGAGGCCAAACATTACAATCAATGGCACGAACTATGATGTCTGATTCAGGATTACCTGACAATTTATGGGGAGAAGCAATAATGTGTGGTAATCATATATTAAATAATGTTAAATAATGTTGTTAATTCAACAACAGGCATGGTACAAAACCTGATTTAAGTTACATGCACACATTTGGAGCACCAGCATGGGTGCATATCCCTACACAACTTAGACACAAAGGACAGCATAGAGCTAAAAGATTAATTTTTGTAGGATATACATCTAATCATAGATCTTATAGATTCTGGGAACCAGGTACATCTAGAGTTTACACCAGTGCCAGTGCAAAATTCCTAGAACATGTAGGATGGAATAGATTAGAGCAAGATTTAAATAATGAAGTAATTATTGAACCCTACAAAATGCAGAAAGATCAGATTAGCTATAAGAAGAGTCCAATTAAAGAAGAAGTCCACGAAGAGCAAATAGGACCAGAACAAGAGGAAATAGTTGATCAGGAAGAGTTACATAATCAAGAACAATTAATAAATGAAAGTCCACCTGTAAGTCCTATAATACCTAGACGTACTACACGTGTAACTAGACCACCTGATAGGTATCAAGCAAGTATAGTTTGCCAAGTAACTAAAGTTCCAACTAGTGTAGATGAACCTAGGATGTATCCTGCTAAGGATCAGGAGAATTGGCAAAAGGCAATGGAAAAAGAACTAAATTCATGAAACGTAATGAAAGTGTATGAAGATGCCAAATTACCTCCAGGAGAAAAATCCATTGGGTGCAAATGGATATTTAAAGTAAAAACTGGAAATGATGGGACTGTTACTCATAAAGCTAGGTTAGTAGCTCAAGGATTTAATCAAACTGCATCTGATTACGATGAAGTTTTTGCACCAAGCCTTAAAGCTACATCTTTAAGAGCAGCATTAGTGTGGGCAGCTAAGAAAAACTATGTCATTAACCATTTAGATGTAGAAACTGCTTATCTACATGCACCATTGCAGCACACTATATATTTAAGAAAACCAATTGGTATAAAAGACAATAAAGTCAATAGGAATGATTGTTGGAAACTCAAAAAGAGTCTTTACGGGTTGAAACAATCTGGGTTTGAGTGGAACCAATATATTGTAAAAGAGTTAAACAATATAGGTTTTAAATCTGATTTAGCAGATCCGTGTGTGTTTAAAAGAGAAAATAATGGAACGGTGTCATTATTGTTATTATTTACAGATGATATTGCTTTGATAACTAAGACTAATAATGAAGCTGATGAGATTATATCATTATTAGCCAAAAAGATAAAATTAAAGCATTTAGGTGAAATTAAAAGGTATCTAGGATTGACAATTAATAAAACAAATAATGGTTTTAAGATATCTCAAGAAGATAAAATTTGCCAATTAATTAAAACGTATAAAATGGAACTTTGTAAACTGGCAAAGACTCCAATGAGTCAGGGAGTTTGCCAAACTAATGATCAAAGTCCCAAATTTGATAAGTCCATATATCAATCTTTGATTGGTAGCTTATCATATATAAGCAATTGGTCAAGGCCAGATATAGCTTATAGTGTAAGTCAGCTGGCACGTTTTAATTCAGATCCAAAACAATGTCATTGGCAATCCTTAAAAAGAATTTTAAGATATCTTAAAGGAACAATGAACCATGCATTGTATATAGAACCAAAGGGTGATTTGAGTCTTAGTGTCTATGCAGATGCAAGTTTTGCAACTGATATAAACACTAGAAAATCAACATCTGGGATGGCTATATTATTTGGTAAGACACTAATAGGGTGGAGGTCAATCAGACAACAGCATATTAGC
Source organism: Laticauda colubrina (assembly GCA_015471245.1). Taxonomy (NCBI): domain Eukaryota; kingdom Metazoa; phylum Chordata; class Lepidosauria; order Squamata; family Elapidae; genus Laticauda; species Laticauda colubrina. The sequence goes on along the minus strand of BLBF01000059.1, from coordinate 10,230,906 downwards.
TTATCCACGATGGAAGCTGAATTTTCATGTCTGTCATTATTATGCACTGACTTGATTTTCTACAAACAGTTGTTGTTGGACATGGGTATAACTGTAAAAGATTCCATTATTGTGTACGAGGATAACCAAGCAGCTATAAAGTTAGCTACTAGTATTGCTGTAAAAACTAGATCAAAACATACTGACTTAAGATATTTAAATGTAAGAGAATCAGTGAAAAATGGAATAATAAAATTGAAATACTGCATGTCAGAAGAAAACATTGCAGACCAATTCACAAAAGCTCAAGGAGCAATTAAGTTTAAAGAAAGTTGTGAAAAATAAAATTTAAAGATGTAAATGATTCATAGTTATTATTATTTAACCTAAAAGGGGAGAATGTTAGGGATAACATTGTTTACCCTAACTGGTTTAGGTGAAATAATAACTATGAATCATAGTTAGTGTATGTTAAAGTGTCTGCAGCTTTAACTGTGAAATAGCAATTGTGGGAGTGGTTATGAAAACAATATAAAAGTAGCAAGTCTACAGCTTGCTCACTCTGGCTTTGATGATCCCTGATTACTGCTTGGAAGCAAGACTGCATTGCTCAAACGGGAGAGACAACAAAGGACTGATTTGTAAGTGAACTGACATAGGATATTCTACATGGACTTTGCTAACTGAATATCCCTGAATGGACTGACTACATGATACATGACTATTGGACTGTTATTTGACTATGCTATAAACTTATACTGGAATAAACTATATTCTTGATAGCACAAGCGTATCTATTATTTTTACTGTATGTTAATAAACATACAAGCTTAGCTCACTCATTTATCTGTGTGCCTATCTGACTAACGCTGCACATTCTGTTTAGCTTGTCTACCTAACCCTGGTTGGGGAACCCAGGCTTAACAATTGGGATGCTCAGTAGTTTTCTCTTCCCTCCCCCCCAACACACACATCATCTCTTGACCTCCTGTTTCACCCTTCATCCTCTTTTCTGCTGAGCTTGTACCTCCAGGTCAAATAATCAGAAAGCCTGATCTTGAAAAAAAAAATCCAGCATTCAAGAGTCAGTAGGATAATAGTTGGATAATAGTTGGATAATAGAAGACCAGAGTCTAACCTTTCCTTAGGCACACAAGCCCAAGAGGAGAGAGACTCTGGCTTCCTCTGTGTCAGGGTTCCAAGTCATAGATCCATTGCAAGCAAGAACTCCGAGGCAGGTGGATTCCTCAAAGAATAGCTTCATTGGATATGTCATATTGGCATGTATCTGGGAGGCTCCTTGGTTTTCACCTAATTAAAAGTAAAAGTTTTTCCCTCAACCCCAAACAAATCAGTCCCATGGCCCAATCACGGCTTCAGAAGACAAGAACTAGGCCAGCATAGCTGCAACAGTATTGTATTGATTCAAAACTGGAACAAATGCCTGTGATTTATACTCTAGGCTGACAGGGCCTTAAACAATCAAAGAACTAGAAAAAGCCCACCCAAATATAAATGTTCTAAATTTCCCTCCAAAACAGTTGGAGCTAACAGTTAAGATCATCTAAAGGTTAGTTTCACTTTAGCCAGTGGTGAGATTCAATTTTTTTTACTACCGGTTCTGTGGGTGTCGCTTGGTGGGCGTGGCAGGAGAAGGATACTGTAAAATCTCCAGTCAGAGGTGGGATTTGCCGGTTTTCCGAACTATTCCAAATTTCCGCAACTGGTTCTCCAGAACTGGTTAGAACCTGCTGAATACCAACTCTGACTTTAGCACAGTTAACACAACTAGATATTTTCAATGCACAACACCAGCAGCTTCCACAAGTCTGGTGACATCACTCCTCCTTACCCCAGCCAGGTGTGAGAACGTCCTTGGTTCCCAGGGGAAAGTATTTTGTTTTGACTACACAGCCCCAGCTATCTCAAACCCACCGCCTTCCTATCCCTGAACTCTATTGTGGCAGACTGAAATTCCAAGATGGCTTCAACCAGATCAGCTTCAGGGTTGAAACTCAGCTTGGATTAGCATCAGCTTCTGCCAGAAGCCAGATGAAAAGGTGAACTCATCGCCACACACTTTCATTGAGCCATTTTGCAATAAGAACTCAGTAACCGCAGAGCAAAACTGTTACTTCCCAGCACACCATGATGCACAGGAAGCCCTCGACTTACAACAGTTCATTTAGTGACTGTTCAAAGTTACAAGAGCAGTGAAAAAAAGTGACTTACGGCTGTTTTTTTATACTTATGACCGTTACAGCATTTCCTTGGTCACATGATCAAAATTCAGATTCTTGGCATATGGCTCGTATTTATGATGGTCACAGTGTCCTTGGGGATGTGTGTCACATGAAGCAAAGTCAAAGAGGAAGCCAGATTCAATTCACAACTGTGTCACTAACTTAACAACTGTGGAGGTCCATTTAACAACTGTGTCAAGAAAAGTTGTAAAATGGGGGCAAAGCTGCCTTCACAAACGTCTCCCTTAGCAACAAAAATTTTGGGCTCCATCATAGTTGTAAGTTGAGCATTACCTGCAGTGGTGTTTCTTTCCTGAAGTCCATATTATGCTGCCAACTGAATAAAAAGTCCTCAAGAACAAATGCTTCCTTAACTTTTGAGTCAGGCTCCTACCTTTACAGTACAAACAAATGTTTGCATGGTTCTGACTCGATAACAGGACAATTAGCATTCATTAAACACAGCCATAAATCTTTCTTTCCTGAGACCACGCTAATATAGTCCTCCAGCCTTCAGAATAAATGCCACACTTAATCTTCCCTCCTCTACAACCTCCTCTGCTCCTGGTGTCCTGGAAAGATGCTAAGCATGCAAAAAAGGAATGGAAGCAATGTTCATCCTTTAGCTAAGCCATGAAAGTTAACAAAAGAAAGTCTCTGCCAAGTAAGCTATCTCCGCCATGATACCTTCATACTGGTGGGTATTTAAAAAAAAAAATATCCAGCTTTGGTTCACCCCAGCAGCTTACATTTATCACCACCTGAAGTTTCAGAATTCAGAAATAATAGTAAAAGAGGAATTATTTAATGAAGATTAGCAATAGCACTTACACTTAAATCCTGATTCATAGTGTTTTATATCCCTCTCTCAGTGGTTTACAGAGCCAGTATATTGCTCCCAACATTCTGGCTCCACTTTTTATCGATTTCTGGAGGACAGAAGGCTGAGACAACTGAGGATCGAATTCCTGACAGTTGGCAGAATTAGCCTGCAATGCCGCATTCTAACCGTTGTGCCACCAGGGCTCTTTAACCTTGCTAACTTCACAAAACAGGCAACCAAATAAGAAGTCATTTAAGTTGCAAATACTTGCAGAAAAACCTTTTAGATTCCTTGCATATGCTAGATGAGCTTCCCACTTTAATTCTCTTTCTATCAAGTTTTATACACAAAAACTAATTGCTGGTCTTAGTCCTTCTAAATTATAGGAGTGGGTGTCATTGCTGAAGTCAAGTCTCAGTCACTTTCTTTGTTATAAGATGCATATTAATTAGAATCATACAAATGTTTTTATTTGACATCTATATCTAGGCGGGTTTTAGTCTTTTTAAGAAGCTAGAATTTCTTGGTTGTTCATCTTTTATACAAGCCTTTGCAAAGATATGGAATCTCTGCAGGGCCATGTCACTGTTAACTAAGTCAATAGATTCTTCATTGGAGCTGAACTCTACTAAATCCCTAGTGGGGATTAAATATGTTTAGAGGCAACTCACTGATCTCAGTGGAAGTATTTAGACCATCCTTTTTTCTCTATCCATGAAGGTATTCATAAACATAAAACTTCACTCTACATCAGGATATTAAAAGGCAAATAATAAGACACAAATGTTATTTTTTATTTTCCATCTGATCATATCTCCATTGTTCTACTCATTCTAGGTATCTAGAGGAGGTTGCTTTACATATCCATATATAGTAAAGGTAAAGGTTCCCCTCACACATATGTGCAAGTCATTCCCAGCTCTAGTACATGTATACATGTGTACGTACACAGACACTTAAACACACAGACACAGAGAGAGAGAGAGAGAGAGAGGGAGAGGGAGAGAGAGGGAGAGAAGCTACCGCTCTCTGTATAGAGTGAGTTGCTATCAATGAGTTGCTACTGAAGAGAATATACACTGCTCAAAAAAATAAAAGGAACACAAAAATAAGACATTCTAGATCTGAATGAATGAAATATTCTTATTAAATACTTTGCTCATTACAAAGTTGAATGTGCTAACAACAAAAGCACACAAAAATTATCAATGGAAATCAAATTTAGCAACCCATGGAGGTCTGGATTTGGAGTTACACTCAAAATTAAAGTGGAAAAAGGCTGATCCAACTTTGATGTAATGTCCTTGAAACAAGTCAAAATGAAGCTCAGTAGTGTGTGTGGCCTCCACATGCCTGTACGACCTCCCTACAATACCTGGGCATGCTCCTGATGAGGTGGTGGATGGTCTCCTGAGGGATCTCATCCCACACCTGGACTAAAGCATCCCCCAACTCCTGGGCAGTCTATGGTGCAACGTGGCATTGGTGGATGGAATGAGACATGATGTCCCAGATGAGCTCAATTGGATTCAGGTCTGGGGAATAGGCAGGCCAGTCCATGGCATCAATGCCTTCATCTTGCAGGAATTGCTGACACACTCCAGCCACATGAGTCTAGCATTGTTGTGCATTAGGAGGAACCCAAGGCCAAGCGCACCAGCATATGGTCTCACAAGGGGTCTGAGGATCTCTTCTCAGTACATAATGGCAGTCAGGCTACCTCTGGCAAGCTAGAGGGCTGTGCGGCCCCCGAAAGAAATGCCACCCCACACCATTACTGACCCTTTGCCAAACTGGTCATGCTGGAGGATGTTGCAGGCAGCAGAACGTTCTCCACGGCGTCTCCAGACCCTGTCACATCTGTCACATGTGCTCAGTGTGAACCTGCTTTCATCTGTGAAGAGCACAGGGTGCCAGTGGTGAATTTGCCAATCTTGGTATTCTCTGGCAAATGCTAAATGTCCTGCACAGTGTTGGGCTGAAAGCACAACCCCACCTGTGGACGTCGGGCCCTCATACCACCCTCATGGAGCCTGTTTCTGACTGTTTGAGCAGCCACATGCACATGTGTGCCCTGCTGGAGGTCATTTTGTAGGGCTCTATTAGGGCTCCTCCTGTCCCTCCTTGCACAAAGGCGGAGGTAGCAGTCCTGATGCTAGCTTGTTGCTATGGCCTCCTCCACATCTCCTGATGTACTGGCCTGTCTCCTGATAGCGCCTCCATGCTCTGGACACTACGCTGACAGACACAGCAAACCTTCTTGCCACAACTCGCATTGATGTGCCATCCTGGATGAGCTGCAATACCTGAGCCATTTGGGTGGGTTGTAGACTCCATCTCGTGCTAACGCTAGAGTGAAAGCACCACCAGCATTCAAAAGTGACCAAAACATCAGCCAGAAAGCATAGGGACTGAGAAGTGGTCTGGTCACCACCTGCAGAACCATCCTTTATTGGGGATGTCTTGCTAACTTCCTCTGCTTTGCACCTGTTATCTATTCCATTTGCACATTTGTATGTGAAATTGATTGTCAATCAGTGTTGCTACCTAAGTGGACAGTTTGATTTCACAGAAGTGTGACTGACTTGGAGTTCCATTGTGTTGTTTCAGTGTTCCCTTTATTTTTTTGAGCAGTGTATATATTCTCATAGAATATGTATTTTCTTTTAAATATCTAAAATTATTGTACATCAGGGTAGGTGTTTTATAGTCTTGGTGAGGTTTAACACATGCCTATTTAATGTTGTAAAAGAGGAGAGAAGGTGGGAGAGGCTGTTTTGTCTTCACCAAGGAGTACTTCATAATTATTTCATTATCCACGTATTATTTTTATCACCAATCTATACACCTTGGTTTTATTATCCAAAGTTCTTATGAGTGTAGATAATAGGTATACTGACAAGCACAGGAGCAAGGAGGGGAAAAAAGGATAAAATCTCTTTTAGAATGAATTAAAAATAAATCCAAGTGAATTTATCAAGCAATATCAGCACTGCAGTTTTGTCTGGAAAATTAACTCATCAAATACAGGAGGCATTCAGGTGATATGCCTGAGAGTTTTTTTTCCTTCCCTCCTTCCCTCCCTCCTCCTTCCTTCTTTCCTTCCTTTCTTCCTTCCTTCTTTCGTTCCTTCCTTCTTTCTTTCCCTTCCTCCCTCCCTCCTTCCTTTGTCATTAATTTGGATATTAAGAATGAAATATTTAGCAACACAGCTTTAATCAAACCATCTAGGGACAAACTTCTTTCAAGGACTGGTAGAAATCTATTTTGCAAAGATGGTTGTAATAAGTTGGAGGGACATAATTGAGTTAATATAGTAAAGCTTAGCTTATCCATAAGAAAGTGACTTAATAACATTTCAGTCATTTGTGCAAGTCTTGAAGATTAGATTGCAAAATCATAAAATGTGAGTTTGTTATAGCTTGATAATTATAATTTTCTACCAGGGTACACTTCTAAAATATTTATCTATATCAGTCAGAAGCTACCCTAGGGACTCCCAATTTACAAAGAGTCTCTGTCTGTCTGTCTCTCCATGGAGGGGGGGAGAGGGGAGGAAGAGAGAAGGAATTAAGTTGGGAGCAGTGTAGATCTTGAGTGTCCCAACTGCATTTTGAATCCCAAACACCAACCAAATATTGTTTAACAATTTTAGGATAATGTCAACCTTCTGGTTACATTCATTTCCAGTGACACATCCTTTTCTGTCTTTGACAAGTTGATGCAGAATTTGGAGGGAGATAGATAGGAAAGATAACTGGTTAGAAAGGGAGACTAATGCCTCTGCAAACAGTCACCAGTCCTTCCCAGAACTTCTGAGGATGTTGTTACCTTCCTGTTACTACCAAGAATTTTGCTACACATTTATAATATGATGTCTCTTGTTCCTTATTTCTGCTTGATATTTTGAATCCCATCTTTCTAACTAATAAGATAAGAGTGAAGAATTTGGATCAGGCAATAATCCACAAATGTCTTGGAAAAGATATTCAAATGTGAGGGTGTGTCTATATCTACAAAGGTCAGAATCTTGCCAGCCATCATATTCCTTATGAATACTCTGTGAAAGCAAAAGTTGAAGAAGCAAGATAAAAATAATTTTTGTGTTGGAGAAGACTCCATGAACAACCATGAAAACAAACCAAGGCTCCTTGAATAAATCAACCTATCAATTGAGATGTAATTACTGTACTTCAGACACAATAGGTGAAGACCTAGGTTTCTGGAGATGGCTCTAATGCGGTGAAAACTGGAAAGGAAAATAAGAAAAGGATGACCAGAAGCAAGATGGATGGACAGTTACAATGAAAATAGAAGTTTGGAAGTCCTGAAAGACCAGGTTAGGGAATAAATCATAGAAAAATTCTATGTGATTATTAAAAAATCAAAAACAACCCAATGGCACACAATCAATCAATCAATCATCTTTGTATTTTGGCTTTTTAGTCAGACACTCAAGCCAAGTCCTATACAAATGGAATCATGAAAAAAAATCTTGCACAAACATTATAGAAGGGACGGCTACCAATAACAACTACAATAACTCTTCTTTCTTTAAACAACCAACCAACCAACCCAACCCAACCAATCAACCAATCAATCAATCAACCAACCAACATGGATTCTGTTGCATTCAATAGCTAACCCTAATCTTACCTGTGATAAAAAGGATAAAAATACAACATGGATTACTAATCAGGACACCTCAATCCTCAAAATTGCACCCCTCCAAATATTAGCTAATTCCACAGTATTTCCATACTTCATATCAAGAAATACTTTCTCTTGTCTCTTCTAAATCCCTCAAAATTTCATTTTAATGTTAATCTAGCATTGTGGAAGAGAGAGACATTCTCTCTTTCCACAATTTCCCATGCCATAAATGAATGCATAGGCTTCTATCAATGTTTTTCTTTGTTCGAGTTCCTCCCAAACTAAAAATAAATCCCTAACTGTGCTAGAAATTTTGGCTTCAGTCCTCATTTACATATAAAGAAATATCCTGGTTCAATTCTATCTATCTATTCTAATCTGTAGTGCCTGTCAGCCTTTTTTTTTTTTTACTTGAAATCTCATTTTGTATTTTAGGCTGTTTGTAGACAATACAATCTGTTCCATCAATAAGCCATGGTCCCTTTTAAAATCTTCATCAAGGAGACATTATCTCATCAGGGGCTATTTTAATCACAATTCATGTACTTTTCAACATTCTTCTCTTGCAACTAAAGCCAGCATTTTCATGTACACACCTCCCTCCCCCCCCCCCCACAAGGATCTCGAACCATTAATCTTTCACAACTGTCTCTTTTGAAATTCAGGGGAATGTAACTCCGCATTATCTGGCCATTTGGAAGAAGATGAGTACAAGAATAAAAAGAGAACGTAAACAAACCCTGTGAGATTATGAAAATGGCTGTTTCCTTATCAGCACAGAAATCATTACAAAGGGATTCTAAAGTGTGCTCTGTCCATTATCATTTGCCATATTTGGAGCAGTCAATGCAAGAAATATTAGTCTCATTTGTTGAAAGCTGAATAGAGAATCCTGCTACATCAAATTTATTTATTTATACAATTGATCTGTATTGCCACAAATCCCACTTATATAACTTTGAGTGACTTGCAATCAAAATAGATAAAAGATAAATAAAATACACCCATCTATGTATCACGTGTCTGTCTGTTTGTCTATCTGTCTGTCTATCTGCCTATCTATCTATCTATCTATCTATCTATCTATCTATCTATCTATCTATCTATCTATCTATCTGCATTGTCTATCATCTAACAATCACCTATCATCTATCATCACTATCATCTATCTTCTATCTATCTATCTATCTATCTATCTATCTATCTATCTATCTATCTATCTATCTATCATCATTATCTACCTACCTATGTACCTCTCTCTATGTATCTATCATCTCTCTATCTCTCTATCATCTATCAATCACCTATCATCTATCATTATCACCTATGATCTATCTACCTACCTACCTATCTATCATTAACTACCTACCTATCTACCTCTTGCTCTCTATGTATCTATCATATCTCTTTCTTGCTATCTATCTATATCTATC
>BLBF01000059.1:10206587-10221375 GCA_015471245.1 Laticauda colubrina | reverse complement strand
CACACATTTATATATTATTTATATGTATATTATAATATACATATCATATTTCTCTATTGCTATCTATCTATCTGTCTGTCTGTCTGTCTATCATCATCATTAGCTATCTGTCTATCTATCCATTTATCATCTTTCTATCTATCATCTGTCTATCTATCTTGGGGGATACCGCACTCACAATTTTGAGGATGGGTCATAAGTTCAACTGGTCATAGTAACTAGTCATAAGTTGAGGACTACCTGTATGGAATAAACAGGTTACAATTTCCTAGTTTATGTGATAATTGGCTTCACCATACCAAATAACAATGCCAGCATGTGTCTGAGACAACCAGCAGTTTGGCCAACACAGCGATCTTGAAGTCCAGTGTCTTACATGCTCTTATCTAATGGAATCACAGCAGAATATAGCCATAGTGAGCCATGGTGGCTCAGGTGGTAAGACACTGGTAGGACTCTGGGCCTGGGCACCGTTGAGGTCAATGGTTCGATTCCTGTGAGCGAATAAACTGCATAGAGACAAGAAAGGAGCCTACCCTGATTGCCTACCAGCATTCAGGTGTCCCATGAGTAAAAATAACATGGCCCCAAAAAATTCCTTTCACAAAGGCAGCCAGCCACCTCAGTCTTCCAGTGTAGTGGCCTAGAGGTGGAGTTCTTGCCTCACAATCAGGAGGCTGTGAGTTTGATCCTAGGTAATATTTGGAAGAGACTCTCCTGCTTCAGCAGGAGCAGTTGGATTAGATTATCTCCAACTCTGTTATTCTATGTCTACGATCCTGGCTAACATACACTTTAAAAAAAACACCCATATATAAAACACTGGGAAGGGGGGCAAGCTTAACTACTACTCTTCCTTCTGCTTTACTGTGGCTTTCAGATGTAAATAGTTTCACAGGTGCTCTTCTCTGGCATTGCTTACTATACCCAAATGTGTTTCAAACATTCAGTTTTGAGCGAATCCAAATTTTAATATATTTTGTGTTACATCATATTTTTTAGATAAGTTGTGACAGCTGTTGATCTGTCAGATAAAAATGTTCCAGGTTCTCTTCTGTTCTGTTATTACTCTACCTACTTTGCCAAAGAAGAGCCTATAATTCATATTAAATTCACTGTATCCGTGAGTTTGGTAGCATGCTCGATACTGCAAGTGGGTTTTGAAATTTCTTCCCCGGTTGTTTGGATAAGTGAAGCTAGAATTGTTATAAACGTTAATCCCCTTTAAATAAACAGTAGTAAATAAACAGCAGCAGTAGGCCCCTTCTGTACCACTGAACTGATCCAAAAATGCCTTGTTTAAGCTGTCAATTTATCCATCAATTGTCTTTTTATGAGCCTTCAGAGACTGATACAATGCACTGAGACAGAGAGATAACATGTGTTTTTTCTCTTAACTTAGTCATTTTTTATTGTCAACATATTTTAACACTTTCTCTTGTTTCCTGATATTATAATAGCTAAACAAAGAGCACAATAAATAATTATTTTCTTCTACCCTTTAAAATCTTGCTCTAAGCCTACAGAGGAATTACACATTTTATGTACAGTTTCTTAGACTATGTCAATCCAGTTTGAAGGTAAAGAGATTTCAGGCTTGGAGTGCTTGGAAAGTCTAAATATAAGCAACACAGAATAGAAAACCAAGTTCATTGAAACAAAGATGGAAAATACCCGCAATAAATAAAAGCATTCCTGTTACATGAATAGAATGAATGAGGAAAGGTAGTTTACACCTCTGATCCACTGAGGTAAGAAATTTTGCTTAATGGCTGTTAGCAAATGACTAATTTGCACTTCCCAAACCAATAATTGAACCACAGAATAATTATCCGTCAATGTTCACAATTTTTCCTTATATTTTGTAAGGTAGTTTTCCAACTGAAACAATTATAAATTATGGATGGAGAACTGGTAGAAATGCGAACACAGGTGAAAATTATATTAAAATACATTTTGCTGAATAAATTAACTGAATAACATAGAAAATAGGCATTCCAAATGTGTATGTTTTTTAAAAAATCACATAAGCATTCTCGTCTGGATGTTAAAAGCAGATAAATAGGCAGAAACAGAAATACTTTTGCATTTCTGAATTTGCCATTTTTTTGTTTTGTTATGGAATGTATATCTGGTCCTTCTACCAACTTATGCATGAAAACTGCACAAAATTGACACCAATAAAGCTTTTAAAAATGCTACTATTAGAATATATGTGGTTCCTCTGCTTACGACTACAATTGGGACCAGAATTTCTGGTGCTAAGCAAAACAATTGTTCAACAATTTTTTAACATCCAGAATTTTTCTGTCTTGCTATATTGTTAAGCAAATCACTGCAGTTAAGTGAACCACATAGTCATTAAGCGAATCTGGCTTCTACAAATTGATTTTGCTGGTTGGGAGCTATCCGGGAAGGCTACAAATGGTGATCAAATGACCTCAGGATGTACTGTGGCCTGTCAGCTGCCAGCAGAGCTAGCAGCAAAGTCAGACAAAGAGGGGAGCCTGGGCCTGCTTCAAAGCCTTTGGAAGGCTCTGATGAGGGACCAGAAGCAGAGGCAGGGCTGGATCCTCCTATCACCTCCCAGGTGCAAAGACAGAGCTGTCTTCAAGGGCTGAGCTGAATGAGGGAGAACAGATGGGGCCCATCTCAGATTCATGTATACATAGAGAGGAGAGGAGAGCAATGAAAAGCAATAAGCCGGCTCTCAGGGGGGAAAAAAAGACGTAGATGCTAGCAAGTCCCTCCCTGGCTGGGAAATAAATAGTAAGGGTTTAGGAGTGGCCTGTTGTTATAGTCAACTGTTCGTTTTCTAGAGTACATTGATCAAGTCAGATTCCTTTGCCAGAACCAGGTTTGTTGGGACTAATTGCTCTGTATTTGAGGTGGCAACGGAGTCTCCCTGCTGGGAAATAATAAGGAGTGAATTTGCTTGAACAACTTTTTAAATCTTGAGTTCAGATTAAACAGAGATTGTTCTTGACCCATTTCATAAGGGGAAAAACTTTCATTTGTAACAAATTATTTTTGGTTTTGTCTATCCAATTGTCATGCCCCGCTTTAAGAAAAAAGGGGGATTGCTTTATGTGTGAATAAGTGATTTCTCATTGCTTGTGAAGGCTGGGTCAGAACAGCAACTATCACAAATACCTGCCAAGGGGCCAAATTTTGATCCTGTGACCATGGAGATGCTACAGTGGTTGTAAGTGTGAAGACCAATCAAAAGTCATTTTTTTAATCCTGTGGTCACTTCTCATGGTCATTAAATGTAGTCAAGGACCAGTTGTATAATTGTATAATTTTCATACAGCGTTGATTATAACATGTCCAACCCTAAGCCTGCATGGCAGATTCATCCAGACAGGCAAGGTGTTCTGACCCAGCTCCCCAAACACAACAAACCCTCTGATGTGAACTCAAAAAATTCCTTTATTAGGAATGCTGGCAGCCCTGGCAAAATTTTTCTTTCAAAAAATAACAAATCCATCCAGCCAGAAGATGAATAGTTGTCTGCCATATCTATTCATCTCTGCCCCTTGCCTTTTATCCCCAGAGCTAGGGTGAGGCCTTGGAAGCAGTAGTGGCTCTTCCCTCCCAAGGATCAGCCCATAGATTCCCATTGCTCTCCTCTCCTCTGCCTTCTGCATATTCGCATGTCAGGCACTGGACCCAGCTGTTCCTCCTCTTCCTCATCAGCCACCTCCAGACCTGGGGGCTGTTGACTCTTCATCCAGCCCAGGCTCTGCCTTTGTCTCTCTTCCTGCCAGCTCTAATCCCTCTTCCCCCTTGGACCTCCCATGTTGCCTTGGTGCTGATCCTGACTCCCACATCTCCTCTTCTGATTCGGCTGCTGGAGGGGCTGGTGGCCAACAGGCCACAACACAAGGATGCCATAATTTAAATGTGGAGTGCAATTTTTATGGGTCTTTGCACCAGCAGTGCATTCAAAGCCTGTTTCGAATTGGCTCCAGAAACTCCCTAAATGGCCAAGGAATTCTTTTTTTTTTTCCCAAAAGAGCCAAAATGCCCCCTTTATCACCTTCCACGTTGCCACTGACAGTTTCATCCTGGAATGCGTTGTCTCTCAAACTGATCACCAGCCAGGAGGCAAAACAACTGAAACCCCCATAAATGTGCATTTAGATATCCCGGAGTCACTATATTAAGAATTATTCTGCATGCCGTGCTGGCATGTGAGCACCAAAAATTAATCACAATGTCCTGTTTTAGCATTGCTGGCAGCAAAGGGTCATGTCACTTTCATAGAATTGATTAACTACTTATTAAACAAGAGCAGCAGTGACAGAGCTTTAAAAAAAAATATCAAATTAAGACTGGAGTAGCTCCCAGCAAACAAAGACCACAAAAGACAAATGCACGTTAACTGTGCTTCAGTCATAATGTGACAAAAAGAAAAAAAAAAGAAAATAGAAAACAGGAAGGAAAAAAAAAACCCACAGGAGGTTATCAGTGGCAGCGTTCAATTTATTTGCTTTATCAAATTCTGGTTGGAGGTGAAGCCAAGAGCCTTTCAAGGCTGCTAGATAGATAAACAACACAGACTACTAATGCGAAATGATTACTGTGGCTGTATTGTGATTATTATTATTATAGCTAATAATTATAAATCTAATTACAAGTATAGATACAGAAATATGAAATCATCGTTGCCAGTTTTGCAGCTGGTGTTGGCTTTTGTACGCATCAAATTCTTCCCAAGAACCTTCTCATTGGAAAAATGAGTAGATTAATATTTTACTACCAGTCCTCAACTTACGACGTTGCTTAATGACTGTTTGAAATGACCTCAGGTCCAGAATGGGTGCTTTAGGGCCCATAAAGTAGTTCCAGCTTTCATGAAGTGTCATATCACACACACACACTCAGAGCTGTCATGTGACTGCATTTCGAATGTTTAGCGACAGACTCACCTTTACAACTGCTTGCAATGTCTCCCACAGTCATGTGACTACAATTTGCTTTTGAGGGGCAGGGTTATCAGCAAAAGACCCCCACCCATTGCTAATATAAGCAAACTATTAATATGTATTTACAGGTAGTTCCCAAGTTACGACCACATCTGAGCCCAAAATTTCTATTGCGAAGCGAAACATTTGATAAGTGAGTTTTGCCCCATTTTATGACCATTCTTGCCACTGTTGTTAAGTGAATCACTGCAGTTGTTAAGTTAGTAACACAGTTGTTAAGTCCATCTGGCTTCCCTGTTGATTTTGCTCATCCAAAGGTTATAAAAGGAGATTACACGACCCCAGAATACTGCAATTGTCATAACTATGAGTCATTAAGTACCGTGGTGGCACAGTGGTTAGAATGCTGTACTGCAGGCTAACTGTCTGCTCACTCCAGGAGTTCGATTCAGAAATTGACTCAGTCTTCCATCCTTCCGAGATCAATAAAATGAGGACCCAGATTGTTGGAGGCAATATGCTGGCTGTGTAAACCGTTTAGATAGGGCTGTAAAAGCACTGTGAAGCAGTATATATGTCTAAGTGCTATTGCTATTGCTACAATGACATTGATAAAGGTGACTTATGACCTTTAGCAGGTTAGTAGGATGGGAAGAGAATGGGATTTTATAGTAACCTTCCCCCAGGAGTGGGGAGGGAATGGAGATTTTAAAGTATCCTTCCTCTGCCTTGCCCACGAAGCCACGGCCACCAAGACACATTATGCCCATCAAGCCACGTCCATGGAACCGGTCGTAAAAATGTTTGAATCTCACCACTGGTTGTAACTGTCCTTTTCAGTTAAGTCATAACTTTGGAAGCCGACATCATTCAAATACATTCAGAGGAATATATGAAGACAGTTCCTGGCAGATGTGGAAATAAGTCCACAAGAGAGATAACTAGCCAGCGGGTGATCTTTTCAAAGTAGGTGGAATCCTGGCATTTAAAGGACAATTCCTGTAGCCCAAGAAACACACAAATGAGACTAATTTCCACTCCGGAAATGTTTTCTTTTGATTTTGTGTTGTTTTTGTTCTACTAATTGGTATGACCTTGGCTATTTTTGCCTTTTTCGCCTAGCTCTGGTGTTCATTTGCTATGAAGATGAATTAGTTATTTAGGCAGCAATCAACTTGTCTGGTTTAGCCAAAGTGCAGCCATTCCTCTTTGAGCCTATTAAGAACAGACGCAACTTTGCATCTAATGCACATTACAAATACAAAAGCATTCTGGGAATGTTAAGGCTCCTAAATATTTCGCTATTTGTTAATGAAAACATTCTTTTCAGACAAGGGCAGAAGAAGGGGATACTGGGGAAATCAATAAAGAACCTGAGTTCCAATTAAAAATGCTTAGCGCACTGTCTGTTTCTATCACACTCCGGCTTTAACTTACACCATTGAGGTCAGCAAATGGCCCCACGGAGGTGTGTGAATTGTACTGTGGATACAGACAATGGCAATGTCAAAGTCCCTTGGAGGGCATCAACCTTTAATGGATGCTCAGGGCCCGGAAACTATGAAGCCATTAGTGTCGCTAGAAGATTCTCTATTTTCCTGCCTTGATATGTGTGGTGTCTTAGCATGGATGGAATGAATGTGCTCATAGAACAAATCAAGCCAATGATGGGAATTGTAGGCTAGAGGTGACCGATGCAATTTTTTCCTCTCTCTTTCCTTTCCAACACTCAGGTTCAAACAAACAAACAAAAAAAATGGAGTGGCTTGAGCTGACAATGCAGAGCTGTTTGAAAGGGTTGGAATCAGATAGAACTACATTAAAAGACACTTCCAGGGCAGTGGTGGGATTCAAAAATATTTACTACCGGTTCTGTGTGTGTGGCTTGATGGGTATGGCTTGGTGGGAGTGACAGGGGAAGGATACTGTAAAATCCATTCCCTCTCCACTCCTGGGGGAAGGATACTGCAAAATCCCCATTCATTCCCCACTCCACTAACCGCCTTTCCAGCTCCATTCTCCTATGCAGGGCAACCAAAGAAGACACAGCCAATCAGCTGGGCCTCGGGAGGCAGAGAATAGATGGGTCATTTTAGAGAAGTGACTGTCTAGACTTTTCTGAAATAGAAGTATAATACAAATATAAAAATTTGGCTCTAATTACTAACCAAACCAACATCCAATGTTTTGCAACTTATGAAGAAGTTACTTACTTACATAGATAATGTACACATTATTGTAAATAAAACTCAGTCACTAAGTGATATGGTTGTTAAGTGACTCATCCATGATCATTAAATGGCTTCCCCAATTGACTTAGCTTGCTGGAAGCTGGCTAGGAAGGGAACAGACTAAATATTCTGCAATTATCATAAATGTGCTCCAGTTGCCAGGTACCTGAATTGGGAATCGTGTGACCAGAGGTTAGTGCAACAATAAATTGTGACTTTTTCGAAGGCCATTGTAACTTTGTTATTAAACAAATGGTCACAAGTGGAGGACTACCTGTATCATCATCATCTTTTAATGACCCCATAATCTCTTTCTGGGTGGAATCTGGGCAACTGAATGGAGCTTGCAGATGTTTTAATGGCCAGATACCCTTCCTGTTGTCAATGCAGAGTTTTGTTCAGCAGATAAATTCTCAGTGTGCCCAGCAAGAGAAATATCTGCCTCTACCTAGGATCAAACTCACTGCCTCCTGATTGTGAGGCGAGGGCTCCACCTCTTGGCCATTGCACCATTCTTGAGGATTACCTGTATCCTCTTTAAAAATAATTTGTGTAAACACACATATAACATACATAAGATATATCGATTCCTTTCCTCCCCATCTGTTCTCTTCTGTCTATTTACACAGAAAAGTTTCTTTTTATTTCCGTTCAGTATAGTTGTAACTATCTCTGTAGTCCAGAGATCTTTGCTGCCATCTAATGGTCAGCTGGATGTTTCCACTACAGATATAGTATCCCTGCGATCAAGTTAAATAGCTGAAATCAAAATCAAAATCAAAATCAAAATCAAAATCAAAATCAAAATCAAAATCAAAATCAAAATCAAAATCACAATTACAATCACAACAACAACAACAACAACAATAATAATAATAGTAATAATAATAATAATAATAATAATAATATACTGATTTATAGAGGTGCGAAGTACAGCTTTGAAGAGAGAAAAAGAAAAAAAGAGGAAAAGAGAGATAAGACTGCTCTTATTCTGATGTTGTCAACACGTCAGAGCTACCATCAAATTAAGACAGAGATTCTGCCATCACTTCTTCTAAATAACCCATCAAAGCCATCGGCTCCAATCTTTTGTGAATTTTTTACCCCCACATTCATAATAATAAGGCCCTTTTAAAAATTATGGATGGATAATTTTTTTTTTTTACTTAAAAAAATAAATCTTTACCCAAAGTCATGCATTCTTTCATAAATAGGAAGAGATAGATTTGTATTTCAAAAGTAACAAGTGTAGAATACTCTACCAGACAGATGGCTTGGATACCTGGTGAAAGACTGGGATTTAAACCCAAAATAGCTAACATGTTTCTGTGGCTGATAAGGGACATGTTTTGATGGATTCCCTTGTTCTGATAGGTAAAAGGTGAAGGTTCCCCTTGCTCATCATTTCTGGCTCTAGGGGGTGGTGCTCATCTCCATTTCAAAGCCAAAGAGCCAGCGCTGTCTGAAGACATCTCCGTGATCATGTGGCCGGCATGACTAAATGACGAAGATGCACAGAACACTGTTACTTCCCACTAAAGGGGTCCCTATTTTTCTACTTGCATTTTTACATGTTTTCCAATGGCTAGGTTGGCAGAAGCTGGGACAAGTAATGGGAGCAGAGGTGAAATTCAACTACTTCACACTACGTCAGGAGAGGTGGTAGGGATGATTTGAATTGGTTGGCCATGCCCATGCCCTCCTGTCTTCTTCCTTTTAAAGACTGAGTCCTACCAAGCCATGCCCACCAAGCCATGCCCATAGAGCCGGTAGGGAAAAATTTTGAATTTCACCTCTGAATGGGAGCTCACTCCATTACATGGTGCTAGGGATTCAAACCACCAAACTGCTGGACGTTTGGGTTGGTAAACCCAACCCAAGGACAGCAATCATGTGGTTTTTGTTCATATTGCACTCAGAGATTCTATGCCAAACCGCAAGTGGCACCTTGGCTTCAGTTTAAATGATTTGCAAGATGTGGTCATTGTTTTGTGGTTTTTGAGTTCAACTGGAAGGAAGCTGGCAAAGACAGCTGCTGAAGGCAATGCTCATTTCAATCTATTTTATACACCTACATTGGAATCTTTGAGTGAATTTTTCCTGAAAAATCTCAGTCTTGTCTTGATTACAAGTACTATCTAGTCATACCTTTCTTGTATACAATTGCTTTTGATTTGAAGCCACAGTACCCTATGACTATCACTAATAAAGGTCCGGTCCCACTGCACTTACGGATGCAAAGAGGATGTAAAACATTAAAAAAAGCTTGCCATCCATTGGAAAACGCTATGCAGCCATTGTGTACTCACTGCATACGTGTTTCATATGCTCTATCCGTCAAGCATCCATCCACTGTGATTTCATCTGTGCAAGAAGTTTTGAGCACAAAACTTTGTGAACTGATGAACTTTCCGTTGCGTACGATGTACATCCGCGACATATATGGGCAACAAACTTTCTATGTCCGTTATCATCCATTAAATGTCCACTGTATCCTCTCTGCATCCTCTGGCCATCCCCTCAACTCACATCCGCTGCAGCTAAAAACGGAAAGAGGGAGGAAACAAAAGGTACACGGAACGTCAACACAGTGTTAGTAGCACAGAAATATGCACAGCATATGCATCATGTATATAAAGTAGCACAGCATATGCATCATGTATATAAAGTATTAAAAACAGAAAAAAGTTTGTATCTGGGATGTATCTCATATATTTAGGAGGTCTGCAGTATGTCTAGAGTATGTAGAAGGACACCTAGCAGACAACCAATATTTTCTATAAAAAGGGGGAGAAAATCATCTGGATCACTGGGATGGTGGACCATACAGTCCCACTAAGGTAGCACTGGAGGTTTATCTATCTCACAACTATCCTTATCTATCCCACAAGCATGCAAAGGTTTAACCATTTTTTCAAAGTTTTCACCAACACTTTATTAAGTAAAAAAAATGAACCAAGTAAACTAAGTGTCTTAAGCAAAGATAACCTTGATTAACTTTCTTAGGTAAACTTTATGACTTTATTAAATAAGCAAAATGAACCAAGTAAACTGTATTAAGTGTCTTAAGCAAAGATAAACTTTCTTAGGTAAACTTTATGACTGTATTAAGCAAAATGAACCAAGTAAAGTGTCTTAAACAAAGATAAACTTAACAAGTCAACAACTCAGTCTCTGACACTATTCTCAGTCACTCTGAGTCATGTCCATGATCTCAGCTGTTAAGCAGGCAGGGACTGTGGAGGTGGCTGTGGCTTGAGTGCTGGTCTGAGGCACCATTGGGGTGCCTGGCCCCGAGGGTACAACAGGGGATGGTGTGTTCAGGAAGCTATCCGAGAGCTGACTCAGTCCTGTGAGGTTGAGAGGCCCTTCATCAAGGACTTGAGATGTCAGGCCCAATACTGATGACAAATTGTCCATTGATGGGCTTGGCTGTGGGGTGGAGGAAGGAGGAGTGTAGTGGGGCTGTCTGGTCTTCAGCTGGGTGAGGACTGGCATCTGTGGTGTCCAATGAACCTGGGCCTGGACTGGGAAGTTCTGCTTCTGCTGTGGGAAGTCCTGGTAGTCATAGCTTTGGTAGGTGAGGGGCTGTTGAAAGCCTTGGAAGGGCTGTGAATCGCCTGGAGTGGAGGAGCAGACCAGGACTGGGTAGGAGCAGCTTCAGCTGGGCCTTGAGGTTTGTGCAGAAGTGCTGTGATCTTCTGCTTCATCACCTGGTACTGGGCCTCAGGCAGGTCCCTCAAGGTCTGGCTCATGTAGGTGATGAAGGTGTTCCGGCCCGAGGATGCTCTGTCCAAGTGGACCAGCTGAGAGAGAAGTTCTGTGCTGGTCTTCATTGTGTCCTGGATCTCCAACAGCACACCATGGTCCTGGCCCTCCAGTCTGCCTCTCTGCCTGCATCCTCTGGAGCTGGGGGTGGGGGTGGGGGCAGGTTGGCCTCTGGTGGATGCTGCTTCTTCCTCCATTTGTGACAGCAGGGCGTCATCCTCCACGGGATCCTCCAAGTCTGCTGGCATGGGGAGTGCAGCTGTAAGGTGTGTCTCTGCAGTGGGGCCCTCTGAAGACACCTGCCTGGACAGGGTAGCTGGCTCCTGGCTGGAAGAGGACTGGCTGTCTGTGGGTTGTCTGAAGGAGAGGGGTCTCAGAGGGGCTGCTCCTCGATGGCGGATCTCACCCTCCAGGAAACTGCACTTGGCCATGACGTACATCTCCTGGTCAGTGAGCTTGACAGCGGCCTGCCTGGATTTCTTGAGGTGTAGCTTGCTATACCAGGTGTGCATGTGCTTCCACCATCCAAGGAGTACTTCTGCAGTGTACCCCAGGCTCACTGCCTTGTCTCTCCAAGCTGCCTGCTTCTTCTTGGTATCCCGATACAGTCTGTGGCCCTTTTTCCAGAGGTTCTCGTTCTCCCTCAGCCATTCCAGCACATCGTCCTCATGCTCCTTGGAAATGGTGTACTATTTCGTCTCTCCCTTCTCCTTCCCTTGCCTCTTTCTCCCTCTGGCAGGGGCTTCAGTAGGGCCTTCAGGGGCTTGAGCAGCAGGGCCTTCAGGGGCTTGAGAAGCAGGGCCTTCAGGGGCTTGAGCAGCAGGGCCTTCAGGGGCTTGAGCAGCAGGCCTTCAGCAGCAGGGCTTTGAGGGGCTTGAGGGCCTTGGGGCTGGTCAACCACAGCAGCAGCAGCAGCAGCAGCAGCTTCAGAGTCAGTACCAGGGGGTGGGATGCTGGTTCTGGCCTTCTTCACTTTGCCAGGGCTTGGACGAATAGGCACGGGGTTCTTCTTCTTGCCTGACTGACGAACCATGGTGTTCCTGCAAGATGTATGTGGCAGCACGTCTTTCCCCTGTATGCTGACTGCATGTGTGCTGCATCCTTTTATATCCATGGAGCGGACACAATTCATACTCCCCGCATGTGCAGTGAACACTTTGCATCCAATATACATCTGCGCGGCATCCCCTTTCTTTCCATTAGGTGTCCGTGATGCATCCGCTTCATCTGCTATGCATCCGCCCCTTCTGCAATGTGTCTGCTTTGAAATTCTCCCCCGGAACCCCTTCGGAGGTGTCATCCGCTTCCATCCGCTTTCATCCTCTAGGCTTCCTATGAACATCCATTTAACATCCCCACTACATACTACCCATGTCTGTTCTTTTCTGTTCTTTTCTGTTCTGTTTATGCAAATTTTCACCACTTTTTGGAGCGGATGACAATGGATGGAGCCACCCCCGAAATTTTGCTTGTCCACTGTGTCCTTTATGCATACGTTTTGCATCCGTCAGCCAGTGGGACTGGGCCTTAAGTGTTGTATCTCATGATTCATGATGAATGTATTTATAATGACTATGATCATGATTTATCACATATGTCTTTTATATACACTGAGAGCTTATGCACCAAAGACAAATTCCTTGTGTGTCCAATCATACTTGGCCAGTAAATTCTATTCTATTCTGTTCTCTCTACTCTACTCTACTCTACTCTACTCTACTCTACTCTACTCTACTCAAGAAGTGACCCAAACTGAACATAGCATAAAACTGATTAGCTGACTTTCAGCTCAGCTGGTAATCTCCTTTCTTGTTCCTGAGTTTCCATAGGGCAAAATACACACTTTAAAGGAACAGATAGTCCTCAACCTATGACCACAATTAAGCCCAAAATTCCTGTTGCTGAGCAAGATACTTGTTAAGTGAGTTTTGACCCATTTTGTGCCCTTTCTTGCCACAGCTGTTAAGTGAATCACTGCAGTTGTTAAGTTAGTAACATGGTTGTTAAGTGAATCTGGCTTCCCCTTTGAGTTTGCTTGACAGAAGGGGATCACATGACCTCAAAACATGCAATCCATCATAAATATGAATCAGTTGCCAAGTATTCAAATTTTGATCACATGATCACAGGCATACTGCAATGGTCATAAGGTAAAAAATGGTCATAAGCCACTTCTTTCACTGCCATTGTAACTTGAAATGGTCACTCAATGAATGATTATACATTGGGGACCACCTATATTTAATTTTTATCTGTCTTGAGTACTCTATAGATAAAAAAGGCAGTCTTTTAATGAAGAGAAGGAAAAAACCTCCAATCTGATTCAGAATATATAGTTCATATAAATACAGAAAAAAAAAAAACACCAATTCACAGACTCACAAATGGGTGAAAAGGAAAATCTATCTCAAGTTGACTTTTTTTGCAAAGGACAGAAATGATTGGCCATATATTCCTTTGCTAGGGTATAGTTTAATCTAGCTGGTAATTCCTTTTTTGAAAAGACCTAGAACAACAATGTTCTGCAAAAGCGGGAGCTGCAAGTGACTTCAGAGCAGGAACATCCAGCCAAGTCAGATGAAGAGTATTTCCTCTTAGCCATTCAATGAAATGACAGGACTCCAGATGGTTGGATGGGCCCTCTGGCTGAAAATTTGTTGTCTGTAAGAACTGATTAAAAAAGAAGAAAGGGCAGAGTTAAAGGAGCACCAGGGGGAGATGCATAGAATCCAGAAGGAAACTGAAGGCCTGAAATATTGATTTGAAGAGAGGTGTGGAGAGAGGGAACTATTTATCACACAACTCTCCATGGTTCACCAAGATAACTGCAGGCTTGGCAAAATTCAGATCTAGAGAAATACACAATATAACCTTTCTGTTTAGCAACCCAAAGATGAAAATGGTGTTTCTTGGTTTTGTAATTTTTATTCTGCAATTATCCTTTTGTCAGAAATAACAATTAGCCTTGTTACCAAAATGATCGATGAAGGTTTATTCTACTTATCAGTTGATCAATAGCATTCTAAGCATATAGCCATGTTTTTGTCAAGGGCCATAAGAACTTGGAAGCACTGAAATAATTCAGTGTGTGTAACTTGTTGGTTTATAGCGCTCTTAATACCATTCCTTTATTATCAAAGCATGAGTTTGGTTTGGTCTCTTTTTCTACTCTTATTGACTACAATTCCTTTACATTTATAGAACTGTCTCCTTTGGAAGATATGTAAAACACATCCTGGAATAGAAATGAATTGCTGTAATTACATTGCTATTATTATTATTCATCCTAGTTGCCTGAATGACTCTGTTTTTCACACACAACAGTGAAATTTGGCCTCACTTAGCACATACACCATTCTGGAATATGCAGGTGGATCAGTTGAGACATTATAGACAGTCTTAGGTTCTGCTACCAACACAAAATGCTCTCACTGTTGCATGTTTAGTGATGCACTTATTAACATATGTGATTGAGTCAGGATCCCCATGAGTACTTTGGAACCTAAGTAGAATATTGTTGGTGGATACCATAACATGGATGCTTTGAAAGATCCATAGCAATAAGCACATGTTGCCAAGACATATGGGATATTCCCTTTAAAAAGAAAGAGGGATTACAGATTCACAGCCTCTCTCCAAAAATCTGATACAGCATAACTAATCAGCTGCTTTGCAAAGATGCCTGCTTCTCTTTTATTTGATTTGCAAATTTAGGAATGGAATGGAATGAAAAGGAAGGAAAGAGGGGAGGGGAGAGGGGAAGAGGAGAGGAAAGGAGAGGAGAGGAGAGGAGAGGAGAGGAGAGGAGAGGAGAGAAGAGAAGAGAAGAGAAGAGAAGAGAAGAGAAGAGAAGAGAAG
>BLBF01000059.1:10181410-10197371 GCA_015471245.1 Laticauda colubrina | reverse complement strand
TTTTGTCTGTCTTGTTTCAATTTCATATTTTCTTTTCTCATTAAACAAATTTTTCCCTGTAGTTACGAATTGGAGTATGACATCTTTGTATCTTTTAATTTTTATAAATTCAACTCTTATTTAAACTTCAATTTATGCCTTTATAATTATAACATTCAATATAACACATAACTTCCAATCGAATTCTGCTTGGTACATTCTTAAAATACACACTAAGTTCTTAAAGAGAATATATATATATAACAAAATCAATAAAATACTTATTTTATTCCAATTCAGCTCTGTCATTAATGTTAGCTATAATCTTTGACATCTTTAACATTTATTTTCAATAGGGTATCATACTTCTAGGAACACTTATAAGATTTCCATAATTTTTTCATGTTTCTTTCATATTCCTCTTTGCTTAAATTTTTATAACACATTTATAATAATTAAAAAGTTCCCCTCCTTTCCTAATTTTATTCTCTCATTCTCTTTATTTCATTTATTTATTAAACGTATTTCATTATAATGAATACTTTAGCTATCATTTTAATCACACATATTTTCAAAGTTAATTTCCATTTCTAATATAAAGCCCCTGTCACACTGCACCAACAGATGCAAAGAGGATGTAAAACGGACAAAAAAGCTTGCCATCCGTTGGTTAACGCGATGTACTCACTGCCTCCGTTTTGCTTCCTCTCTATCCGTCCAGCATCCGTTTATTGACGTTTCATCCGCTCAGAAAGTTTTGAGCTGCTCAAAACTTTTGCGTTGAAAATATATCCAATTTGTCTGTTCTGCATCCGCTACGCATCCGCTACGCATCCGTTACGCATCCGTTATATCCACTAGGCATCCGTTCCGCATCCGCGCAACTCGCATCCGCTCGGACGTGGGGAGGAAGCGGAACAGACGTGGAACGGATGCAGAATGGATGCCTAGTGGATGCAGCACAGAAACAAAGCGTTTAAAACGGAAAAAACGTTTGCAGAGGGGACCTATCTCGGATATTCAGGATGTATAGAGGATTCCTAGAGGATGCCTAAAGGATGCCTAGAGGATGCCTAGAGGATGCAAAGGGACACCTATACTGCCTATAAAAAGGGGGAGCAACTCGTCTGCATCTCACTTTCAGACCAGCAGACCAGCTGTGCAGACCTCTGCAGCCTTCATCTGACTCTTGCTCTTCCACAGCATCCAGTCATGTCAACCGTGGATCGTAACACAGTCCTTTTGGCAGCCACCATCTTTCTGCAACAGTGCGAAGCCATCTACAGGCTCTGTGAACTCTACTATGAGAAGAAAAGGAGGCAGCCAAGAAGCATCTGGGTCCAAAGGTGGATCGGGAGAAGAGCAGAATACGGACTGTACAACAAGCTGATGGTGGAGCTCAGGAACGAAGAAACTCGGGCATTCCAGAACTTCATGAGGATGCCTCCAGACATCTTTGATGAAGTTGTGCAGTGGCTGAGACCCAGGTTGACCAAGGCAAACACCAACTTCCGGCCCAGCCTGGAACCTGGGCTCAAGGTGGCACTCACTCTGCACCACCTGGCCTCAGGGACCACCTACAGGAGCATGCAATACGGCTAGAGGGTGCCACACAACACCATCAGCATTGTGGTCAGAGAAGTGGTGCAGGCCATCATCGAAGAATACAAGGAGGAGCTCCTCCAGTGCCCCTCCACTGAAGAAGGCTGGAAGAAAGTTGCAGAGCAGTGGTATCAGAGGTGGAACTTCCCACACACCGTTGGAGCCATAGATGGGAAGCACGTGGCCTGCAAAGCACCACCCAAGTCGGGCTCCACTTATTTCAACTACAAGGGCTTCGTCAGCATCGTCCTCTTTGCCATGGTCGATACTGACTACAAGTTCATGTACATCGATGCTTCAGGCAGCGGCTCATGATCAGATGCCCAGATATACAACGCCAGTGACCTCAAGGAGGGGCTGGAAGGCAACCTCATCATGGGCTTTCCAGATCCAGACCCCCTGCCCAACGACACGCAAGATGTGCCCTACTTCATGATGGGGGATGACGCCTTCTCCCTCAGAACCTACCTCATGAAGCCCTACACTTCCAGATGCCTCACCCGTGATGAGAGGATCTTCAACTACAGGCTGTCCAGGGCAAGGCGGGTGGTGGACAACGTCTTTGGCATCCTGGCCAACAGGTTCCAGGTACTTCTCACCACCATGCAGCATCACCCACAGACCATGAGGAGGATCATGGAAGCTTGCTGCATCCTGCACAATCTCATGCGTACCCGCTGCCCAGTCTTGCAGAACAGGCTCGTGGACCTCCAGCAAGGCAATGGGGACATGGAGCCTGGGGAATGGAGGCAAGGGCGAAACCTGATCGACACTCAGGATGTGCAAGGCCCCAACAGAGCCTCATGTGAAGGGAAGAAGCAGCGCAACCTCCTGAGACACTGGTGCAACTCCCCAGCTGGAGCAGTGGAGTGGCAAGACAGGATGATAGATGATTAATGGGTGCTTCCTTCAGCCTGTCTCATCACACGGATGAGATTGGGCCATGTATGTTGGGTGGGCCTACAATGAACAGGGCGTTTAATAAAGAGTTGTGTTTGTGTTGATATGTGTGGATGATTATTACATTATTATTGATAATAAAGGGCCAAAGGTGTGGCACCTGGGAGGGTGGACCATACAGTCCCACTATGCTTGCACTGGAATCTTATCTATCCCACTGCTATCCTTACCCATCCCACAGCTATTATCCATCCCACGGGTATCCCTGTCCACCCCCCTGCTATCTTAACCCATCCCACAAGCATGCAAAGGCTTAAACTATTTCTAAAAGTTTCCACCAAGACTTTATTTAAAAAAAAAATGAAGCAAGTGTGTGAATCAAAGATAAACCTTATTGAACAACAAGCTGTAAAAGAAAAATGACCCAAGTCAAGTGTCCAAATAAAGTCCACAGGTAGCCAGCTACCCAGTCTCTGGCACTCTTATTGGTCACTCGGAGGTGTGCTCAAGGGTGAAGGGTCCAGGTGCTGTGGAGGTGGGTGGTGCTGGAGTGCTGGTCTGTATCGTCATTGGGGTGCCTGGCCCCGAGAGGACAACAGGGGACGGTGTGTTGAGGAAGCTCTCAGACAGCTGCTCAGACCCATGATGCTGAGAGGTCCTTCCTCCATGCCATGGGG
Organism: Laticauda colubrina; assembly: GCA_015471245.1. Classification (NCBI taxonomy): domain Eukaryota; kingdom Metazoa; phylum Chordata; class Lepidosauria; order Squamata; family Elapidae; genus Laticauda; species Laticauda colubrina. The sequence goes on along the minus strand of BLBF01000059.1, from coordinate 10,194,213 downwards.
TGTCAGCCCCAGTACTGATGACAGATGTACTGAGGCCGGGCTTGGCTGTGGGGTGGAGGAAGGAGTAGTGTAGTGGGGTTGTCTGGTCTGCAGCTGGGTGAGGACTGGCATGGGTGGCATCGCTGTCGTGGGTGGCATCATTGTCGTGGGTGGCATCAGTGGCATCAGTGGAACCGATGGCAATGGTGTTGCCCGATGACTCTGTGCCTGGACTGGGAAGGGCTGCTGCCTGTGCTGCTGGACCTCCTGGTAGCCGTAGCCCTGGTAGGTGAGGGGCTGTGGGAAGCCTTGGAATGGGAGGGACATCACCTAGGGTGGAGGTGGAGGAGCAGACCTGGACTGGGTGGGAGCAGGTTCCTCTGGATCTGGAGGGTTATGAAGCAGCTTGGTGATCCGGTCCTTCACCACCTGGTACTGGGGTTCCTCCATGATCTTGAGGGTCTGGTTGACATAGGTGAGGAAGGGCTTGCAGTTGGAGGATGAGGAGTCGGGGCTGACCAGCTGAGAGAGGAGATCTATACTGGTGCAGATGGTGTCCCTGATCTCCAGCAGGACAGTGTGGCTCTGCCCCTCCTGCTGTCTGGCTCTCTGCCTTTCTGTGGAGGTGGAGCTGGGGGGGGGGGTGCAGCTACGACTGTGGTGGACTCGATGTCTCCTTTCTCCCACCACACCAGGGAGACCTCCACGTGCTCCACCATTGGTTACAACAGCTGTCCGCAGGTTCTCTGCCTTGGCACGCTCCACAGATACCTGCCTGCAGACAGGGACTGACTCTTGGCTGGAAGAGTACTAGGTCTCAGCAGGCTGCCGGAGAGAGAGGGTTTTGAGAAGGGCTCCTGGTGCTCCTCGGTGGTGGATCTCACCCTCCAGGAAGCTGCACCTGGCCATGACGTAGGTCTCTCTGTCCGTCAGATTAACCGTGGCCTGGCCAGATTTCTTCAGGTGCAGCTTCCCGTACCAGGTATGCATATGTTTCCACCAGCCGAGGAGCACCTCCGAAGTGTAGCCCATACTCTCCGCCCTCTCTCTCCAAGCAGCCTGCTTCCGCTTGGTGTCCCTGTACAGCCGGTGTCCCTTCCGCCACAGATAGTCATTCTCTCTCAGCCACTCCAGCACCTCATCCTCGTGTTCCTCCTCAATGAAGTATTGCCTCCTCTCCCGTCCCCGCATACGCCTCTTCCTCCCTTTGGCAGGACCAGATGGGCCCTCATCAGAGGGGCTCCCAGGTGGTAGGGGCTGCTCCTCCACACCACCACCACCAGCAGCAGCAGCAGGATCATCATCATCATCATCATCATCATCATCATCATCATCACCAGCAGGATCATAATCATCATCATCAGCAGCAGCAGCAGCAGCAGCAGGATCATCATCATCATCATCAGCAGCAGCAGCAGCAGCAGCAGGATGAGCAGGACCAGGATCAGCAGCAGCAGAGTAAGCACCAGTAGCCCCAGCAGCACCAGCACCAGCAGCACCAGCAGGACCAGGAGCACGAGCAGGATGAGCAGGACGAGCAAGACCAGGAGCACGAGCAGTACGAGCAAGTCCAGGAGCACGAGCAGGACGAGCAGGACGAGCAGGATCAGCAGGACCAGCAGGACCAGGAGCAGCTTCAGCAGGGTACACAGTAGCAGAAGCACCACCGCCAGGAGCAGCTTCAGCATAAGCTCCAGCACCAGAAGAGCGAGCCCGAGCAGCAGAAGCCCCAGCAGAAGCAGAGTCAGGGACAGGGGGTGGGAGGGTGGCCCTGTCCCTCTTGCCAGGGATGGAGGCAGGTTGCTGAGACTTTCGCTTCTTCCCCATGGTTGTGGGGTTGCTGGATGGCAGGGAGGCTGATAGGGAGGCTGGCAGGCACCTAGGCTGGCAGGAAGCCTGGCACCAAGGCTGGCAGGAAGCATGGCAGGAAGGCTGGCAGGAAGCATGGCAGGAAGGTTGGCAGGAAGCCTGGCAGGAAGGCAGGCAGGCAGGCAGGCACCAAGGCTGGCAGGCACCAAGGCTGGCAGGCACCAAGGCTGGCAGGGAGGCTGGAAGGCAGGCTGGCAGCAAGGCTGGCAGGGAGGCTGGCCAGGAGGCTTGGAGGCAGGCTGGCAGCAAGGCTGGCAGCAAGGCTGGCAGGCAGGCATGCAGGCAGGGCAGGCAAGGACTCAATGTATCCTGCAGCAGGTCTTTCCTCCGAATGCTGGCCACATGCGAGCTGCTTCCCTTTATATCTGCGTGGCTTATGCAATGCATCCCCCCCTCATGCGCAATTAATGCCAGGCATCCGCTCGGCTTCTGCTGTGCATCCGCTCGGCTTCCGCTCTGCATCCGCTTCATCCGCTGTGCATCCGCTGTGCATCTGCTTCATCCGCTCGGCATACGCTCTGCATCCGCTCTTTCCATTCCGCGTCTGCTTTGCTGAGGTCCCCCAGAAGCCTAGTGGACGTGCCATCCGCTCTCATCCGCTTCCATCCGCTGGGCTTCCGTTCCGCATCCGCTTTGCATCCACCCTGCGTCCACCCCGCGTCCGTGTTATCCACTCCGGTTATGCAAATTTTTGCCCCTTTTGAGAGCGGATAACAATGGATGGAACATTTTGCTCGTCCGTTGTGTCCGTTTTACATCCGTTGGGCAGTGTGACAGGGCCTTAATAATACTATCTTATGTACCCTTGCAGAATTCCTCTTTCAATTAAGTTTTCACCCATTATCTCTGTGTCTTCTAAATAGGCTTATACCCTTAATCCTTGTACATTTTCCCTATTTCTCTATGTCTTGTTTCTGTCCTTTATAATTTCTTTTCCTTTCCCTCTTCACCATCTTCTTCTCCCTTCCCTTTTTGACCCTTTCCCTCTCTAATTCTGATTCTCTCTTCTGTAATCTTCTCTTCTGTTTCTTCCTAATGTTGTAATTACTTTTCAAACTATTTTTTTGTTTTGTTTTGTAAGATCTTAAGTTTTCCACTCTCTTTCCCCCCTTTCCTTTCTTTTCCCGACATAGAAATACTTGGTCATTGAAGATGGCTTCTTCTTTATCCCACCCTTCTTGTTCTACAGGCATTTCTTGTTGTATCTCATATTTCAGGATCTCCATCTCTAAAAATTAAAATACGAAGCCAAAAGAACCTCTTCCTTCTTATGCATCTTCTTTCTGTTTTTTAAGTTCCATTCTCAATTCTTCCAAGAGTGATACCATTTTAAAAACTTTTAAACAACCACCCGATTAATTTTAGTCCTTTAGATCCAGTAGCCAAAACTCCAAAAATCACCAAGTAATCCAAATAATCCAAAGCTGTTTCTTCTTACTTCTTTTTTCCACTTTCTCTTCCTGGGGTTCTCTTATCTTGTTACAAAATTTCAGTTAAAATGTATCTTTTAGGAATCTTGTTAAAGTTTCACTGTTAATTCCTTTCACTTCAAGGAGGTCTCCTCCATTTTTCCAGATCCCACCCTTTTGTTTTTTTTCTTCTTTTAAATGTTTTCAGAATCCAGAAATCTTTGTTATCCCTTTGACATTTTATTTTCAGCTTAAATACCTGTTAATGTCAAAGTGGATTTTTGCCGATTTCTTCCTTAAATCTCTTAGTTGTCAACATAGGGAAGAAAAGTAAAAAAACCCAAATCCTTTCCCTTCCCATTCTCATTCACCACTTCAAAGTCTTCTTTGGGAACAATGTTATTCTTTATAATTCAAATTCCAGGGTACCTTTTATTGTTGCTTTTTCAGTTTGAGTTGGTCAGCTAAAACTTTCTCTTCTTATCTTCCTCCTGTACATTCTTCTCCTGCATATACTTTTCCGGTATATATATATATGTATGTAAAAGTTTTTGTGGGTACATACATGTGTGCTGTTCAGCTTTGTTTGGGTATTATCCCACATCATTGTAGTTGTGCTTTTAAGCAAAGAAATCCAATAGACGATCATCCCAAGAGAAAAATCTTCTAGATGCCCCAAATTATACGGCCTCCCAAAAATACACAAAGAAGGCATACCTCTCAGACCCATAGTCAGCTCCAAAGGAGCACCATTACAAAACCTAGCTAAACACTTAGCAAAACAACTACAGCCCCATGCTGAAACTGCAGCTTCATATGTACACAACTCATACCACTTCTTAGAAATGATCAAAGATCTATACGTAGAACAAGAAGATCTGCTTGTAAGTTTCGACATGATTTCACTATTCACTCAAGTCCCGATAAAAGAAACTCTTGAAATCATCAAAAATAAATACCAACCAGCTAAAGACCTCATGGAACTAACAGAACACTGCCTAACCAACACATATTTCATATACAAAGGACAAAGATACAACCAAATTGAAGGAGCCCCTATGGGATCACCACTGTCACCCATCATTGCAAACCTGTTCATGGAAGAATTCGAATCCAGAGCCCTGGCTAATGCCACCCACAAACCCAAACTATGGTTAAGATACATCGATGACACATTTGTGATTTGGCCCCATGGAAAAGAAAACCTAAACAATTTCCTAACACACCTAAATAGCACACACCCCAAAATCAAGTTCACCATGGAAACGGAAATAAACAAACAACTACCATTCCTAGATGTACTAATCTACAAAAGAACAGATGGCACACTGGGCACACCATATACCAGAAGAAAACACACACCAACCGCTATCTCAACCCCCAATCCCACCACCACCCAGCACAGATAAATTCCGTGGCCAAAACACTAATTACCAGAACCAAACGCCTGGCAGACAAGACACATATAAAGACTGAACTATGCACCCTGACTAAAGTATTGACAGCCAATGGCTTCCACAAAAACAAAATCACCAGCTTGATCCACAAAAACACACCAAGGCATAACAGAGACCTAGAAGATCAACAGACCTATGGAACAGCTGTCCTGCCCTACATAAGAGGTACTATAGATAAAATCAGTAAGATACTACACAGGCATCACATCAAGACTGCCTTCAAAACAGACAAAAAAAAAGCAGCCATCCTTAGAAACCCCAAAGACAAAATTGACCTGGAAAACCAAGGCATATACGAAGTTCCCTGTACATCATGCCCGGCCACATACATTGGACAGACCAATAGAAGAATAAGTACCCGCCTGGATGAACACAAAAATGCAATAAAAAAGCTGGAACACACCTCCTCACTAGTCCAACACATGAAAACCACAGGTCACAACATCAACTTCAATGGCACTAAAACCCTGGCCACTATAGAAAACCCCAGCCACAGAATCATCAGAGAAGCCATAGAGATTGAAAAAAGACCTGGCAGCATGAATAGAAGAGATGATTCTACCAGACTGTCAATCATTTGGAAGCCTGCACTCTCAAATAGAAAGATCTCCATGCCACAAGCCAGGCAAACACCTGGGCAAAAACAGACTCCCTCTGATAGCTCCAACTCGAACACCCCCCCACCAAGCACCCAGATGAAACCTGGTTTCCTAATAGATAACAGCCGTCCTTTCACACGAAGCCAAGCTGCACTGAAAGCCTCCAGTGCAGGAACACAGTGTTGCCAGCCAATATATATATCCCTGTCTTTATTATTTTTATAATTAACTCAAGGTGGCAAACATACCTAATACTCCTTCCTTCTCCTGCTTTCCCTACAACAACCCTGTGATGTAGGTTAAGCCCAAAATCACCCAACTGTCTTTCATGCCTAAGGCAGGACTAGAACTTACGGTCTTCTGATCATTGACCCAAAGTCAGCCAGCTGCTTTTGTGCCTAAGGTGAGACTAGGACTCACAGTTTCCTGATTTCTAGTCTGATGCTTCCCCTCTAGTCCAAAGTTTCACCACTGTAGAGAAATCAGCTTCACTTCAGCTTAAAATTTAATTAGCAGCCACAAGTTTGGTCTAAGCCAGGATCTCTAACCTTGGTAACTTTAAGACTTGTGGGCTTCAACTCCCAGAATTCCTCAGCCAGCAAAGCCTTAAGGTTGCTAAGGTTGGAGACCCCTGGTCTAAGTAATCCATTTCTTAAAGTTGGGTTTCTTTCCTGCTCAGATAATCTGAGAATCTTGGTCATTGTGAACTTCGTGCTGAGCATAAACATAAACCTCAGCCTTTTGCTCTTCCAAACTCAATGCAGAGGCCACACGGGGAGAGAGAAAATTATCATTTAAGAAAAAAGAAAGGAAAGAAACAGACATGGAGGGAGAAGGGGAGAAATGTCTGCCAAATTGTGTCTGTGCTGGCTAGCTTGTCTTGCTTTTCAGACCTCTGAAACAGGTTCATTCATGCAAAGATGGTCCAATTTCATCTGAATTCCCCATCTCCTCTTGGCTCTCTGTTGTCACTTGGTATCTTTGCCCAGTAACTTAGGCATGTGAACAGTCTAAGAAAAATACTGGGGGGACTTTTTGGAAAAGAGGATGTCAGACTCGGCAGATCAATGTTATTTATTTCATTTCCTTTAAAATGTTGCTCCTCTGCAATCATTAAATTGTCAAGCTGCTTTCCCTCTTGGTATTCATTTGCAGATGTGGAGGCTGCTTCTATCAGGCTCTGGGTCTCTCTCTCTCCCCCCCCTCCCTTTCTTAAACACATACACATACACACAAAACAATCCCATTTGAAAGTAATGAGATATAATCTGTTTAATTCTAGTGTTTGAGTTCATTGAACAGCCCACTTTTTGTTTCTCTCCTTCCATCTATTTAATTTTTTCTTTTTTCTTTTCATTTCAAAAAGGAAAACTTCACGGCCCTGTTAAAAAGATTTGCTAATCATTGATTCTAATTACAAAGCTGAGCAAATTGCTAGATTTATTTAAGTGAAAGGCAGGGGGAAGAAAGTGAGAGGGAGGGGGAGGAAAAATGGGTTGTAATTAAAGATCAAATGGGCAGCTGTGAGGATGTCTGTGCTGGATATAGGTCAGGCCACAGGAGTTTGAAGGTATAGGTAGCCCTCAATCTACAACATTTAATGATCGTTCAAAGTTATAACAGCACTGAAAAAAGTGAATTATGACTATTTTTCACACTTACGACCAGGGGTGAGATTCTACTGGTTCAGATTGGTTCTATATAATCGTTTTTTATGGTTATGCATAGTTCGGAGAACCAGCCCAGACTCCACTCCACAAGGGATTATGCGATCATTAAATGAAGGTGATGATAAGACATAGCTAGTAGGAAATATAAAAGGCAGACACCTGCATCCTACCCGATCAGAAATGTGCATTTCTTGCATCCTACCCAAAGACAGACAAATTTCTTGTTTACATCTCTTCTCACAGCATTTATTGCAGAAAACACTTTACTTCTCCCAAAGTCAAGATACTGAATGTATAATTCAGAAGCCTCACAGAAGTCCTTTTCTTGCCTGTGAATCTCAGAGGTTATGAAAACAAACTGTGAATGCCATGTCTTCCACTCTGAACTAAGAAGTGGTCATCAATGATTATACTTACCCTTAATTTCCCTGCTGTTGTGATCAAGCTGCTCTTGGAGATGAGATGCCATCCGGCATTCACAGTCAATTTCCATCAGGTAGGCAGAAAATCCATTTCACTTCTGCTAATCTGATTCATTGGGACTTGGAGAATCTTACTGAGCTCTGAGGAAAACTCCTGATGTTGCATATGGAACATAGAAAAATAGAGATGTAATGAACCTTGGAGATCTTGTAGTACAACCCCCGCTCAACCTCAAGAGACCCCAAAACAAAGGAAGCATAGAGTTTATCCTTCTCTAAGTTGCTCCATTATTTTGTGATTTGATATTCAAGCCTTCCTGTTGACTTAAACATCTCCCACTAGGACTGGCTTTCACAGTTGCCTCCTTCCAGTCACAAGAAGGAACATAATTCCATCTATAGTTCAACATAGGAACTTGCAACAAACTATTTTTACATATTTAAAGTTTATTTAACATTAAAACATTTAAAACAAACAAACAAATTGTTCTATATGTAAAGTGGGTGCAAAACTGCAAAAGCTGCAAAACTGATTGGTCAAATAAACTAAGCATTGGATTGGTTCACTAGGAACCAATCCAAAGAGCTGCTGAAAGGCGGCAAATTTAAGCAACTGCCATTGGCTACAAGCAGGCAAGCCAGCCTGTACAAAAGGCTGGCCTCGGCTTCAGCCAAGTGTTCCTAATTACTGACTAGTTAAAGAATAAAGTATTTGTTGTTGGAACCCGGTCTACCTCGTGTGTTTTCTGAACAAAACACTGGCGACGAGGGTGGGATCGTCCTAAATGAAAAAACCTGCACGCGGTGATAAGAAGTCCAGATGACAACCAAGATGCCTGGAAACAACGCACCGTCCGCACCCTTCAATCCCAACGAAGAGGATTGGGATTCCTATGCAGATCGCTTCCAAATGTATTTGGAGAGCAATGAAATGGAAGACATTTCAGAGCAACGCAAGAGAGCTGTGTTCCTGACTCACTGCGGGCCAACGGTTTTCAAGATGGCAAAGGCCCTTGCAAAGCCCCGAGACGTTAAACAACTAACATGGCCAGAATTGCAAAGAATCCTCAAAGCACACTACGCTCCGATGGTGTCAAACTTAATAAAGCAACACGAATTTTACCGCAGAGACCAGAGAGAGGGAGAGACCGTCACCGATTTCATTGCTGCCCTGAGACAACTAGGGGATGAGTGTGATTTCCTGAACATTGACAAAGCGATGAGGGATCGCGTGGTGTTGGGTCTGAGAGACTCGACCGCACAGAGTAAATTACTCAACAAGCCCAACATCACCGTGACCGAAGCCATCGCGGAAGCCACAGCCGCTGAAGCCGTGAAAAAATCGGCCGTCGCAATGAAAAAGATGAACACACACAGCGAAGAAACAAACCCAACCAAAGACAGAAAGCAGCCTGCCACCGCAACCCACTACGAAGAGTCTGGCGAAACATTCAAATCGAGCGAAGAAGACGACGAGATCCACCGTTTGCTCACGAACAGAAAAGAGCGCGAAAGAAGGAATTGGTGGGAGTGCGCTGGCTACGGAGGAAACCATTCCCGAGCCGAATGCAGATTTCTCGATGCCATCTGCAGGCATTGCAAGAAACGAGGGCACTTCGAGAAAGTCTGCAGGAACAAAAAAAGCTACAGCCCAACGAGACGCAGAAATTCCCCAACACGAGCTGAGCCTAAACGAGCTGAGAGAAAGTGGCAACAAGAGAAGCGAGCCAATACATACCAAACTGTCACTATAAAGAGCGCTCAGACGGGAAGCGGGAAGAAAGTTAAAGTCATTGTAAAAATCAAAGGAAAACACTGCAAGATGGAAGTGGACTCGGGGTCCTTCCTCTCCATGGTATCGTGGGACACAATAAAACAGCTAGTCCCAGGTATCAAACCCAAAGAATTACAGAAGCAGCACCTAACTCTCAAGGACTACCAGGGAAACCAAATCCCTGTAGTCGGCATGGGACATTTCCGAGTCGCCTACAAACAACACGTCAAGGTGCTACCGCTGACCATAGTCGACCGAAACAGACCAAGCCTCCTGGGCATCGAATGGTTCGTGCCATTGGGCATCGGGATGACCGGGATCGATCGAGTGACTACAACCGGTTGGGAAGATGACCTCATCCGAGAATTCCAAGACGTTTTTGACGGCTCACTTGGCAAGTATTGGGGAAATCCCATTTCTTTCAGTCTAAACCCCCAAATAGCCCCACGAAGAATAAAAGCCAGGCGAGTTCCTTTTGCACTAAAGGCAAAAATAGAGGAACAGCTGGACAAATTAATAGCCCAAGGGGTGTTAGAACCTGTGGACCATGCCAAGTGGGAAACACCTATAGTCACACCGGTCAAACCCGATGGGTCCATTAGAATCTGTGGTGACTATAAGGCTACCCTGAACCACGCATTACAACCAAGCGCATACCCGGTGCCTGTAGTCCAGCATTTGCTTCACTCCTTGGGAAAAGGAAAAGTTTTTGCTAAACTTGACTTAGCACAAACCTATCAACAGCTCCCAGTGGACTCAGAAACTGCTGAAGCACAGACTATAGTCACACATAAGGGCGCATTCAAATGTCACCAACTCCAATTTGGAATGAGTGTGGCCCCAGGCGTCTTCCAGAGTCTAATGGAACGCCTCCTAAATGGCATACAAGGAGTCGTACCATATTTCGACGACGTCCTGATCTCAGCCAAAGATGAAACCCAATTAAAAAACAGGCTCAAAGAAGTACTAAGTTCAGAGAATCTGGCCTCAAAGTAAAAAGAAAAAAGTGTTGCCTAATTAAGAATAGCATCAAATTCCTGGGCTATTTAATAGACGGAGAGGGTATACACCCTACAGACAAAAAGATTAAAGTGATTAAAAACGCACCAGAACCAAAAAACAAGACCGAATTACAAGCCTTTTTAGGACTAATTAACTTCTATAATGTATTCCTGCCAAATAAGGCCACTATAGCAGAACCATTGCACCGTCTTTTAGACAAAAAAGCAATTTGGACTTGGGGTTACAGAGAAAAGCAAGCCTTCCAAAAAATTAAAAGCTTGCTAACATCCTCAAACGTTCTCATTCAATTTAGCAACACACTGCCCTTAAGAGTGACCTGCGACGCCTCCCCATTCGGAGTAGGTGCCATCCTAAGCCACCAACTACCTAATGGCAGAGAAGCGCCCGTCACATATTATTCGAGGACTTTATCTAAAACCGAGCGGAATTACAGCCAATTGGACAGAGAGGCACTAGCAATTGTCGCAGGAGTGAAACGTTTCCACGAGTACCTATACGGGCGGACTTTTCAAATTATAACAGACCACAAACCGCTAATAGGAATTTTGGCGGGAAACAAACCTACACCAAATATCCTCTCCCCAAGAATGACGAGATGGTCAGAGTTCCTAGCAGCCTACTCATACACTCTGACACACCAACCGGGGAAACAGATTTCACACGCGGACGCTTTAAGCAGAGCACCCTTGCCAGTGACTGAAGAAGACCCGGCACCAGCGATGACAGCACTATAAATAGAGACTTGCCCCGATCTACCCATATCAGCATATGATGTCGCCAGAGCCACCACAAAAGGCTCTTTGACTGCCCGTGTTCTTAACTGGGTAGGTAAAGGCTGGCTGGAAAATCAAAAAACTGAAAACTTTAAACCTTTCCGGACCAGACAAACCGAACTTTCTATTCAAAAAGGTTGTTTACTGTGGGGTGATCGGGTGGTTATTCCTAACAAACTACAACCTAGGGTACTTAGTATGCTACACGAAGGTCACCCGGGCATTGTAAAAATGAAAAGCCTTGCTAGAAGTGATGTCTGGTGGCCGGGTATTGATAGGGACATAGAATACTGGGTAACCTCGTGTAACAAATGTCAAACAATTAGACCATCCCCACCCAAAGCACCCATTAGAGATTGGGAAATCCCATGGGGCCCCTGGTCACAAATCCACATCGATTTCGCTGGTCCAACTAAAGGACATACCTTTCTGATTGTTGTGGACGCCTATTCTAACTGGTTAGAAGTAAAAATTATGCCATCAACAACAACTGAATTAGTAATAAAACAACTGGACAGCCTTTTTGCCACCCATGGCATTCCGGACATCCTCGTGTCCGATAATGGACCACAACTAACCAGCCTACACTTTGAACAATACCTAGCCTCCCTAGGTATTAGACATGCCCTAACCGCGCTGGCCCATCCGGCTGCAAATGGTAGGGCAGAGAGAATGGTCCGATTTACAAAGGAAGGGTTAGAAAAAATGGACACTGGAGATGTACAGCAAAAAATTAACTGATTGCTCACACTCCAGCACATAACACCCAGTACCACAACCAACAAGTCCCCAGCAGAGCTACTCATGGGGAGAAAACTAAGGTCACACCTTGATAGATTGCACCCAGAATTCACGCCAGAACCCCCCCCCCCCGACTCCTCTACACGGTTTAGAAAATTTGGAATTGGCGATTTAGTCTACACCAAAAACTTCACTGGGGACCCAGCATGGCTACCAGGACAAATTACCCAAATAACAGGCCCCAAATCCTACCGGTTAACAGTAGATGATGGCAGGGAATGGAAGCGGCACATAGATCAGCTTCGATCCCAAAATATAGAAAGAACCACAGACATACAATCATTCGTCAAAAAAACTGACGAATTGCCAACTAAGGTGGGGGAGGAATCGCAAGAATTAAATAAAGAACCGTTAAAAAATAAAACCAATGAAACACATGAACAAAAAGAGCAAATAAAAGACTCACTGTTTGGAGAGACTTGCGTGAAGAGCCCATCGGAAGGGGCCAGCCAGACCAGCTCGACCTGCCCGGAGGAAACGGGAGGGAGCGGTAAAACCGCCAGCCTAAGAAACTCAGGCGGCGGTAAAATGGCTGACTCACCCTTCCGGACGGTTCCAGGGAGAAGAACGGACGACACAGCAGCCCCATCTGAACCGGTCGAAGTCTTCACTAAGAATGAACCGCGCAAGTCAAGTCGAGTCCGGAAAAGCCCCACCTACCTGCGAGACTACGTCACCACGTAGGACTGAACTAAGAGGGGAGGGGTGTTCTATATGTAAAGTGGGTGACTCCAAATCTGCAAAACTGATTGGTCAAATAAACTAAGCATTGGATTGGTTCACTAGGAACCAATCCAAAGAGCTGCTGAAAGGCGGCAAATTTAAGCAACTGCCATTGGCTACAAGCAGGCAAGCCAGCCTGTATAAAAGGCTGGCCTCGGCTTCAGCCAAGTGTTCCTAATTACTTACTAGTTAAAGAATAAAGTATTTGTTGTTGGAACACGGTCTACCTCGTGTGTTTTCTGAACAAAACACAAATATATGTATGTATGTATGTATGTATGTATGTATGTATGTATGTATGTAT
>BLBF01000059.1:10160334-10181400 GCA_015471245.1 Laticauda colubrina | reverse complement strand
TATGTATGTATGTATGTATGTATGTATGTATGTATGTATGTATGTATGCTGTTCAGCTTCCTTCAGGTATTATCCCATGTCACTGTAGTTGTGCTTTTAAAGTTGTAGCAACGTTTCAGCAGAATATCATCTGCCATCATCAGGCTCTTCTGTATTGAGTTCATCTGTGAGATGAACACAATACAGAACAAACTCAATACAGAATCCTGATGATGGCAGATGAGATTCTGCTGAAACGTTGCTATGACTTTAAAAGCACTACAATGACGTGGGATAATACCTGAAGGAAGCTGAACAGCATACATGTAAGTACCCATGAAAACTTTAAACACATACACACACACACACACACACACACACATATATATATACACATATATACATTTTGCAACATATGTTGAGCAATGGTTATACATTTTTCCCCGAACGTTGATGTGATCTGCCTTGTTACAGTACCTTCTTTGTTCTTTTAATGCTTTAATTTCACAAAATACTTTATGACAGAGCGCACATCTCCCATAGTTTCATAACTTATCCAGTTATCAGGTATTGAAACTTGCAATAAACTTATAAGTATTGTTGCCTTCAACACACTGGATAATCAGCCAATTAGTACATGGAAGGAGGGCCTACTCAAGAAGGATTTTATAGCACAGCTATATTTCATCAGCATCATTCTAGGTATTGTCTATTCACTGCAGGATGGTAGGATACAATTTTTTTTACTACCGGTTATGTGGGTGTGGCTTGGTGGGTGTGGCAGGGGAAGGAATACTGCAAAATCCCATTCCCTCCCCATCCCACTAACCTGCTTTCCATCTCTATTCTCCTGTGCAGGACAACCAAAGAAGACCCAGCCAATCAGCTGGGTCACGAGAGGCAGAGAATAGTTGGGAGCGGGGCCAGTCCGAGGTGGGATTTGCTGGTTTTCCAAACTGGTCAAAATTTCTGCTACCGGTTCTCCAGCTCTAGTCAGAACCTGCTGAATACCACCTCTGGGTAAAGGCCTCTTCTGCATGTTTCCAACAAATCTGGTTTTGAGCTTTCTTTTGCCAGTTGGGCCCACAATATTTGCTGATGTCATCATTCCATCTTGTTTTAGGTCTCTTTTGTGGATGTTTTTATTAAGAGCTGGGCTGTCCAACACACATTGTCATGGCTAAATCATGTGACATATCAGGACTTTTCCCCCCTTCTCTAAACAGGCATGGCCAGCATGTGATGCATCCGACCCATGGGCTGGGAGTTTGACAGTCCTGATCAAGAGGAATCCATTTTATAACTGCCTTAATCCACCTGCCATCAGTTCTTCTTGCTATGTGACCAGCTCATTTCTATTTCAATTCTTTTACTCTTTTGATGGCATGGTATATTTTCATTTCTTCTCTAATCCATGTGCAGGTCCTTTTATCTTGTCTTGTGATGCCGAGCATGTATTTTTTGATGGCTCTTTGGGCCACTCGTAGCTTTTTTATTGATTGTGAGGTTAGTATCCATGTTTTTCAAACAGCTAGTGAACATTGATTGAAAACTTTTCTCTTCAGGCATAGGGGAAGGTTGTTCTTGAAATATTTTAATAATTTATAAATAGGATGGAAACAATGTGAAAATATTAACTCAACTGCTAAAATTATTTTGCTTAGCTAAATGTAGAAAATAGTGAAGAAAGAATCTTCACCCTTCAAACTGATGTCATTTATATATTTAAAGCATTTGTATAGCTGCCCATCTTAGAGCACCTCTGGGAGGCTCACAACAACACTAAAATTACAAAACCATAAAACCATAAAGCTACCCATATGTAGCTTTCCTGGCAACGAGACAGAAGTGCCACATCTTTCTTTTAATCTATTTTCCTCGGCATCCTAGGATCACCTGTATATCTTCTATCTATGCAGTAACCAGGGACAACCCTGCTGAGCTCCCAAGCCCAGATGACACCAACTAGAAGGTGCTGTCCTTCCATACCTCAGGAAAGGTTGCTTGGTATTTACAGCAATGTTATTTTTGGCCCATATGACTCTTATGTCACATCTCATCTTTCCCCTCAATTCCACCCTTCAGTTTCCTTAAAAAGAGGTTCTGGGCAGGTGTAGGAACCCCGCATGAACCAAATCACAATTATTAATAGTTTTAATAGGATGCTTTACCAACAGATAACAGATAATTAGAGTTGGAGGTGATGTTGTAGGTCATCTAGTCCAATCCCCCACCCAAGAAGAAGACCCTACACCATTTCTGACAGATGACAGTCCAATCTCTTCTTGAAAGCCTCCAGTGATGAAGTTCCCACAACTTCCGAAGGCAACTTCTGTTCCATGGCTTGATTGTTCTCACTGTCAGAAAGTTTCTCCTTATTTCCAGGTTAAATCTCTCCTTGTTCAGTTTCCATCCATTATTCCTTGTCTGGGCTACAGGTGCTTTAGAAAATAGCTTGACCCCCTTCCTCCTCTCTGTGGCAGACCCTCAAATATTGGAAGACTGCTATCATGTCTCCCCTGGACCTTTTCTTCACTAGACTAGCCATGCCCAGTTCCTGTAACCGTTCTTCATATGTTTTAGCCTCCAGTCCCCTAATCATCCTGGTTGCTCTTCTCTGTACTTTTTCTAGAGTCTCAACTTCTTTTTTTATAGTGTGGTGACCAAAACTGGATGCAGTACTCTAGGTGTGGTCTTACTAAGGCATTATAGAGTGGTATTGGTACCTCCCTTGATCTTGATCTACAATGAAGATTTAAACAAAACACTTATAGAAAAGGGTCATTTGAACCCTTATCAATCCATGACAACAATTAGAGCAAAGTGGCGAGGATGCTTTCCTTCTTAAGGGTTCAAATGCATAGAAATCACTTAGATGAAGCAATTACCAAGGACCTTTCAAAAAGTGGAGACAAATTAACAGGATAACAGAGTTGGAAGGGACCTTGGAGTTCTTCTAATCCAGCCACTCTCAAGAAGGAAACCCTATACCATTCCAGACAAAAGCTTATCCAACCTCTTCTGAAAAACCTCCAGTGATGGAACACCTACAACCTACAAGTCAATCCACTGATTAATTGTTCTCACTATTGGGAAATCTCTCCTTAGTTCTAGGTTGGTTCTCTCCTTGATTAGGTGCTTTGGAGAATACTTCGCTATTTCAACTACAGGTGAAAATATATCGTGAAGCAAAGCACTCTTCAAAGTGCTATCAATCCCAACAGTGGTACAGGGCATCTTCTCACCTCCCCATTTCTGTGATATTCATATTATGCCTCCACCCTATTTCCATTTGAACTCTTTGACTTGAAGAATCTTGTTCTTTCTGCATAGAGAGGCAAATGTACTCCCAGAAATTCAGGATTTCTCTCCCTTCCAAGTGGAGTAGGAATTATTTGCAAGGTCCTCTCCCAGAAAATAATTTAATGCATTGTCTTCTTCAGCAAGTCAACCAAGTTCTAAAATACAGCCAAATACTTTCAGAAACTGTTGGATAGGTTTATTGTTTATTGTATGCATTGAGAGTTTCACAAGGTCCATAAATCACAACATTTCACAGATACCAAGGCCCTCTTCAAAAATGAGCATGTAGCACCAATTGTGTCCTTGCAAAGGGATTGTTCAATCCAGTTGAATTTCATAACCTTCCTTTTCACAGGTGCTACCAGGGGTGGGATTCAGCCAGTATGGATCAGTTCAGCCAAACTGGTAGTTCCAGCGACCAGTTGGCCCCACCCACCCACCTCTGTGCTAATCTGTTCTATATTTCCTTCGTTTGAAGTGTACACTCACCAAACCAGTTGTTACACCAGTTGAATCCCACCACTGGGTGCTACAGTCTTGTAATCTCATCTGTATAGTGAAGTATGAAATTCTGGAGGTTTTGTTTCCTCATAAGGCTTCTAAAAAACGTTAAAATGCTCTTAGCAAATATGGCTGCATCGCCATATTTTTGTTGAGATCCAGATGCAAGAGAAAATATAGTTGTTAGTCTTTAGGTTGCCACAGGAACAGTTGTTGGTTTAGCTACCCGTGGGAATTCATTAGTGTGAAAACTCACCTAGCCATCCCTTCTTCCAACTTTCAGACATTGGTAATGAAGTGAGCAACCAAGGTAATGTTTAAGCTGAGGGGGTGAGGAAACACACATGTTTATGGAATGCATTTCCCCTTCTTTTCATAAAAGGCTTCTCACATCTTGAAAGCACCTCATTGGAAAGTTACCTGGTATCCATACATGAAAGTTTAAATACCCACTGCTTAAGTTTAATGAAAACTAATGACAGATTTCTTATTGTTTTTGTGGCTTGAGATAATTAACCTGTATTTTCAGGTCATGAATAATATTAGAAAAAAATGGATTTTCCTCCAAGTGCCACATGCTGGATTCTATCCATTAGCAGGATAATAGAATAAAGATGGAAAGTTCACTTTATTTTGTTTTAATAGCCAAGATCTAGCTGAAGGCTATGGAGAAAAATATTCCAGAAAAAATCCCCACTTTACATCTTGATAAGAGAGACAGTGAATATGTTCCTGAATGCTGCATTTTAAGCATGTCACACCCTTTCTGATCATGTGACCCAGAATGGTTTACCTGTAGCTTGTGTCTTGTGTTTCCCAGCAGAACGTAAAGAAATGCATCCAAGAGAAAAATAGAAACAGGCATACCCAGATAAAACCTATTCTTTCATTACACAGAAGAACTCACCTTAAGGGACTGGGGGATAAAACATGCAAGTTTTCTTTTAGAGGAATTGGGTATGTCTATTTAATGAGAAGAAGGACTAGGGTTGATATGATAATTCAAAATCTAAGGGGCTGCCAAAAAGAAGGGGGTGATCAAACAATGGCCCTTGGGGATGGGGCCCACAACATTCCTTGCCTCCCTGCTCTGGTGGATTGGGTAGATGTGACTGGCAAGAGACGGTCCCTCAGATAACCTGGTCCCAAGCCATGAAGGGCAGGGGTGGGATTTAAATTTTTTAACAACCGGTTATGTGGGCATGGCTTAGGTGGTGGGCATGGCTTAGTGGTCATGTGACTGGATGGACATGGCTTGGTGGTCCTGTTATTGGCTTGGTGTGGCCAACTCAACATCACTCACATCAAGGCACGCATCTCCTCGCCTAGCTTCTCATGACTGTGGGGATGTTGCAACAGTTGTAAATGTGAAAAATTGTCATAAATCACTTTTTTCAGTGTCATTGTAACTTTGAATGGTCATTGCACACAAGCAAAGTACCAGCAAAGGAAGGGAAAAAAAACTCCAGAGAAATTCCTGAGACAGGAAGTCTAGTCCTGCCAAGAATGTAATAAGAGTTAATGGAGAGGCAGTTTCTGTAAGCAACACCAGAATGTTTCCTTCCTGCTTTCCTTACAGGATTAGGCCAGTAATTTCTTCTAACATTCTCCAAACTATTTAGAATGTTAAGAACCGGTTCTAGCAAAGAGATGCAAACTGATAGAATCCCACCCCTGATGAAGGGCTTTTAAAGTGAGAGCCAGCACCTTGAATTGCACTCAGGAGGCAAATCAAAAGCCAATGCAGCTCCCGCAGGAGAAGTGATATATGTGCACACCGAGGTCTACACAAAACCATACTGGCCACTGAATTTTGCACCAATTGGAGCTTCGGGATGCTCTTTGTTCCATGGGAGCCCAGAGGTCTACAAGAACTTCATAGGGTTTGGTGAGAAAGTCAATACAATTCAACGGAACAAGGAGCCATCACTAGTTATTTCAGTGGGATTATCCAATGAATTTCAGGAAGCATCTGTGCTCATAATAACTCATCAATAGATATGCTTCTGAGAAGTGGCCACAGGGATTCTGGGATAATGATGATGGTTATTTTCTTTCTCCTTCAATTAGCAGCTTCTGCATCCTGAAAATGCTTGAACATTCCCATTCTGGAAGAAAGATTTGAAGAGGAAGTCCTACAGAGTCTTTAATTGACAAGAGATTGAGTTCTTTTGAGATATCTTTCATGAAAGAAGTAAATCAATTTGATCAGTGTCTTTGCTATTATGATGAGATATGCTGCAGTTTAAATTTTAATCAATTGCCACCTGCGTATTCAAGTTAATGTGCATTTATCCTTTCCTTGGTTCCCCCCCCTTTTTTTTTTCATAGTGAATTGGAGGAGGAGGAGGAGGAGAGGGGACAGAGACATAAGTGGTTCTCCAGTTTTAAAGTACCATTATTGATTCTACCCATTTCTGAAGTTATTATTTCCAAACTTCCTTTCCTTTCTATTTGTCAAGGTACTTCATGATGAAATGATGTACTCAATAAAATTTTGCATGAAGAGATTGGATTGCTGCTATCAAACTTACTTAGGTTGGGTTCATCATCAGGCCTTGACACTATTCTTCTTTTTATTCCTCTGGATTTTTTTTCCTTTCCTTTTTTTCTTACACTAAATCTGTAGTCCTCTGCACTGTTTTCCTATGCAGTGATCTGTGCAGCTTTTCAGCAAGCAGGCAAATTTCCCTGGTTTTGTCCCTTTGTTTATAAGTAGATTCAGAGATTCAACCTTGGTTGTTTGGCCATCCTCCTCCTTCTCCTTTTCCTCCCCCTTCCCCTCCTGACATGATGGTTCTGAAGCTGTCTCCTACCACACTAAACTGATGGTCAAGTTCTCTATAGACCCTTCAGATTCTAACACTCCCATTATATATACCCCCTGGCACAGTGTTTTTTTTTTTTTTGTCAAAATAGTATGCAGCTAGCTAGTACCATTAAGTGCAAGTTTCTCACAAAGGACAGTGATAGGTTTTGTTGTTCAATGTGACATAAGCAGTCTTCATAATACAACAAGTATTTTGTTTTTCTCCTACTTCATTGGCGAAAACAATATAAACAGCTTATGTGCTTATTCTTAGCTTTTGCATTTGTCCATGTCTTTGGTACATCAGAAGGACTACTCATCGTGGTAGATTTTATAATTCAATCAAAAGGAAGCTTAGCTTGGGTGTCCCTCTGCTGTTTAAACCAGGGGCTTTGCTGGAAGCTCAGAGGAAGGAGTCAATATGGCTACTAGTAACTAAAGATGGGTTAAATTGTGATTGCTGAAATCCCCACTGTTTCTGCTATGCCAGCCTTGTTGAAGGCTTGAGGACAGACAAAAGATCTCCCATGGATAGCTGATAAATCAAAAGATCTCTTAAGATTCCTCACTGTCTGTGGTTAAAGGCTAAGAACTATCAGTTACTGGGCACGTGCCCATGCTCTCTTTTCTCTTGTTAGGTTTTTACAAGGCTGGCCAGATCAAATTTGAAATGTCTACACTGGTTCCTCAGTAGTCATTGTTAATTGATTTCAGGAGGTGCAATGAGTACCAAACAAATTTTGGTACCTGTAAGAATAATGTAGTGACTCACAAGATAGCTGATAATGACAAGCTCTAGCTTGTGTGTCAAGTACCAAACAAACTATGAGTACCAGGGCAATATTTTTGCATCAAAATGCATTGAGTACCAAATTCGATGAGTTTTAAGGCAGTTAAATATCAAGATACCAGTGTATTTGATTCCAGAGACAAATCACATCGTGATGTCACAATGCCAACTCTACTTCCTGTTTTGCATCATAGCCACCACACCTAATATATAAGGATTGAACCTTGCAATCACAAACAATGCGGTCCAAATTGTTTTAACCAAATTGTTAAATCAGATAAAGTCAGCTTTCTAAACCAATTTGGAAAAAAAAAGATGATCCTGAGCATATTTTGCAGTATCAGAGGAATCTGATTCACTGCTTCAAATCAGCTTTCTGAATTCATTGGTCAAGGTGATTTGATTTAATGTTTCAAACAGATTGCCTTCAAATTGTACCTCCAGAATGAACATTCACCCAGTGACAAATTACAGGAAAGAAACAATATTTAAGGAGGCAGAAGCTAACTAGTATCGGAGTTTTTCAAGCTAGCTGAGGAGCATTAGTGCATATCTGAAATGGAAAATTATGCTTTAGTAAATAGACATTACTTCTTCTTAGAACAAACAGAATACTATTGCATTAAATGTGATACTGTATATCTGAGGCCTCTCCCCCTCCCAATAGAGATATTTTAATCAGATACAACAGATACACCAATTTAATGTTGTTTGTCTCCTCTGTGTGATACTATATGACATAGTCCTCGGTGCCCCTTGCAGCAAGCATTAATAGTAATTAAAAAGTCTTTCAATAAAATACCATTAACACATATATAAAAGCAGCATAACAAACATTAACAGTTCAAAGAAATATGCATGGGACTGATAAATAGAAAATCTGGAAAAATGCAAAGTTTCTTTGCTTGAACCAGAAATCATACCCAAAATAAATGGGAGAGATTTTCCAGGCATTTTATATCTAGCGTGCCCACCATTCTAAATATTTTTTTCACCAGCAATCAAATGTTTACTGATTTCTAAATGTCTACTGATTTCTGATATTCTATTTGATTCTATTCTGTTCTGTTTTGTTCTGTTTTGTTCTGTTCTGTTCTGTTCTGTTCTGTTCTGTTCTGTTCTGTTCTGTTCGATTCGATTCGATTCGATTCGATTCGATTCGATTTGATTCGATTCGACTCTACTCTACTCTATTGTACTCTATTCTATTCTTCTACTTGACTCTCAAGCCAGATCTACATACCTACCTTTTACCAGTTTCTTCAACCAACATATACACACATACATACATACATACATAATCACACACACACATTAATCAATCCAATAGAACTGGAAGGGACTTGGAGGTCTTCTTCTTCTTTTGGTGGCTGTCCAGTCTCTTCTTAATAACCTCCAATGATGAAGCACCCACAACTTCTGGAGGCAAGCTGTTCCACTGGTTAATTGTCCTTACTGTTAGGAAGTTTCTCCTTAATTCCAGGTTGCTTCTGTCCTTGATTTGTTTCCATTCATTGTCTCTGTCTCCATTTGGATCTGGCTGGGCAATTCCCTGACAAACTTCTATTCCGACATCCAAACACCAGAGCTTCTCATGTCTTTGTGCATCAATTGATTTCCCACCCCAAATCTCACACCCTGAGCAGCACCAAGAACTGGTACATTACCTAAAAGCCAAACCCAGTGTAAGCACCAGTGAATTCCTACTAGCTCAATCAACAGATAAATACTTTTGCCACCAGCCTTGATGCATTTGGAAAATGATTGCTTCAAAGGAAAACAGCAATCCCCTCACCCTGAGAGAAATTAAACTTTGTAATAACAGGGCTCATATGCAGAGAGAATTATCCTTCAAATATTCATTCCTTGTCAAATACTGTTTACCGTCAAAACACTTTTCCAATAGACATGGAATGCTATTTAAAACAATATTGCCGAAATGAATCTTCAAAAGCCAATGGCATTCTTGATGGATAATCATTGTCCAAGTCATTGGAATTCTCTCATTTTTGTCAGTTTCATCTAGGTGTTAATCCTCAGCACCAGATCTCCAAACAGTTCTGATAGGAATGATTCCATTTCTATGGCTAATCCACAAACAGCAGTTCATTTCAGAAACACTTGCTTTAAATATAAATATATATTTGTATAAATCTTGATTTATGAAAATAGAGCAATCTTGAACTGTGAAAAAATATTTTGTTGATAATGTGATATAAACAGCAACCAGAAAAATCCTGAACTCTTTTAGAATTTTGACAGTTGAAGAAATGAGCGCGCATTAGCAAAGTTTCTATGGAAATTAGAAATCTGGTAACTGAAGAGGGAAGAAACCATTTTAAGCAATACAACCAGTATATTTTTTCTTTTATGCAAATTGGTTGTAAAGTACAAAAAAAAATCATAGCAAATGCAGCTTTGAATATTGTATATGTTCTCCTGGAAATGTTGATGACAGAGATCTGGTTTATGTGGTACTACTATGTACAGTACATATAATATGAAAATATTGTTCAAGTGACTATCATTAAGATCTACTCCATAGCCTGCATTCATGTACTCTGAATGTAATTCCATGCTGATAATGAATGGACCACAGAGGAAATTAAAAACTCTGAGATTATGTTTGCCTATCCCATCTTTTAGCCTAACATCTGATTAGAGACAATCAGAGTTGGAAGGGACATTGTATGCCATCTAGTCCAACCCCCCAAGCAAACCATTTCTGACAAATGGCAGTCCAATCTCTTCTTGAAAGTCTCAAGTGATGATGCTCCCACAACAGAAGTTGTGGCAAGCTGTTCCATTGGTTGATTGTTCTCACTGTCAAAAAGTTTCTCCTTATTTCCACGTTGAATCTCTCCTTGTTCAGTTTCCATCCATTATTCCTTGTCTGGCCTATAGGCACTTTAGAAACTAGCTTGACCCCTTCCTCTCTCTGGCAGCCTCTCAAATATTGGAGCACTGCTATCATGTCTCCCCTGGTCCTTCTCTTCACTAGACTAGCCAGGCCCAGTTCCTGCAACTGTTTTTCATATGTTTTAGTTTTCAGTCCCCTAATCATCCTGGTTGCTCTCCTCTGTACTTTTTCTAGAGTCTCAACATGTTTTTTATAGTGTGGTGACCAAAACTGGATGAGGTACTCAAGATGTGGTCTTTATAGAGTGGTATTAATACCTCACTTGATCTTGATTGTATCCCTTTGTAAATGAAACTTAAGATTGCATTGGCTTTTTTGGCTATCACTGCACACTGCTGACTTATATTTAGCTGGTTGTCCATTAAAACTCCAAGATC
Organism: Laticauda colubrina; assembly: GCA_015471245.1. Lineage (NCBI taxonomy): Eukaryota > Metazoa > Chordata > Lepidosauria > Squamata > Elapidae > Laticauda > Laticauda colubrina. Next base: position 10,170,721 of record BLBF01000059.1, on the reverse strand, counting down.
CCTCTCACAGTTATTGCTATTAAGCCTGGCTTCACCCAGTCTGTATGTGTACTTTTGGTTTTTCTTGCCTAAGTGTAGGACTTTACTTTTCTCTCTATTGCATTTCATTTTGTTAGATATGGCCCAGTGTTCAAGTCTGTCTCCAAGGGACCATCCCAATTACATCTATCTATCACTTTAGTCCCACCTACTAAAGAGTTCCATCTGATGGGACTCTGAAGATGTGCCTTCTCTGCTGTGACTCCTGCCCTCTGGAACATCATTGTCTCAAAGATAAGATTAACTGCATCCCTGCTAGCCTTCCCAAAAGTCCTTACATCATTGGTTCCCAACCCCTGGGGGTTGGGGACTACCCAACTGGGGGTGGCAGTGGGGAGGTGAGGGGTGAAAAGGATGGCTTTGCATGAATGGTGGGTGCTCACACAAATGGAGCTCACAAGTTGCTTGTGTGGCCCAATTCCAAATGGGCCATGGCCTGGGGTTTGTGGACCCCTGCCTTATATCATGATTTTTTTCCAGCAACCTTGGGGATCCCAATAGGATCCTATTATGTATTATGTAAGTTGATTGGTATTCTTCTGATATCTTCATAGGGTTTTATTTATATTTTATTGTTTTAATGAAGATTATATTGTTTTTATTGTCATTTCAATGCACATTGCTAGAGTAGTGCGATGGCCTTGAGGTGGAGCTCTTGCCTCACAATCAGGAGGCTATGAGTTTGATCTTAGGTAGAGGCAGATATTTCTCTAGGCACATTGAGAATATATTTGCTTAAACAAAACTCTGTATTGGCAACCAGAAGAGCATCTAGCCAGTCAACATTCAGCTTAATTCAGTTGCCCAGATTGCACCCCGCAAGGGATTATGAGATCATTAGAAAAGGATGAAGATAGTTGCACACTGCTGAGTTATGTCCTACAAGATATCCAGCTGTACTAATGAGATGATAGATAGAGCAAAGCTAAAACCAGTTTAGATGGTTGTTTGTGATTTCACAGATTGTGTTGAAAACTGGGTTCATTGTGAGCCATGTTTCATGAAGCCAACTAACATTTTCTCTGATTTCTTGATAGTGGCATAATAGATCTTAATCTGTTGACCCATTTTCAAATCACACTGGCCTAGTTTGTTAGAAAAAAGAGTCCATGTGACTGGCTTGTTTCTGACTCCATGTGTGAACTTATCATGGATGGGGGTAATATCATGGAAAACAATTATTTTTTAACTATACTTTGCTGAAAAATGCATAATCAACTAGGATCATCCATTATACTATTGAACTTGTATACCCTGATTTATAAAATGCATTGGCTATGTCATTAGCATGCTATTCAAACCTGAATAAAATGAAGCATATGACATTTCGTTCTCCCCCTATGGAGGACCAGGTAAGACTAAATGCATGCTATTCTGCATTTCCTCTCAAAACTCAGGCATGCAAAGAATGTTTGAGGAATTAATATGCCCCTTCATTTGTGAAACCGTAAGAGCCACTGAAAGCTGAAATGCAAAGTTGGGATATACATAATTTCAGCAATCACAATCACCTACACCAATCTCAGGTTCTTGTTATTAGAATTTCTGGTCTAAGGAGATTCACTCACAATCCATTAAAAAAAACCACAGAAATATTTTCTTACCTTCATTCTGGCAATGAAACTCTACCTATCAATCTCCTGATAGCTTTGTTGGGGGTGGAGGGGTCAACCTGAGATCCCCCTGTGTCTCCTTTTTCTAGCTTTATGCTCTTGCCATTTCTATGATAACTTTATTCCATTTTCCTTCTTTGTTCTCTATCTTTGGTTTCTTTGTGAAAGGTTGCAACTTCTGCTTCTTTGTGCTTTTATTTACATCTGTTTTATCTATTCTTTTAAGGGTGCTTTGATTTTGATTTAAAGATCAGTAAGGATTTCATTTCCTTTGGCTTATTAAGTTGACAGCCCACAATCCTTGACGACTAAGATAGAATCAGTAACCTTGTGATCAATGCCCACAGATTTTTGCAGAAGAGAACACTTCCTCAGCATAGCCTAGTTATAGTTGGTCTCAACTTAGAGCTTCTTCATTTCCTTGGGTCTATTGTCCTTGTACAACCAAGTATGAGAAATCTGTTTGAGAAACTTGGTGACTTCAGAATATGAGAACCACTCCCAGAATTTCCCAAGCAACCCTCTTCATTCTTCATCTGAGAGTAACCAGGTTCAAGACACTGTCATCTATATTTCCTTTCTGTGTGTTTCTTACAAAACACACAGATACATAGGGGGGAAAATGGAACCTTCCATATTTCTTCGTTTTAAATTGATCAGAAAGTGAAACTGTTTTTTCTTTTCCTGAGTGGTCAGAGCTAATTGTACCAATTAAATATGAGCCAAACAGTATGCAGTGGCAGCCAAAAAAAGGCAATGCAATCCTAAATTACATTAACAGAGGGATTCAATCAAGAACACATGAGGTACTAATACCACTCTATAAAGTCTTAGTAAGACCACACCTAGAGTACTGTATCCAGTTTTGGTCACCACACTATAAAAAAGATATTGAGACTCTAGAAAAAGTGCAGAGAAGAGCAACCAGGATGATGAGTGGACTGGAGACTAAAACATACAAAGAACGGCTACAGGAACTGGGCCTGGCTAGTATTGTGAAGAAAAGGATCAGGGGAGACATGATAGAAGTGTCCAATATTTGGGAGCTGTCACAGAGAAGAACCTATTTGGAACCTATTTTCCAAAGCACCTGAAGACTGGACAAGGAATAATGGATGGAAACTGATCAAGGAGAGATTAAATTTAGAAATAAGGAGACATTTTCTGATAGTAAGAACAGTCAATCATTCGAACAGCCTTCAGAAGTTGTGGGAGCTTCATCTCTGGAATCTTTCAAGAAGAGACTGAACTGCCATCTGTCAGAAATGGTGTAGGGTCTGCTACTTGGGTGTGTGGGGGGGTTGGACTGGATGATCAACAAAGTCCCTTTCAACTCTGCTATTTTGTTATTAATATATGTGGAGATTCTCAGTCATCCAGGTCATGGTAGTCCCAGAGGTGTTTTTCAAGAGGCAAATGGACTTTCTTTGTTTTTTTCCTGGGAGACATTTCACTTCTCATCCAAGAAGCTTCTTCAGTTCTGACTGAATAGTGGACTATGGAAAGACTTCAAGGAATATAAATCCTTCCATTCTCCACCATTCGGTCAAAACTGAAGAAACTTCTTGGATGAGAAGTGAAACGTCTTCAAGGAAAAACAAAGTCCAGTTGTCTTGAAAAAGCACCTTTGGGACAGCATGCTCACTTGTAACAAAGGGGAAGGAACTGAAAATGCAACAGGACCCAACCAGCTCTTGTTCCGGAGACATGTAATGTTAAGGTGATGCAGCTCAGATGAATATGGATGTCCTCCTAGATATTCAGTCAATATGGTCTTTCTAGCCTGGTCTGGATATCCTGATTCTAACATGGGTTCTCTATGAATCTTATGACAGTGACTATTGTTAATTGTAAAACCTAATTATCATCCAGCATGGGATGGAAATGAGCAGCTTATGTTCTACTGTTAAGCCCCTGTCACACGGCACCAACGGATGGAAAGAGGATGTAAAACGGAGAGAAACACTTGCCATCCGTTGGTTAACGCGATGCTTCCGTTTTGTACTCACTGCATACGTTTTGCTTCCTCTTTATCCGTCCAGCATCCGTCTATTGATGTTTCATCTGCTCAGAGGGTTTTGAGCTGCTCAAAACTTTTGCGCGGAAAATGTATCCAATGCGTCCATTCTGCATCCACGAGGCATCCGCTAGGCATCCGTTCTGCATCCATTCTGCATCCACTATATCAGCTAGGCATCCACTACGCATCCACGCAACTCGATCCGCTCCAGCGGTAAACGGACACAGGGAGGAAGTGGAACGGACACGGAACGGATGCAGAACAGATGCAGAATGGATGAAAGCGGATGCAGCTCGCAAAGAAAGCATTTAAAATGGAAAAAACATCTGTAGAGGGGACCTATCTTGGATATTAAGGATGTCTAGAGGATGCCTAGAGGATGCAAAAGAACACATAGGGGAAAACCTATATTGCCTGTAAAAAGGGGGAGCAACTCACCTGGATCTCACTTTCAGTCCAGCAGCCCTGCTGTGCAGACCTCTGCAGTCTTCATCTGGATCTTGCTCTTCCACAGCATCCAGTCATGTCCACCATGGATCGTAACAAAGTCCTTTTGGCAGCCACCATCCTTCTGCAACAGTGTGAAGCCATCTGCAGGCACTGTGAACTCTACTATGGGAAGAAAAAGAGGCAGCCAAGAAGCGTCTGGGTCCGAAGATGGATCGGGAGAAGAGCAGAGTACGGACTATACAACAAGCTGATGGTGGAGCTGAGGAACGAAGACATTTGTGCATTCCAGAACTTCATGAGGATGCCTCCAGCCATGTTTGACGAAGTTGTGGAGCAGCTGAGACCCAGGTTGACCAAGCAGAGCACCAACCTCTGGCCCAGCCTGGACCCGGGGCTCAAGGTGGCACTGACTCTGCACCACCTGGCCTCAGGGACCACCTACAGGAGCATGCAGTACGGCTGGAGGGTGCCACACAACACCATCAGCATTGTGGTCAGAGAAGTGGTGCAGGCCATCATCAAAGAATACCTGGAGGAGCTCCTCCAGTGCCCCTCCACTGAAGAAGGCTGGAAGAAAGTTGCAGAGCAGTGGTATCAGAGGTGGAACTTCCCACACACCATTGGAGCCATAGATGGGAAGCACGTGGCCTGCAAAGCGCCAGCCAAGTCGGGGTCCACTTACATCAACTACAAGGGCTTCTTCAGCATCGTCCTCTTCGCCATGGTCGATGCTGACTACAAGTTCATGTACATCAATTCTTCAGGAAACGGGTCAGCTTCAGATGCCCAGGTATACAACGCCAGTCACCTTAAGGAGGGGCTGGAATGCAACCTCATTGTGGGCTTCCCAGATCCAGACCCCCTGCCCAACGACACGCAAGATGTGCCCTACTTCATCATGGGGGATGACGCCTTCTCCCTCAGAACCTACCTCATGAAGCCCTACACCTCCAGATGCCTCACCCCTGAAGAGAGGATCTTCAACTACAGGCTGTCCAGGGCAAGGCGGGTGGTGGAGAACGCCTTTGGCATCCTGGCCAACAGGTTCCAGGTACTTCTCACCACCATGCAGCATCGCCCACAGACCGTGAGGAGGATCGTGGAAGCTTGCTGCATTCCTGCACAATCTCATGCGCACCCGCTACCCAGTGTTGCAGAACAGGCTCATGGACCTCCAACAAGGCAATGGGGACATGGAGCCTGGGGAAATGAAGTCCAAATGAAGTCCACAGGTAGCCAGCCAGCCAGTCTCTGGCACTCCTCTTGGTCGCTCAGTCTCAGGGGTGAAGGGTCCAGGTGCTGTGGAGGTGGCTGGTGCTGGAGTGGTTGTCTGAAGCGCCATTGGGGTGCAGCATCAGCAGAGTTAGCACCAGCAGAAGCACCACCGTCAGAAGCAGCATCATCAGCTCCTCCAGAAGCAGAAGCAGCAGAAGCTCCAGCCCCAGAAGAGCGAGCCCATGCTACAGAAGCCCCAGCAGAAGCAGAGTGAGGGCCAGGGGGCGGGATGGTGGCCCTGTCCCTCTTGCGAGAGCTGGCAGCAGATGGCTGAGGCTTTCTGTTCTTCCCCATGGTTGTGGGGTTGCTGGCTGGCAGGGAGGCTGGCAGGAACCAAGGCTGGCAAGAAGGTTGGCAGGAAGGCTGGCAGGCAGGCAGGCACCAAGGCTGGCAGGAAGGCTGGCAGGCAGGCAGGAACCAAGGCTGGCAGGAAGGCAAGCACCAAGGCTGGAAGAAAGGCAGGCACCAAGGTTGGCAGGAAGGCTGGTACCAAGGCTGGCAGGCAGGCAGGCACCAAGGCTGGAAGGAAGGCTGGCAGGCAGGCACCAAGGCTGGCAGGAAGGCTGGAAGGAAGGCTGGCAGGAAGGCAGGCACCAAGGCTGGCAGGAAGGCTGGCAGGCTGGCAGCAAGGCTGGCAGGCAGGCAGACAGCAAGACTTGCAGGGAGACTGGCAGCAAGGCTGGCAGGCAGGCAGACAGCAAGGTTGGCAGGGAGGCTGGCAGCAAGGCTTGCAGCAAGGCTTGCAGGCAGGCATGCAGGCAGGGCAGGCAAGGCACTCAATGTGTCCAGCAGCAGGTCTTTCCTCTGCATGGTGACCTGCTTCCGAGCTGCTTCCCTTTATATCCACGGGGCTGACGCAATGCATCCTCCCCGCATGCCCAATTAACGCTCGGCATCCATTAGGCTTCCGCTGTGAATCTGCTAGGCTTCCGCTGTGCATCCGCTTCATCCGCTGTGCATCCGCTGTGCATCCGCTATGCATCCGCTGTGCATCCGCTGTGCATCCGCTGTGCATCCGCTGTATCCATTCTGCGTCTGCTTTGCTGAGGTCCCCCAGAAGCCTAGTGGATGTGCCATCCGCTCCCATCCGCTTCCATCCACTAGGCTTCCGTTCCGCATCCGCTTTCCATCCGCTCTGCGTCCTCCCCCCGTCCATTCCTTTCCGTGTTATCCGCTCTGGTTATGCAAATTTTTGCCCCTTTTGAGAGCGGATAACAACAGATGGAACATTTTTCTCATCCGTTGTGTCCTTTTTACTTACGTTTTGCATCCGTTGGGCAGTGTGACAGGGCCTTTAAGTAGTATCAGCTTAAAGAAAGTTAGTCATATTGTTCATTTGAGTCTGCATGTCTTTTGGGTTGTATACATTGACGCATACCAATTGTTTATAACACTAGACCATATTTGCAAAATTCTATTTTGTGGCCAAGCCTGAAGCTGATGAACAATTAACATGAAGAATCTGTTTAATATAATTCCTCAGCCATCTTTGTCACATTAATGGTTTGAATGTCACCTATATGTCATCTATATGTTGGAATTCACTGTCCATGCAGAAAAAATGAAAAAATAAATAATTTATAACCGATAGAAATGTGGTTCTCCCCTTCTCTTCATTTTGCCTGAATTAATTTTAGGATTAAATTCTTCTGGGACCTAATTTTTTTTTCCCCTTTTCCTTTTTCCAAGCACAGATTGAATCTGGCGTAAACAAGTAGCTATATTAGCCTAAGCAAATCTGCAACGCAGTTGTTTGTCTTTGATAAATATGGATGGTGTGCCAAGCCAATAAACATAAAATCCACATCAATAGAATACTGGCCATATTAAGAAAAGTCATTTAGAAAATAAGATTTTAAAATAGTATGATACACATCAAGATTTTTCAATACCTAATCAGCAATGTAGTCATTTGAAGTAATAGCAAAAATAATTCTGGAAAGGCAAAACGTCTGATGGTTTTTTTTTAAACAAAAAAACAAAACACCCAAATTGCATTTGAGTGACAATATTTCATTACATTAATCAATCATTGGCACCTTTCCCCCAACCTCCCATCCTTCCTCATCCAAACTCATGCATTTGCTCATTTGTTGTAACTGTATTCTGCAGAAATAAAAATCTACTGTGCTGGGTTTCACATTGCATCAAATGATAGGCTTATTTAAAATTTAATCATGGTTTAGTTAGTAAGTTGCTTGGGGCCATTCACCTTGCTGTACCCTAAGCTATGAGGTAGATACTAGTTAAAGTTAAACAAATCACTTTAAGATTTAGTACAAGCTCTGAATTATTCTGTTAATCTATAATGGATTTTTGATGGCTAGGATTTCCCACCAAAACCCCTTACAGCTTCCCAAATTCTTAGCAATAGGCAGTTTGGAGGCTGTTAATTTTAAAGTTGCCCTTCCACAACATTTTGCAGGTTGGTAAATCTAGAAGCAAATTGATGGTTTTATTTAAGCTTATTGTCCTTCCTGGAGCTGTTGATGTATTTCCATGATTCAACTGATATGAACAGCTAAGAAGTCTTTGTGTGAAGTCCTAGGTGCTCTGTGAGCTTGGCTGTTTGCCTGAAGATGATTCATTACCTGACTATGTAACATCATCAGTGCTCTGATGATGTTACCTCATTGGGTAATGAAATATCTGCAAGCAAACAACCAAGACCAGAGAGCGCTAAGGACTCCACAGTTGAACCTTAAGCTCCATCTGTTCTCCTCTACTGAAGTCTTTGTGCCAAAATGAACATAAGAAACTCCCAAAGGATAGAAAACTGATGTCAAGAGATATTTTGGAGGTGAGTGGCCCCAGCCAGCATTACCAACGGCAAAGGATTGTGGGAAGTTTAAAAGGTCGTTGTCCTTGAGATCCTTCTGAAAAGAGGTAACATGCATTGTGCCTTGGGCACTATATCTATGGGCAAAGCTACGACCCCTATACCTGTGTGATCTATCACGAAAATTGCACCCTCTTCCATTTCAGAATATGTGAGCAAGGGTTTAGAGTATAGCATTTTCCCCTGATAATCTGAGATCTGAGACTCGCTGATGTTAGGTAGGAAATGATTTGGTTCTTATTTGTGATCTCAAATTCCCATTGAAGGAAAATTTGGCAATAGGGAAAAAAAAGTTTCCTATACGAATATAAAAATATAAAGCATTACAAATTACAATTAAGAATTACAAATACATACAGGAGAAAGTCTAAATTTTGCTTGCTAATTAAGTTGCCCTGCCTTCACTGACAGATGTGCTACAGACATGAAAAAGCAGATGTTCACCTGTAAAGTGATCTGAAGTCTGGCACTGTATTTTCTTTAAAAAAAAAAAACATGCATGCAGGCAGCCCATACGGACCACTTGGGAGAATAATGAAGACGTAACTTGCTATCTTTCAAAGCCATTCCTTTTCTTTTAAGTCCACCTACACAGGTGTGTTTGACAAGATTGTAATATTTGTTTAAGATGTGAGTTTGTAATTAGCTTGATTTAAGGGAGAAAATGGGCAATACATCACTGAGGGAAGTGATCCCATTGTTTTAGTTATTCATTTATCAAATTTATCATGGCGGCCCATCCTGCAAAAAGCAACTCTGAACAGCTTTAAAACAATCAAATGAAACATATTAAAAAAAAACCTTAAATATTAAACAATTATTTTAAAAAAATTAAATATTGCTGAAATTTTAACATATACAAATCACAGAGAAGATGAATATATCAGTCATGGTGGAGAATGTCTCTATTCTCATCTAAGAATGTCTCCAGATCCATGGCATGCTCAGATTTGGTAACATAATCAGGTCTTGAGGGATTTCTGGAACATTAATGGGGAAGAAACTTACCTAACTTTGGGATGTTGTGGAGTGAAGGGAGGATGTTCCATTAGGCAGGCACTGTGGCAGAGATTGGACCCACCAAGTGCCAGTTCCTAACAGATGGACTTGAAGCATGACCCTCTGCCAGATCTAATGGGATACACAATTTATCTTTTTTCCCCTTCTTGTATCCATTTGGTTTCATGCATCCCGAGAGTTCATGATCAAGGATCAGAGAAGTTCACGATCATGGACCATGAAAGTTCATGAGAGGGGAAAAATTGTGTGGTTCCACATGCTGTGTTGAATTTATATTTACTGACACAGAAATAAAGGGAAAGTGGAACCAGTATGCTCCAACCTGGGTAGACCAGGTTGCCCTGATAGAAAAAAAACCACCCCACTTAATCTCTCATCTGGTATAGTCAACAAAGAGAGGAGAGCCTGTGGCTTAGAGGTTAATACGGGGATCTTCAAAATTTGACAGCTTTAAGACTTGTGGACTTCAACTCCCAGAATTCCTCCTCCAGCATGTTAGCGCAGAATAGAATTAGAAAAGAATAGAATTAGCATAGTACAGAACAAAACAGAACAGATCAGAATTAGAATTAGAATTAGAATTAGAATTAGAATTAGAATTAGAATTAGAATAGAATAGAATAGAATAGAACTTTATTATGGTCTTAGACCAGCAACAGACATCACTATTTACAATATATATATTGTAATTTCATATATATATATATATATTTGTTTTCTTAGGTTTTCGTGGGTACTTACATGTGTGCTATTCAGCTTCCTTCGGGTATGATCCCACGTCATTGTAGTTCTGTTAAAGTTGTAGCAACGTTTCAGCAGAATCTCATCTGCCATCCTCAGGCTTCTGTATGGATATGGGTCTTACAGCTCCTGGTTTAAAATTTGAGGCTGGTCTATTCTGATTGGTTGGGAGCCTGGACCTGTTTCATTGGACTTGGAGTTTGATTGATTGGTGTTCCTGGTTTCTTCTGTCTGTTTTGTGGCTTTGATTGGCTGGCAACAGTCTATTCTTGTGTTGGAGGCTTTTAGTGCAGCTTGGCTCCGTGTGAAGGGACGGCTGCTCTTCATTAGCAAGCTGCTATTCATTAGCAAGCTGGGTTTCACCTGGGTGCCTGGTGGGGGGGTTAGGTT
>BLBF01000059.1:10150105-10160324 GCA_015471245.1 Laticauda colubrina | reverse complement strand
GGTCACATAGTATTCCTGCTCTTTTAACTTCCAGCTTCTCATAGCTTTTGATCTGGCTGTTTATTTCCTCCCCGTAGAGGTCAGATATTTGTTTTCTTAGGCTTTCGCGGGTACTTACATGTGTCCTGTTTAGCTTCCTTCGGGTATTATATATATATATATAAATACTGACACATTATAACACATTAATAGTGGATAAAAACATCCCTGTTAAGAAAATATATATTCTCAGACAGTTAGGGGCACTCCCTGGTTTATATGAGTGGAGAGCCAATAAGTATGTGTGTAAATATCATTTTCCAAAGATTGTTCTATCTCCAAAAATTGTCACAAATTGACAGATATAATTCTCTAACCAATTTTTTTCTAGTAGACATTGCAGCAACACAGAATTTTGCCACTGCACACGTAATAGCTGGGTTTGAATCCTTGAGGAGAAAATCTACATAAAAATTGCAGCCCTCCCTGGCAATCTCTCTAGTAAGGGGAGAATATACAATGACCTATAAAGTCTGCATAATTCACAGTAGAATAAAACATGTGAGATATCTTCAACTTCTGCTTTACCACATATTCATATCTGTTCTGCTATTGGTGTTTTCTTATACCTGCCCTGAGTGCTGATGGGAGAATATTAAATCTGGCCCTGAAGAATGCTATTCTTTGTTTTGGGAAGATCAGATCATTTGGATATCTTGCCAATTCCCACACTCCCTGTTCGATTCTGCCTCTTCTGTGGTGAGTCAACCTATTTAGTTCTTCTTGGAACTCCATGTCCTTCATTCTATTGATTACTACTTGCTTTGCTTGGTCAAACAAAGCCTAGGGAAATTAAGAATACTGGTGAGAGCCCATAGGAGCCCAGCTTGTGGTCTATCACCTGTTTCCAGAGGAGGGGTAGTTATCAATCAGTACTAGCAGGGTCAGTCTCTCAGGGAAGAAATGAATTTTCGGCCAGTGAATAATCATCATCTTCCAGGCTCTTACCTGAATTTGAGGCATGCCTGTCTTGATTCTTATCTGGGCATTTGGAGTTTCTTTGGGTGCATCTAAGATGGCTCGCAGGAATTTGATTTGTATAGGTTCTAGCAATTTTTTTTTTCAAGGATTCCTGTTTGTGCCCCACATAGAATTTATGCCAATGCTTTGGCCTCAAAATGTTAGCTTAGGAATTTTGGGAGTTGAAGTCCACAAGTCTTAAACTTGCCAAGTTTGAAGACCCTTGGGTTAATACGTCGACCTAATAAGCAAGCAGCCTGGGTTGCAATCCCAGAAGGATATGGCTAGTTAATGAGAGCCAAATAGCTTGAAATAGATCTATACTAGTCTCTCTTTATTTCTTTGTCAGTAAATACAAATTCAACACAAAAAAAATGTTTGTCACAAAAGTGGAAGCAGTACGCTCCCACCCATATTTGGGTAGACCAGGTTTCCCTGATAGGAAAAAAAAAAACCCACTCAAGATGTCATGTTTAAAGTCAGAGTGACAGAAGGAAGGGACCTTGGAGGTCTACAAGTCCAATTATCCGCTGAAGCAAAAATATTTCAGACAATTTTGCTGTCCAATCTCTGCTTAAAAACTTTCAGTGATGGAGCAGCCAAGTCTGGATGCTATGACTCTTTCTAGATCAGAGATTGACATGTGTAACTTTTTTCTCTTGGTGGCCTGGTGGATACTTGGCATAGTGGATAAGGCTGAAGCAATGAGTGAGTGGAGCCAAAGAGGGTGGAGATACAGTTTCTCACACTCATATCCCTCTCCTTCTGCTTCTCTCAAGCAGCAGATGGCAGAGAAGGGAAAGGGGAGAAGACTTTTTGAAATTGAGATGTGAGCCAGATAAGTGGTCATCTCCCCTTTTGCAAACGTACTAGGTAGTTGTAAGGTCTTGAACCAGCAGTGGCCAGGGCTGCAAATTTCAACAACCGAAGGCAGAAGTCCCAATTTTAGAAGTTTTCCCCAAATCTCTCTGCCTTTTATTTTACAGCATGATCGTCCGCTCCTGGATTCTTCTGGATGAGTGGGAAGAACTTGGCACTTTTTACAAAGAACTGTCTCTCCCAGGAATGTTACATGTTGGATGCTGACATCTTATAATGACACATTCCCTCTCAGCTCTTCCCCTTCCCCTCCCTGAAAAACAAAGTTCTTGTCAAAACTCTCAGGCTCATGAATAATGCAAGCCAGCACCAAGCTTCCTTCAAATGCACTTGGAGGAAATACAAAATCTACGGAAAAGGCAAGCGTAGGTGGGCAAGCACAGATGTATGAATATCAACCCCTCCTTCTTTCAGTCTTTGGGACTTACAACTTCTTCCTTGCCATCATTCCCAGTTCATTTCACCATACATTGAAGCCAATATCCCTCCTCCTCTTTGTCTTAGGATGGCAAAAGTTAACAAGGGTTCTCCCTCTCTCTCTCTCTCTCTCTCTCTCTCTCTCTCTCTCTCTCTCTCTTCCTCCCTCTCTTCCTCCCTCTCTCTCTCTCTCTCTCTTTCTCTGCTCACTTCTTTGAGAAGGGGGACTTTTGGAAAATGTTGCAGACCAGCAAAAAAATTTGTCCCTCCTTTAGGGAAGTTTTTTACTTTAAAAATGAGCAAACCTGCTCCTCCTCACCACCAAAATATCTACCTCAATCACTTATTGCTAAGTCAATGCTATATCACCTTATACGCAGGTGTGGGCTTCAGAATTTTTAGCAAAGGGTTCTCTGCTTGATTTCTGGGTGGACGTAGCCATGGTGGGTGTGGCCTAGTTGGCCTCTTGCACCATGGCAGGGTGGGGCATTTTTGCCCTCCCCAGGCTCCAGAGACTTTCCTGAAGCCTCTGGGAGGGCAAAAATGGCCTCCCTGGGCTCTAGAGGCTCTCTGGAAGCTGGAAATAGGCCCATTTTGGAACTTCCCAAACTTCCAGGAGGACCATTTTTGCCCTCCCGGAGCCTCCATGCACACCCTGCACTTACCTACATCCAAAATGGGCCACGCAGGGATTCCTGGGAGGGAAGGGGTGGGCAGGGCCAGCCAGGAGTGGGATTTGGGGGTTCTTTGAACTGCACAGAATCTTAGCTAGAACCCCTGAAAACCCCCAGCAGCCCACCCCTGCTTAAACTCATGCTAACATCTATATCGATGCACCTTTTCCCTAAACAACCTAAACAATTATATTATCTTTGTTTGCTTGAGCTTTCTCCAAAGCCTTTGGTCACTTCAAAGATGGTTTCTGTTGTCCCAAAGGTGCTTTTTCAGGAGGCAACTGGACTTTCTTGTTTTTCCTTGAAGACATTTCATTTCTCATGAAAGCAGCTTCTTCAGTTCTGACAGAATGATGGGGAATGGAAGGAGTTATATTCCTTGCAGGCAGCTGATCATTTGCATCTTTTTAAAGGGTTGTTGAAGCACTTGGAGGCTTATCTGTGTCCTCAGAGTCACCTGAGTTAGTGCTCCTGGTTCCTGTAGTCTGCAATTTCTCCTCTGGAAATCCATTCCTATTCCCACATCATTCAAAGGATTAGGGTTTGAATGAGAAGTGAAACGTCTTCAAAGAAAAAAAAAAACAAGACAGTCCAGTGGTCTCCCAAAAAAGCACCTTTAAGACAACCATGACCTGGATGACTGAGACTCTCTACAGACTTATGTCTTCTGTTGCTATCAACTGATGTTCTAAACTATGGGCTTGGCAGTTTCTCAGTCCATGCCAAGGTGAGAAAGAAAAGGTGCTTTACCAGCTGCTCGCTGGCTGTAGCTTCTCAGCACTTCTCTGAAAAGGTGTGTTTTACCTCTCAGTTCAACTTATCTTCCACTGGTGAAGTGCAGTCCATGCCTGCTCTTCTCCCACTCTCACATCTGTTGAGCTGACAGCTGCTACTTTCCCTACGTTGCAATATCTTCTTTTTATGCTTTTGCACATAACACAACCCTGCTCTCAAACACACCAACACTCTAATTCAGGAGCGTCCAACTTTAAGACTTGTGGACTTCGACTCCCGGAATCCCCCAGCCATCATATTGACTACAACAAGACTTTCCTTCCACAATTCCCCAAGGTTAAGAAAACCAATCTGGACATTAGTGCAACATGTTAGTTTGTGTTTGTGGATGTGCTTGCAGCAACCACACTGTTTGTATGCAATTACTTGGATTACTTGGGATTCACAGAGAATTAACTAGGGAAGAGACTTTTCAGACATGACAATTTGAGATGACTCTGATCAGAGCTTCTACTATCCACACCTTCAAAAGAAGAATAGTGTGTGTGTGTGTGTGGGGGGGTGTTTTTTCCTTTGAAAGCTTCCATATTATTAATGTGACTGCTGCTGCTGCTGCTATTCTTATTTAAATGCTACCATTTCTCACCATTTCCTTACTTGGCTGTGAAATCCTCCAATTTCATGTTTCTAGAAAAAGAAAGCCAGAGGGTAAGAAACTGAAGTTTAATGAGACACATTTTAAAGGTTACTCTGTGTAATAAATCTAGGTATTTTGCTATTCCAGCTTTGGAGGCATTTAAAAACTAAGAACCAACCTGAGATATAAAGACTGGCTGATTCACTCACCTCTAAGCGAAACCTGGCATTATCTTGGTTCCCAGGCTGAAATGTAAGCAGGGTTATCTAATTGCTATCACCATAGGTCTCTGCAACAGATTGCTAGTTTTGCAAGATAGGAGAAGGGTGTGATCTCATTGGGATCAAGACAGTTCATGGCATCACCATCTCTCTAGGACTGACATAGAGTGATATGTGACATGATAGCAGTGTTACAATAGCTAAGGGATTACCATAAAGAGGAGGGAGCCAACCTATTTCCCTCAAAATACAAACACCTTGTGTGGAAGTGTCTTTATAAATGTACCCCATGAAACAGACATTCTCAAGACTTCAGGATGTTTGCCAGACATAGGAAACAACACCTGTCCCAGAATTTTAAAAAAAAAAATGTACAAGGTTTTCTACCAATGTATTAATACTCTGTACAGTTATGGCTGTTTCGCTGCTTTCTCTTTGTTTCTGTACTGCCATACTGGGACTAGAGAGAAAGTAGATTATTGTTATTCTTTGGGGTTCCTTTTAGGTCAAGAGTGTTTGAAGAATTTGGTCAACATTGTCAGAGTCATAGCTGAAAAAGTATGCACATTTAAAATGCACATTTAAAAGAAAGAAAGAAAGAAAATCAGGCAGAGCTTTTCACTCATGCAATGATTTTGACCACATCTTGGAAGAATAACCCTATTTGAGGTGATGGGATAAATATTAAGGCTTATTTAAAACCACTTTTATAGGCTACCCAGAGAGATATTAATTTTAGGGTGTTTAGCTTGAGAGTTGTTTTCTTTGGTGTTTATGTTTAAGCACTCTTCTTATGTAGATGGTTTTCAGCAAACCCTGTTGAAGCATGAGGGCATCTTCCTATAACAGTGAGGACTGAAAGCCACACAATTAAATCATGCTCTCCTATCTGGGTTTACAGATGTGACAAAGACAAATTTAACTAAAAGGAAGGCGGGGAAGGTGTAAAAATAAAGGGATCAGAGTTGAGAGATTGAAAGCTTCTGTAAACAGTTACCAAGCTTCCCCTACTCTATCATGAGCCTGAATCTGACACAAAGAGGAACAATATATAATGCTTGTATTGAACCTTCCAGTACAAGTGTCAATCACATTGAAAAGGGAAAGTGATAAATAGATATGGAAAATGCACTACAGGAGATATAAATTTAAGATTCTGGAGATAGAACTGCAAAATTTAGTTACTTTTCCTCTTCTTTTTGTCATACAGTCATGCCATGCCAAAGATGAGAGAACAATATTGCCAAATCAAATGAGGTTAACTATAGTTTAGGCAGACAGAATCTGGTAATGTTGGAACTCCTTCCTTCCTTTCTCTTCTTCCTTCCTCCCTCCCTCCCTCACTGTTTTCCTTCCTTCCATTTAACCCTCCTTCATTCCTTCTTCCCTGCCTTCCTTCCATTTCTCTTTCCTTCCTTCCTTCTCCCTTCCTTCCTCTCTCCTTCCTTTCTTCCTCGCTCTCTCCCTCCCTGTCTGCTTTTCTTCCTTCCATTTCTTTTTCTCTCCTTTGTCCCTCCTTCCCTGCCTTTCTTCCATTTCTCTCTCCTTCCATTTCTCCTTCCTTCCTTTCCTCCCTCCCCCCTCCTCCTGCTCCATTGATTTTGTGCTTTCAAGTCAATTTCAACTATTAGCAATCACATTCTCTTTGACCATCTTTCCCTAATCTATTTTGTCAGATTTCCCACTATAACTGAGTCCATCCACCTTGCTGCTGGTCATCCTCTTTTCTTTCCTTCCACTCTTCCCAGCATAATAGGTCTTTGCATAATATGTCCAAAAGTAAGGTAATTTGAGTCTCCTTCTTTGTGCCTCAAGTGAGAAGCCTCGGTTGATTTGTTTAATGATGCATTTGTTTTTTTAGCTATCCATGGTATTCTCAAGAGCTTTAAGGAGAATGTTAAAAGTGAATTTCAGAATTAGTTCATGCTCTTTGCTGCAGCTCAATTACCTGTAAGATATGTGTATTTTGATAACACATTACAACAGAATGGTTCTGCTGGAATAGCTTATGAAGGTTGCATTTGAACTCCTTTAATGGGGAGAAATGAAGGACACAAACCTCACTTAATGTATGCAGAAATTTATTTTATTTTCTATTTTCCTCTCAGAATATGCCATTAGATTTTTATTTTTCTCCCCTCACTGACATTAGGAAAATATTTT
This sequence comes from Laticauda colubrina, assembly GCA_015471245.1. Classification (NCBI taxonomy): domain Eukaryota; kingdom Metazoa; phylum Chordata; class Lepidosauria; order Squamata; family Elapidae; genus Laticauda; species Laticauda colubrina. Next base: position 10,153,599 of record BLBF01000059.1, on the reverse strand, counting down.
TTTAACTTGCTGAATACTTTTTTTTCCTTCCTTCAAGGTGTTTCTGAAAGTTTTTATTTGGAAGAAAGGATGGAAGGATGGATGGGGTGGGAGGGAGGGAGGAAGGATGGGAGGAAGGAAGGAAGGAAGGGAGGAAAGAAGGGAGGGACGGAGGGGCAATGGGAGGTAGGATGGAAGGAAGGATGGGAGGGAAGATGGGAGGAAAGAAGGAAAGATGGAAGGATATTCTCCCAATGGTCCTGGGGAGTCCCATTTGGAAAACAATTTCAAGATTTATCTCTGCCTTGGACAGCCTTGGTCAGAAATATCTTCCAATTCCTCTGGCGCTAAGTAGAATGGAGAATGTTGAGTGACTAGTTGAACAAAGTTCTATTTTAAGCACCCCTGGGAGAATGTACACTGCCTTGGATGTAACATTTAATTCCCTACAAAGGAAATGCTGTCATCCAAACTTCTGAATCCTAAATGTGACTTTAATACAATAGCTCTTTCCAGTTTCTTTCTAGGTCATTGTTTTGATGAATATTGAAACCCAGCCCCATAACTTTGCATATTCATTCAGACATCAGTCACAAAGCACAGAGGCTGGGCTATGAGTTGAATAATGGACTTGCTTGCAAGGCAGGTAGTGATATATGCAGACATTTTCAGTAGACTGAGGCTTTGCTTGTGATGGATGCTCTCCCTGGAGACAGAAAACTTGCTAAGCTTATCTGCAATTCTGGGCTAGGAAAGCAAGAGGAACAGGATTCCAGAATCCTCTCTGTGTACAAAGACACACTCAAAGCAAAGCAAGCTTAGTCTGGTTAATTCAGTGCAGTGCCTTCTAGTAGGCACCTAAGCTGCCATTTTCTGATACATCATTCAATAGAAGGTCTGGCAAGCCAGGGGGCTTGGAGACAGGCTAAACAATGGCATTTGTTTCACTGAGTTTGGAGGCAATAATGCAGGAGCAGTCCATTTGTGGGAGTCCCAGATTGGTGTAGTGGTGAAGATACCAGCTAGAAACCAGGAGACAGTGAGTTCTACTCCCACCTTAGGCACACCACTTAGATGACCTTAGCCGGTCATTTCCTCTTAACCCTAGGAAGAAGGAAATGACAAACCATGGCCATCATGTCACCCCTCATCCTTGAGAATAGTGTTCCAATATTTGAAGGGCTGCCACAAAGAAGAGGGGTGTCAACCTATTTTCCAAAGCACCTGAAGCAACGGTGGTGTGCTATCAGTTCGGCCCAGTTCTGCCAAGCCGGTAGCAGTGATGAGCAGCAGAGACCGAACTAGTTTTCTCCGCTGTTTTGCTGTTGGGCCCACCCACCTGCCCAGGCTCTTATACTCATCTTCATCTTCTGTTTTTGAAGCACAGTTGCTTTGCGCAGCTCAGAAGAATGTCATGTGGCAGCTGCTGAAGTGACCAGGAGAGTGCAGGCTTGCAGGAGGTGAGTTGGAACACCTCTGTGCCTGTGCTAAGTGCGTACATGTGTACATGTGTGCAAAGCACACCCACCAAGCCACGCCCACCGAACCAGTAGTAATTTTTTTGAATCCCACCACTGACCTAAAGGCAAGGCAAGAAGCAATGAAAGGAAACTAATCAAGGAGGGAAAAAAACCTAACACTAAGGAGAAACTTCCTGACAATAAGAACAATCAACCAGTGAAACAATTGGCCTCCAGAAATTGCGGTTGCTCCATCACCAGAGTCTTTGAAAAAGAGACTGGACAGCCACTTGACTGGAATGGTATAGACCTCCTGCTTGATCTGGGGGTTTGTTTGTTTATTTATTTGTTTGTTGAACATGTACAAGATAAGAAGTATAGGTATGAACATAAACATGAACCAAGGAAGTAAATACAGATAAATGAGGACCATAAGACAGGGATGATAGGCATGCTGGTGCACTTGTGCATGCCCCCTTTAAAGACCTCTGAAGTGAGATCCACGGTAGACAGTTTGGGGTTGAAGCTGTGAGGGGTTGAGGCTGTAATAACTGAGTCAAGTAGGGCGTTCCAGGCATTGATCACTCTGTTGCTGAAGTTGTATTTTCTGCAATCGAGTTTGTATTGGTTTACCTTAATTTTGTATTGGTTGTTTGCCCATGTATTGTTTTGGTTGAGGCTGAAGAAGCCGTTGACAGGTAACAGACAATATTGTGAACTATGCTTAGATTGGACTGCAGGCAACACAGTTCCAAATTGTCCAGGCCCAAAATTTCAAGCCTGACGGTGGAGGAAATTCTATTGTATTGGCTAGAAGACCTCCAGGATCCCTTCCAACTCTGTTATACTGTTAAACAACTTCTGAAATCTCATCAACAAAACTGCCAGAATTTCTCCAAGCAATTGTCAGGAGTCAGTATTGACTTGAAAACAGAAAAACACACATACATACACATACAGAGGAAATACACTTCCTGTTCATCCGATAAAAATTGGTGAATGTGGTTCAACAGGAATAAGACCTGTGAGAAACCTGGCATTCTGTTGTATGATGTTTCTTTGCTGCAACCTGAACAAAACAATTTTAATATCAGTGGAGTTTCTTTTGGCCTTAGAAGCTGAGTTTTTCTTTAATTGCTCTGTAACTTCAGTGTGAAATATAATTCGTGCTTTGCAGCCTAACATATATATATTAAGAGGTACTACAGATAAAATCAGTAAGATACTACACAGGCATCACATCAAGACTGCCTTCAAAACAGACAAAAAAATAGCAGCCATCCTGAGGAACCCCAAAGACAAAATTGACCTGGAAAACCAAGGTGTTCTGTATGTAAAGTGGATGACTCCAAATCTACCATTCTGATTGGTTAAGGAAAAGACAAGTGGATTGGTTCACTAGGAACCAATCCAAAGAGATACCAAAAAGGCGGCAAATCTAAATAGCTGCCATTGGCTGCAAGCAGGCAAGCCAGCCTGTATAAAAGGGCTGGCCCCGGCTTCAGCCGGCGTTCCGTTACTAACTGTTAACAATAAAAGTATTTGTTGTTGGAACCCGGTCTACCTCGTGTGTTTTCCGAACAAAACACTGGCGACGAGGATGGGATCGTCCTGAACGGAACAAAACCTGCACGTGGTGATAAAAGCCCAGACTGCAACTAAGATGTCTGGAAACAACGCACCGCCCGCACCCTTCAATCCCAACGAAGAGGATTGGGATTCCTATGCTGATCGCTTCCAAATGTACTTGGAGAGCAACGAAATGGAAGGCATTTCCGAACAACGAAAGAGAGCCGTGTTCCTGACACACTGCGGAACAACCGTCTTTAAAATGGCTAAAGCCCTCGCCAAGCCTCGGGACGTTAAACAATTAACGTGGACAGAATTACAGAGACTCCTGAAAGCACACTACGCCCCGATGGTGTCTAATCTAATAAAGCGACATGAATTCTACCGAAGAGACCAGAGAGAGGGAGAAACCGTTGCCGATTTCGTCGCTGCACTCAGACAAATTGGGGGTGAGTGTGAATTCTCAAACATAGACGAGGCAATGAG
>BLBF01000059.1:10113210-10136286 GCA_015471245.1 Laticauda colubrina | reverse complement strand
CATCACACTGATGAGATTGGGCCATGTATGTTGAGTGGCCCTACAATTAACAGGGCATTTAATAAAGAGTTGTGTTTATGTTGAAATCTGTGGATCAATGATTACATTATTATTGATAATAAAGGGCCAAAGGTGTGGCACCTGGGAGGGTGGACCATACAGTCCCACTATGCTTGCACTGGAGGTTTATCTATCCCACAGCTATTACCCATCCCACAGGTATTCTAACCCATCCCACAGCTATTACCCATCCCACAGGTATCCTAACCCATCCCACAGCTATTACCCATCCAACAGGTATCCCTGCCCATCCCACAGCTATTACCCATCCCAAAGGTATCCCTGCCCATCCCACAGCTATTACTCATTCCAAAGGTATCCCTGCCCATCCCACAGCTATTACCCATCCCAAAGGTATCCCTGCCCATCCCACAGCTATTACCCATCCAAAGGCATCCCTGCCCATCCCACTGCTATCTTAACCCATCCCACAAGCATGCAAAGGCTTAAATCATTTCTAAAAGATTCCACCAAGACTTTATTTACTAAAATATATGAAGCAAGTGTGTGAAGCAAAGATAATCTTTATTAATAACAAGCTGTAAAAGCAAAATGATCCAAGTGTCCCAAGCAAAGATAAAGTCAACAGGTAGCAACCCAGGCTCTGGCAGTCTTCTCAGTCACTCTGAGGCATGCCCATAGTCTGAGGGGTGAAGGGTCCAGTTGCTGTGGAGGTGGCTGCTGCTGGAATGCTGGCCTGAGGCGCCATTGGGGTGCCTGGCCCTGAGAGGACAACAGGGGATGGTGTGTGGAGGAAGCTCTCAGAGAGCTGGCTCAGTCCTGTGATGTTGAGAGCCCCTTCTTCCAGGACATGGGGTGTCAGCCCCAATACCGATGACAGATGTTCTGAGGCCGGGCTTGGCTGTGGGGTGGAGGAAGGAGGAGTGTAGTGAGGATGTCTGGTCTGCAGCTGAGCGAGGTGAGGCGTGGGTGGCATCTGTGGCGTGGGTGGCATCTGTGGTGTGGGTGGCATCGGTGGCATCGGTGGCACCGGTGGCGTACGATGTACCTGTGCCTGGACTGGGAAGGGCTGCCTGTGCTGCTGGAGTTCCTGGTAGCTGTAGCCTTGGTAGGTGAGGGCCTGTGGAAAGCCTTGGAAGGGCAGTGCCATCACCTGAGGTGAAGGAGCAGACCTGGACTGGGTGGGAGCAGGTTCAGCTGGGTCTGGAGGGTTGTGAAGAAGACCGGTGATCCTGTCCTTGATCACCTGGTACTGTGATTCGGACATGTCCATGAAGGTCTGGTTGACGTAGGTGAGGAAGGGCTTGCGGTTGGAGGATGGTATGTCGGAGTGTACCAGCTGAGAGAGGAGATCTATGCTGCTTCTGATGGTTTCCCTGATCTCCAGCAGGACAGTGTGGCTCTGCCCCTCCGGTCTGCCTCTCTGCCTGCTTTCTGTGGAGGTGGAGCTGGGGGTGGAGATGGGCTGGTCTCTGGTGGAAGTGCTGTCTCCTTGCTCCCACTGCATCAAGGGGTCCTCCATGCCCTCCGCCATGGTTAGAACAGCTGTCTGTGGGTTCTCCATCATGGCATGCTCCACAGACACCTGCCTGGAGACAGGATCTGACTCTCGGCTGGAAGAGGACTGGCTCTCAGCAGGCTGCCTGAGAGAGAGGGTTGTGAGTGGGGCTGCTCCTCGGTGGCGGATCTCACCCTCCAGGAAGCTGCACTTGGCCATCATGTAGGTCTCTCGGTTCATCAGCTTGACCGTGGCCTGGCCAGATTTCTTGAGGTGCAGCTTCCCGTACCAGGTGTGCATGTGCTTCCACCAGCCGAGGAGCACCTCCGAAGTGTAGCCCAGGCTCTCCGCCTTCTCTCTCCAAGCAGTCTGCTTCCTTTTGGTGTCTCGATAGAGCCTGTGTCCCTTCTGCCATAGATACTCATTCTCCCTCAGCCACTCCAGCACCTCATCCTCATGTTCCTCTTCTATGTTGTATTGCCTCCTCTCCTGTTCTCATGTATGCCTCTTCCTCCCTCTGGCAGGGCCATCTGGGCCCTCATGAGAGGTGCTTTGAGGTTGTAGGGGCTGTTCCACCACACCACCAGCAGCAGCAGCAGCAGCAGCAACAACAGTAGCAGCAAAAGCAGGACCAGCAGCACTAGCAGCACCAGCAGCACCAGCAGCACCAGGAGCAGCAGCAGCAGAGTAAGCACCAGCAGCACTAGCAAGACCAGCAGGACCAGGATCAGCAGCAGCAAAGTAAGCACCAGCAGCACCAGCAGCACCAGCAGCACCAGCAGGACCACCAGGGACCAGGAGCACCAGCAGGACCAGCAGGACCAGGAGCACCAGGAGGACCAGAAGGACTAGGAGCAGTAGCAGCAGAGTAAGCACCAGTAGAAGCCCCAGCACCAGGAGCAGCGCCAGCAGAGTAAGCACCAGCAGAAGCACCAGCACCAGGATCAGCACCAGCAGAAGCTCCAACACCAGAAGAGTCAGTCCGACCAGCAGATGCCCCAGCAGAAGCAGAGTCAGGGCCAGGGGGTGGGATGGTGGCCCTGTCCTTCTTGCGAGGGCTGGCAGCAGATGGCACAGGCTTTCTCTTCTTCCCTATGGTTGTTGGCTAGCTGGCTGGCTGGAGCTGTGTCTGGCAGCAGGTCTTTCCTCTGAATGGTGACCTGCTTGCGAGCTGCTTCCCTTTATATCCGCAGGGCTGACGCAATGCATCCTCCCCGCATGCACAGTGAACGCTTTGCATCCGCTAGGCTTCCGCTCTGCATCCGCTTCATCCGCTAGGCATCCGCTCTGCATCCCCTCCTTCCACTGCACATCCGCTTCGCTGTGCTCCCCTAGAAGCCCTGAGGATGTGCCATCCGCTTCCATCCGCTTCCATCCGCTAGGCTTCCGTGGAGCATCCGCTTAACATCCTGGCTACATCTTCTCCCCATCCGTTCCTTTCCTTTGTTGTCCGCTCTGCTTATGCAAATTTGGGGCACTTTTGAGAGTGGATAACAATGGATGGAACATTTTCTCATCCGCTGTGTCCTTTTTACATACGTTTTGCATCCGTCGGCCTATGTGACAGGCCCTTTAGCCGTAGGAAGAAAGCAAGCAAAGACAGAAAACCATTTCTGAAAATGTTACCAAGTAAACTGGAAGAATTTTTCCAAACCTGAGATCAAGACTCCAAAGTTCTACATATAATTTGCACATATTGTTGCTACAGAAATGATGACCTCAAGAAGATTTTTGATGTTGCCTACACCACATGATAGTTATTTCAACATGTTCCTCTACCACCACCGCCAGCCCTTGTCCCATCATTCTCCTCTAAGATGGCCAATCAGAGTTGGAAATGCTTTATTTTATACCAACTTATTCAATTTAATTTCCCCAGTATATATGCCACCTTTTTTATCTTGGTACAGTATCCACATGTGATATTTCCTGTGCTGCCTAGAAAGGATGGGAGTTAAAGTCCAGTTCAAATCAAGGCATCAGGCTGGGAAATGTTGCTCTGTCTCTATCAGAACTCATCTGCTGGCTAAAATTTTCTCTTCAAAACTTTGAGATATGGTTCACTGGTCTCAAGATAGATGACATAATAACATCATAAGAAAAAGGATGCTCTTCCCTTGTGCTGCCAGCAGCCAGTCAAGACATTATCCAGACAATTAATGCTACATCTGTTCTTTTCTCTCTGCCCTAACTATCACTGATGGTATTTAGAACATACAGCATATAGGTTTGTAGCATTTCAGATAAATGGCTCTTTTTGAAAGCCTTCAGTGATGAAGCACCCATAATTTCTGAAGGCAAGCTGTTCTGTTGGTTGATTGCTCTCACTGTTAGAAAATTTCTCTTTATTCTAGGTTGCTGCTCTCTTTAGTTAGTTTCCATCCGTAGTTTCTCATCTTACTTTTGGTGCTATGGAAAATAGTTTGACCCCCTTGTCTTTGTAGGAGTCCCTCAAATATTGGAATACTACTATCATGTATAGTCCTTCTTTTCATGAGAGTGGACATACCCATTTCCTGTAACTGTCCTTTATATGTTTTAGCCTTTATTTATTTATTGCTATTTGTTGCAATTAGTATGAGATTGCTATTGTATTTCAAACATTGCCATTACTAATTTTAAAATGCTTTTTTTAAAAAAAATATTCATCTAAATAATGAAAGAAATCTTTATGTTACTACATGGTCATTCTTTAGAAGAGAATATTTGTAGCTCAGGATCGGATTGTGGAGACCTTGCTGCTCTCTGAACTTTGTGGTTTTCTTGCAGATATTTTATTACCAAATTAGGTGATATTATCAGTATTAGGTTAGAAATAAATGGGGTTTGTTCTTATTTAGGATCCCATATGATTATTCCAGGGGAAAAAAAAAACAATAGAGAATACTATATTGCTATGTACTTGTAGAGCAATTTGCTATTGGAAGAAGAAAAAGGATAAGGGCATTAATAATCCAATGGCTTCTCACTGAATATTTTTGAAAAGAATGATACAAGTACCCCTGGATATTTTTATATCAAGAAATATTCCTACTCTTATTTAGAATAAGGAACCTCTCTCAGCATAATCCATACAATCATTTTACATTTTGAATTTTAAGTTAGACAAATCATCATCCTGTCAGCGCTTAAGATTCATCCTAATGTTCATCCAAAAAGCACTTAGATAACATCTAATAAAATTACTCTTCATAGACCTAAAATGGGAGAAGGGGTAATGTAGAAAAATCTGTCACCAAAATGTATGTGATGATGTGAGACAGAGCTTGAATGCGATCATCTCTGAGTAACCTTCCTGCCTTCAAGGACTTTCAAAGGAACCTGTGGATTCTACTTACTCAGAAGACCTTGACAATACAGATAAACCTCCAGGTGGCCTTAATGACTCCCTAAAAGAATGCAAATGACCAGCTGTCTGCAAGGAGTATAAATCCTTACATTCCCTACCATTCAGTCAAAGCTGAGGGAGTTTCTTGAATGAGAAGTGAAATGTCTTCAAAGAAAAACCAGAAAGTCCAGTTGCCTCTTGTAAAAAGCACTTTTGGGACAACCATTATATGGATGACTGAGAATCTCTGTAGACACATGCGGATTAAGACATACCTAACATGAAAGATTGGAGCCAATGGATTTTCCTGAATTATGTTTGTCTTGTTGCAGTTCTCTCTCTCTCTCTCCCTCTCTCTCTCTCTCTCTCTCTCTCTCTCTCTCTCTCTCTCTCTCTCTCTCTCTCACACACACACACACACACACACACACACTTTCTCTTGCAGAAGAAGAGATGGAAAACCCAGCTTGATCAAAACCAAACTGAGTATTTGCAGATCCCCTGAGAAGGAAAATTGCTGAGCTCTGCCAGCTCTAATGGCTCGTAATTTGCTAACATGCCTTAAGGCTTGCAAAAGGCATGACATACATCATGTCAAAATAATAATAATAATACCTGCCGATATGAAATATACAACTGCCTTTCCTTTAGGAATCCTTGACACCAAATCTCGTTAGGAGGGGCTAAATTTTTTTTTTTATAGGCTTGACTCCCAATAGCCTTCTTCTCTTGCCCTGCATTGTTTCCCTTAAACAACAGCTAACAAAAGCTGGCTTTCACTGACAATGAGGGGCCACATTAGCCATATTGGGCAGTTGAGACTGGAAACAATGCTACACCAGACAAGACAGTGGTTTAAATGAAATTCAGAAGAAATTAGTGTCATGCCTATTCATAAGTTGAATGAATGCTGTGGAAGCAGCTGATAAGAGGCTGGTGGGTGGACAGTTCATTTGCTGTTGCTTGGACATTCTGTTATACAATGAACATAGTTCACAGAGACTGGTCTAACCGACTTAATCACATGGAAAAACACATTGAATAAATTCTCTCTCTCACCTCCAAAGCTCACTATTTCTAATTAACCCAATGAGATCTTTGGGAGTTATTGTTATTCTGTAAACATAGAAACATGCACAATATTGTTTTGCCTCTGCAGCATTGTCAAATTTATCCAGAAAATTTGCAGTGGAAATATTTAGGTGTTGAAAATGCAGTCATTATCATACAGCAGAAAGCCAGTGGGATGAAGTGGCTCAAGGACTGAACTAGAGTCAGCGGCACTGGATTTGAATCCCCCACTCAGCTCTGTAATGTGTTGACCAATGGACCAATCATTGTATTTAACCCCAACTTATCTGGCATGGTTGTTTAAGAGGAGAATATTGGAAGAGGAGAAAACAATGTATGCTATCCAAAGAAACCAAATGAGTTACAGATCTAGTCAACCTGCCATTCGTACATCAAGTTCCAGAGACTGAACAGATAGAGGAATTATGGGATTTAGCACAGTGGTTAAAGTGCTGGCTCAGAACTAGAAAACTGGGAGTTCTTGTCCTACCTTAGGCACAAAAAGTTGTCTAAGTGACTTTGTGAGTTTTAGTCCCATCAAAGCTGGCTGGGTGACTTTGCACTAATCATTCTCTCTCCATTCAACCCACCTCACAGGATTATGATCGGGGCTGGGATTCTCCTGGTTTGGGTGAACCCCTTGTTCCAATGGTCAGCTGCCTCTGAACCGATTTGTTGCAACAAATCATGTGGGCCCACCTGCCCACCTGCCCCTGCTATTTGCTGTGCTTTATTTCCTTTGTTTACAGCACAGCTGATTCATGCAGAAGAACCGTTTGCCAGTCCTCAGCTGTTTGAATCACAGAGGCTGAAGTTGAGACTAAATATGGGCTTTTTAAAAATGTGGAGCATGCGTGCAAAGTGCACTTTTGGCGTGAACGCATGTGATCACCGAACTGGCTGTTATACTGGTGGAATCCCACCCCTGGTTACGATTGTGGGGAAAACAGGAGGAGGAAGGAGTGTTAGTAACATTTGCTGCCTTGAATAACTTATAAAGTAATAAAAGCAAGATATAAATCTAATAAATAAATAAAATAAAACGTCTACTTCTTCGTAGTGTTGAACAGCTGAATAAATTTATTTATTTCTGGTTCAAGTATTATGTGTCTAAATACCTGCAATGTTTTGCAGGAGAAGAGAAGGGTGGCTTAAAGTCCTTAGGAAGGACCCATCCTAATGGATCAAGTGTTAAAAATGGCAGCAGAAAATTTTCACCTTCAAACTTGCAAGATTTTGTTAAAGTAGCCCTACAATAAAGAAGATTTAGCTCATCTAATTGTGTTTCCTGTTTGGTTTGCCTGGCTGGGCTTACAGTACTTATCCATTGATTTTGTTATTAAAACAATAGACTGTGACACAGATAATGAGCTTGGCAGTTGGCACAAAATATATCTCATTATAACTTTTTATTATTTCATCTGGATTCAGTAGTAAGAATTTAGAGTGGATTATGGACTTTAAGAGTGTGCATGATAAGATGGTAGTGATCAGTATTACATAAATATTAAATCTTTAATATAAGTCCAGCTACGGACATTTGCCCTTTAAAAAGAAAGCAAAACACACAAAAAAATTGCAACCTAAGCATCCATGCTCCAAAAATGAAAATGTTGGTGTTGGATATTCATTAGACATGGATGTTTACATACACAGCACATGTGCAAAGACAGAGAGAGATGCATTTAATGGCAGACAAAATTTTAAAATCAAATGAAAGGATATTTCTCCAGGGAAGAATGAAAAAGAGGACTCTGGTTGCTTTGATATGTGATATATTTGGCCTGTTATCCTACTGAAGCTTTTTCATCTCCCCACCTGCTGTAACTCCATGGAAACAAAAGCTGAACCATTTTTTTCCTCCTGAGAATGTGTCTGAGTTTTTCTCTTCCCTTACCTTTCATTTTTCACACATCTTGTCAGCAGCTCAAGGGTGGGGGAAGATGCTGTGGAAGAATTTTCTCTGAAGTGGCCCTTATTTATTTATTTAATTTTGAGGGGTGGGTATGTGGATTACCAGCCATCTTAATCCTATAATGTCTAGGACTATTCAAACTAAATTGCAGGAACCTAGATGGCTACCAGCTGGCAGGCAACTGGTAGTATCTACTGTCATCTAGGAATCATTCATGAACTCCAGGTTCTAAGCAAGATGCTAAAATGAATGCAAATATATTCATCCATGTATCCATCCACTCACCCACCCATCCATCTGTCTCAGGAAATATGTGGTTCCTTTTTGTCTATTCTGAGGGGTGTATTAGTTAAGATGCTGGGCTAGTTGGTTGGAAAAGCCAATAGCCCAGGTTCAAGACCTGAGCACCATACAATGGGGTGAGTTCCTGTCTTCGCTCCAGCTCCTCCCAACCTAGCAATATGAAAGCATGTAAATGCAAGTAGATTAATAGGTACCACTTTGGTGAGAAGGGAACAGTACTCCGTGATGTCATACTAGTCACATGACTGAGGAAATGTCTTTGGATAGCTCAGTGGCTTTGAAATGGAGATGAGCATCAACCCCTAGAGTTGGCAACAACTAGAGGAGTAAAATCCACAGGAACCCCTTTTTATACTGTCTATGCTATGTCCCTCAGTCCCATGAAATATAAAATGGGGAAGCCTGAGTAAGAAAGACTGACTGACTCAGTACATGTTATATTTGGCAGCAGAATGATTTTGATTCAAAATCTTCTTTTTTCTGTTCTTGCTGGGGGGGAAGGTTCTATCTTTCAAACCATGTTTAGCTTTCCCATTCATTGCCCTAAAAACAGGCAACAGCCAGCATGCTGATTGCAATGACGGAGAATCAAAATTTAGCACATCTGAAAGATAACAAGTTAAAAGAGCTCATATTCCTTCCTTTCACCTTTTGACTTTTAATGGTTGTCACTGAGTTGCCGTATGAGCTGACTTCAGCTGGAGCGGCTATTAAATTTTTTAATTGCACAGACCTAATATTCAGCAAATAAGAACCTAAGCAAGAATAATAACAAACCTACCTATAAACAATTAAATGATAATAATTAACCATTTTTTCTACACAGGGTTGACAGTCACACAACCCGCTCTGTGCAATCAAACAAATTCCAGACAGATCACCTAAATCAGATTTGAGCATCTGATTTTATGGCCACCAGGGCACATCCAGCCCTTTAGCTGTCCCTACCTTTAGCTGGCTTACCTGAGGTCAATTGGAAATTGAAAATCAAATGTAAATAAGAGTACACTATACATGCAATACAATTGCTCTGCTTTTATTTGGAAGGTGACTGCTGATTTAAAATTTACATATGTGTCTGTGTGCATACCTTTGTACCTGTGGTTCAGCCCTCCACATTAGATATGGATATTTACATGGAAAAATTAATTGCTCACCCCTGATCTAAATCTCCATGAAAAGTCAGGGCTTGTTACAGACAGAGAGTATTTCAGGCCCTCCCACTTTTCAGGATATAGACAATTTGACTCCTTAAAATATTTAAAGGCAGAAATGGAAGGAAAAGCTGTTAGAACATTCCAAACATTTTTTTAAATGGACTTCCAGGAGTCTGCGGGATGTCCACAAAACTGAGACAGAGGGATATCCTACAGCAGTGGTCTACAACCATTGGGCCAGGGACCACTGGTGGTCTGTGAGAAAATTTTGGTGGTCCAAAGAGAAATGTCCCCCCACCACAAAGCAATTAATCCAGGCTGTGGATTATGACAATCCAGGCTGTGGCTTATGACAAGTCTCACAAAGACACTCTCTCTCTCTCTCTCTCTCTCTCTCTCTCTCTCTCTCTTTCTCTCTCTCTCTCTCTCTCTCTCTCTCTCTCTCTCTCTCTCTCTCTCTCTGAATGGAGCTGGAGCTGGTATCCTGCAATCCCAAATAAACGACGATCAATCAATTGGAATTTTCCTGCAGACTTTTTGGTAGATTTTTCCAAGGGTTGCTGGTCCACAGGATTTAAAATTATGAGCTTGGTGGTCTCTGAGGTCCAAAAGGTTGATAACCCCTATCCTACAGTACCTGTCAATGACTACTTCAGCTTTAACTGCAATAACACACGGGCAAACAATAGATACAAACTCAAAGTAAATCACTCCAAACTCGATTGCAGAAAATATAACTTCAGCAACAGAGTGGTCAATGCTTGAAACTCAATACCTGACTCTGTTGTTACATCCTCAAACCTCTGAACACTTTAACCTTAAAGTGTCTACTGTGGATCTCACTCCATTCCTAAGAGGTCTGTAAGGGTGTGTGCATAAGCGCACCAGCTTGCCTATCATCCCTGTCCTACTGTTCCCATTTATCCATTTATTCGTACTCATTTATTATGAATATACTTATACCCATTTCAAAGTATTTAAGGCAACACATTCCTCCAGGAACCTCCACTTTTGATTAAGAATTCATATTTCCTACCCCATGTTAAGTTTAGTGTTTTTATTTCTTTGCACAATTTAGAGAATTGGGTTTTGGGATGACCTTGAATGAAACCTTTGGTTGGGTACAATAAATTATTAATTTTACTCCTATGATCTGTCTAATTTGCAGTTTGCAAGAGGACAGCAGATAAGGTGACCCCTTGAAGATGGATGGTGGCATCTGGAAAGCTACCAAACTGTTATGGTAGACCCAGAGGGATTCTGAGAAAAAATGGTGTGAGTTCTCCAGCTGTCCACCAGACAAGCTTAGCTAGATGCAATAAATAAGAAAATGAAGACATGCTTTCTTAGTAAAATAAATAAAGAAATTAACATACACTAAAATATGCTAATAAAAATCGCAAACAATATTTTCATGGCTGTAAGGTACATCACAAGCTAAATCTTTGAACTTTGATATTTACTGAGATGATGGTTGACTACAGAGATCCCAACACATGTAAAAGATGCCATATTAAGGGAGGCATAATTCTCAATAGAAACAGAGGTGGCCAGACAGTAAAAGTCCCTACAAACATCTTTGTTTCTGTCATGAATTCAATGGTATTGGTGAACAATTTAGAAGCAACTGAAGGTTAATTAAGGAATATTTTAAGTGCATTATGTAAGTTTCTTCTGAGAAGGTGGTTGTGACAGAATCCCCCAAATGAAGCAAAAGGTTATTTCACTGGACCAATGTGTAGAATGGACAATGCATTCTGGGTAAATGCATAATATCATATTGGCATTTAAGGATTTGTCCCCCAATTAGGTGGTTGTTAATAAGCATATTCATTTTAAATAGAGGCTTGGGATAGTTTAACATAAAATTGGGCTTTGATCGTCAGTGATTTCTCAGCCCTTCTTGCTCCTGAAAAATATTTTTACATCAAATCTGGTCATTCTACTTAAAAAGCTCATGAAACATCTTACTAAATATATCACGAACAAAGCAACCCATTTAAAGCAATACAAAATTAGTTTAACCTCATTTCAAAAGATGAGAACGGGTGTAATCCTGCCCAACGGTAAGAATAAAATATCATGAAAAGAAAGCAAAATTTAAACGATCTGATCATAAAATAATCTTCTGAGAGATGTTAGCTTCACTGATACTGAATGAAGTTTCATTATTTGTGGCAGTTGGAGTGCTTTTGAAAACAGCTGGCTTTTTTTTTAAAGTCCCATTTACAATCTTAAAATAGCTACAGAAGGAAAAAGACAGAAAAGGGAAAGAAAATTAATTGTGCTGAAGGAACTGGAGAAGCTTCTTGGATGAGAAGTGAAACCATGACCTATATGACTGAGAATCTCCATAGACACTCATCCCAGAAGCTGCTTCTTCAGTTCAAAATTCAGAACTAAAGTAGCTTCTTGGATGAGAAATGAAACATCTTCAAGAAACAAAAAGGCAGTCCAGTTGTCTTTTGAAAAAACAAGACTTTTCCCAAAAGACTTTTGGGATCCAAATTCT
Source organism: Laticauda colubrina (assembly GCA_015471245.1). Lineage (NCBI taxonomy): Eukaryota > Metazoa > Chordata > Lepidosauria > Squamata > Elapidae > Laticauda > Laticauda colubrina. The sequence continues at coordinate 10,124,481 of BLBF01000059.1, read as the reverse complement.
ATAATTAATGCCATGCTAAACATTTCTTGCCATTTCTCAGACATTATTTTTTCCCCTTATCTGCCAAAGAAACTTCTACTTTCTATCCTCATCTCAATGCACATAAGAAGATATTTCAAGATTTAGAGAACATTCAAAGAAGTGCTACAGTTTTAGTACCATTAAGGTGGAGGCTGGTAAATTATATTTCCATTTTGGCATACTGTACATGAACAGACTGTGCTTTCAAGATGCTGATCATGATATCCTTACACAGCCCAAGTCTGGCCCTATTTTACAGATAATGAGCAATTAGTGAACATTTGTGAAGAGCTTTGGAGACGCTAAGTGCTGCGTAAGTGTTAAGCATTATTATCAGGGTGGATTATTTGCCATAACATTAGAACTGTGTCAAAAGGGCTCTGCAGACCTATCCAAGCAGTTTATGCAAACACAACAAGAGCCTTTAACTATCAAAGGCCTCAAGGGTAGAAGTTGTGCTGAGGGTTTGCAAAAAAACAAAGAGCAGGATAAGAAGACAATCTTGCTCTGATCCGCCTTAGAATCTTGAGGGAGTTGTTCTCAGAGAATGTAGACATGTTGAAACCAATTGTCCCACTTCCACAGCCATCTTCAGCAGAAATCCAGATTTTCTACCCCTTATCTTCCCACCATTGAAGTTCTGACATCTTGTCGTTGCCCTAGATCACAGATCTACTTTTAATTTTTTTTAAAAAATAAATAAATAAGCACCTAAAGAATAATCAGTAACTCAATTGTACCATCTGGCTGTCTTGATCATACTCTGCAGAGTCCTCTGGTAACATTTCTGATTCAATTTCCAGAAAGTGCTTTGGAATGGTGGTAGTGTAAGCAGGGTATCTGCTTACAACCTCTTAAACCTTTTCTTCATCCCATGGACCCCTTTAAATATCTTTTTGTGGCCATACACCATGGCCATGGATCCTCGAGCCTTAACTCAAGATTTAAACCATAACATTTCTTTCAGCCTTCATGGTCTCCCTGTGGTGTAATTGCTCTCCCCCCAAAGGTTCATGGATCACAGGTTGAGAACCACTGCCTTAAACCATGTCTGCATTACCCTAGAAAAACCTTAGCAATAGGGCTTAGACTTATGTACTGCTTCACAGGGCTTTACAGCCCTCTCTAAGTGGTTTACAGAGTCAGACTCTATTACCCCCAGCAATCTGGGTCCTCATTTTACTGGCCTTGGAAGGATGGAAGGATGAGTCAACCTTGAATCTGATGAGATTTGACTGCCAAATTGCAGGCATTCTAACCACTGAGCCACCATGGCTCTGGTTACTTTAGGCCCTAGGGTGTTGCAGATTGATTTCAAAGTACCCCACACCTTTAGAACACAAATATACACAGCTTTGGAATGAGTGAATTTCATGAGCATTGGGCAGAGTTGCAGGATTGTGGTTGGAAGTCAACAGAGGGGCTTTGACCTAAAACTGGTAATTTAAAAAGGGGCACATTATTATTTTAAAAGAAGGGACAGGATAAATATACTTGGTGAATTAAAGAAGCACATGTATTTTTAAATTCCATCTCCCCTCCCTCCCCCACATTCCCTGCCTGCATTGCACTTCTCTGAGCTCTTTAAGATAAACAGAGTGGAGGGATTGTGTGGTACAGTTCATGGTTAAATGCTACATGCAATCAAAACTAATTTACAACAGTACCTTCTCACTCTTGGTACCTATGAAGGATGCGTGGGTTATTGCTGCTTTTTCACCCCCGATAGCCAAAAGCCATAGAAAAGATAATGCCCTACAGTTAGTGGTTTATAGAAAAGCAACAGTTTTGGACAGTACTAAAAATAATTATTCTTTAAAGCGATGAATGCACAGGCAGACAGTGTAATAAAAATAAATGCAAGGGTTGTGTTTTCTGTTAAACATTTTCCTACATTTTAAAAAATATATGTCTACAAAAGGGACTTGAAATGAATCACATCTCTGGCAGTGTTGTGGCTGTTTTCCTGGATGCCCATTAGCTGGCTGGTTTCCATAATAGGAAGTCATTTCTTGGATGGGTCTTGTAAATACATTTCAACAGAATTGATGCAAATAGCAAAATTGCCAGATGTGGTCTGTTAAACCCAGAAAACCATTAAAGGACAGTAGTGAAGTAACTTGGACTTTTTTGCTGATCTAGTGATTGCATAGAGTTTTGCATCCCAGATCTGATAATCCTAACAAGGCATTGTCCTTACCTTTGTTGTTTTCATCAGCTCTTTCACTCTTTCCAGTCTCTTCATTACCTTCCTGGAATTTGGAGACTGTTGAGCTATAAGGGAGAAGTAATGGGATATGACTGCTCTAAGTTACTAGCTCAGCATCAGGAATTCAGTGATGTAGTAACACCTTAGGATTCTCCATGAATGGTTGTGTGCTTGACTGTCACCAGTGATATTAAATAAGCACATGATTTACAATGGAAGGAAGGGATATGATATAACCCAGATATGATAGCTCTACTTTTTAAAAGATTAAATAGCCACACCCCCATTCAGTTAAGGACATATCTAATAAGTTCCATACCCAACTTCTAAAGATCAGATCAGATTTTTACCCCAACTTTCTTTTCCTCAGCTTCTTCATACATTCTGATCAATGCTTGTTTCTTATTCATTTTTAATTTGACTTGGGTGACACATGCACAGCTTTGGTGGCTGCATGCATGAATGATTGGATCACAATCATTGTTTTGACATTCTCTGGTTAAGGGATCAGCTCTAGGCTGTTTGCACAAAAGAAAACCCCCTTCTTCTTAAACAGCTTGTTTACATGAAAGGACTCCTTGAAATGAAGGTTTTCACCTACTTCCAATCCACTTTTAAAAACATCATTTTACTAAATATTACAATTTACAAAGATACAAAATCACTACAAATTTAAGAAAAAGATAGGAAGTGCATCAAAGAAAAAAGCAAATGCAGAAAGAAAAAAATAGGAAAAGAAAGAAAAATACAGAAAATGAAAAGACATCTGCAAATAAATTACTTCTCTTTCACTACATTATCATGAGTGATCTGCTCATGATAATCTCATAGCTATTGCCAACAGGCCAAAACTAAGGATGTTGAAGGGGTTTATGTAGCATCTAGAAATTGGAATCTGTGCTTCTAAATAAATCTAAACTAAAGGCCTGGTCCCACTGCACTTACGGATGCAAAGAGGATGTAAAACATTAAAAAAAGCTTGCCATCCGTGGGAAAATGCTATGCATCCGTTGTCTACTCACTGCATACGTATTCCATACGCTCTATCCCTCAAGCATCCATCCACTGCAATTTCATCCACGCAAGAAGTTTTGAGCTGCATGAAACTTTGTGAACGGATGAACTTTCCGCCATGTATGATGTACATCTGCAACACATACAGGCAACAAACGTTCTATGTCCGTTATCATCCGTTAAACATCCGCTGTATCCTCTCTGCATCCTCTGGCCATTCCCTCAACTCACATCCGCTGCAGCTGAAAATGGAAAGAGGGAGGAAACAAAAGATACACGGAACGTCTATACAGCATTAGTAGCACAGAAATAGATGGACAAAACGTTTGTATCTGGGATGTATCTTGTATATTCAGGATGTCTGCAGTATGTCTAGAATATATAGAAGGACACCTAGCGGACAACTGATATTTTCAATAAAAAGGGGGAGAAAATCATCTGGATCACTGGGATGGTGGACCATACAGTCCCACTATGGTTGCACTGGAGATTTATCTATCCCACAACTATCCTTATCTATCCCACAAGCATGCAAAGGCTTAACCATTTTTTCAAAGTTTTCACCAACACTTTATTAAGTAAAAAAAATGAACCAAGTAAACTAAGTGTGTTAAGCAAAGATAACCTTTATTAACTTTCTTAGGTAAACTTTATGACTTTATTAAATAAGCAAAATGAACCAAGTAAACTGTATTAAGTGTCTTAAACAAAGATAAACTTTCTTAGGTAAACTTTATGACTGTATTAAATAAGCAAAATGAACCAAGTAAAGTGTCTTAAGGAAAGATAAACTTAACAAGAAAACAACTCAGTCTCTGACACTATTCTCAGTCACTCTGAGTCATGTCCATGGTCTCAGCTGTTAAGTGGGCAGGGACTGTGGAGGTGGCTGTGGCTTGAGTGCTGGTCTGAGGCACCATTGGGGTGCTTGGCCCTGAGGGTACAACAGGGGATGGTGTGTTCAGGAAGCTATCCAAGAGCTGACTCAGTCCCATGAGGTTGAGAGGCCCTTCATCAAGGACTTGAGATGTCAGGCCCAATACTGATGACAAATTGTCCATTGATGGGCTTGGCTGTGGGGTGGAGGAGGGAGGAGTGTAGTGGGGCTGTCTGGTCTGCAGCTGGGTGAGGACTGGCGTCTGTGTCATCTGATGAACCTGGGCCTGGACTGGGAAGTTCTGCTTCTGCTGTGGGAAGTCCTGGTAGTCGTAGCCTTGGTAGGTGAGGGGCTGTTGAAAGCCATGGAAAGGCTGTGACATCGCCTGGGGTGGAGGAGCAGACCTGGACTGGGTAGAAGCAGCTTCAGCTGTGCCTTGAGGGTTGTGCAGAAGTGCTGTGATCTTCTGCTTCATCACCTGGCACTGGGCCTCGGGCAGGTTCCTAAGGGTCTGGCTCACGTAGGTGATGAAGGTGTTCCGGCCCGAGGATGCTCTGTCCAAGTGGACCAGCTGAGAGAGAGGTTCTATGCTGGTCTTCATTGTGTCCCGGATCTCCAACAGCACACTGTGGTCCTGGCCCTCCAGTCGGCCTCTCTGCCTGCATCCTCTGGAGCTGGTGGTGGGGGTGGGGGTGGGTTGGCCTCTGGTGGCTGCTGCTTCTTCCTCCATTTGTGACAGCAGAGCGTCATCCTCCACGGGATCCTCCAAGTCTGCCGGCATGGGGAGTGCAGCTGTTGGGGGGAGTGTCTCTGGTGTGGGGCCCTCTGAAGACACCTGCCTGGACAGGGTAGCTGGCTCCTGGCTGGAAGAGGACTGGCTGTCTGTGGGCTGTCTGAGGGAGAGGGGTCACAGAGGGGCTGCTCCTCGGTAGTGGATCTCACCCTCTGGGAAACTGCACTTGGCCATGACGTACATCTCCTGGTCAGTGAGCTTGACAGCGGCCTGCCCGGATTTCTTGAGGTGTAGCTTGCCATACCAGGTGTGCATGTGCTTCTACCATCCTAGGAATACTTCTGCAGTGTACCCCAGGCTCTCTGCCTTGTCTCTCCCAGCTTCCTGCTTCTTCTTGGTGTCTCGATACAGTCTGTGGCCCTTTCCCAGAGGTACTCGTTCTCCCTCAGCCATTCCAGCACCTCATCCTCATGCTCCTCGGAAATGGTGTACTGTTTCCTCTCTCCCTTCTCCTTCCCTTGCCTCTTCCTCCCTCTGGCAGAGGCTTGAGCAGGGCCTTCAGGGGCTTGAGCAGCAGGGCCTTCAGCAGCAGGACTTTGAGGGCCTTGGGGCTGGTCCACCACAGCAGCAGCAGCAGCAGCAGCAGCTTCAGAGTCAGTTTCAGGGGGTGGGATGCTGGTTCTGGCCTTCTTTACCTTGCCAGGGCTTGAACAAGTAGGCACGGGCTTCCTCTTCTTGCTTGACTGATGAACCATGGTGTTCCTGCAAGATGTATGTGGCAGCACATCTTTCCCCTGTATGCTGACTGCATGCATGCTGCATCCTTTTATATCCGCGGAGCTGATGCAATTCATACTCCCCACATACGCAGTGAACACTTTGCATCCGATATACATCCGTGCGGCATCCCCTTTGTTTCCTATAGGCGTCCGTGATGCATCCGCTTCATCCGCTATGCATCCACCCCTTCCGCTATGCATCCGCTTTGAAATTCTTCCCCGGAACCCCTTTGGAGGTGTCATCCTCTTCCATCTGCTTTCATCCGCTGGCTTCCTATGAACATCCATTTAACATCCCCACTACATACTACCCACGTCTGTTCTTTTCCATTCTTTTTATGCAAATTTTCACCACTTTTTGGAGCGGATGACAACGGATGGAGCCACGCCCGGAATTTTGCTTGTCCGCTGTGTCCTTTATGCATACATTTTGCGTCCGTCGGCCAGTGGGACCGGGCCTTAAGTGGGAAAGATACCTTGAGCTAAGTTCAACTTTGGATTCCATATACATGTCCAAGCCATTTTGTATAAAAATGGTTTTCTGATTGCCAAGCACCCAAATTTTGATCATGCGACTGGGTGTGTATATGCTGTGATGGTCTTGTGAGATAGCACTTTAGATGTTATTCTTGAACTGGACAGCCCCAGGTTCAAGTCTTACTCTATCTGTATCTCATTAAGTTCTCCTTGGTATTGTATTCAATGGGGAGGTTATGTGTCATTCTAAATCAATTTGATAACAGCAGCATATCAATATAACAACAAAATAAGTCCCTTTACTGATACTTCAGTGATGGTTTCCTATTTTCAGGTCCCATATGAGAGTACATTCATAACCTAGATTGTATATAGTCACATTTACTTTGGTTAATGTGGCTTTCTAAGATTTCAAACATAACTTTTGTCAGATATAAATACAGATGTCAGAAACTGAATTTGCAACTGTCTCTAAATGCATATTACAAATTGATGTTACCCTATGTCCACACTCTGAAAATACTGGTCAAAATGGTCAAGGACAACTCTCAGTAAAATTTTGTTGATGTGAATTTAGAAGGAACAACAATTTTGTCAACATTAATGCAGTCCAAAGTTGCTGCATCTATAATTCATAGAATTTCCACCCAACTGAGAATATTGTGATTTAAAATTCTAATACATCTTTAGGGGACCAGAAAAAGGAAAGTTGAGTGTAACCAAATAATGAAAGTTGCTTGTGAAGCAACAGGCTTTCCTGCTTCAAGTCTTTGCTTTTGCATAATCATCCCTTGATTTCCCCATTCACCTCTTAGCATTGGGAATTAGTTCTTCCGTCAACGCTATTTAATTTGAAATAGTCTCAACACCAGATTTTACCTGAAGCAATGCAATATTAAATATTCCTGAGCAAAACACAGTTCAAAGACATTTTCAATAATCAGGGGGCAGGGTGAGAATTTAGATAAGGTGAATAAAAAAAATATTCAAATCTCAGAAATGGGGAAAGAGTTGACTGAGACAATAAAATGCCTGGAGAAAGTCATCCTAAGTTATCAATATGCTCTGTTATGAGAAATGAAAGCTTCTATATGCCAGGCAGTCATGCCAGTTGTCAAGATAAAACTTGAGGTTTCACCCAACTCTTTTCTCCCCATCTCCCTCCTGAGCTGCAGGTGCAATTTCAGAGAAGGAAAAGAGAATGAGGAGGAAGCAGCAGTCTTGTGTGTCTGTCTATATATGTGTGTGTGTCTGTGTGTCTGAGTGTGCTTTTTGCTTGCTTTCCTTGTCAGTTTAATATGATTTGGGAAATAAAGGATAATGACTCATAGATGATTCATGTGTTGCCTTTGGAATGAAAAGATGACGACTAGTGTTCCATTTTATGGAAATCATTTCCTTTCTTTTTTTTAATAAATTTTATTTGGGTTTTCACAAAACATAATACAAATAAAACATCTTTTTTTGGGAATAGCATGATCCCAGGTTATCACTTCTCCATACAGACACAAACTCAATTTCATATTCATCTTTGTGTTCTATTCCATATCTTATTACTATTTTAACATTTTCTCCATAATTTTTCCCCTCCCTTTGTTTTCTCAACTTTGTTTTTAATTATCTAAATTTAGATAAACCTATCTAAATTCAATTATATATCTTTTTCTAAGTTTCAATATCTTTCTAATCATTATATTTATACTTTTGTCTGTCCTATTTCAATTTCACATTTTCTTTTCTCATTAAACAAGTTTTCCCCTATAGTTACTAATTAGAGTATGACACCTTTGTATCTTTTAATTTTGTCCATTCAACTCTTATTTAAACTTCAATTTATGCCTTTACAATTTATAACATTCAATATAACATGTAACTTCCAATCAAATTCTGCTTGGTACATTCTTAAAATACACACTATGTTCTTAAAGAGAAAAAATATATATAACAATAGTCAATAAAACACTTATTCTATTCCAGTTCAGCTCTATCATTAATGTTAGTTACAAACTTTAACATCTTTAACATTTCTTTTCAATTGAATATCATACTTCCTTAGGAACACTTATATTTCCAAAAAATTTCCCTGTATTTATTTCATATTTCTCTTCACTTAAATTTTTATAAATCATTAATAATAATTAAAATGTTCCCATCCTTTCAATTTCATTCTCTCTTATTTATTAACAAACATTCCATTCCATTACAGTAAGTATTTTATCTATCATTTTAATCACACTTGTTTCATATTTTCTAAATTTATTTCTATATCTAACAAAACAATACTATCTTATGTATCCCTGCAGAATCCCTCTTTCAATTAAATTTCACCCATTATCTCTATGTCTTCTAAATAGGCTTATACATGTAATCCTTGTACATTTGCCCTGTTGCTCTATATCTTGTTTCTGTCCTTTATAACTTCTTTTCCTTTCCTTCTTCTCCCTCCCTTATTTGATCCCTTCTCTCTCTAATTCTAATTCTGTCTTCTGTAATCCAGTCTTCTGTTTTTTCCTAATGTTGTAATTACTTTTCAAACTATTCTTTTTTTTGTTTTGTTTTTTAAATCTTAAACTTTTCACTCTCTTTCCCCCCTTTCCTTTTTTCCCCCACTTAAAATTACTTGGTCATTAAAGATGGCTTCTTCTTTGTCCTACCCTTCTTGTTCTAAAAGCATTTCTTGTTGTTTCTCATAGTTCCAGATCTCCATTTCTAAAAATTGAAATACAAAGCCAAAAAAAGCCTCTTCCTTCTTGTGCATCTTCTTTCTGTTTTTTAAGTGCCATTTTCAGTTCTTCCAAGAAAGATGCCATTTTAGACACTTCTAAACAACCACCCGATTGATTTTAAGCCCATGTCACACTGCACCAACGGATGGAAAGAGGATGTAAAATGGAGAGAAACACTTGCCATCTGTTGGTTAACGCGATGCATCCGTATTGTACTCACTGCCTCCATTTTTCATCCTCTCTATCCGTCCAGCATCTGTCGACTGAGCTTCCATCTGCTCAAAAAGTTTTGAGCTGCTCAAAACTTTTTGAGCGGAAAATGTATCAAATGCATCCGTTCTGCATCTGCAACGCATACGGGGAATATCTGTTCTACATCCGTTGTCATCTGTTACGCATCCGCTATATCCGCTAGGCATCCGCTGCGCATCCGTGCAACTTGCATCTGCTCCAGCGGAAAACAGACACAGGGAGGAAGCAAAATGGAGGCGGAACGGACACAATGCATTAGTAGCACGAACGGAGAAAGGATGAAAGTGGATGCAGCTCGCATACAAAGCATTTAAAATGGAAAAAACCTTCGCAGAGGGGACCTATCTCAGATATTAAGGATGTCTAGAGGATGCCAAGAGGATGCAAAAGGACACATAGTGGAAAACCTATATTGCCTATAAAAAGGGGGAGGAACTCACCTGGATCTCACTTTCAGTCCAGCACCCCTGCTGTGCAGACCTCTGCAGACTTCATCTGGCTCTTGCTCTTCCACAGCATCCAGTCATGTGCACCATGGATCGTAACACACTCCTTTTGGTAGCCACCATCATTCTGCAAGAGTGCGAAGCCATCTACAGGCTCTTTCAACTGTTCTACAGGAAGAAAAGGAGGCATCCAAGTAGTGTCTGGGTCCGAAGATGGATCAGGAGAAGAGCGGAGTATGGACAGTACAACAAGCTGATGGTGGAGCTGAGGAACGAAGACCCTCGTGCATTCCAGAACTTCATGAAGATGCTGCTAGCCATGTTTGACGAAGTTGTGGAGTGGCTGAGACCCAGGTTGACCAAGGCAAAGACCAACTTCTGGCCCAGCCTGGACCCTGGGCTCAAGGTGGCACTGACTGTGTGCCACCTGGCCTCAGGGACCATGTACAGGAGCATGCAGTATGGCTGGAGAGTGCCATACAACACCATCAGCATTGTGGTCAAAGAAGTGGTGCAGGCCATCATCGAAGAATACCTGGAGGAGCTCCTCCAGTGCCCCTCCACTGAAGAAGGCTGGAAGAAAGTTGCAGAGCAGTGGTATCAGAGGTGGAACTTTCCCCACACCGTTGGAGCCGTAGATGGCAAGCACATGACCTGCAAAGCTCCAGCCAAGTCGGGGTCCACTTATTTCAACTACAAGGCCTTCTTCAGCATCATCCTCTTTGCCATGGTTGATGCTGACTACAAGTTCATGTACATCGATGTTTCAGGCAACGGGTCAGCTTCAGATGCCCAGGTATACAATGCCAGTGACCTCAAGGAGGGGCTGGAATGCAACCTCATCATGGGCTTCCCAGATCCAGACCCCCTGCCCAACGACACGCAAGATGTGCCCTACTTCATCATGGGGATGATGCCTTCTCCCTCAGAACCTACCTCATGAAGCCCTACACTTCCAGACTCCTCCCCCATGAAGAGAGGAACTTCAACTACAGGCTGTGCAGGGCAAGGCGGGTGGTGGAGAACGCCTTTGGCATCCTGGCCAACAGGTTCCAGGTACTTCTCACCACCATGCAGCATTGCCCAGAGACCATGAGGAGGATCGTGGAAGCTTGCTGCATCCTGCACAATCTCATGCGCACCCGCTACCCAGTCTTGCAGAACAGGCTTGTGGACCTCCAACAAGCCAATGGGGTCATGGAGCCTGGGGAATGGAGGCAAGGGCAAAACCTGATAGACACTATGGATGTGCAAGGCCCCAACAGAGCTTCACGTGAAGGAAAGAAGCAGCGCAACCTCCTGAGACACTGGTGCAACTCCCAAGCTGGAGCAGTGTAGTGGCAAGACAGGATGATAGATGATTAATGGATACTTCCTTCAGCCTGTCTCATCACACTGATGAGATTGGGCTATATATGTTGGGTGGGCCTACAATGAACAGGGCATTTAATAAAGAGTTGTGTTTATGTTGACATGTGTGGATGAATGATTACATTATTATTGATAATAAAGGGCCATAGGTGTGGCACCTGGGAGGGTGGACCATACAGTCCCACTATGCTTGCACTGGAGGTTTATCCATCCCACAGCTATTACCCATCCCAAAGGTATCCCTGCCCATCCCACAGCTATTACCCATCCCAAAGGTATGCCTGCCCATCCCACAGCTATTACCCATCCCAAAGGTATACCTGCCCATCCCACAGCTATTACCCATCCCAAAGGTATCCCTGCCCA
>BLBF01000059.1:10098858-10113200 GCA_015471245.1 Laticauda colubrina | reverse complement strand
CATCCCACAGCTATTACCCATCCCAAAGGTATCCCTGCCCATCCCACTGCTATCTTAACCCATCCCACAAGCATGCAAAGGCTTAAACCATTTCTAAAAGTTTCCACCAAGACTTTATTTAATAAAATAAATGAAGCAAGTGTGTGAAGCAAAGATAATCTTTGTTAATAACAAGCTGTAAAAAAAAATGACCCAAGTCAAGTGTCCAAAGCAAAGATAAAGTCAACAGGTAGCAACCCAGGCTCTGGCAGTCTTCTCAGTCACTCTGAGGCGTGCCCATAGTCTGAGGGGTGAATGGTCCAGGTGCTGTGGAGGTGGCTGCTGCTAGAGTGCTGCTCTGAAGCGCCACTGAGGTTCCTGGCCCCGAGAGGACAACAGGGGACGGTGTGTTTAGGAAGCTCTCAGACAGTTGGCTCAGCCCCGTGATGTTGAGAGCCCCTTCCTCCATGACATGGGGTGTCAGCCCCAATACCGATGACAGATGTACTGAGGCTGGGCTTGACTGTGGGATGGAGGGAGGAGCAGTGTAGTGGGGCTGTCTGGTCTGCATCTGGGTGAGGACTGGCGTCGGTGGCATCTGTGGTGTGGGTGGCATCTGTGGCATGGCTGGCATCGGTGGCGTGGGTGGCATCTGTGGCACCGGTGGCGTCCGATGTACCTGTGCCTGGACTGGGAAGGGCTGCCTGTGCTGCTGGACCTCCTGGTAGCCGTAGCCTTGGTAGGTGAGGGGCTGTTGAAAGCCTTGGAAGGGCAGTGACATCACCTGGGGTGGAGGAGCAGGCCTGGACTGGTTGGGAGCAGGTTCATCTTGGTCTGGAGGGTTGTCAAGAAGATCGGTGATCCTGTCCTTCACCACCTGGTACTGGGGTTCCGACATGTTCATGAGGGTCTGGTTGACATAGGTGAGGAAGGGCTTGCAGTTGGAGGATGGGGTGTCTGAGTGTACCAGCTGAGAGAGGAGATCTACGCTGCTCCTGATGGTGTCTCTTATCTCCAGCAGGACAGTGTGGCTCTGCCCCTCCGGTCTGCCTCTCTGCCTTTCTGTGGAGGTGGAGCTGGGGGTGGATGCGGGTTGGGCTGTGGTGGAAGTGTCGTCTCCTTTCTCCCACTGCATCAGGGGGTCCTCCATGTGCTCCGCCACGTGTAGTACAGTTGTCTGGGGGGTGTCCATCGTGGCACACTCCAGAGATACCTGCCTGGACACAGGAGCTGACTCTTTGCCAGAAGAGGACTGGCTCTCAGCAGGCTGCCTGAGAGAGAGGGTTGTGAGAGGGGCTGCTCCTCGGTGGCGGATCTCACCCTCCAAGAAGCTGCACTTGGCCATCATGTAGGTCTCTCTGTCCGTCAGCTTGACCGCGGCCTGGCCAGATTTCTTGAGGTGCAGCTTCCTGTACCAGGTGTGCATGTGCTTCCACCAGCCGAGGAGCACCTCTGAAGTGTAGCCCAGGCTCTCCGCCTTCTCTCTCCAAGCAGCCTGCTTCCTTTTGGTGTCTCGATAGAGCCTGTGTCCCTTCCGCCACCACCAGCAGAAGCAGCAGCAACAACAGTAGCAGCAAAAGCAGGACCAGCAGGACCAGCAGGACCAGCAGAACCAGCAGCACCAGCAGCACCAGCAGCACCAGAAGCACCAGCAGCACCAGCAGCACCAGCAGGACCAGGAGCAGGACCAGGAGCACCAGCAGGACCAGGAGCACAAGCAGGACCAGCAGGACCAGGAGCAGTGCCAGCAGAGTAAGCACCAGCAGAAGCACCACCTCCAGAAGCAGCATCAGCAGAAGCACCACCTCTAGAAGCAGCATCAGCAGAAGCACCATCACCAGAAGATCGAGCCCGGGCAGCAGAAGCCCCAGCAGAAGCAGAGTCAGGGCCAGGGGGGAGGGTGGCCCTGTCCCTCTTGCCAGGGCTGGCAGCAGATGGCAGAGGCTTCCGTTTCTTCCCCATGGTTGTTGGGTTGCTGGCTGGCTGGCCGGCTGGCTGGCTGGCTGGCAAGCTGTGTCTGGAAGCAGGTCTTTCCTCTGAATGGTGACCTGCTTGGGAGCTGCTTCCCTTTATATCCATGGGGCTGATGCAATGCATCCTCCCCGCATGCGCAGTGAACGCTAGGCATCCGCTAGGCATCCAATAGGCTTCCACTAGGCTTCCGCTCTGCATCCAGTTCATCCACTCGGCATCCGCTGTGCATCCGCTTCATCCGCTTGGCATCCGCTCTGCATCCACTGTATCCGTTCCATGTCCACTTTGCTGCGTTCCCCCGGAAGCCTTGCGGATGTGCCATCCGCTTCCATCTGCTAGGCTTCCATGGAGCATCCGCTTTCCACCCGCCCTACATCCTCCCCCATCCGTTCCTTTCCATGTTGTCCGCTCTGGTTATGCAAATTTGGGGCACTTTTGAGAGCGGATAACAATGGATGGAACATTTTGCTCGTCTGCTGTGTCCTTTTTACAAATTTTTTGCATCCGTCGGCCAGTGTGACAGGGCCTTTAGTCATTTAAATCCAATAAACAAAAATCCAAAAGTCACCAAGTAATCCAAATAATCCAAAAAAATTTTTTTCTTGCTTCTTTTTTCCACTTTCTCTTCCTGGGGTTCTCTTATCTTGTTACAAAGTTTCAGTTAGAATGTATCTTTTAGGAATCTTGTTGACATTTCACTGTAAATTCCTTTTACTTCCAGGCAGTCACCTCCATTTCTCCAGATCCCGTTCTTTTATTTTTCCCTTTTCTCTCCTTTCCTTCTTTTAAAGGTTTTTGAACATCCAAAAGTCTTTGTTATCCCTTTGACATTTTATTTTCAGCTTGAATGTCTATTGATGTCAAAGTGGATTTTTGTCAGTTTCTTCCTTAAATCTCTTAAGGCCCTGTCACATTGCCCAACGGATGCAAAACGTTTGTAAAAAGGACACAGCGGATGAGAAAAATGTTCCATCCGTTGTTATCCACTCTCAAAAGGGGTGAAAAATTGCATAACCAGAGCAGATAACACAGAAAGGAACAGATGGGAGGAGGACGCAGGGCAGATGGAAAGCGGATGTGGAACGGAAGCCCAGTGGATGGAAGCGAATGAGAGCGGATGGCACATCCGCAAGGCTTCCGGGGGACCTCAGCAAAGCAGACGCGGAACGGATGAAGCGGATGCAGAGCGGACATGGAACGGATGAAGCGGATGCACAGCGGATGCACAGAGGATGAAGTGGATGCACAGCGGAAGCCTAGCGGATGCACAGCGGAAGCCTAACGGATGCCGAGCGTTAATTGCACATGCGGGGAGGATGCATTGCGTAAGCCCCGCGGATTTAAAGGGAAGCATCTCGGAAGCAGGTCACCATTCAGAGGAAAGACCTGCTGCCGGACATTGACTGCCTTGCCTGCCCTGCCTGCATGCCTGCCTACAAGCCTTGCTGCAAGCCTTGCTGCCAGCCTTGCTGCCTGCCCCTGCCAGCCTTCCTGCCAGCCTTGGTGCCTGCCTGCCTGCCAGCCTTGGTGCTTGCCTGCCTGCAAGCCTTGGTGCCTGCCTGCCTGCCAGCCTTCCTGCCAGCCTTGGTGCCTACCTGCCTGCCAGCCTTGGTGCCAGCCTTCCTGCAAGCCTTGGTTCCTGCCAGCCTCCCTGCCAGCCAGCAACCCCACAACCATGGGGAAGAACAGAAAGCCTCAGCCATCTGCTGCCAGCCCTGGCAAGAGGGACAGGGCCACCATCCCACCCCCTGGCCCTCACTCTGCTTCTGCTGGGGCTTCTGTAGCACGGGCTCACTCTTCTGGGGCTGGAGCTTCTGCTGCTTCTGCTTCTGGAGAAGCTGATGATGCTTCTTCTGGCGGTGGTGCTTCTGCTGGTGCTTACTCTGCTGATGCTGCACCCCAATGGTGCTTCAGACAAGCACTCCAGCACCAGCCACCTCCACAGCACCTGGACCCTTCACCCCTGAAACTGAGCACACCTCCGAGTGACCAAGAGGAGTGCCAGAGACTGGCTGGCTGGCTATCTGTGGACTTTATTTGGACACTTGACTTGGGTCATTTTTCTTTTATAGTTTGTTGTTAATAAACTCTAACTGGTTGCATTCCAGCCCCTCCTTGAGGTCACTGGCATTGTATACCTGGGCATCTGAAGCTGAGCCATTGCCTGAAGCATCGATGTACATTAACTTGTAGTCTGCATCGACCATGCTGAAGAGGATGATGCTGAAGAAGCCCTTGTAGTTGAAATAAGTGGACCCCGACTTGACTGGAGCTTTGCAGGCCATGTGCTTGCCATCTATAGCTCCAACGGTGTGGGGGAAGTTCCACCTCTGATACCACTGCTCTGCAACTTTCTTCCATCCTTTCTCAGTGGAGGGGCACTGGAGGAGCTCCTGCAGGCATTCTTCGATGATGGCCTGCACCACTTCTCTGACCACAATGCTGATGGTGTTGTGTGGCACCCTCCAGCCATACTGCATGCTCCTGTAGGTGGTCCCTGAGGCCAGGTGGCGCAGAGTGAGTGCCACCTTCAGTCCAGGGTCCAGGCTGGGCCAGAAGTTGGTGTTTGCCTTGGTCAACCTGGGTGTCAGCCGCTCCACAACTTCGTAAAACATGTCTGGAGGCATCCTCATGAAGTTTTGGAATGCACGAGTGTCTTCGTTCCTCAGCTCAACCATCAGCTTGTTGTACAGTCCGTACTCTGCTCTTCTCCCGATCCACCTTCAGACCCAGACGCTTCTTGGCCGCCCCTTTTTCTTCCCGTAGTAGAGTTCACAGAGCCTGTAGATGGCTTCGCACTGTTGCAGAACGATGGTGGCTGCCAAAAGGACTTTGTTACGATCCATGGTGGACATGACTGGATGCTGTGGAAGAGGAAGAGTCAGATGAAGGCTGCAGAGGTCTGCACAGCTGGGCTGCTGGTCTGAAAGTGAGATCCAGATGAGTTGCTCCCCCTTTTTATAGGCAGTATAGGTTTTCCACTATGTGTCCCTTTGCATCCTCTAGGCATCCTCTAGACATCCTTAATATCCGAGATAGGTCCCCTCTGTGAACGTTTTTTCCATTTTAAATGCTTTCTTTGCAAGCTGCATCTGCTTTCATCCTTTCTCCATCCGTTCTGCATCCGTTCTGCGTCCGTTCTGCTTCCTCCCTGCATCCATTTACCGCTGGAGTGGATCGAGTTGAGTGGATGCGTAGTGGATGCCTAGAGGATATAGTGGATGCGTAACGGATGCAGAACGGATGCCTAGCGGATGCCTCGTGGATGCAGAATGGACGCATTGGATACATTTTCCATGAAAAAGTTTTGAGCAGCTCAAAACCCTCTGAGCAGATGAAACATCAATAGATGGATGCTGGATGGATAGAGAGGAAGCAAAACGGACGCAGTGAGTACAGAACGGATGCATCGCGTTAACCAATGGATGGTAAGTGTTTATCTCCGTTTTACATCTTCTTTCCATCTGTTGGTGCAGTGTGACAGGGGCTTTCAATTGACAGCTGTCAATATGAGGAAGAAAAGAAAAAAAAAAGCCAAACCCTGTCCCTTCCTTCTCTCCTTTGCCGCTTCAAAATCTTCTTTGTGAACAATATTATTCTTAATAGTTCAAGTTCCAGGGTACCTTATGTTATTGCTTTTTCAGTTCAACCTAGTCAACCAAAACTTTCTCTTCTTATCTTCTTCCTGCACATTCTTTTCTGGTCAAGTTCTTTTTGAGGTGGCCATTTCTGACCACCGCTGCAACCGTCTTTGGGAAAGGGAATAATGATCATCTGGAGAGGAGAGATGCGGCTCTCCTTGACCCTGCTGGCAGTCTCCCCCCTCTTCACCACCTCTACAGGGTGGTTTAGCCCTGAAACCAGTTGGCTCATGGCACGGTGGTGAGCACGGATTGAAACTGTGCACGATTGTGGATTTTGGTCTGTCGCCAAAGAAGCTCAAACCAGAAGTCCCCCCTTTATGGAAATCATTTTCATTGTTGTAGATCTGTCCTGTTATTGAGACACTGGTCTGATGAAAAAGCTAAAAAGAAACAGTCTGATGAAAGGGTGAAGGTCCCAGGTAAGAAATCAGGAGACTGGGAGTTCTAGTTCCCCCTTAAGCACGAAAGCCAGCTGGGTGATTTAGTTCTAGTTCCACCTTAGTCTTGAAAGCTGGCTTGGTGACTTTGGGCCAGTCACTCTGTCTCATCCCAACCCATCTCACAGGGTTGTTACTATGAGGGGAAAGGAGGGGTAAGCAGAATTAATGTATGCTTGCTGTCTTGAAGTTATGTATAAAAAACGTCTAAAAGGCTATAAATAAATAAACCAGTAGAGAAACCATGGGATGTGTACCAACTACTTGGTCATTCTCAGTTGAGAGATGTCGACCATAATCAATTATTTAGATTCATGTGGAGTTCAGAATGTATTCAGTGATTAAGCATGTGGTTGCTGGGTGTTTTACATTTTAATTATACAGATTTCCCTTGAACTCCCAGCAGCCTAACAATTCTACACTGCTTCTATTCCCAAAATTATCCATTCCAGAACAGTTCAATTTAGAGTAATTCCCCATTGCCACAATTCCTTTTTCAAAGCATTGTATATACCTGTCCTATCCCTCAAATGATGAGGACAAGGAACAAATGGCATTTATTGTATGGGAATGAAAAATATGCAGGCAGTTTCTAAGACAAAGAGGGTCCAATCCATTAAACTATCTCCCCCTTTAAAATTCCTCCTTGCAAAGGAGATGTGCCTACAAATGAAGGAATCAACCAGCTTTGCAGAATCACAGCATTTCCAAAAATGTTTTATTGCAATTTCAAATACTCTGAAGCTAAGCCAAAAATAAATGAGCTTACATCTCAAATAGAGCTGATGGCAAGAGTTCATACAAGCAGGGAATATCTCTTTCACAGAGTGAAGGTTGAAACCAACTTTCAGATTGTAGCAGGCTTGCTGAGTCTATAAAAGGTGAAAAGCCAGGTTCTCAAATTTCTTATCTTAGAAACCCTCTGGATCTTCATATCTGAGAAGATCCAACTTTTGCCCTAATGGTTCCCACTGCCACCATCTAAATACACCTTGGGAAAAGGAAGAGGAGGAGGAGGTGGAGGAGGAGGGGGCTGGAATAATTTGTCTGTGGACATATGACAAACAGCATCAGTTCCTCAGTGAATGCAACTTAGCAAATAAGGAATTCACAACACAGGCATGTCTGAGTATGTTCATATCCAAATAGCATTTTTAATTTGCTATTAATTTAATGTCCTGGGGAATTATCATCTCTTGAGATTGTCAAGAACCACTGTACACTACAGCAAACTAGATGTGCTAAGCCTACTTCTTATACAAATATAGAATTTAATGAGTGAATATTTTTTTATTAAAGCCACTGACCAGAATTGGAAACAAAAACACATTTAAAACATAAATAAGTACAAAACCAGATAAAATATTACAGTTAGGGATGAGTTCTTCTTTCCCTAAAAGAGACTCAGAGGTATGGGCACTTTCCCAAGCTTTTTCCCTAAGAGCTGTTGAGTGTTTTAATCCAAACCAAAATGATAGTTTCCGTTTCCATCACAAAAGCTGGAGTGGACTGCAATGGTGCAGTGGTTAGAGTGTAGTTCTGCAGATTACTTCTGCTGATTGCTGGCTGCCTGAAATTTGGCAGTTCGAATCTCACCAGACTCAAGGTTGATTCAGCCTTCCATCCTTCCCAGGTGGGTAAAATGAGGACCCAGATTGTTGGGGGCAGTATACTGACTCTATAAACTGCTTAGAGAGGGCTGCAAAGCACTATGAAGTGGTATATAAATCTAAGTGCTATTGCTATTTTGCTAGTGCTTTTGTTCTGAGTCAGAGACTGTTTTTTGCTGCCAACAACTTGTTCTTTGAACACTTGCAATGTTCATATACATCCTGAAACATCTCAGCCTATTAGTGTCAGGGAGCTTCTTGCCACTGAAAAAAATGCAATTCAGATGTTGGAATTCAGCCTGTCACTCACAACCACCCATGATTTGCACCAATAAGACTATTAGAGTCCACCCTCAAACCCCAATAATTTCAGCTTTCAACATCTTGCCATACTCAAACGGAAGAAAATTGCTTACTGTAATTCCTTGTGTTTCATGTTTAGTTTGCCTGAGCTTAGCAAAAGCAAAAACAAAATTGCTCTTCAACTTAGACCATTTCCAATTATTCCTGAAATGTTTCAGATCTTGAAACAAAGCCCTCTCTGTAGAAGAATGGGGGAAGGTAGTACCACTGTTCCTTCCTAGCATGAACAACATCAGAGAATCTTTCTTATCATAGGATGACAATTTCAACAGCTAGGCTGGCAATAAATACAGTATATTTCATTAGAGAAAGAAATAGGAGTATGTGTAGACTTCTTCCTTTTCCTGCTGTGCTTGTCTGTTTGTTAATAATTTAAACTTGGCAATTTCTAAACCAAATTAACTGCTGTTTGGAACAGCCATCGTCACTTTCATGTCAGCGCTATGAAACAGAGCACTGTCAACCTTTTAATCCTGATAATGCCATGCCGAATTGCTAAACATTTTGCCTCCAGGGAACATGACAAAGCTATCCAAGTTTACTTTTCCACCTGGAACGTAGTGTATCTCCAAGAATGAGGAGGTGGGAGGGAACTGCTCATCAGCAGCAAGGAAAGATCTGTAGATAATTTAAGCAGCTGAATGAGACAATGACAGAAGACTGAAAATTTTGTGGGATATTCTGTAGTCTGGACCAATGTTGTCATGCCCCAGCATATAATCTTTATATATGTTGTTGCTCTCTAGCTCCATCTAGTGACCAGAGACACAAATACCCAGTATATTGTTTGAAATTGACCCAACCCATTTTACCCATCAGCCTGCACTCTCAGACCAAGTGCACTCTGGGAAGCCAGGCTCCATTTCCATTAGCATTTGGAGAAGGCAGAAGCACAAGAAATATCCATCTTAATCTGTGGCACATGGTCATCCAAGGACAAACTCACATCCCACACACAGAGTATTGCTGATGAGATTTAAATTCCTTATATTATTTAATTGTTATGTGCAGCAGTAACTTAATACTGTCTATCTTGTATTTGGTTCTCATTGTATGTATTCCTATTTTTCCCAGTTTCACCATATCCTGTTCTTTCAATAAAGCATTCAGATCTATACACACAGTCTGTTTTATTGGTGGGTGTAGTTGCATGCAGGGGTTGGATTCAAATTTTTTAACAACTGGTTCTGTGGACATAGCTAGGTGGGTGTGACCATGTGACTGGGTGGATGTGGCTTCTTCTTACTTTTTCTCTTTTTTTGCAGCTACCCCCATGCTCCATTTTGGAGCCTTCTGGGCCTCAGGGTAGCCTCCTGGGGGGCATTTTTGCTCCCAGGAAGCTTCCCTTGGGCCCAGGAAGCAAAAAAATGGAGTGGGGGGCACAGCTCCCCCCCTCCACACCCCTTTTTGCCTCTTGGGTCTCAGGGAATCCTTTTGGGTGAAGCAGTAAGACGGCAACAGGGATCCTGGCACAGCTGATCATCAGATCATCAGTTGGGAGGGGAAAAATAAATAAGAAATACCTTAAGAAGTGACTGGACAGGGAAGAATGCAGTCAGCGATGTTGGGCATGCACGACAATGTCACACAAGCCCAATAAGGACTGACTGGGTGGGGAGGGGAGGAGAGGGACAGGCGGAGAGGGGAGGGGCCAGCCAGGATCATGATTTGCCAGTTCTCTAAATTGCTCAGAATCATAACAATTGGTTCTATATATCCGATCCGAACTGGTAGAATCCCACCCTAGTTGCATGTCGCACACAGACTAATGTGTATTGAGGACAAAACAAGTGTGGATGGCCCAAAACTTTCTACAAACTAGAATGAGGAATTGAATGGTGCTTTATCATGTAATGATAAATTCAAACATTATGAAGGTTGAATCCTGGTTTATAATTTATTTATTTATTTATTTATAAAACATACAAAGCATACAAAACAATACAAAACAATTGCCAAAAATAAGCACAAAGCTTGACTATTTGGCAAGCGATAATGAATAACATTACAATAAAAACAAAAGGGTCCAACATGATGCTTGTGGAATAAGGGTTAGGGAGAGAGAAAGAAAGGAAGAGAGAGAAAGAGAAAAATAGAAGGGGAGGAGATGATAAAAACCTCCCAATATTAGTTTCGCCAAATCAACTCGACATACCTATATACCTAGACATATACATGCATATACATATTTATGCTAGTAAATTACAGTGATGTATTCACATGATAAATGTTACCTTTGTCATATAAAAATACATTGAATTAGAGAGAGAAAAAGAGAAAAAGACAAAAACAATCATCTATAAAACATAAAATTCTACTTGTTCGTTCAAGACATAATATTATAGTGAAGCATGATTTGCCCGACACAACATGAATAATAAAACAACAGAGAAGGAATGAATCCCAGTTAAATCAGAGGAACACAGTATACTGCAGGTGCATCCGCATGTACAGGATCTCAAAAAGATAAACATAATAGATACAATAATGAATAAAGAATGAATTGTTAAATGTTTCTACAGAAAATATCACTGATACTGTGAGATCAACATTTTCTTTAATGCTTTTTTAAATGAATAAATAGACTTGGTATTACGTACCATAATGGATAATGGGACAGAATAATCCACCATGACTGAAGATAGC
The DNA here is from genome assembly GCA_015471245.1 of Laticauda colubrina. Classification (NCBI taxonomy): domain Eukaryota; kingdom Metazoa; phylum Chordata; class Lepidosauria; order Squamata; family Elapidae; genus Laticauda; species Laticauda colubrina. The sequence goes on along the minus strand of BLBF01000059.1, from coordinate 10,102,547 downwards.
AAGAAGGCACAAGCTAACAAAGAAAACATTCTTGATTCCTCCAGGATTTGAGGACCTCCTGTTAGGTTATCTTGATTCAACTATCATCTAAACTAAACAGAGACCACAGTTAGACTTCATTATCATAAGGACACTGGTTTTGGACCATTTGGACTGAAATTTCCAGTCTTATTCTTACTTCAGGTATCAACTGCTCAAATTATCTACAGATCTTCGCTTGGGAGTCTTCCTGCCACTTTTGATACTTTGGTGTAATTCATATTTGAATATTATGAAGAGGTTCCCCCTCCCCAATTAGGTTTCACTCTACTGTGCCCTTAAACTAATGACTGTTGAAGAGATTTCTAAAGTGCTGTCAGGAATCAAGATAAAGCTGAAGGAAGAAAGGATTTCTCAGAAAGAAAAATATTCACAAGCCACAGCATTTTGTCAACTGTAAAACCCTAGTGGGCTCTATTGAGAAGCTATTCTGAAACTGAAACTGGTAGAAGAGATGCTCAGCATAAGTTGGAGAAGAGAGAGAACTAACAGCTGATACTGTGGCATCTTCATTGACTATCAGTCAGTTTGGAATTGAATTCAGTATGTTGACATAGAGATTTAAATCCAGTCATGTCCTGGGAGCTAGCTGTTTTGAGATCTTTTCCTGCAAAAGGTTTCCCTCCCTCCATTTCCATTTTATCTCCAATGTTAAGTTTCTCTCCTGATGCTCTTTTTGACTTGATTATTGTACCAGTTCCAGAGACTATTCAGCCATGCCTCTTGTTATGTTGAATGTTTACAGACACCTCTTTACAGACACCTCTTTACAGACACCTCTAAATCCTGCTGCAAGGCCATTTACAATTTGTCTGGAGGGTGTATAAAGAAATACATGTTAATATTATTCCCTGAATTGAGGATCTATATTTTAAGAGGACAAAACCAAAGCTGAATCAAGATCTTTCACAGTTAGATTAGTAATCCTTCCTGTTGATTTCCGATGAAATGGTTGTGGTGGGGAGACATACCCTTCCCCCTGTTGGAAGAAATATTCATCTGATTCAGTTCCAAGATGGAAGAAAGACACTGGAAACATGATTGGAAAGATGTTTCGATGATGAACAGAACCATCAGCTGGCAAAATGGACTTGAGAGTGAGGTGTTTTTATACCTTCTTTGAGCTTTGTATTTGAGCTTCCTGTTCCTGTGCAAGAACATGACTTCTATTAGATGTTGTCAGATGGGGTCATGTCAGAGTTATATAGGGGACATAGCTGTCTCTATAGGCAAAAGAGGAAATGCAAATCCTAGGTGTTTGTCTGAGCTAAGTTTGGTTGAAGTTTGGACTGCTTTGGGGTGGGGGGGTCATGCAATGTTTGAAATGCCCTTAGGAGACTGTGCAATGTAGTGAGCCCTGTGTCTTCAGCTAAAAGGTAGTGGGTTAATCCTATTATGTCCTGAAGGATCATGTCCTTCTTAATCCTATCACCCTGGAGCTGGAGGTCTTTTGTCTTGTAGATATGCTGCCCCAGTCTTTCTTAATGGGCACCAAATATCTGCTGGGAGCAGAGAGTTGATTTCTGTCTTTAAAACATGTTTCTCCTTTAGGGAAATATAATATTTTGTCTTTTTAATATTTTCCAAAATTTTTCATTCTTCTAGGAGTGAGGGGGGGAGGGGTTTCTCATCACCCCAAATTCTTAAAATTTACATTATTTTTAATTAAGATTCCAACATTATTGGCCTTTAAAAGACTGTGCCAATGCACCGAGGAATTGCCTTTTAATTAAGCTATCCATGGAACTTTTAAAGGTTTTGGATTAAATATGGACTAACATATCTTGAAGCTTTCTTTCTTTATTTATTTTTAAGCTCACTGTTTCTAAAATACACACATGCAGGAGCACACATGTATCTGCCTATTGTATTTCTTTGTTTAATACAAGGCTTGCATTTGGCCCTTTTCAATAGATTCTGGGCAATTATCTCAGCTTGATAAAGAAAAAAGAAAAACTCATTATGTCAGGATAAGTTGAGTCTTAGTGGGTGAAATAGAGGAAAACCCTGATGCTGAACAGAGGCAACAACAGACTGAATATTTAATAATCAATCATTAAAGAAAGAGGAAAACAAGTTCAGTGGCCTAGTGATAGGCCTGCAGATTTTTCACATGCTACAAAACAAATATCATGAAGTTTTCATTGAGCGACAAGCTCAGCAAGGAGCTCCAGCAAGTTCTTGCAGTAACCACATATTTTCAGATTATTCTTTTAATTTGTTTCAGTGCTGTAGAGCAGACTTGTCTCTGAGGAATATGAGAAAAATCAAAATGGTGACTAAACTGAGTTCCAAGAGATGGTGTTTGCTTTTTTTCTTTAGATAACAGATGAACAGAGTTGGAAGGGACCTTGTAGGTCATCCAGTTCAACCCCTCACCCAAACAGGAGACCCTACACCATTTCTGATATAAATGTCAGTCCAATCTCTTCTTGAAAGCCTCCAGTGATGAAACTCCCACAACTTCTAAAGGCAACTTCTATTCCATTGGTTGATTGTTCTCAAAGTCAGAAAAATTCTCCTTATTTCTAGGTTGACTCTCTCCTTGATCAATTTGTATCTGTTATTCCTTGTCTGGCCTTCAGGTCCCTTGGAAAATAGCTTGACTCCTTCCTCTCTGTGGCAGCCCCTCAAATATTGGAAGACTGCTAGAGCAGATATCAATTAGAGTTCCAAATGAAGCAGATGATTTGCATCAGAATAGATGTGAAGATCCAGAAATCACATGGCAGTTGAATCTTTGGGACTGGGATCCTCTCTGATCCATGACCTGCTTACTTTTCACATGTCCAGTGACCCAAGAATTCACACATATTAATGGCTACCAAGATGCACTAGAGATCTTGAGGTTGATAAAGTAGGTCTCCTCTGGAACAGCAGAAGGCTCCAGGATATATATTTGGGTTTTAGGGAGGGCAGAAGAAACATAGCACCATTTTTATCAAGGTGATTATAAACTCCACTTGTTCTCTCCAGTCAATGGTGGGATTCAAAAAATCTTACTACCGGTTCTGTGAATGTGGCTTGCTGGTTGTGGCTTGGTGTGTGTGGCAGGGAAAGGATATTATAAAATCTCCATTCCCTCCCCACCCTTCTAACCTGCTTTCCAACTCCGTTCTGAATTGGAAACATACCCATAGTAAGATATCTAAATTGAATATAAGCTGGAATCGTGACTCTAATCGTAGACAATTTCCCTTTCTCTCTCTTTTTTTAATTTTTTATTGGTTTTATATATATATATACACACAAATATATTTGTTTGTTTTTTTAAGTTTTCGCGGGTACTTACATGTGTGCTGTTCAGCTTCCTTCGGGTATTATCCAATGTCATTGTAGTGCTTTGAAAGTTGTCGCCATGTTTCAGCAGAATCTCATCTGCTATCATCAGGCTTCTATATTGAATTCGTATGTGGGTCAGGCTATCACAGCCCTTTCAGTTTTTATTTCAGCTGTGATAGCCTGACTCACAAACCAACTCAATACAGAAGCCTGATGATGGCAGATGAGATTCTGCTGAAATGTTGCTACAACTTTAAAAGCACAACTATAATGACGTGGAATAATACCCGAAGGAAGCTGAACAGCATTATCCCACGTCACTGTAGTGCTTTTAAAGTTGTAGCAACGTTTCAGCAGAATCTCATCTG
>BLBF01000059.1:10057297-10078850 GCA_015471245.1 Laticauda colubrina | reverse complement strand
GAAGAGAAGAGAAGAGAAGAGAAGAGAAGAGAAGAGAAGAGAAGAGAGAATAGAGCAGAGCAGAGCAGAGCAGAATAGCAGAGTTGGAAGTCTGAATAGCAGAGTTGGAGTTTGAGGTCTTCTAGTCCAACCCCCTCCTTAGGTAAGAAACCCTATACCATTTCAGACAAATGATTGTCCAATCTCTTGTTACAAACTTCCAGTGTTGGAGTATTTACAACTTCTGGAGGCAAGACGTTCCACTGATTAATTGTTCTGTTTCCTTAGTTCTAGGTTGCTTCTGTCCTTGATTAGTTTCCACCCAGTGCTTCTTGCCCTGCCTTCAGGTGCTTTGGAGAATAGCTTGACTCCCTCTTCTTTATGGCAACCCCTGAAATACTTCAAGGAGTTGAACTTTATTCTTCTGCAGAGAATGAGATTAACATGGTTGGCTTAACATGTTGTGCAAATCCAGCCAATTGTGATTGATTGAGTAAGGTTGCATTAAACAAGCTATCACTTACTGGTCTATCAACTGGATTTATTGAACTTATGGAGGGCATCCTTGGAAAAAAATTAACTCCTTAAATGCATCTCTTAAGTAAAAGTATGCTAAACTTTCTGATCTCCAGCTTCTCAAAAAGAACAATTCCTAGGATTCTGAGTCTACTATTCTCCCCCTGCATCCCATCCCCTAATCAAAACCTGAACAAATTCAATAAATATGGAAATCAACTATCATACCGGAGTAACCATTTCAATCCCCCTGAGAGAGGTGTTCTCAGCTTCCTCTCACTTCCCCCTGGCTCCAGCCCTTGCTTCTTCTCAGTTTCCAGTTTAACATGAATTGCAACTGTCTTGCCTAATGAATGCAATTTACCTGCTCCCTTCCTCCCCTTACTCAAGAGCAATACATAGCTGGACTCCTGGGACCAATTTTCTTCCATTACCTTCAGCTGAGCTGAGAGCTGCTGCCAGGGCTAGATAAATGCAAACATTCCTTTTCATACTGTATTTGTCGAAGGAAGGGGAAATTGAGTTCTAACCATGCCTAATGAACAGCCAGGCAATACTTGGATTATCATAATATATAAATGCTCTCGCTTTTTTCAAGGTAATATATGAACACACTTCTCTGGTCTCCCCAGTACACTGGGATTTTTGATGCTGAATCTGGGCTGCAGGAGCTGCCTGAATCTGGATTGAATGCTGAATCTGGGCTGACAGCCTTATCGGGTTGAGAAAGCAAATGGTAGCTATTCTTCTTTTCTCAGTTTCTTCAATGGCCCTACTTGTTTGGTGAATATGAGTTCTCATCTAAAGCAGGACCTTCCTGCCAGCTTTATTAATTCATTACAAGAAAGAAAAAGGGAGAAGAAAAAAATTGAGGGAGAAAAAGAAGATACTGTCTAAACAGTTCTACAATTTCTTTTAAAAAATTCTTTGTTTTTCAAAAAGAGAGAGAAAGAGAGAGAGAGAATTAATATATTATAGTGATGAAGAAGACTTGGAATGTCATTGTCATGCCCCTGGTGGAGACTGACTCTGAGGAAGAGGAGGAACTGCCAACAGGGAGTGGAAGTGTGGTTCCGGAGGTTGTGGAGGAGGCTGTGGTAGGGCAGAGGCCAGCTGAGATGTCAGAGGAGGACTCAGGCCCATCACCACTTCATCCTAGGGCATGCAGGGAGGAGACGATAAGGGAAGGATGTGGTATACTCGGGAGGAGAGGGTCTTGATCCTCTTCATGGGCTGCAGCTGTGACAACTGAATAAGAGGACCAGAGATGGTATTCAGCAGGTTCTGACTAGTTCTGGAGAACCGGTAGCAGAAATTTTGAGTTGTTAGGAGAACCTCTGACTGGAGATTCAAACACCACCTCTGACTGGAGATTTAACAGTAACCTTCCCCTGCCACACCTACCAAGCCACGCCCACAGAACAGGTAGGAAAAAAAATTGAATCCTACCACTGAAGAAAACGGACATGTGTGCAGGTGAGTGCTGGAAACAAAGCATGGAAATATCTCTAGTTTATGGTTCCTCTCTGAGTTTGGCATCCTTCCTAATGTGTGTTCTGTTATCTGTGGATGTCCTCCAGCCCTTATCATGCCTGGTTTGTGTTGTTTTTTATTTTTATAATTTAAATGCCATTTTCTCCTTCGAGTAACTGCTCTTGTGGGAGTTTTTTGTCTCTACTCAAGGATATTTGAAGCTTGGAAGCAAAGTGAAAGAATAAAATGGGCTTCCCCTGTTTTTTTGTGACTGTGTTTATTTTGTATCCCACCCTGAGTCATCACAGACATCATTCAAAACATGCCTAAACTCTGCTCATATGTCACACAAACACACCTACACAAATAAAAGAGAAACAATTCTCTACTTCTCTGTTTCCCATTTTAGCCAGCCTGAACAATGGGCAATTAGTGGCAGTGCCAAAACTTGGCCTGAAGTTGAAGATTGCGGTAACACGAGACATTGGTTCTTCATGGTGACTTCAGAGAATGCTCTTTTGCAGCCTCCAAAAATCAATTAATTAAATTAATCTCTTCTTGGCTAAACCTTCTGGATCTTAAAAATCATTGGAGAAGCTTCCCACAAGAGTGGGAACAGCAGCATCCTCCGGGTGTGTGTGTGTCCCAATAAGTAAGATGGCAATTGTAGCATCATTGCAACAAGCCCCGCCCCTTTGTCTAGATGTGTGCAATATTGATTCATGTCCAAAGGGAGGTGGGATTTCAATTGTGACATTGCAACTGTCATCTTGCCTGTCATTTCTTTTGTAGATACTTCAGCTGAACGACTCCAGCTGAAGCCATTCTCTCTCATCCTGTTTCACTTCTTGGTGGCCATTCATGGGGGCAGGGATGGGGGAACTTAGGAATGTGGTGCCTCATCTGCAAGTCAAAACATCTACCAGCCGGCATGTGAACCAAGGCCATGCCAACAGACACCTGTCAGAGCTGAGTGAGAAGCTGTGGCTGACTTGAGTTGCCCATAGAGTGGAACCTCGTGTCACAACCATAATCTGTTCCAAGACATTGGTCGCAACCCGATTTGGTTGTGACCAAAAGCAAGACTGACTGCACATGTGTGGATAAAAAAAATGGTGCGGAGGGGAAAATTTCCCTGCTACAGCTGTATTTGATTGCCACCCGAGGATCTGTTTGTGACCAGATACAAAACTTTTCTGAAATCTTTGGTCATCATCCAATTTGGTCATGGACAAAAGCTTCCATGACCCGAGGTTCCACTGTATGATCAAAAAGATGGGGGGGGGGGGTGAGGGGGGGGAAATACTATTCTTTTAACTATCCACGAGTGTGGGAACTATTTAAAGCTAGCTTCACCTATCTAAATGCTGACATGATGTACTCAATAAAGGGCTTCTTGAAGCTGAGCAACCTGTCAGAGTCTTGACTGCTGGAATTCATTATTCGGAATGAAGACATTCTGTTTGTGAGAAACCAGTGAGGCCACAGACCTTTAGAGAAACAGTGGTACAAAAGACCTTGACACCAGTGATGGCATTCAAAATTTTTTACTACCAGTTCTGTGAGTGTGGCTTGGTGGGCGTGGTGTGGCTTGGTGGTTGTGGCTTGGTGGGCATGGCAAGGGAAGAATACTGTAAAATCCCCATTTCCACCCCACTCCAGAGGGAAGCTTACTGCAAAATCCCAATTCTCTCCCCACCCCACTAACCTGGTTTCCAGCTCCATTCTCCTGTGCAGGGCAACCAAAGAAGACTTAGCCAGTCAGCTGGGACTTGGGAGACAGAGAAGAGATGGGGGCGGGTGATGTCAGAGGTGGGATTTGCTGGTTCTTTGAACTACTCAAAATTTCCGCTACTGGTTCTGCAGAACTGGTCAGAACCTGCTGAATACCACTTCTGCATGATACCCTCATGGACCCCTCCTAAGCTACTTCATGAGTAGAGGAGACCACTCTATGCCGCTCATGAGAAATTCTTTTTCTCCTGGAAAAAAAAGAGATTCAAATATTTTTCCCCATTAAACTGAATAATGTTTAGGATAAATGCTCACCACCACACTAAATCTACCTCTATTAGCTATAAAAATAATAAAACCACTAAGAAGCCAAAGCTGGGAGATATATGAGATTTTGTTACTGACATTAAATCCATCCAAGTATGTCCCTTATATTTTGAGAGTGGTTCACAGCTATTAGACGACCTTCTCTCTCCTCCTCCTCCTCCTTTCAGCAGACAAGAGGCTACAGAGCTCTGCTGTTTGGAATCAGTCTCAAGCTGGAGACCAAAAGCTGAAGGCATTTTTTTTCACCAATAGAGGTGTCAAGGGTTTGCTATACCTGGGAGAGGGACCCCAGCACAGGAGGTGAGTGGTGGGGAGAAGTTCGTTGGAGGTTGCAAGTGGCGACACAGAGCCAACTGATCTTGACTGACTCCACTGTGAACCAGCTGACAATCAGCTGATTGAGGCCTGCAAGCCGGCCAATGAGCAGCTGATCAAGTCTGCTGGCATCCCAGCAATCAGCTGCTTAGTTCTGCTGGATGACCAGCTGCTCCGATGTATGGCATCGTCCCAGGCTTCAAAAGGGTGCTGGGAGGCAGAAGCTCCCACACTAACTTTATTCCAAAGCTTTTGTTGACAGAACTCACTGTGTACTGAGAATCCAGCCTAATAAACCATTTTGGAACCCAAACTGAGTGGCGTTCTAATTGTGGGTTAGGTCTGGAGCTTGGACCTTTGAGAACAAATCGCAGGGACTGGCTAATACCACTTTGGGGAAAAAAAAAAATCTTGGGTATACCACCCTTGGATTGACTGGATCTCAGCTCTATACAGATAGTCCTTGACTTACAAACATTTGTTTAGTGATGGTTCAAATCAAATCAACCTTTATTGTTAATGCACAATATGCATACAATGAAATTGAATGGCACTGAAAAATGGGACTGTTTTTCACACTTATGACCATTGTCATCTCTCCAGGATCACGTGATCAAAATCTAGATTCAACTGGCATGTATTTATGAAGGTTGCAGTGTCCCAGGGTCATGTGATCCCCTTTGGCAAACTTCTGACAAGCAAAATCAACGAGAAAGCCAGATTCACTTAACAACCATCATCATCATCTTCTTCTTTTCATGACCCCATAATCCCTTGCCTCAAGGTGGAGTTTAGGCAACTGAATGGAGCTAGCAGAGTTTTTAATGGCCAGATGCCCTTCCTGTCACCAACACAGAGTTTTGCTGTTCAGCAGATATATTCTCAATGTGCCCAGAGGGAGAAATATCTGTTCAATACCTAGGATTGAACTCACAGCCTCCTGATAGTAAAGCGAGAGCTCCATCTTTAGGCCACCACACCACTCCATTCGCTTAACAACCATGTTATTAACTTAATAAGTGCAGTGATCCTCTTAACGACTGTGGTAAGAAAGGTCAACAAATGAGGCAAAATTCATTTAATAGCTGTTTTGCTTAGAAGCAGTAATTTTGGGCTCAATTTTGCTCATTTATAGAAGACTACCTGTATTCTGCTATGGTTCAAACCAAAGGGAAGGAACAAACAAGCAAGCAAGATTTGCTAGGACTGGGTCCATGGGCTATATTCAAGTTCTTTCTCAAGTGCCTGCCAGGCCCTCTTCATCCTATGGCATGCAGGGAAGAACGGAGAAGAGAGCAATATGGGTTACATGGCTTACAAGGGAGGAAAGGGCTCTGATTCTCTTCACAAGGCACACCTGGGGAGGGAGTTTAAAGGTAAACCAATTGGGAGGGGCATTTGTTGTGAACAAACATTGAGTTTATCTAATGTTGGCTGCTGTTTTCTGAGTTCCTGGCATCCTCCCAACTGGTTTGATTTACAGCCGTATTACTTCACTTCTAGAACTCCTTATCTTGCACTGCTGGATTTATTACCTTATCTTGCTTTGTTGGATTGATAGTTTAAAGTTTTCTGTTTATACCATTTTGGACTGGAATATCTGCAGCCAAAGGTTGTTGCAGGTTCCTGGGAGAGTTTTTCTCCAGACTGGAAGGTAACCAGGACATTAGGGGCAAAGTTGGACGTAATAAAGAGATCCAGACTTATTCTCTGACTGGGTTGCCTTTATGCCACACCCTGTGTCATCACTGTCAGTTTCCAAGATTATAATAATCCATCTTCTAATCATAGACTATGTAGACTGTCATGGTGGCCTAAAGGTGGAGCTCTCACCTCACAGTCAGGAGGTTCTGAGTTTGATCCTAGGTCATGGAAGATATTTCTCTCGCTGAGTGCAAATCGTAAATATCTATTGTGAACTCCATATAGGCGTCAGGAAGGACAGCCAGCCAGTAAGCATTCAGCTCCAGAAAAAAAACCATAGAAGATGCAAACAGGGTTTGCAGCCCTGTACTTTCTTGGTTATCAAAGTTGGTTACGTGTGATAAATCATTCTGCTGCAGGACTGGTCACTCTGTTGTCCCATGACTTCTGAAACTACCAAAAAAAAAAAAATTGGATGGCAATTTTGAAATAGAATACAGCTAGAAGGGACCTTGGAGGTAGAATCATAGAATAACAGAGTTGGAAGGGACCTTGGAGGTCATCTAGTCCAGGCCCCTGCTCAAGCAGGAGGGCCTATACAATCTCAGACAAGTGACTGTCCAGTCTCTTCTTAAAAACTTCCAGTGGTGGAGTGCTCACGATTCCTGGGACTTTAAATCTAAATTTAAACGTCGCATCTAAATTTCTATCTAGACTTTAGTTATTGCAAAACATTAATTTATAAACATCCAAAATATATTAATCAAAGGGAAATTGTGCAGTATTACTGATTGGCTAAAAGATTTAGAAGTCTTTCTTGAGATGATAGAAAATCATTTTCCTCTGTAATTGTGAGTCTTCCTTCAGGAAGGAAGATCGGTGAGATTTGCCATCATTGGGAATAAGCACTTCAGCTTTAACTGGCATTAGATATGGGTCATATACTTGAGAACTAGTCAGGAGTGCTACGAGTTTGCCTGGGTTTGGGCAAACCTGTAGTTAAAGCCCATATCACACTGGCCAACGGATGCAAAAAGGATACAGCAGACGAGCAAAATGTTCCATCCGTTGTTATCCGCTCTCAAAAGGGGCAAAAATTTGCATAACCAGAGCGGATAACACGGACACGGGGAGGACGCAGGGCAGATGCAAAGCGGATGCGGAACGGAAGCCCAGTGGATGGAAGCTGATGGGAGCGGATGGCACAACCGCAGGGCTTCCGGGGGGGGCTCAGCGAAGCCGACGCAGAACGGATACAGCGGATGCAGAACGGACGCCGAACAGATGAAGCGGATGCACGGCGGATGCACAGCAGAAGCCTAATGGATGCCTGGCGTTAATTGCGCATGCAGGGAGGATGCATTGCATCAGCCCTGTGGATATAACAGAAGCAGCTAGGAAGCAGGTCGCCATTCAGAGGAAAGACCTGCTGCCAGACACATCGACTGCCTTGCCTGCCCTGCCTGCATGTCTGCCTGCCAGCCTTGCTGCCAGCCTCCCTGCCAGCCTTGCTGCCAGCCTGCCTGCAAGACTTGCTGCCAGCCTGCCTGCAAGACTTGCTGCCAGCCGGTCTGCCTGCCAGCCTTGCTGCCTGCCTTCCTGCCAGCCTTGGTTCATGTCTGCCTGCCAGCCTTGGTGCCTGCCTGCCTGCCAACCTTCCTGCCAGCCTTGGTGCCTGCCTCCCTGCCAGCCTTCCTGCCAGCCTTGGTTCATGTCTGCCTGCCAACCTTGGTGCCTGCCTTCCTGCCAGCCTGCCTGCCAGCCTTCCTGCCAGACTTGGTGCCTGCCTCCCTGCCAGCCTGCCTGCCAGCCTGCCTGCCGGCCTTAGTGCCAGCCTCCCTGCCAGCCTTCCTGCCAGCCTTGGTTCCTGCCAGCCTCCCTGCCAGCCAGCAACCCCACAACCATGCGGAAGCACAGCAAGCCTCAGCCATCTGCTGCCAGCCCTGGCAAGAGGGACAGGGATACCATCCCGCCCCCTGGCCCTCACTCTGGTTCTTCTGGGGCTTCTGCAGCACGGGCTCGCTCTTCTGGGGCTGGCGCTTCTGCTGCTTCTGCTTCTGGAGGAGCTGATGACAAGCACTCCAGCACCAGCCACCTCCACAGCACCTGAACCCTTCACCCCTGGGACTGAGCGACCAAGAGGAGTGCCAGAGACTCTTTTTTGTTGTATAGCTTGTTGTTAATAAAGTCTATTTATTCACACACTTGCTTCATTTCTTTTTTTTAATAAAGTCTTGGTGGAAACTTTTAGAAATGGTTTAAGCCTTTGCATGCTTGTGGGATGGGTTAAGATAGCAGTGGAATGGGTTGAGATACCTGTGGGATGGGCAGGGATACCTTTGGGATGGGTAATAGCTGTGGGATAGATAAACCTCCAGTGCAAGCATAGTGGGACTGGATGGTCCACCCTCCAAGGTGCCAAACCTACGGCCCTTTATTATCAATAATAATGTAATAATTATCCACACATGTCAATATAAACACAACTCTTTATTAAACGCCCTGTTCATTGTAGGCCAACCAAACATACATGGCCCAATCTCATCGGTGTGATGAGACAGGCTGAAGGAAGCATCCATTAAGCATCTACCATCCTGTCTTGCCACTCCACTGCTCCAGCTGGGGAGTTGCACCATTGTCTCAGGAGGTTGTGCTGCTTCTTCGCTTCATGTGAGGCTCTGTTGGGGCCTTGCACATCCTCAGTGTCGATCAGGTTTCGCCCTTGCCTCCATTCCCCAGGCTCCATGTCCCCATTGCCTTGCTGGAGGTCCACGAGCCTGTTCTGCGACACTGGGTAGCGGGTGCGCATGAGATTGTGCAGGATGCAGCAAGCTTCCATGATCCTCCTCATGGTCTCTGGGCAATGCTGCATGGTGGTGAGAAGTACCTGGAACCTGTTGGCCAGGATGCCAAAGGCGTTCTCCACCACCCGCCTTGCCCTGGACAGCCTGTAGTTGAAGATCCTCTCTTCACGGGTGAGGTATCTGGAGGTGTAGGGCTTCATGAGGTAGGTTGTGAGGGAGAAGGCGTCATCCCCCACGATGAAGTAGGGCACATCTTGTGTGTCATTGGGCAGGGGGTCTGGATCTGGGAAGCCCACCATGAGGTTGCGTTCCAGCTCCTCCTTGAGGTGACTGGCGTTGTATACCTGGGCATCTGAAGATGAGCCGTTGCCTGAAGCATCGATGTACATGAACTTGTAGTCAGCATCGACCATGGCGAAGAGGATGATGCTGAAGAAGCCCTTGGAATTGAAATAGGTGGACCCTGACTTGGCTGGAGATTTGCAGGCCACGTGCTTGCCATCTATGGCTCCAACGGTGTGGGGGGAAGTTCCACCTCTGATACCACTGCTCTGCAACTTTCTTCCATCCTTCTTCAGTGGAGGGGCACTGGAGGAGCTCCTTCTTGTATTCTTCGAAGATGGCCTGCACCACTTCTCTGACCACAATGCTGATGGTGTTGGATGGCACCCTCCAGCAGTACTGCATGCTCCTGTAGGAGGTCCCTGAGGCCAGGTGGCGCAGAGTGAGTGCCACCTTGAGCCCAGGTTCCAGGCTGGGCCGGAAGCTGGTGTTTGCCTTGGTCAACCTGGGTGTCAGGCGCTGCACAACTTCGTCAAACATGGCTGGAGGCATCCTCATGAAGTTCTGGAACGCCTGTGTGTCTTCATTCCTGAGCTCCACCATCAGTTTGTTGTACAGTCCGTACTCTGCTCTTCTGGTGAACCATCTTCAGATCCAGACTCTTTTTGGGTGGCTCCTTTTCTTCTCGCAGTAGAGTTCACAGAGCCTGCAGATGGCTTCACACTGTTGCAGAACGATGGTGGCTGCTGAAAGGACTTTGTTACAATCCACGGTGGACATGACTGGATGCTGTGGAAGAGCAAGAGCCAGATGAAGGCTGCAGAGGTCTGCACCACTGGGCTGCTGTTCTGAAAGTGAGATGCAGGCGAGTTGCTCCCCCTTTTTTTAGGCAGTATTGGTTTTCCGCTAGGCATCCTCTAGGCATCCTCTAGGCATCCTCTAGACATCCTTAATATCCGAGATAGGTCCCCTCTGCAAACGTTTTTTCCGTTTTAAACGCTTTGTTTCCGTGCTGCATCCATTAGGCATCCATTCTTCATCCGTTCTGCATCCGTTCCGCTTCCTCCCTGCATCTGGGTGGATGGAGTTACGCGGATGCGGAACGGATGCCTAGCGGATATAGTGGATGCGTAACGGATGCGTAACAGATGCGTAGCGGATGCGTAGCGGATGCAGAACAGACAAACTGGATACATTTTCTGCGCAAAAGTTTTAGGCAGCCCAAAACTTTCTGAGCGGATGAAACGTCCATAAACGGATGCTGGATGGATAGAGAGGAAGCCAAATGGAGGCAGTGAGTACATCGCGTTTTCAAACGGATGGCAAGATTTTTTGTCCGTTTTACATCCTCTTTGCATCCATTGGTTCAGTGTGACATGGGCTTAATGTTATGGCCAGTTTGGTGAACCACCAAATCCCACCTCTGGATGGCCCCTCCCACCCTATCCTGCCCCTCTCGGGAGTCTCCATGTGACCCATTTTGGATGCATGGTAAATGCAGACCCCATGCAGAGACTCAGGGAGGGCAAAAAATTGGGCCTCCTGGAGGCTCCAAAAGGCTGGAAATGGGCCTGTTTCCATCCTCCAAAGGGCATCCACAGTCCAGCAGAGGCTGTTTTCGCCCTCCCAGAGGCTTAAGAAAAGCCTCTGGAGTCTGGGGAAGGCAAAAAACAGGACTCCTGGAAGTTCCAGAAATGGGCCCATTTCTGGCCTCTGAAGGGACTCCAGAGCCTGGGGGAGACCATTTTCGCCCTTCCAGAGGCTCAATTAAAGCCTCCAGAACCTGGGAAAGGTGAAAGCAGTCCCCCTCAGCAGCCATGGTGCAGGAGACTGATTAAGGCCCACCATGGCCACAACCAACCAGCAACGGAGCAGAGAACTGGTTGCTGAAATTTTTGAAGCCCATCCCTGCAATTAGTTAAGTGTAATAGTTAAGTACAGTGGGATAGAACATTGGGATATTATTAATTACAGTTCCATTTCGGCATCATCTTAATTACGGTTCCCAAAGTAACCTGGGAGATTTGGCACCAGTCCCTCTTTCTGAGTCCTAGGAAAAGCAATGACAGTGAACTAATTACTGCCCCCCCCAAAAAAAAAAATGTTGTCAACAAAACTGTATGAACCTGCCCAGAAGTTAGCCAAAAAGAATGAACAACAAGGGATCAGCCTAAACATTTGGAGACCAGGCCTGAAAACCCTGGCTTATAACACCATCCTGGTGATGATCAACCCAGCTGGTAGCTTTAGACTGTGTTTGTTCAGTTCTGGGTCAGTCACATTTAGGTGGGAGATAAATCAACAACCAGCTCAATGGACAAGGTTGGGTTGCTCCTCAGCCTTGCTCAGGAGGTCAAGGAAAGACTTCAGGCTTGGCTAGGAAAGCAATGGGATCTTTCATCAAAGCCCTAGGAAGGTGAAGAGCCCTTAGCTATAATTTGTAAGGAGTGTGTGACTAGCATAACCTCCATTACCAAAAGTGCAGAATGGTAAATTTCATTCTCTGGGTTCATAGATCTTATTTTATGCTGTTTTGTTTTATTTTACTTAGATGGGGAAGGGAAGCAAGGAACTAGATTTTTCTTCATGACACCAGAGGCCATACAGAAAAGCAGAGAATTCAGCAAATTTAGGAAAACACCCAATGGTGTTTTTTTTTTTTTTTTTAAGACTCACTGTGGGGCCTAAGACATCCTGTTGAGCCATTCTGGAGTTTTTGGATTAAAAGAAATCTTATGAAATCTTAGTGATAATTCTATGATCAGAAAACTTAAAAGACTCAGTAGGGAAGAAGGATCAGAAATGCTAATTTAGGTTGCTCTGCCTGTTTCTGATCAAATAGGAATAGAACTTGTATGGCTGTTTCTTCAGGAAAGAATGATTTTCATTCTTGGGACTACTACAAATATAGATACCAAGAAGGCAACCTCTAACCTAGGGTGTTGCTATACACACTTTCAAGTGCGCATACAACAAGCTAAGCTGTAAAGTCATAGCTGCTGGATTTACATTAAAAATTATGCCCTAATCCACGGGTGTCAAACACAGTTTCATTGAGGGCCAGATCAGGGTTGTGTTTGACTTTGGGAGCAGTGGTGGTATTATTATTATTTTTTATTACCAGTCCTTTGGGTATGGCTTGCGCATGGTGTGGCTTGGTGGGTGTGGCATGGTTTGGTGGGCATGGCAGGGGAAGGATACAGTAAAATCTCCATTCCCACCTCACCCCACTAACCTGCTTTCCAGTTCCATTCTTGTTCTGACCCAACCGGGTTCCCAAAGAGCAAACACAGACAAAGGCAGCAGCCCCCACCTTTTAAGGTTTAATAACAAATTCTGTTCTGAAGGCTGTTTTCCACTAATTAGTTTCAACAAGAAAGAGCCTTGCCAAGTTGTTCATCAAGGCTGCCAAAATCCCAGAGATAAGAACTGATTTACAAAATTCTCCAAAAATGAACTAAGATGTCCACCAGTTGAGTTTAAGAGCTTCTTTGCTGTCTGCAAAGAATGCTTTTCCAAACCTGGCTTTATCCTCTTGAGGGAGGGGCCATTACCTTGCAGCCTTACTCCCGAGTCGCCTGTGCTGCTGTAACTGTTCTTTCCTCCGAGTAATCCTTCGTGCACATGCACTTGGCACAGGCTCCTCAGGAACCTCCTCATCACTGCTGCCAGTCCCCACAATCTCTGAAGGTAGCAGTCCACTCCCTGATGGACCTGGCCTCTCATCAGAATCATCGCTGTCCTCAGCCATTTGCACCTGCTGCCAACTAACCACAAGTTCTCCTGTTCAGGGCAACAAAAGAAGTCCCAGCTGATCAGCTGGGACTCAGGAAGCAGTGAATAGATGGAAGTGGGGCCAGTCAGAGGTGGTATTGGCAATTCTCCAAACTATTCAAATTTTCCACTACTGGTTCTTCAGAACCTGTCATAACTGGCTGAATACCACCTCTGCTCAAGAGACAGGATGGGCATGGCCAGGGGGGGCATGGCCAGCTCAACGTCACTCGTGTTGGGGGCGCCTGTGGTGGTCTGAGCACTCTGCCAGCGAAAACAAACTCCCGAGTTCTATTTTCAGTAGCAGAGGCACCATGGGCCAGTCCTTCACTGTTTCCAGGATGGCCCTGTGGGCCAGATCTAAGCACCCCGTGGTCTGGATCCAGTCTGTGGTCCTTGAGTTTGACACCTCTGCCCTAATTAATAAACCATATCATAGTTTAATGTCACTGTTGTCACATTCCATAGTTCAGCATCAATATCATTGTTGGGGCTGACACCTGTCTAGTTCACACATGTTCCCAACCAGCACTCTCCCAACCATTGAATCTGATATTCTGACCCATCTAATCCAGTATTGTCAAGACTGATTAAAAATGGTTCTCCAGAATTTCAGATAGATGGTTTTCTACTCCTGGAGATGATAGAGATTAAAACAAAGACTGTCAGTGTGTGCCCTTTCCCAAAACTAATGATTTGATATGTATGTGACAGTGAATTAAGATTACTAGTTTGGAACCAAAGACAATTAGGAAGGCCTAGGATAGCAGCTAAGAAATACAGAAAACTCTAAAGCCTAGGTCCCACTGACCAATGGACACAAAATGTATGCATAAAGGACACAGCAGACGAGCAAAATTTCGGGGGTGGCTCCATCCATTTTCATCCACTCCAGAAATGGACAAAAGTGGCAAAAATTTGCGAAAGCAGAATGGAAAAGAACGGATGTGGGTAGTATGTAGCGGGGATATTAAATGGATGTTCATCGGAAGCCTAGCAGATGAAAGCGGATGGAAGGGCATGACAGCTCTGAAGGGGTTACAGGGGATAATTGCGAAGTGGACGCATAGCGGAAAGAGCAGATACATAGCAGAGGAAGCGGATACATCACGTACACCTAACAGAAAGAAAGGGGATGCCGCACGGATGTATATCTGATGCAAACCATTCACTGCACGTGCGGGGAGTATGAATTGCGTCCACTCCGCGGATATAAAGGGATACAGCATGCACGCAGTCAGCATAAAGTGGAAAGATATGCTGGCAGATACATCTTGTATGAACACCATGGTTCGTCAGTCAGGCAAGAAAAGGAAGTCTGTGCCTACTCGTTCAAGCCCTGGCAAAGTGAAGAAGGCCAGAACCAGCATCCCACCCCCCTGACACTGACTTTGATGGTAAAGCTGCTGCTGCTGTGGTGGACCAGCCCCAAGGTCCTCAAGCCCCTCAAAGCCCTGCTGCTGAAGGCCCTGATGCTCAAGCCCCTGAAGGCCCTGATGCTCAAGCCCCTGAAGGCCCTGAACAAGCTCCTGAAGGCCCTGATGCTGAAGCCCATGAAGGCCCTGCTGAAGACCCTGCCAGAGGGAGGAAGAGGCAAGGGAAGAAGAAGGGAGAGAGGAAACACTACACCATTTCTGAGGAGCATGAGGATGATGTGCTGGAATGGCTGAGGGAGAACGAGTACCTCTGGAGAAAGAGCCACAGACTGTTTCGGGACACCAAGAAGAGGCAGGCAGCTTGGAGAGACAAGACAGAGAGCCTGGGGTACACTGCAGAAGTACTCCTTGGATGGTGGAAGCACATGCACTCCTGGTATGGGAAGCTACACCTCAAGAAATCCAGGCAGGCTGCCCTTAAGCTCACTGACTGGGAGAAGTAAGTCATGGCCAAGTGCAGTTTCCTGGAGGGTGAGATCTGCCACTGAGGAGCAGCCCCTCTGAGACCCCTCTCCCTCAGACAGCCCATAGACAGCCAGGCATCTTCAGAGGGCCCCACACCAGAGACCACCCCCCGACAGCTACACTCCCCATGCCAGCAGACTTGGAGGATCCCATGGAGGATGATGCCCTGCTGTCACAAATGGAGGAACAAGCAGCAGCCACCAGAGGCCAACCTACCCCCACCACCAGCTCCAGAGGACACAGGCAGAGAGGCAGACTGGAAGGCCAGGATGACAGTGTGCTGTTGGAGATCAGGGACACAATGAAGACCAGCACAGAACGTCTCTCTCAGCTGGTCCACTTGGACAGAGCATCCTCAGCCCGGAAGCCCTTCATCACCTACATGAGCCAGACCCTGAGGGACCTGCCTGAGGCCAAGTACCAGGTGATGAAGCAGAAGATCACAGCACTTCTACACAACTCTCACAGCCCAGCTGAAGCTGCTCCTACCCAGTCCAGGTATGCTCCTCCACCCCAGGCGATGTCACAGCCCTTTCACAGCTTTCAACAGCCCCTCGCCTACCAAGGCTATGACTACCAGGACTTCCCACAGCAGAAGCATAACTTCCCAGTCCAGGCCCAGGTTCATCAGACGCCACAGATGCCACTCCTCACCTAGCTGCAGACCAGACAGCCCCAGTACACTCATCCCAACCCTTCCTCCACCCCAGAGCCAAGCCCGTCAACGGACAATCTCTCATCAGTATTGGGCCTGATATCTCAAGCCCTTGATGAAGAGCCTCTCAACCTTACGGGACTGAGTCAGCTCTTGGATACCAACCTTAGCATCCTGAACATACCACCACCTGCTGTACCCTCGAGGCCAAGCACCCCAATGGCGCCTCAGACCAGCACTCAAGCCACAGCTACCTCCACAGTCACTGCCTTATGCTTCACAGCTGAGACCATGGACATGACTCAGAGTGACTCAGAATAGTTTCAGAGACTGAGTTGTTTACTTCATAAAGTAATAAAGTTTACTTAATAAACTTAATAAAGTTTATGTTTACTTAATAAACTTAATAAACTTTACTTAATTAATTTTGTTTAATAAATAAAATAATAAAGTTTACTTAATAAACTTAATAAAGTTTACTTAATTAATTTTGTTTACCTAATAAAGTATTGGTAAAAACTTTGAAAAAATGGTTAAACCTTTGCATGCTTGTGGGATAGATAAGGATAGTTGTGGGATAGATAAACCCCCAGACTTACGCTTGTAGTGCAACCATACAGGGAATGTATGGTCCACCATCCCAGCTGCCACACATATGGATCTTTATTATCAACAACAATTTATTCAGTAATCAACACATTTTAAATTAAACAAAGCTGTTTATTAATGCCCTGTTCATTGTAGGACCCCACAACATACATTTCATTAGTACATTAGTACATTTCATTATACATTAACAAGTATGCAACGACATAGTAATGCAATCTCATCAGTGTTATGCAACAGTCTCAAGGAAGCATACATTCTACTCATCTATCATCCTGTCTTGCCACTCCACTGATCCAGCTGGGGAATTGCACCAGTGTCTCAGGAGGTTGTGCTGCTTATTCCCATCATGTGAAGCTCTGTTGGGGTCTTGTACATCCACAGCGTCCATCAGGTTATGTCCTTGCCTCCATTCACCAGGCTCCATGTCCCCATTCCCTTGTTGAGAGTAGACAAGCCTGTTCTGCAACACTGGGTAGCGGGTGCGCATGAGATTGTGCAGGATGCAGCAAGCTTCCACGATGCTCCTCACAGTCCCTGGGTGATGCTGCATGGTGGTGAGAAGTACCTGGAACCTGTTGGCCAGGATGCCAAAGGCATTTTCCACCACCCGTCTTGCCCTGGACAGCCTGTAGTTGAAGATCCTCTCTTCATGGGTGAGACATCTGGAAGTGTGGGGTTTCATGAGGTAGGTTCTGAGGGAGAAGGCGTCATCCCACACAATGAAGTAGGGCACATCTTGTGTGTCGTTGGGCAGGGGGTCTGGATCTGGAAAACTCATGATGAGGTTGCGTTCCAGCCCATCCTTGAGGTCACTGATGTTGTATACCTGGCTATCTGAAGCTGACCCATTGCCTGAAGCATCGATGTACATGAACTTGTAGTCAGCATCAACCATGGCAAAGAGGATGATACTGAAGAAGCCCTTGTAGTTGTGATAAGAGGACCCTGAGTTGGCTGGAGCTTTGCAGGCCACGTGCTTCCCATCTATGGCTCCAAAGGTGTGGGGAAAGTTCCACCTCTGATACCACTCTTCTGCAACTTTCCTCCAGCCTTCTTCATTGGTGGGACACTGGAGGAGCTCCTCCACGTATTCTTCGATGATGGCCTGCACCACTTCTCTGACCACTTTCCTGATGCTGTTGTGTGGCACCCTCCAGGCATACTGCATGTTTCTGTATGTGGTTCCAGAGGCCAGGTGCCCCAGAGTCAGTGCCACCTTCAGTCCAGGGTCCAGGTTGGGACGGAAGTTGGTGCTTGGCTTGGTCAACCTTGGTCTCAGACGCTCTACAATTTCATCAAACATGGCTGGTGGCATCCTCATGAAGTGCTCAGATGCATGAGGGTCTTCATTCCTCAGCTCCACCATCAGCTTGTCATACAGTCCAAACTCCACTCTTCTCCCGATCCATCGTCGGACCCACACAGTTCTTGAACATCTCCTTCTTCTCCTTGCATAGAAAAGGTGAAACAGTCTGAACAGGGCTTGGTTCTGGTGTTGAATGATCACAGCTACCATAAGGACTGTGTTATGATCCATGGTGGAGATCAATGGATGATGTGGAAGAGCAAGACCAAGGGTGAAGAGGTCTGTACACCATGGCTGCTGGACTCATACTGAGATCCAGGTGATTTCCTCCCCCTTTTTATAGAAAATATCAGTTTTCCACTAAGTTTCCTTCCACATACTCTAGGCATACTCCAGACATCCTAAATATCTGAGATACATCCTATATACAAATGTTTTGTCCGTTTTAATGCTTTATATATGAGATGTATCCACTTACATCCTTTCTATTTCCATGCTACTAACGCTGTGTGGACGTTCCGTGTACCTTTTGCTTCCTCCCTCTTTCCATTTTCAGCAGCAGCGGATGTGAGTTGCGAGGATGTCCAGAGGATGCCGAGAGGATACAGCAGATGTTTAACGGATGATAATGGACATAGAACGTTTGTTGCTCGTATATGTCACGGATTTACATCGTACATGGTGGAAAGTTCATCCATTCTAAAAGTTTTGTGCAGCTCAAAACTTCTTGCGTGGATGAAATCGCAGTGGACGGATTCTCGACAGATAGAGCGTATGAAACACGTATGCAGTGAGTACACAATGGATGAATAGCATTTTCCAACGGATGGCAAGATTTTTTTTACGTTTTACATCCTCTTTGCATCCGTAAGTGCAGTGGGTCCGGGCACTAAGTCTTTGCAGTCATCTAACATTCAGTTGATTCTTTTTTGCAGATCTAGAAGCCCTAATTAAGCTAAATTTGTCTTGTAACAAAATGGAGTTCAGGATTAGTTTCAGTTCAAATTTTTGTTATAGTTAGCCATGGAATTACCGATATCAAACATGTTAACCCCTTAATGTCCACTAAGTCCAATTTTATTTGGACCAAAGCAATGAGTTCTTATGGACACCTACCCTGAGTATGAAATGGACACATATTAGCAGATTTCTTTGCAGCAATAAAGAATTGGAGTTATCATTAATGACTTTCTCTGGAATTTTTTTAAAATTACCAGTTTATCTACAGTATTTCCTGGTGAATTTCATTCAGGTATTAAATAGTTTAAAAGTGTTCCTTTTTCATAACTGCCAAAGTTGGCTAGGTGCAATCACCATCTGAAATAGAGCTAGTTGATATTTTTGAACCCCAATGACACAGTGGGCTATCAATAAAAAAGAATGTAGTTCAGGACAGTCAGCCTCTTTTCCCCAACAATCTTTTGCCCACCTCCGAAGGATGGAAGACTGAGTCAGCTTTGAGCCTGGTGAGATTCGAACTGCCAAATTGCAAGCAGCTGGCAGGCAGCAGAAGTAACCTGCAGTACTGCACTCTAACCAGTGTATCACCACAGCTCATATAATATCGCACTGATGATGTTGTCTACAATAATAGGTAATGGAATGTTTGCAAGCAAACAACCAAGCTCAGAGAGCATCAAGGATCCTCCAGTGGGATATGATGTTGGTCAAAGAAACATGGGCTTCTCAAGTATAGCACAGCCCAATGGTCCATGAAGCATGCTTGGATGAGAAAAGAACCTGCAATTGGCCAAATGATAAGATATAAGTATCTTTAACTTAATCAATATACAATCTCTGAAGAAGAGAGGAACGGTGGTATTCTCTTCTGCCTGTATATATCTTGTTCTACTGATCAATGATCAGATTTGCTGAGCTGGATTCTCTATGTCATATATCTCAACACACTCTGCCAAGGATGTTTGGGCAAAGAAAAGGGAGAGCAGATACCCTCTGCGGGAAAGGGGAAGAAAGAGAAGATACTTTATTCCAAAAACTTTAAAGGTGATTAAGAAGGGTGGGAAAATTAATCTCCATTCTTCCTCCTCCATGTAAACAAACCACATTCAAAGATGAGGGTTAAAATCTCAGCAAATTGTTATGAGAAGCAAGAGGGACCCTGGAATAATAACAAGAGTCTCTGACTCAAGTTCTTCTGAATGGCTAGATTTTTCACTTCACACAGTTATTGAGTTTATTTATTTTGTGCAAAAGTATACTTTGCCAAACAGGCTTCACAGAATGAACAAAAACATAAAGTAAATAGTCAAGGTGAAAACTAACCAAACTTACATTGCTTCTTGGTATTTAACCAATGGAGTGAGCATAACTATATTGTTTATTGACATGCTAGAAGTCACTGCTCAGCTCTGCTCTCAATCAGCTCACAAAATTGCAAATAATTTAATATTTGATTCTCATGAGCCAGTATGGGCCAGCTCCAGAGCACTATTATATTTACCAGACCTGAGTAAACATGTTCTGAGAACTTAATAGCAATAGCATTTAGACTTTTATATTGCCCCATAGATCTTTACAGTTTACAATGTCAGCATTACTTGCATATTGCCCCCAACAATCTGGGCCCTCATTTTACCAACCTCGGAAGGATGGAAGACTGAATCAACCTTGAGCCTGGTCAGGATCGAAACTCAGACTGTGGGCAGAATTTACCTACAATACTGCACTTTAACAACTGCATCACCAGAACTCTGCACTTGGATACAGAGCTCAATGCATCCCTAGTGCTAACAAAAAAGTTGAGGTTGGATCTTCTGGCCCATTTCAAATTATTTCCTAGTTGACTGGAGTTTTGAATCCTTACTTTGTTTTTTACTTATAAAAGTATGGAGAGTTGGGACGAGAGTCAGAAGGGGTTTGGTGAAACATTAAGCGTGCATTAATCTAGGGGTGTCAAACTCGATTTCATTGAAGGATACATCAGGGTTGTGTTTGACCTGGGAGAGTTGGGAGATGTGGTCATGGTGGGTGTGGCCAGCTCAACATCACTTGTGTCAGTGGTACCTGTGGTGACCAAGTGTTAAGGCATGTTTTTCCTGAGACCCTCCTTCACTTTCATTATAATCTCCTTCTTTTCTTTTCTTCTTTTTCCTTCTCTTTTCCTTCTCCTTTCTTCTTCCTTCCCCTCTTTCCTTATTTTCTTTTCTTATTCTCTTCCCGTCTTCTCTTCTTTTTCTTTGCCTTTCCTCTTCCCCTTTCTCCTTTCCTGTCCCTTCTTGCATGCTCAAATGCAAAAGGGGAAACATTTCTCCTTTTGTTTAGTTGGATAGCCCTCTACCATTGAAAATGGAGAGGGGGAACAGCTCCGTTTTCGCTGCAGAAGGATGCAGGAAGCCATCACAGCCAAAACAGGATGCGCGCACGTGCGCGCGCGCACACACACACACACAAACACACACAAACACACACACACACACACACACACACACACACGGTCCTGCTTTAACCCAAGACCATAAAACCTTCTGAGTGAAAGTTTGCATCTTCTTCTTGGATTTTATTGGACTGAGTTTGCCTTACTCTAGCCTCAAAGTTCCCATCCTTGCTGTGCTTTTATCCTATCTGCAATTGTATCCTCAAGGAAAGTAAACTGACTTAGCCTCTTGACCTGGACTTCTTGTTAGAGACAGGCAACTACCTCAAGAACTTTTCAGTGGTGATTTTGGCAACAGAAAGCCAAATCTGGGTGAGATAGCTGTTTTACATGGGCTCCTCCTGCCATCTAGTGGCATCATCTTGATAGAACAAAATTAGCTGCCTGCCAGATGCAAACCCAATTTTTTAATTTGAATTATAAACTAGGGTGGCCAATGTTTTTCTTCCTGAGAACCCTACTTGTCTCTTGAGAAATTGGTGAAGGAATGAACTTTGAAAGCTAAACTAAAACAACAAATGGAGAAAAATAATTTATGTTGAAACTTTAACTAAAACTAAAAATGCAATAGAGGAAATAATAGTGTGATGGAACTGAGATTATATATTGTTGTATTTTTTTAATTAAATGCTGTACATAGCCAAGAATGAGATGGTCAGATATACAAACAAGATAAATAAATAAATGTAAAGAAGAACAAACTAATGCCAACAGATACAGCAAGTAGCCTTAGAATTGGCAATAAATATCACTGCTTTTTATTTTAATTTTCTTTAAATTATTTAGTGTTGCCAATAGAATAGAATAGAATAGAATAGAATAGAATAGAATAGAATAGAA
>BLBF01000059.1:10047229-10057287 GCA_015471245.1 Laticauda colubrina | reverse complement strand
AATAGAATAGAATAGAATAGAATAGAATAGAATAGAATAGAATAGAATAGAATAGAATAGAATAGAATAGAATAGAATTCTTTATTGGCCATGTGTGACTGGACACACAAGGAATTTGTCTTTGGTACAGATGCTTTCAGTGTACATAAAGAAAAAAATAAAATACATTCATCAAGAAACATCAGATACAACACTTAGTGATAGTCATAGGTTACTAATAAGCAATCAAACCATACCAGGAAACAAAGAAAACAATATAAATTGTAAAGATACAAGCAAAATGGTTACAGCCATAAGTGGAGAGAGATAGGTACTAGGAAGGATAAGAGGAATAATAGTAATATAATCTTAGAAAATAAGTTGACAATGTTGTGGGAATTAGTTGTTTAGCAGAGTGATGGCATGTAAGTATCTTCATATAATTTACATATTAGGTAAAATTATGTATCTATAGCAGTGGCTAAAAATTTGTCCCCTACCTTCTGACAAGGAATACATTGGACTGGTGGAAAGAATCTTCTATAAAGAAAACAGCAATCAAGAATGCTGACAGTAATTTGGTAGAAGGACAATGAAAATCTTGAAAAAGATATTCTGACACCATGATCTTTCTGAACCTACAAAGATCAGTGCTACAGCCAATGATTTTCCTTGTGACACTCTATGGAAATGTTTTGGATTTTGAAGAAGCAGTCTAGAAAGAATAGAGATGCTTCTTGATCTTTGGTTTTAGAGAACAGAGCTGAGAACACAATGGAGAGACAAGAAAATGGGTGGCAGAAGAAATTAATCTGGAATTCTCATTCAGCAATAACTCTTAGATTACTTCAAGGGTGCATTTAGAATATCCAGCCATCTTCTGATCTACTCTGGACAATTCTTTAACAACCCTGAAATCCCTTGCATTGGGGTGGAGTAAGGGTAACTGAATGGAGCTTGAACATTTACTGGCCAGATGCCCTTCCTAACGCCTACATGGAGTTCACAGCATACCATTTGCTTAACAACTGTTTGAAGTTAGGATGGTCCTGATGAAAGTGACTTATGACCAGTCCTTGCATTTTTAGTGGTTGCAGGGTCCCCACGGTCACATGATCAGAATCCCAGTTGCTTGGCAACTGGCATGTATTTATGATGGTTGCAATATGCCAGGTTCATATGATCATCATTTACAGTATTCCCATTGGGAGCTTGTGACAGGCCAAGTTAATGAGGGAAGCTGGAGTCACTTAATGCAAAAAAGGTTTGCAAAAGATGTGCACAACCATGTAAACTCACTTAATGGCCATGTTGATGGAAGTTCCAGTCCAAATTGTTATAATTAACTGAGAATTATCTCTATTTGATGCATATTTATTCTGAGTAATTAGGCAAATGTACCTTTAGCAATTCATCACTTCTAAGACTAAGCTATTTCCTTTCAGGACAAATTCTACCAATGATTATACTGAAACTCATTCATTAGTTTTGGTTTTTCTATGATTCAAGTGGACCTCTAAAGATGCTTTGCTCTTAAATGTTTTATCTTTGCCTCCATGTACTTTCAAAAGGTTTGGATTTCGTACAGGATCCCTTTTCTTCATTTTTTTCCTGTTTCAAGACTATATTGGTCACTTTGATGCCTTAAAGAAGATGAATCAGGAATCTTTTAACATTTCAAGGAAGGGAAAACCCACTCCATGGGGCTCTTTCTTGAAATGGTACAGGATGTTCCAACCAAGCCATTGTCTGGCATACATTATAATACATCAACCTCCACTGCCTCCCATATGCCAGATCTATGGGAAGAAATTCATCAACCATTTGGATGGTGCAAAATAATTCTCCTCTCTCTGCTTGCAGAGGGAGAAAATATCTTAAAAAGAAGACAGATATATGAAAATGCTGGGAGAAATGTCAGTGTATCTTCATTTGAATTTTCTGCCTAATGCAACCAGCAGGATACTTGCTATGGCAGACATTGGAGCAGTCTGAGTAAATAAAGGGATTGACATGAGGTCAATCCTTTAGAGGTCAGAGTCATGAAGGAAATCCCTGGAACATTACAAACTGTGTCTGTGGTGCTTCTCTCTCTCTCTCCTCCACCCCCACCCCACCCGTTGTAACTATCACTCAATTAAGCTATAGCTTCACATAAGTAATTCCACCTGCTGACAATTAAAGAAGCAGACCAGTCCATTCCAATTTTTGCAGTACCCCCTTTTCTGGCAAGTCAATTATAATTGTGAGAGGTTCAATCTAGATTAGGACCTTTCTGGTAGAAACTGGGCAAATAGCGATCAGTTAAGAGTTTCTGCTGGGATGTAATTCTTTTTGATTGGTCTAGATGACCAGGAAAATTGGCAGAGAGGGTGAGTGGGAAACAGTCATGGCTACAAGGATGTGCCACTCTTCCAAGATCTGATATAATTCATGAATTCGATCTGACAAGCTTCCAAGAAATGTTGATTTGATTGAGTTGTCTTATTTCATTCAGAAAGAACCATGCATGTATTTGATGATTCATTTGAAGTTGTGATCCAAACAAGTAGAACTGATTACTGAAATTGATCATAGTTGTCTCTTCTTTGGCTTCATAATCCCATGGATAAACCAACAAGCAAAGAATACTGAGATGGGTTCCTCAGACTAGGTTAAAGATCTTCTGAGGTGATGGCCAAGTCTTCACATGCTGTCACCAAAATGAATGCAATCAGAATGTCCACCCTACTTAATGGTTAGAATCTATGCCCTCTAAATTGAAAAAAATAGCAATATGGTATCCCCAGATTCTGAACGGATCCATAGGAATCTGTTTCTTGGTTTTCTAAGTTTACTACCACTCACATTTTATTTGAAAGATTCTTTAAAAAAAAGAATAACAGACTAACAGGGTTGGAAGAGACCCTGGAAGTTATCTAGTCCAACCCCTTGCTCACACAGGAGACCCTATCCCAATATGGACAAATGGCTGTCCAATTGCTGCTTAAAAACCTCCAGTGATGGAGCACCCACAATTTCTGAAGGCAAGTTGTTCCACCAATTAATTGTTCTTACATAAGAATTGTGAGCATCTATGCTACAAAATGAACAAGTTGGCTTCCAAATTCTAATCCTCCATAGAAAACACAAATGGGGAATTTACAGCTCAGTGCCTTCTTTGCAAGTGTGTCCATAAGCACAGAAGAGAAAGCATCTAAGGGGAGAGGGGATTTTCAGACATCAAAGCCATTTGGTAAATTAGAAAGCTATTCCTTTCGAGCCAGCCATTTTTTAAAAAAATTATCCCCACAACATGTTCTCAAAGTTTCAAAGGTGTCTTCTTGTCTAACAGATGTGCTACATTATCCCAGATTCCTCCCAAATTGTTATTGGGTTTTTTGTTGTTGTTGTTGTTGTTTCTGGAAATTTCAGAGTCAGAAAAACTTGGGAAAGAGGCCATGTGGTCTGAACCTGTAGACCCCAACCACGGTTGAACATCAGGAAATGAACTAGAGTTCTCACAGCCCTTGTTATAATTAAAAAGAGAGGCTCATGATTTGGAAATCCAGGGATGGATTAATGACAAGATGAAAACATTGCAAAGCCAGTCAAATTAGAACGACATTAATTAAATCTTGAAAACAAAATGGTTACATTGATAGTATGGACATACCACTAGGTGGCAATTGAACTCTTCTTGTGATTTTGATGATGTGGAGGGGTGGAATTAGATAAAAGAGGAAAGTGAGTGTTCTTTGTAACTATAGGCTAAGCAATAACCCTATACTTGCAAGTCCTGCAAAGAAAAGTGGATGTGTCTTCTATTTATCTTTTCTTTCTGTAGTTTTGTCTTCTTCTCTTTTTCTTTGCTTTCTTTATTCTGTATTAGTTTTTGTTCCTTTTTATTTTCTCTTTTAAAAAAACTTTTAACAAAATGTATATAAATTCTATATCAATCCTGTCATTTTCTTTCTTTTTTCTCAGGTCAAGTAAAAATTCAAAGATTCTGTTTCAAGCCGCAGTTGTAGTAATGTGACCAACCATCCTCCTTTAGGGAAGACAGTCCTTCTTTTGTAAGTTCTGTCCTCCCTCAAAAAGTATCCTCCTACATTTCCTCCTTTTTGATATTTGAAGACTAATCTGTAAATCTCCGTATTTGATCGATGCTGAGCCAATCTGTTGTGTGTGATGTGATGTATTTGACATGACAATTGGTCAAGGCTCAGGTACAGTGGGGCGAGATGCGATTATGAGACACATGCACTCCACACAGAAGAATTGTTTTGAGAGAGTGCGCCGTGCGTAAGTGGCTTTTTTTTTTTCTTCAATTTATTTGTGTCCTCCTTTTCATTGTAAAAAAGTTGGTCACCTTAGTTGTAGACCAGCTGAATATTTTAGATCTGTGGTTGATCTTGGAAAAAAACAAAACAGGGTCAGACCTGATCAGTGTTTGGATGAGAGACCTAAAGCGCAGGCTAAGTAAGGAAATTAAAAATAGTCAGATACATGAAATCAGCAGGAGTCCAGCTCAACTGTCTGGACAATTGCCTTTATCGATCATATGATCTTGAAAGATTTTACAGCTGATTTTCTGTCCTTTGGAAAGGAGAGAAAGTGATAACAGTAACTTTCCTATGTGTTGCACAAGCATTTGTTCCCTGTGACACCAGTGGAAATATCTAAGACAAAAGCCGTTTTCTGATGGCATCCAGAAGTTTAGACAATATTTCTTTTAATGTTTATTAGCAGAGTGGCTGATTGGGGATCTTCTCTCTCTCTCTCTCCCCCCCCCCCCCGTCTCACACACACACCTATCTTGTTTTGTTCAGAGTTAAGAGCCCATCAGATCCAATAAATTGCAATGCAATGTGTATTCTAACAAGGACACATATAGAAAATTCACAGACTTAGATTTAGATTTACAATAACTTTATTGTCACTTTAAATGTACACTACAGGTGAAACTCAAAAAATTAGAGTATAGTGCAAAAGTTCATTTATTTCAGTAATGCAACTTAAAAGGTGAAACTAATATATGAGATAGATTCATTACATGCAAAGCAAGATAGTTCAAGCCATGATTTGTCATAATTGTGATGATTATGGCTTACAGCTCATGAAAACCCCAAATCCACAATCTCAGAAAATTAGAATATTACATGCAATCAATAAAAACAAGGATAGTACATAGAACAATATCGGACCTCTGACAAGTATAAGCATGCATATGTACTCAGTATTTGGTTTGGGCCCCTTTTGCAGCAATTACTGCCTCAATGCGGGGTGGCATGGAAGCTATCAGCCTGTGGCACTGCTGAGGTATTATGGAAGACCAGGATGCTTCAATAGCGGCCTTCAGCTCTTCTGCATTGTTCGGTCTCATGTCTCTCATCTTTCTCTTGGCAATGCCCCATAGATTCTCTATGGGGTTCAGGTCAGGCGAGTTTGCTGTCCAATCAAGCACAGTAACCCTACGGTCATTGAACCAGGTTTTGGTGCTTTTGGCAGCGTGGGCAGGTGCCAAGTCCTGCTGGAAAATGAAGTCAGCATCCCCATAAAGCTCATCTGTGGAAGGAAGCATGTAGTGCTCCAAAACCTCCTGGGAGACGGCTGCGTTGACCCTGGACCTAATGAAGCACAGTGGGCCAACACCAGCAGATGACATGGCTCCCCAAATCAACACAGACTGTGGAAACTTCACACTGGACTCCAAGCATCTTGCAGCGTGTGCCTCTCCATTCTTCCTCCAGTCTGGGTCCTTTGGTTTCCAAATGAGATGCAAAAGTTGCTCTCATCAGAAAAGAGACTTTGGACCACTAAGCAACGGACCAGTTCTGTTTTTCTTTAGCCCAGGTAAGACGCTTCTGACGTTGTTTGTTGTTCAGGAGAGGCTAGACAAGGGGAATACGACATTTGAAGCCCATGTCCAGGATCTGTCTGTGTGTGGTGGCTCTTGATGCACTGACTCCAGCCTAAGTCCACTCTTTGTGAAAGTCCCAAAACACTTTTGAATGGCCTTTTCCTGACAATCCTCTCCAGGCTGCAGTCATCCCTGCTGCTTGTGCACCTTTTTCTTCCACACTTTTCCCTTCCATATGACTTTCTTTTAATGTGCTTTGATACAGCACTTTGGGAACATCCAACTTCTTTTGCAATTACCTTTTGAGGCTTTCCCTCCTTATGGAGGGTGTAAGTGGTGGTTTTCTGCACAACTGTCAGGTCAGCAGTCTTTCCCATGA
Source organism: Laticauda colubrina (assembly GCA_015471245.1). Lineage (NCBI taxonomy): Eukaryota > Metazoa > Chordata > Lepidosauria > Squamata > Elapidae > Laticauda > Laticauda colubrina. The sequence continues at coordinate 10,051,087 of BLBF01000059.1, read as the reverse complement.
TTGTGATTCCTACTGAACCAGACTGAGAGACCATTTAAAGGCTCAGGAACCCTTTGCAGGTGTTATGGCTTCATGTTTGTTGAAACATTCTCAATTGTGCCTCTGTAAAAAGTGGCCAGGACAGAAGAAGAAAGATGTGCTCTCTTTATCCAACATAGGAAATGCAGATGCTGGTTTACATAAATTCAGAAGAGTGATCATTTCTGTTACTGTTGCTCCTGGCAACCGGTATTTAGTCTATTACTTGAAATTCCAGAGGTAATATGGAGCCATCAAGACTAATAGCCATCAATACTCCAAATCTCCATGAATTAGTCTAGTCTGCTCTTACCACCTCTGATGTTTTGGCCAGCACAACATCTGATAGTAATGAATTTCACAGTTTAATCATGATAGGATTGTGAGTGCCATCGGAGAGAGGACAAGAGAAGGAAGAATGATGAAAATAGCACCAGATTATTGCAACAAAAAGACCTGTCCCTTTTTCTAGGTCCATTGTGATGTTTCACACATGTACCAAGGAGGTGGAGCTTGCAACATGATGCCACAAACCCTTATAGGTGCCAGTAATTGATGGAATATATTGTGAAGGGTCGAAGTGCATACAGTCAAGATCAATGTGAGAGACATACAGGCTTAAGGCCTGGGTTTGATGTTCAAAATCATTTCTGTATAAAGTACTACACCTGGTTTTGACCCTCCCCAACTTCTCTCTTCCCTCACACATTTTTCTGATTCTTCTAAGTCTCATCTGCAGCTTCTTTCCTTGCCCGTTCTGTTTTCCAGATGCATTAATCACGAACATATCAAGCTGTGGAAGAGCAGATGGAAACTTGGGTGACATTTCAGTGCATTGCCCAACACCCCCAAGCAGCTGGAAACAGTTTTCTTGGAAACCGGCTTTTCCAGAAACCACTTAATGTCCAACAGATTGCCTCCAATATAAATTGATGGGATGGTCCAATACAAGAAATTCCCACTGACCAAACTTCTGTTAGAGGGGAGAAAAACACCCTGAGAATCTTAAAAATACCACTCAGGCAGAAATATTTTGTAGCAGGACTGACTATTCTTTCGTGAGATGCTTTAATGAAAAAGAATCAAAAATTTAAAAGAATAAAAATCCTGTCTGTTTTGTCACAGGTACAAGGAAACTAAATATCTCCTTTGATATGGCAGCAGTTTTAAATTAGCAGCTTCTTTCATAACTAGAACTGTCCAAATTTGCTCTAGATAAGAAGATAACTTGGGAGGAATGTTTGCTTTATACACTATTTTTTCCTTGTCCAAGCAGTCTACAGAAAAGAGTTGTTCATCATCATCATCATCATTATCATCATCATCATGTTATTATCAACATCATCCCTATGACTGCATTTGTTTTAGTCATGGTTTGATGAATAGACTACATTGACTTAGTTCACATAGTATGCTAAATGAAAACCAAGCATAATGGCACCATACAATGTAGATATGAAGTCTACTGAAGAGCCAGATAAGACCTACAAAATTGTTCCCTTTTTCTGGGCCTTACCAGCAGAACTGTGCACTGCTATTTTCATATAAGGTGGTTCAAAACCTAGATTTGTCTACAGAAAAGCAAAATTAGGCATAGCCTAACAAATCCAAACTAAACTTATTCAATGCCAGTGAAGGAAGAGGAGAGACCAAGGAGATGCAAAGGAACCACAGAATTGCCCTAAGGGTAATGTAATGTAAGATGGTACATGTCAAATTATGCCTTCCAAATGTGCCAGACCTCATTAGTAGTGACATGGACAAAAAGAGATCTCCTTTGATCTTTCATCAAAATGCATAGAATGAAGCCATCTGCTTAACCAATATCTCTGCCAGAGGAAAGCTCTTTTTATTAAACAGTTGATGTTGTCAGATAAGATTTGAACAAGCTTGCTCTATTGGGAAACCTCCAGGTGTCTCTGTCCAATTCAGCTGGTTGGGGAGAGTTATAGTCCAAAGCATCTGGAAAACAGCAGGTTGGTGAACACTAGATTTATTCTGGATTTAGGGTGATCATACTGAGGGATGAATTAATCTCTATTTTGCTCAGTTTCTCACCCCTGGAAATGCTATGCTCATTTGGGTCTGGGTGAACCCCCTTCTTCTTCTCCTCATCCTCATTCTCATTCTCCTCCTCCTCCTCCTCTCTCCTCCTTTTCCTTCTCCTCCTCCTCCTCCACCTTCTCCTTCTCTTCCTCCTTCTCCTTCTCTTCCTCCACTTCCTCCTTCTCCTTCTCCTCCACCTTCTCCTTCTCTTCCTCCTTCTCCTTCTCCTCCTCCACCTCCTCTTTTTATACATAGTATTCAGAAAAGGCTTATAAAACAGAAGATGATTTTTTTATGCAAAATGCATCCACTTTAGGGATGATTGTTGCTTCTTTGGGGCTACAATCTTTGAGGACTAAATTGAATGGCGCATAAACAGGCAAAAATTTGAAGCAATAAATTCACTTATCTCCAAAGCTCTTTTTCCAAAACATTTCACTGTATTTCACCTTTGTCCAATCACCAGAAAATTCTGGCCAATAAAACCAAAACAGGTTAATGAGGTTCTGAAGCTTAACAACCAACTTCAGAACTGTAGGAAATGCACTGTGATTTGTTCAATAACTTTGGTATTATTTGCTGGGTGAATTTCATCAGCTACCTATCAACAGCTCTGACACATCACACCAGAATACAATGCTGAAAAAGGAAAGGGACTTCTGCTGTCTATTTTTTTCCATACATACACTCACAGACTCACATACACAATTAACACACTGAACACACTAAAACATGCCTATTGTTTTTGTCATCCGCATGCTATTCATTGTCACCAACCCTCTCCCCTCATACTCTTTGGTAACAGTCTGAGCATCGGTTACAACAGGTCAGCTTTTATTTGGTTCACCATTTTCCAACTCTATGAAATTTTCAGCAGTAGATTGTTGACAAACAACATGTGTCACAAGAAAATCATGGAAAAGTCAATTAGTAACACTTCTTTTATTATGCAGAGCTTGCCAAGGTTGCTTAGCAAATCAACAAGGAACGGTGTAAAGTGTCTATTTGTGTACAGCAATCTTCACATTCACAAAAATAGGTGGCCACGAGAATACAATAAGATGCAGTGTTTGTCGTGCTCTTTTCTTTGCAACCATCATCATCAAGATTAACCTGGTTGAGGGCTGCAGTTTGGGAGAAGGGGAACAGAAAAGAGGTACGAAGGGGCACGATAGTGGGAGAGAGGACACATGTCAAAGTGGAGAAGGTCAAAGGGGGTCAGAAGCCAGGTCCTGGTTAAATGTTTCAGTGTGTTTGCACAAGAGATTGACTGCCCGTTTCAGGGTGTAAAAGAAGGATCACGTTTCGCCAAGGCAGGGAAAAAGTGCTCAAGATGGGAACTTGACTCAATAGCCATGAGAAAAAATGTGTTGTAATATGAGCGGAGTGCTGATATATTTCTTTCCCTCTGGAGTTTGGAAAAAAAAATCTAAGATTTGCTATCCTTCTTCCCTCCTCCAACCTACCACTTTTCTCTTCTTGAGGAACAAGTTCCTCTAAGATCCTTTTGTTTTTACCTTTGGTGTGGAGAAATTAGCTTCTTCTGAGTGATGACTTAACTCCAACCACTGGGAGTAGACATGGCCCAGTCAGGCAGTAAATAGCTGAAAAAAACACATTCTGAAAGAGATTGTAGCTCATAAAAACGTGATGAACATCACTTAGAGATGATGGCTTGTTTCTGAGTCAGACTATTTGCTGGTCTAGTGCAACACCATATTTTATTCAGACTGATGACTCTCCAGTGGAATAGAATAGAATAGAATAGAATAGAATAGAATAGAATAGAATAGA